>CM023360.1:24496458-24521488 GCA_013282895.1 Eriosoma lanigerum | reverse complement strand
ACTACCCTCGATTTATTTGGATACGTCGTATAAGTATGTGTATCTTAATACGTCGTATAATTCTTTCATGAATTAACTTTATGAAGTTCTTTTATCGTGCAACTTATAATTTTAAACGCCCCCAATATTGTGATTTTTTGTTGTTTAAAATGGTTCTTTGCCAAAAATACTCATCAGTCTGATGAATTTCAAAAAATTGCTTTTATTGTATAATAAATACATTTTTCAAAAATCTGAAAAAATATTTACGAGGGTAAAGCAAAAAAAAAAATTAAAAATTAAATCTGAATTTCTATTAAAATAATATTTATTTTTAAATGGAAATATTATGGAATGTTAGAAAAATTTATATATTTTTTTTTTTTGATGGCTCACAAATAATTAAAAAAAAAATTTTGCAAGTGGGACAGTATATAAAAACGTATTTTTATTTGAGTGATGCGAAAAAATAACATTTAAAAATTTGTATATTTTTAAAAATATTCTTTATAAATATGTGTATTAATTGAAGAAGAGAAGTGAAATGTTATTATTTCATTATAAAGGACCTTTAAAATTCTAAAAAAATTTTGCGAGGGGGATAGTACTTAAAAACGTTTTTTTTTATTTTAAATTTATATTTATTCTTTAAGGAAATATTAGAGGAAGTTAAATAAATGATTATATTTTATTTTGAAGGCCCCGAAAAACCCGAATTAAATTTTGCGAGGGGAGTTGTACGTAAAACCGTTATTATGATTAGGTTAACAAAAATAAAAAATTTAAATTTAAAAGGGTATTTTTGGCAAAGAATCATTAATAAAAATTCAATTTTTATTAAAAATTTAATTTAATTTAAAAAAATTAAAGTAAAAAAATTGAAAATCATAGGTTTTTTGATATTAATACGGTATAAGTATCTGTAACTTAATACCGCGTATAAGTGATTCATGTATAAGCTTTAATAAGATTTTTTGTCGTGCAACTTATAATTTAAAACCGCCCATGATTGTGATTATTTTTTTTTTATGATGGTTCTTTGCCATAAATACTTAAATACTATAAACTTATACTATTGTAATAAATTTAAAGTAAAATGAATGAAAGTGAATTGAAAAAAAAATGCTTTTATATTTTAATTATTAAAAAAAACATCTTATCTGTAATCCGACGCAATTTCTCCCGCAATGTTTGTATGCAACATACTGATGGTGATTTTGTGAAATCCTCAACGGCTGGGAACTTCGATGGTTTTTTTTTTGTCGGATAAGCGCTTTAGATAGAAAATACTGTAAGATTATGATAAAAAATTAGTCAAAACAATTTAAAAAAAAAAAAAAAAAATCATTAATATAGTACCAATCAAACAGTAAATACGAACAAAAAATGTATAGAAAATTATAAAAATATATTTGTTTTTGTTAAAAAAATATGTAAATTATTATAAATTTATTGATAAACTAAACGCATTATAAAATTACAAGCGTAGGTACTTTCTGAAGTTATGTTTCATCACAGACGTAAATTAGTCTGAATATCAATTTTGGGTTATTCAAACTTCAAAATCGTAAAACGTAACTAATTTATGACAATAAAAAAATAATATAACTATAATACGATCAAAAAATAAACAACAAGCCGGAATCGTTAAAAAAATTGTGGACTTGAAATTTCGATTAGTTTCGATTTTTCTAAATTTACAAATTAATTAATTATCCAATTGAATACTTAAATAAATAATACGTAATATAATAATGCACCATTCTACGTTATAAATTTTATAACATAGATTATCGGTTGTAATATTCAATAACTATATTGTTTTACATAGCCATAGATGTTCTAGTGCCAGACTGCCAGCACTTTCTAAAAAATAAGTGTTCAGACATCTGTTTGAATTTTCTGTTATTCCATTATAATTTCTTCTCTCATTATTTTGAAATAGTTTTCAATTTTCTACGTCCACCACAAATTATTATCTTCTTTTCACATTCTTTTTGTAACGTATTCTTTTTTATTTATTTTATCCTTCTCAGAATGCATTGAATATTTGAGTACTATACCCTTTTTATTCATCTGTAAAGTCAAAACGTATTGGAGCAATCTCAATGATATTCATATTTATATTTTAAAATATGTCAAATTATATTTGAGATTTAAGAAGTTTTTTATCACAAGATTGCATAAAAAGTTGTTTGCTCATGAGTAGGACTAGGAAAATAATGCGCTAAAAACTTACAGAAAATGTTTTAAAATGTTAATAATAATGCTACAAAAAATACATTTTTAACATAAAAATTCTCCTAAAAAATGACTTTAAAAATAAATAATTTTATCTGAATTAAATCTTTAAAATGAAAAAATAATTTATTTATACAAAATATTTTTTTAAAATAGTGTCCAAAAACATTAATTCTTAAAAAATAACTAAATACAATATTTTTCTAAAATAATAAATTAAGACGAAAGTAGTAAAAATATTTTCACCAAATTCAGACACATAGGTATGTGCGTAAACGACTGTCCAAAAAAGTCTTTTGTTAATGCATTTTTAACTTTTTATATTATAAAAATAATAAACATACGGATGATTTAACTGTTAGAAAAATACTAAAAAAGTAAAATACAAAATATTAATTGTAAACAACAATATCGTTTCATATTATCGCACAATGGTACCTGAACGCGATACTAATATTTTCTGCGCTTACAAACATTTATTTTAAAAGTTTATTCAATATTCATCAATACAAAATGTTTTTACTCGTGTACAGAAAATTCGTGAAAAATAATTTCATAATAAATTTTGTATACAATATTTAATTTAAATAAAATTTCACTTTATAATATCTTTATGAATAGGTTTTATAACAACCTATTCATTCTGTATGTAGAGACAGTAAA
This sequence comes from Eriosoma lanigerum, assembly GCA_013282895.1. Taxonomy (NCBI): domain Eukaryota; kingdom Metazoa; phylum Arthropoda; class Insecta; order Hemiptera; family Aphididae; genus Eriosoma; species Eriosoma lanigerum. The sequence goes on along the minus strand of CM023360.1, from coordinate 24,518,605 downwards.
ATATTAGCTTTATTACCTATTCCGTTAAATGAAATATAAATAAAAATTATCAATATTTTAGTCACTAAATGCAATTATTAAATGTATCTACAATTAAAATGTTGAATTTGCATATATTTGATTAAATATGTTTATATATACTATTATATACGATAAAAATTTATTTACTCTTAAAATCGTAAAAATATGTAACACAGAATTGTTTATGTGTTGTCCTTAATAAGCTAGTATAAGTTGTGCATACACTTTATATTACCTACCCATGCCTAGTATAGGGACTTATTATATAATAGAGTTATTTATTTTATGTAATATAGTTAAGTTATTTTATTTATGGTTTTCTAATTGAACATTTAGGTATTTGTATATAATTAATTGTTTGTTATTATTTGAATAAGTTTGAACTTAGTAAAGTGTTTGTACTTTTGTAGTAAGTAAATTGTTTAAGAAAAAGTATTATTATTGATTTCATTCTGTTTCGAAGTTTGAGCGAACCGAAAAAAATTGTTTTCCATAATTTATCAATTATAGATGTATGTAACGTAAATACTCTTCATATTATTAAGCAATACATACCATAGACGCAATAGGGCGCCTGGAGGGGCTAAGCTCCCTCCCCCTACAATAAAAAAACTATTTAAAGCCTCCCCAAAAAACATGCAAAACTCATATCATTATAATAATAAAGAAGTGGGAAAGTCGATTGTGGATTCTCATTCGTCCCTTCGGTCCTAGGAGAAATTATTGATTTATTATACTTAACATTTGAATGCAATGATATTGCATTTGAAAAAACGATTCTGAGCGAAACTCAATATATTACAAAATACTATACTGATAATCCATTCCAAAATTTTACCACGTGTGTAAATTACGATTGGAAATATTTAAAATAAATTTCAAGTTCTGACGATCTAAACTTAATTAGTTTTCAAGAAATAATAATGAAACCGTAATTTTGCCGATTTTCAAGAACTTTTTCTTTAAAAGCTTATAAAAAAAATTGTCAGTCACGATTATCAAAATATTTTGTAAAAATATCAAGTAGTATAAAATTTTTATTGTTAAGTTGGAAAATAACCATTATTATTGAACTATGTATAATTATTATTAATAAATATTTGCTATAATTTTGTCTATAAAAGAAAAACCTTTTTCAACAAACTGTTTAAATACTGCGTTTTATATGTTTCTTGGCGTAACTAGTTGTTCTAGTTATTTTTAATTTTTAGTTATCATGTTATTGAAATCAGATTCTCTTTTGCTTACTGCTTCTTTATTTTGTAAAAAGATCAAGTAGTATATGTTTAGGCTTCGATAAAATTTTCAAGCTAATAAACCAAAAATTGCATGAAATATTAAACATTTTTGGAAAAAAAGCCAAAACTCTATACTTAGTCAGAAAATCAACCATTTATTTCTAAATTTTTTCTTGTTCACCTATGTAAATACTCAAAAAAAATTTTAAGATACTATGATTAAAACTTAGTTATCGACAAAATTAAAAAATTTTAAATTTTAGAAACCGTTATTTTACCAATTTTCCGCTCATAAAACTCTGTGAAAAATGGTGATATTATAGAAATTATGTCTACTGCTCTTCAAAAAGAAATACAAATAAATAGAAAGTACATGAAATTTTTAATTGATAATGTTTTATATCTTAGAAGACAAGAAATAGCGTTTAGAGGACATTGTAAAGATGAGACATCAGTTAATAAGATTACTTAATGTATTTATTTAAAATGTATCTCAAAATTATTTAATTGAATTAAATTGTAAATTATATGCACGTTAAAATATGTCTAGTAAAATATTTTTTTTGTGTTAGGTAATTTTAAAGAAATGTGTGAATTTTTTTTAAAATATAATATAGAGTTTTGCAATATATATATAAAAATACCTTATTGAATCATACAATTTGGAGTATATAAAATGAACTAATGGAGATGTGTGCTGCAAATGTTAAATCTACCTTTATACAAGAAATTAATGATTATGGAATGTTCAGTAATCTCATGTCACGAAGCTCGGTAAATAAAAAAATACCATCTTGAAAGTAAAAATTGAATTTATAATCAAATTGTTATGTATATCTAATAAGTTTCCTACAATCTACACTTACTAGGTCTCACAAACAAGAGCAATTAAGCGTTTGTGTAAGATATTTTTAGAATAGATATCTGCGAACAATATTTAGGATTTGTTGACGTGTCAAAAAAGCAAAATGGTTTTATAAATAGTTGAATTTCTTAAGACATCTAAATTAGATCAAATCCCCATCATTAGACAAGCATATGACGGAGCAAATGTCATATCAAGTCACATAGGAGGTGTTTAAACGAAAACGAAAATCTCACACCATCCAGCTAAATGTGCAGTCTATGTACATTGTATGGGGCATAAAATTAATTTAGTAGTTATTGATATGTGCAAGCACTTAAAGGTAAAATTCATAATTAATATTTTATTATTTCTACCTCTTATTTTAATTTTAATTTATATATATTTTTTAAGCATGCTAGAAACCTATTTAATGTTTTGGAGGCACTTTATGTTCATTTCTCATATCCAACAAAAAATATGAAGCTTAATGATTTGTAACTTAAATTGAATATGAAAAAGAGAACACTTTCTCAATTAAGTGACACTCGATGGGTTTGCCGCTATAAAAGCTGTGACACAGTGACGACAAATTTTAATGCCATAGCTCAGATTTTAAATTATGAAATTGATGATCAAAAAAGTAAATGCGTCGCCCAAGTAATTGGTATGTTATGAAAAATAACTATTGGTTTTATACAATTCAACTAATATTATTATGCTTTTTCTTATAGGTATTATTGTTACAATATCAAATTTTAAATTTGTAGATTATTTATTCATGATATTTTGAAAGTTGTTAATATATTAAGTATTCAACTTCAGTCAAAATCAGCAACACTTAGAAATTCTGCAAATTTGATAAAAGGAGTAATTAATACATTACAAAGTTATCGTTCTTCTATTCACTACAGAGAATTGTGGGAACAAATGGTTATATTTTCAAAAAACAATGGAATTGAAATTAATGTTCTTTTTCAAGATACCAATACTAAATTGTTATATACTCAAAAATCAAAGTACATTATATTATATTGTTAATTCATTAAATACTTAAAATTCAAAATGATAATAGCTTTTTATATATATATTTAACTCAGGTGGCTCTAAAGGATAGAAAAGGGAGTCTACCAATCTAAAAAATTATATAGATATGTCATCAACTTCAGCTGAAGATAAACACCAAACTGATAATAAAAGTACCACTACATTAGATTTGAAAGATTATTGGAAGATAAGTGCGTTTTATCTAATATTAAATACAATTATATGTCAAATGAAAGAAAGATTTTCTGAATAGAACATTCAAATTTCGACTTGAGTAGATAACTAATTAAAATTAAACATTGAAGGATCTTCATTACTTATGAATCAGTATTGGGTATTATTTTTTTTTCTTTTATAATTATTCTGTTTTAAGTATTTCATTCATAATTGTATACTTATTTATATTTTACTTTACAAGATTTGTTTGAAGTGATCCCTAAAGACCTTAAATGTGAGAGAACTGTTTTGAAAAATATGATAAAAGGAGTATCTAACTATTTAACTATCAAAGAAAATATATCTAAAGACACGTTTACAAATCTTTTTAAAATGATTTTATTGGCTATCACTCTTATGGTCAGTTCAGCTATTTGTGAACGGTCATTTTCTGCGATAAGAAGAATTAATAATTATCTCAGGTTAATATATCATAAGAAAGGTTTTCGAATTTGGCAATAAATACTTAATATTAAGAGAGATTTTATTATTGATACTGAAATTATTTTAAATACATTTGCTAAACAAATTAGAAAATGTAGAAAATTATAATAAATCTGTTACAAATTATTTAAATATTACAAATTACAAATTGTTTTATTTTTTATTTTTAAGCTTTACTTACCTCTCAATAAGCACATTTTTTATAGAAGGTGAAGGGCGAAAAAATGCTTCCAAAAGACAGTGATTGAAAAATATATTGGAGGGGTTGAAGCCCACCCAAATTTTTTACTCTAATAGCGCCTATGAATACATCACTAAGTATATGGAAGGTTTATTTCAAGCATTTTTTTTCTATTTTGGTAGCCCCTTTAAAATATTTTCCTGTAATAAAAACACTATTTATCCACCCAACCTACCTATTTACCACCCTATATTATTTTCTAATGAAACGATTGTGTCACATTCACGGTATCTACTCCTAGTAGATAATCATGGTCACAAACATTGCTTAGGATTAACGAGTGAAAAGGTAATTTTGATTGGATTATATAACGAATAATTTTTTTTTGGTAGTACTTTAAAATAAATAATTTGATTTGATTTCTAAAATGCCAATTTATATTTTAATTAATTATTTTCTATAAAGTAAAGTTAAATATTATACTTTAATAGAAATGAAAAATTATATATATATATATATATATATTGCATTTAATTTGCAACATTAACAATTTTGTATAGGTATTAAAAATTTAAATTTTTTCAAAATATATATAAACAAATATTTAAAAACTATCTAGATAAAATAATAAAATAAAAGGTTTTTATAAAAAAATATGTATTTTTAAACTATATCATGTAATATATTTATTTTAAATATTAATATATTTAAATAAATTTTATATTTCTTAACTATGTTTAGTTACTGTCATTTTGATTTGACTTTTTCAAGTTTACTAAAATTAAAACTAAGTAACTTTTAATTTTAATTTTAATTTTATATTTGCAGAGTAATTAAATTGAACTACTGTTGCAATAGAAAAGAGCTGAATTATAACTATTATTTATTAAATTTTCCATTTAAAATATGTTTATAGTATTTATTTATTTATTATTATTATATGAAATAAAAAAATTAATTTATAAAAATTATGTAAATATATGTATATGTGTTATTTTTAATAGTTGTGTATAATAGGTATAAAAAAAATGACCTATACAATATAAATGTAAAAGTATAATATATTTTATATTTTTATTTATTTTATATTTTTTAAGCATATCTACGTAATCATATTTATGTATGAATGTAAATATTATGGGAAGTTATATAATTAATGTTTATTATTTATTTTGAAGGTTTTTTAAAAAAATCCGAAAAAAAATTCGTGAGAGGGGTTGTATGTAAAATCCTTTTCACGACACCCTCAATTAAAATTTAAATCTGCGGCGTGTTTTGGGTATCTATATATTATATATACATAAACATGCGTAATTTTGTCTAGCTTTTTGGTATTTACTGGTTGCAAATACTAATTATTTCATAAAATAATTAGAAATATTATATACGTACCTACACGATTATTTAAAATTTTGCTTTTCGATATTTTGCGGTTACATCCTTTTCACAAATAACCATCGAATTATGTATATAATTACATGATTTTATTTAAAAAAACAATTTCACTTTCAACTAAGCATCATTAGTTCACAGTGGCGATGGCAGCGGGAACGAGTTTTTTTTATCACATTACGCTTTGGGGGTGGGTGGTTGGTGGCCGGTTGAATGCTATATGTAAGTTAATAATCAGGTCATAATTTTACAAGTATAATTGCAAGATGGTATATGTATGTGCGATAATCAAATAAATGATAATCATTTTAAAGGTGTTTGAGATTTTACATAGGTAATTTAATTTTCTGATTTGCGTAACAGTGATTTCGTCCTATTCCTTGTAACATAAACATTATAGAAACACAGCACTACAGAAAAACGTGTTCATATGTTATCCAGAACTTTCGTACTAAAGAGATAAAAAAATTAAGAATATTTTTATTTATTTTTTATGGTTTGTGGTGGGGGTCAGGCCAAATACTCAGCTGTCAACTTAAAATGTTCGCGCCGCCACTGATTGCAATAATAATATAGTATCTTACTATAAATTATATACTCTTATTTCTTTTTCATGTATTCAAAATGGGTTTATACATTATTATAATATATAAATTATACATAAGGTTTACTTGTTTTATGCAAAACATTTAAAGCATTATTGTGCCGTCTAATGTCAACAAATAGAAAATTAGTTAAAAAAAATTATTATATAAGCTTCATTTTTGTCGTTATGTTGAAAAAAAAAATACAAATTAATTAATTTTGTAGATTTAAATTTTAGTAAAATATTGATATTAAATACTCTTATTTATTATGTTTCTTCATTTTTTTTTTAATTTAAGTTTATGAAAATATGATGTTTTTATTAATCAAAGTATAAAACTTTATCGGGGACTATAAGCATAAGCACGATTAGGAAAGGCATGCATTTTCCAAAAAAACATAATTCTCAAAAATGTTTTTGTTTAAATACTAATAGTAATATAATACTATACTATACTATACTATACTATACTGTACTAGTATTATAATACTATATAATATATACGTCCACGCGTATATCCGTACATTATTGCCTCATACGGTGTAAATAAAACTTCTAAGAGCTAAAGTTTTGTTTAATTATGAATTTATAAATCCGATAATATTGTAAAAACTATAAAGATATACGTATTGACAAATCCATTCCTTAATCTTTTGACGTACGTAAATTTGTGGTAAACGCACTTCATTAAATTATTTGTTGACTTATGTAATTCTTTATAATTAGAACATCATTCACGTTTTTTTCATAAGTATTGGAACCTATAATAAATTTTAAAATTTATATATGTTGTTGAATGCTGTCTGTTTGATGAGTACCTATTTACAAAATACAAAATTAAATCTTAAGTATAATCTATTATATAATTATTATAATATTTTTTGTATTGTCTGTAATGATATTATACAATTACACAAGTAATTAATAAATAACAATACAAACTCAACTAAACATAGTTATATAGTCCATACTATACGATTACCTTCTCAAGTAGTATAGGTATTTATTACTTCAGGTTGAAAATCGATTTTTCAATAGTACAGTCAATAATAATATATTATTATTAAGATTTTTACCTGTGTCAATAGATAATATTGCAAAATAGATAATAAATAATTGCGAACGAACCGGATAATGAATTATATAAATTAAAATCTATATGGATTAGGGATCATAGAGTTAGAATAGGTATTTGGATTAAACGCATATTTAGAAATTTATTAAGGGGTTCAGATTGTTTTCGCAAGAAGCTTTCATGAAAGTTCTCCTCTTTCGTCGTTTTATAATATAAAAACACTTTTTTTCTTTTTGGTTATGGGAGGGTTTAAACACAGTTGACACCACCTCTTCACTGTGAATACGCTTTTGATACCGATAAACTTGTAGATAGACTCTAATAATATATTCTGTAATATAGATATTATAAAACGATTTTGCTTTGTTCACAATTCCTAATCAGCGAAAAATAATATCGACTATGGTGCGCTGTAGCGGTGTATTAGTTATTATAAGCAGTCTATAATTTATATGATATCAATATTTATTATTAATAATTTATGTATTATAAAATAATAAATATTTTTGTTAAAACAACAGGTGATTATTGTATTTGCAATATAATAAGATATTAGGTACCATGTAACTAATTATAGATATGTATCAATAAATACTTTACTTTTTGAATGTTTGTGATAAGGAATTGATCATTCGTGTAAATTTTAGTAAATGGAACTAAATATCTGTAAACAGACTCTAGATAAAATATTTGTATATCACTCTATACAGTATACATCTAGTCGATTAGGTACCGCAAAAAAGGTTTACGGCTTTTCGTTTATGAATGTCAGAAAATTTTGAAGGATACCACCCGATCAGTGCAATAACTAAATTTTGCTTGGCCTAGCTGCCCTTTCCCACAAACACTGTACAATTAATATAAACAAAATATTTTGCTTATTTTTAATGTCTGGGTGCGAACAATTATTTTGAAATGAAAACAAAAAAAGAACAACCTTTACTTTTTTTTATATATATAAATTTGATGTATAATATTGTATTGTATCAAGAAAATCGACATTCCATTGTACATTAAAGTGTACGTCATGATTTAACAAAATATTTTTAAAGAAATATAACATGACGCACATATGAAATGTGTACTCGTATGGTTTGAAACAACAAAGAGTATAACCACGGTAAAACTTGTTGCCATATTTGTAATAAGCATTTCACCACAACTTTTCGTTGACATAACAACGATATACATATAAATTTCTGTTTAAATTTTTTAAATTTTCAACTTTTTTATTTGAATGCATCATATATCTTATACATAATATTAATAATAATGGTAGTTTGTCGATTCATTTATAATTAATAATATTTAATTTGTTAAGTAAAATCCAATTATATCGTTATTGATTTGTTGATAATTTAGGTATAATAATAATTATTTACTCTTTATTACGTTTTTTACATAATACACGTAAATAACAAAAAAATAATTTATTATCGAATAGTAATCGTTGTCTTATTAGTATTAGTAGATCTACTGTAAACAGCGAAAATAGCTAGTTACTATTTGCCACTAGTCATAATTTTATTTTGATTGAATAATATAGGTATTAGGTACATTTAGTATTCTTATTTTAGATTCTGAGCGAAGCAAAGAATGTATTGGTTTTACAAAGATGTTTTTTTTTTTTTTTGATGTATGAAAACACTTTTTTGGGTAGAAATAATGGTCCGATTACTACAAGTAGGGTATGCTTTCGGTAGCAAATCGTGTCTAGTTGGTACTTTATTTAGCTCATTTTTCAAATTTCTCAAATGTTTTTCCTTAGCAGGGGAAATACTTCTAAAAAATGGCGGAAAATTCAGCAAAATTACGGTTTCTGTTATTTAAAATTTTTTAATTTCGTGATAACTAATTATATTTTGGTCATAGGGACTTGAAAATTTTTTTGAATATTAACATAGGTAGTATACAAGTGAGGTAAAATTTTGAAATGAATTATTAGTATAGTGTATTGTAATATATTGAGTTTCGCTCAGAATCGAATTTCCTAATGCAATATTATTGCATTCAAATCTTAATTATAAAAAACCACTAATTTATCCAAGGACCGAAGGGACGAAGGAGGACGCCTAAAATCGACATTCCCACTTTTTTAAATTAATTGTTTAAAATTAAAAATATTAATATAATAGTAATGATAGGTTATAGTATATAAATGACAGAAACAATTATTATTGACGCTTTGGCGAACTTTTTGATTGATTAGATAAATGTGTACGTTAAAGTATTATTATAGTAATGAAATTGGATTTCGTGGGCGTACGTACGTGCGTAGGTACTTGAATAAAATTTGTTCTTGATATACACGCCTCAAAAGAATTATAATTCTTTGTTTAAATAGGTATTTGACAACACCTTATTATTTTTTAACCTTAATTATACTTATTTGCTTTATTTGTTAGGAAAATATAATTATATCTACATTACATATTTATTTATGTCACTAACAGACTACAGTATATCCTGTGGTGATACGCACTTTCTTTAAAATAGTATTAGTATTGTATAATATTTACATACTATTGTATCTATATATTATATATTATATGGTATAACTATAGGTTAAAAAATATTAGATATCCATGTTTTTACAATTGAAAACTAAAATGATTTTGTTTGTTTATATTTGTCTACTTTGGAAACTTTAACGAACAAATGATAATAGCCGGTATGTCTTATTTACATTTTATAATTTCTATAAATTTTACAATAAGTTCGTTCTTGACTAAAGTTATAACCGACTAATAGCCTTAAAATATAAATAATAATAACCAGTAAGAAACTATTCTTGATATAACAAAATATAACAGAAATTAGTTGAATAATAGTTTGCAGAAACATAGAGAGGTTCTTATTTGAAAACTTTTATATGATCATAGCAGGGCCGTATTTTGACTTTTACCACCCCTGGGTATCACGATTTTGCTGCCTTTCCCCTCCTTAAAATAACGAACGCATATTTTTTTTAAGTAAAACAGAAATAGTCAAGCCAGAAAAAAATGTACCATTATTTCTATTCAATAAAATATAGGTAGAAATACCTACATTATAAAATCATGAAATGCATAAAAGATTTCAGAAATAAAAAAAAATATTATATTTAAAACCATCAATAATTTTTTTGTAACTAAATGTCAACTAATGGCACGATAGCTTAGTTCTATCATTGATTTTACATAAAAAAAATATATTATTAGATGAAATTTGCTGGTCTAGCAAAAATTTGCCGCTCTTTCAAAAATTGCTACTAGGGGTAATTACGGTACAAAATACGAGACCGTTGTCACTTGCTCGCCTAAATTCGGCCCTGGGCCATAGTATATTATATTTTAATAAGCGATTTAAAAATTTGATATGTTTGAAAATAAATAAGTAATTAGATAAACTTAAATTTTACAAAAGAAAATATTCATAATTTAGTATAAAAATTGCGTTGAGGTTTACGTTTTGGTAACCATTCACTATGTATATACAGTGCTTGACTTTAAAAATAAGTACTAGAGGTACTCAAGCTATTTTTAAAAAGTAGCGTCTCTAGCATTACAATATCCCTCACATTACCGTGGGAGGCTTTGGTTCCCCATTACCCCTTTTACAGTCCCCTAATAAACATTAATATAAAACCACTAAACACGTATAATATTAAAACTGAATAATATAATAATTGTTTAGGTATGTAAGTAAATAATCATCATTGATAGGCTGATGGTTACTTACTAGTTATCACGTATCCGATAGGTATTAATACATTTTGTAAGATTTATGTATGTAACCCAAAAAAATAATTTGAGTAATTTTCTAAAAATAAGTAATTTTATATAACTACCCTCCACCCCTATCATCACCCAAACAAATACTGTGTATATACATTTAAAATATTACCATAAAACCATAATGTTATACAATATGTATTTTAAATGCTTAAAAATTATGGTATACTCTATACGATGTAAATTTATTACATTAATAATAAATAATATATTATACAGTTTTATTAAAATATGAGTATATCGGAATATCAATAGAACATAGAATTATAAAATATAAATAGTGAAATAGACAACATTGCTCGGTTTATGCGCGTCATTATCTAATGAGTATAAAACACATGATTTGTGATATGATACCTCATAATATCGTATTATATAAGAAATGGACGTGCTAAGTGATTATTTCGCACTCTTCAATGAGTGTTCTTAGTTGACTTTTAAATCCATAATAATTATATTTGTGCTGAAGATTATACATAATACGTTGTGTAATATATTATATATAAACGATATTCTTTACTATAATTATACGAACTTTTGAGACTTCAGTATTTCACATTTCCACTGTACAAAATGTTGAACAAAATATCAGTTACTCATTTGAAAATAGTAAGAGTAAAAATTATATACGAAATATATATATATATGTCTTTTTATTATTAAGTATTTTTATTAAAATATTTTTAAAACGATTATTTAATAGTTTTTCTCGACCAGCGTCATGTCATTCCAACAGTTCGTCATTGGAGGAGTGTTTGGATTTTCGGTTGTCATACTTCCACAACTCCAACAACCCAACAATCTCCATCAAATCGACGCCGAACAATCTTCATGGATTGGTATGTTAAAATTATATAATACACCAAGAAAAAAAATCCATCGTGCCAATTATATTTATATTATAATGATTTATTAAAATATTTATATAGCAAGTCTTCCTCTTTTATTGTGCCCCGTCGGTTCTTTGGTGTTCGGATATATGTCAGACAAATTCGGTCGCAAGAATTCGTTACAACTGACGTACATACCTCTAGTCATAAGTTGGGCTCTTCTCTACAAAGCCCAAAGTTTAAAAGAAATATATATAGGAAGACTTTTAGCCGGACTATCTACAGGTGAGTGTAAATTTTTGTTACATATAATAAATTTAATTCATTATTGTTATAATTATGTTTAATTTTTATTAGGGTAGACTATTTAATAAGATATTTTAATTCCCAGTATCTGTTCAAGTTTAGGAACTTAACGAAATATAAATACTCTTTGTTTATAATATTGTATTGTATATAATATTATATTAGTAATTATTTCCTGATTAATTTTAAATGATTTAATAGCTCCTGCACAATACAACATAATTACACTTATTATTTAATAATAATTTACTTTACCTGTCTATCTGAATAATATATATTATACATATACAGGGTGATTTATTAAGCGTGTTAACCCCTTTTTTTGCTTTAATAATACATATTTTTGTAAATTTTTTTGTTGATATTTTAATGTATTTAATACCCGTGTTTTTCAACTTTTGGATTTTTTATGTCACTTAGGTTTATCTTGTAATATTACAAACTTTGTTTTTTTAAATAGAAACTATATTTTTTTCTATATAAAACTATTCATTTAATTTTTCTAAAAAATTTGATATATCAAATTAAAAATTCCAACGAATAGTTTCTTAAATATTCTAGTTTATAAATAAAAGATAATAGCTATATTAATATTGTAATGTTTTCCAATACTTAGATTTTAAATTTCCAAAATATGCATTATTAAAGAAAAAAGGGGGGGAGGATGAGCACGCTCAATAAATCACCCAGTATATCTATAACCTATATATTATATATTTATAAATTGTAATCGCTAACCTATAGTACGTTTTTTGTTAAAGTTTTCAAACAAATTAAATAATAATGTGTAATAAATAATGTTTACTGATTTTTGTAATTACTTAAAATACAGAAACACGAGAACAGCAATTATTGAGAACATACAATTATTGTTATTATTTTTCAATATCTTTTTTAAGTACCTAACCGGACAAACTAATAGAATAAAAATAATCGAATTGAAATACAATTTGATGTCAATATAGTACCTATTTTTCTTATAAAGTATGACGACAAAAACATGTACTTAACGTGTTTACGTGTTGATTTCAATATATGCCATAACTCATAATATCAATTAATATATATTTAAACAATGGTATTAGTAATATAATACATATATAGACAATACTACTATTATAGAGTTTAAGTAGGTATTATACCTTATAAGATTTTTACATAATACGCGTACGGTGTATTTACGAATATATATTAATACGAAAAAATGAATTTTTATTTCAACGAATAACTGAAAAGTTGTTCGAATTATCATTATCATTTTTATGTTGTAAATGTTGCATCTTTATACAAAGAGTATATTGTAGCGGAGCAGTCCGTTTACTTCTCAGAGTAGCTCATTTGCAGCATTATTGGGAGTTGGGATATTTGCGCCCATTTAGCATATAAAGTTGCCGTTATATTTTATGGCTTAGGACGTCATACTCGTGTTTACTTTCTAACGTAGACTATAGCAAAATCATAGCAACGCATAAATTAAATTGAGATATTTAGTTTGAACTTAGAGTATAAACATAAAGAGAAGCATATTATGAGGGAATGTCATATCTGTTTTGTAAAATATCATCTCACAAAGAAGTTATGATGTATTAAATTTTTTGATTACGTAATATATCAAAAACATACCTATTCATATATGATACATGATTATTCCCATAATATTTTTTTTAAAGGAACTTCAGTGAAGAATAATACTTTGAATTTAGGAGCTAATTCTCCATTAGCCCTAATCCCGATCACCATCAATACAGGGAGTGCTTATTTGGAACTTGGAGTATTAAAAGCCCCCAAGTACCTCCATGTATGTCTATAGATACAACTCTATTTGAAGGTTATGTGGTTTTTTTCGATTTTCATTCTTTCTTTCTACATTCTCAAACTGCCTCAGCATCTTCCTGTTTAAAACATTACCGAGTTTTCTAAATTAACTAATCTATTTCTATTATATTCCTGACTAATGGGAGGAGAGGGGAGGGTTGGAACACCGTATTTCAAATTTGTTACGAACTTCAGCAATATTATGTACAATATTGCTTTTTAAGAATATGTTAAAAAAAAAAAAATAATATATATTTCGAAATCAAAATAGTGTAATAATGTAAAATACCTTCTTTAGTGAACATAATTTTACTTGTGCTACAGAAGTTTGGAAATTTTACAATTCATTACGAAGAGTGCCGTCTTTGCGACAGGTACTGGCAGTGTGGTGTATGTGTACATAGCCGAAACGAGCCCGACAGGCAGCCGACCGTTCTACCTGTTGATCTACACGCTGTTCGTGGGCATTGGCATGTTGGCATCCGCGACATTGGGCGTGCTGTTCCACTGGCGAGTGGTGGCTGCCATGTTCAGCGTGTCTTGTGTGATCGGTATGCTGGCACCATTCTCGGTGCCGTCCACGCCAATGTGGCTGAGGTCCAACGGTCGTGACGAAGAGGCCCGCAAGGCGGAACAGTGGTTCGGGATCGAATCGCCGCGCGCCGACAACACAACGGCGGCGCCGCCGAGCAGGACCGATTCCAGGGTAGGCGCAATTGTCCAGGAGACCGCCAGTTGGTGGACCGCTTACCGGGAGCCCACCGTGTGGAAGCCCGCGCTGGCCGCGTTCATGTTTTTCTGCTGTCAACAAGGGTCCGGGTTCTACATATTGTTGTCCTATTCGGTGGACGTGTTGCGCGATTTCCACGTGCCTGTCGATTGCGTGACCGCGGCCATTTACCTGAGCGTCGCCCGGCTGATCGGCACCGTCATCAGCCTGATGTTCCAGTCCGTGCCCAAACGTGTGTTGACCGCCGTCTCGGGGTTGGGCATGTGCGCCTCCCTGTTGGCCGTCGTCGGCTACGAATACGTGTTCCGCGGCATGGACGACCCGCCATACGGCCACCTGTTGCTCGGCGCGTTCCTGTCGTACGTGTTTTTCGCCATGTTCGCCGTGCTCCCGTTACCGTGGAGCCTGTGTGGCGAGATCTTCCCGATGGCCGTCAAGGGCACTATGAACGGCATATTGCACTCGTTCGGATACGAACTAATGTTCATCGTGCTTAAGGTATATCCGATTTTGGTTCAAATGTTCGGCGTTCAAACCATGTGGACCGCGTGCGCCATTATGTGTTTCGTAACCGCACTGTTTGGTGCATTTGTATTGCCTGAAACCACCGGCAAGACCTTAAACGAGATAATCGACGGATTCAAGTCTCACCAGAAACCCGATAAACTCCAAATACCGAATGTATAATCATGGTTTTCTGAAAATGTTACAATAATCATTCGGTGAATTTTTCTTTTTTTGTACCTACATCGTTATTCGTTACACATAATTTGTGAATAATTAAAGAACTTTAAGTCTGTAAATCGTATAATAAATTATATTGTAAATACTATTTTTATATTTCTATAAACTACTTATATCATGCTATTAAACTATATATTATAACTGTACCGATGTGTATAAAATACTTACGATTATTTTAACGGTAGTTATTTTTAGACGATATTTATCAAAATACTAAATACCATCCTAATTGTAGCCTTTTAAATCACATTTTGGGTTCATATTGAACCAAATTAGTTGTCATTACAACTTTTAGCACATCAGTGGCGGATATATAGAGATTGTTCAAGGAGGGGGAATTTTGAAAGTTTCAATTTGTTTAGATGTATTTGTATATAATTTATTTTTTTTCGTATTTTAAGTACTAATAATAATCTGTAGTTTAGCAATACTACTTTTTCTAGCGTCTGATTATTATCACTAATATCATCCTTTTTAACAAAATCAGTAAAATATTTTAAAAAATAGTGAGTTGTATGGGGCGAACGCTCTATCGTCAAATCAAATCCGCCACTGTAATGTTTGCAAGACATACATTATTTCGTTGCGATATTTATGATATACTCTAGTCGCGAATGTTCATAAGAACTAATTACTTTAGCTAATTCAGTTTCTTTTATTTTTAGCTTTATCATCCATAGATTTTGCTACTTATGATTCATATCCTTGACAATTTATATGTTGTGTTTTTTTTTATATGCCCTGTGATTTATTGTAAATATATGTAAGGCACATGTTATTTTTATAGATGACTACAAACACATATAATCTGATTACATGAATAATGAATATCTTTAAAACTAGAGTTTATGCGTTTATCAATCACATTATAAAATCATTAAATAGATGATATCGTAAAATATGTATATGTTCACTATTCTTCTTCTGAGGATATCTACATTATTTTGGATTTCTTTTTAAGGTGATTTTTAAACAGATCTGGTTGTAATTCATTGTTATATGCATCAAGAGGTAAAATTCAACTTTTAGAGAAAAGAGCAGCTAACAATTCCGTGCGACATGTATATTGTTTAGTTGCAAAAATGATGTATTTCTATATAATAATACTAATTTTTTTTATTACGATTATAAAAATATACAGAGAAATTTAAAAACTTTTTAAAGTTGTTGAGCACTTTTATACTTAAAATATAAATGTACATAATGTACATAGGTAAATCACATTTTATTTTATAAAATTTAATTCATATTTAAGCAAAGCAAGAAATTTAATGATTTTATAATGTTTGTTAACTTTAAAAAATAGTTATATATTGTATATTATATATATATATATATTGTGTATATTATCGTACTTAAAAACGTAGTATACCGAGTAAGGAAACATTTTATTACCATTTACCTCTTTCCCCCGACTATGACAATGCAAGTCTAATCTCTGAGATGAAACATAGTCATTTTATGAAGTCTAATAAATAAGCCTATTTAGATGTCTCTAGGACTGTAGGATTCTAATATAATAAATAATATCCAGACATGCTATGTTACTGCACTTGATATCAAAGTAAAATAATTAATACGATACAATAATAAGACTTCTCTTGGTGTGCAAAATATAATCTATTTAATGTATACAGTTCAGGGATGGAATTAGGAGAGGGCTGAGTAAGCTTCAACCCAGAGACCCTCACAAATTTATGGCCCCTACAATTTGATAATTTTTTATGGAAATACATTAATATAAAGTTATATTTTCTAGTTAAAGGTAAAACTTGTTTTATAAGAAATATATTAAATAAACAATATTAATAGTTAAAATATTAATTAAAAATTGAATGTACAATTAAAAAAATCAAATTTTGTTTTTATAATTATTATGACTTTTAATTATATTTTAATAGATTTAATATTTAATATAATTAAGTAATAAATATAGTTTTTAAGTTATAAGATGTTAATTATAATTTATAATATATGCCTGTCCCAGATCTATTTATTAATTATAATATCACCGTGAAATTAAGATTCTTAAATTAAGTTTTTTTTTTTTTTTTAATTATTACTTGGGCAATAGATAATACTACTTTTACCACTTACTATAATATTATTTAAATTTTTTTTTTTTTCGTTATAATAATTTTTTATTTAATAAGTTATGTATAATTAGAATTTAGAAAATATTCAGTTTAATTTAATCCAGAGTATATTTTTATAAAAATGTTTGTAGTAAAATGTGTATTTTAAATTTGTAGCTATTGTTTTTTTACAAAACTAAATATAAGTATAATAAAAATATGCAAATGTAAATTAAATACTATTTTATATAATTTTTAAATACTTTAATAGGTTTAATTTTTGTACATATAAATAACAATTTTGTTTTTTGTTATTAATCTGTTTTATATATTGATGATTTTTAACCGTTTTTCTTAGAAATTTCTAGCTTTGTTCACACGCCTTAGTTATTTCTAATTTTACCCGAAAATTATTGAGATTTGTCCGATTTCGAATTTGTCCTGTAACTTATATATATATAGCATAATTATGACTTATCATTATAAATAGTTGTTGAATTGATTTACTGTTCAATTATTTATGAAGTATATTATGCATACTTATTTGTTTTAATCAAAACAATATGTTAAATAATTTTAATTATTTTTATCTATATTTATTGATGAATACCTATTAATTTAGTATTATGATTTAAGTGTAGGTAGATAGTAGGTACTTAATAATTTTATTATCTCATAAATATAATTGTTCTTATCTGGATGCCTGTATATATATATATGTATATACTATTATTATATATATTATAATATATATTTTCAACTGTATTCTGCATTTTACATTATTTCTACTGTCTATATACCTATAATTCACTTAATGAATTAATTTACATCATTTAATGCAATCTCCACGCTTTTGCCAAGCTTTGAGGAGAGTGTTGTAGGGGGGAGGGACTCTCGTGTCGACTCGTCTCGCCTTGCCAACGCTCCACATTATGGTCGCGAGTCAAATGATACGAGGCACGAGGTGAAGAGTACCAACTATACTCACGCGAGCACTTGTAACTTTGTCAGTATTACTTAATGCTGGCAGCACTTAGTTCGGCTAAGCATAACAAACAATTAATGCTAACGCCATACTCTCAGATGTTCAGTTTATCATTACTTTTTTACGGGTCGTACAAAATGAACGTAGATGAGCAAAGTTCTGCAGAATTAATTAATATTTAATACTAAAAAATTGACGAGTGTATTTGGTACTCATCGTGTCTTTTCTTATTCCTGACAAAAAAAAACCACAAAAAGTGGAGCGTTGACGAGGCGAAACGAGATGAGATGTGACAATGATTCGAGATCCCCATTACATTTTCGTGCTCATGTAATCACGATGAGAGTGTGAGAAATTACCTAAATTTATTTAATATATCATAAAAATTTTTTAAAATAATGTACCTATTTAAGAGGTAAACTTTTTTCAATAAGTAATTGGGGTCTTTTACACACATTCATTTGAGCGTTGACGAGGCGAAACGAGATGAAACGTGACAATGATTCGAGATCCCCACTACATTCTCGTGCTCATGTAATCTTGACGAGAGTGGTAGTTGGGGACTTTTAGATACATTCATTTTACAAATTGATAAAAAAAGTGATATTGTTCATACTGTCACTGTGGATATCTTCAATAGTTATATAATAATTATTGATACTGCTCTGAGATATAATTAGGGACTTAGAAGATAAGGTCGGAACATTTTGTTTTTATTATTGCGTCCGCTTGGCGGGGATATTTAAGTACCTACTTTTATTATATTTTTTCAAGAGCAACTTTTTCTATTAGAGTGTAGGATCATAATAAAATAAATAATTATTAAAATATTAACTCTAAATATAAAATAATAATTATTAAACAAATAAATATTTATAGTTGGTATTATATAATTTTTGTGGCGAAAACCTTTTATAGAATGTCAAAATCAAAACATTGACGTATAGTTTTTATGTTTTTAAAAATCTGAAGACACTACTGGGTAGAAATAACAGTTCAACTACCACAACTAGGGTAGACTTTCGGTAGCAAATTGCATGTAGTTGGTATTATATTTAGCTTATTTTTAAAACTTTTATAAAGTTTTTCCGCGGGAAAAATAAAACTACCAAGAAAAGACAGAAAACAGCAAGATTCACGGAAGTCGTTATTTTGACGAAATTGATTTTAGTTTTTTCATGATAACTAATTAAATTTTGAACGTAAGTACTTGAAATTTTTTTGAGTATTCTCATAAGTAGTTTAGTTTACACATGTGGTATATTTTTGAAACGGCTTATCAGTATAATTTATTGTATTATATTAAGTTTCGCTCAGAATCGTATTTTCTAATGCGATATCGTTACATTAAATATCTTAATTATAATAAACCTCTAATTTCCCCGAATGAAGAGACAAAGAAGGGACATCTGGAATCAATCGTCTCACTTTTTTGGTAGTTTATCTTATAAGGAAAAAAATTTGAGAAATTCGAAAAATGAGCAAAAAAACTACTAAACACATGCAATTTTCTACCCTACTTGGTGGTATTTGGACCATTATTTTTACCGAAAAAGTGTTTGCACACTTTAAAAATATAAAACATATCATAATATTGAATTCTACTAAAGATTCTAACTTTAGAAGCTTATAAAAAAAATGTAACTTACTATTTTTAAAATATTTTGTAAATAAGTTAAGTCGGATGATTGTGCTTCTATAAACTTTTAAAATCAATAAACTCTTAATTTTAGGTAATATTTAACATTTTTAGATAAATTTAAAATCCTTATTTTTAGTCAGAAAATCAACCAATGGGTTTCATAATTTTAACTATAGGAGAATCAACCATAACATAATACACAAAAACATTAGTAGGTATGCTGAACAGATTCTTTTAAATAATTAAAAATGATTTAATTATATAAAGGTAACATAGAAAAAAAACGCATAATTAATGTTATTTAAACAATATTGCCACAATTCAAAGGCAATAAAAAACAGGTTTCAAAAATAATGAATTGGCTTGAACATATCGTTATTGATAATAATTCTTTCCTAACCGTTAATATTTTTGTCAAACCTAAATTTTCACTCACAAATATTGACGATAAATATCCGTCTACTTTTCTATTTATTTTACACTTGACCAATAAGCTATAGGAAACATAAGTTTATCATGGGAAACTATTTTTATTGTTGTAAAAAAACCATAAATAAAAAAAGATACAGAAAAAAGATTAAAGGTACACAGAAAAAAGAGCTAACTAAATCAGGTGTTTCTGCAATTTATCCAGATCAGAACGCACAGACATCGATGAGCAAGTATCTGCACACTTGGCACCAGCTTCTGAGACATCGGACGCAAACACCTGGTTTATCGCACAGAAAAAAACAGATGATGACTATTCCACTGCTAGATCGAGAAGTCCGTCAGTTAGTGGTGCTGGTGCAATAAAAAATGTGGCAGCAGTTAACATGGACAAACAGAAACCGGATGTTGCAGTTGCAACCTGTCTAACGTCTTCAAACAAATCTCCCGTTTCCATTTAAAATGAGTACATTATGAAAAATAACGCAGAAACATCGTACATATGGGTCTCTGATCCACCCATATATATCTATCAGACAAGTTGTGGAAACTACTATGGTATGTATTACAAAATTTCAATCGTAATATTTCTAATCGAAATTAATCGTTTTTAGGTTACGGCAGGTTTGGACAAAGCAATGCGATTGCCGACTTCGTTAAACAATTAAATATAAAATAAATCATTGTAATTTGTTATCATTCGTTGTTATTATTCGAAATGGTTATGTACAGAGAAAACTTGATTCTTTGAAAATTGCTAAAAATGTATTTTTTTCATTACTTTTCTATACTATAAATATTTAAATATATTATATTATACATAATTATATCTTATATAATATTTTATAAGTATGTATATTTATTTATTATATTATAACCCTAAATATATTATAATAAAAAAATTGTCATTTAAAATGTGTACAATTTATTTGCCTTGCTATATATTCAACGCATCATTTAAAAAAAAATTACGTGCCATGTTACACGGAATATTATTATATTATTATTCTACTTTTTATTATTAACCGACTTGATTGGCTAGTTTTATGAATTCGTTGAAGTATACATAATTAATAATAATTATTATAATAGAATAAAATAGAATATTATACTTGCATAATAGACATAGATGATGGTCAACCTACTGCAAAAATATTGGTAGGCAGGTAACAAAATGCACAAGAAAAATGTCATATATAATATAAAACAAAAATAATAATGTTATAGTACAAAATACAATTTGTTTAGAAAAATTAACCACAATTAAAGTATGTTAAAAATATAAAATATACAAGATGATCCGGTAAAATATTAAAATTTCGGTGGGTCGAATTTACCCAATCCGACCCGACCTTGCTTATATAGATACATTATTTCTATAAACATTTAATAGTTAATCTCAGTTTCAGTTCAGCCTTTGAACTATTAACACGTTATTTCTTCTTTGTCGTTTTTGCATATCAGTGTGTTTGTTTGCGTTTATTGTATTAGATACAAGCGTTGCAATCTTATTTATAAACATTTTTATTTTATTTTTATTTTTTGGAAAAAGCAAAATGAAGGTGTTTCCCATACAACTACCAAAACTCGATTCAATTTTTAAATCAATTAACGACATGAAAATTACTCAAAATAAGTTAATAAAATCCATAAACTTAATTCGCGATGAAAAAAAAAAAAAAAAAGACAAGCTGTTCAATGATATTGAGTGTAAGTTGGATAGTTTATCTAAGAAATTTAAAGAGTTTTTTAATGAAAATAATTTATTGAAAAA
>CM023360.1:24486349-24496358 GCA_013282895.1 Eriosoma lanigerum | reverse complement strand
CACAAGGGGGGGGGGGTCAGTTAGACCTATAGTCCTGGGGCCCGGACTCTTGAGGGGCCCGTGCAAAATGTATATTATGATCGTTGAACGTCGTTAATACTATACTTTTATTTTTATTAAAGTATTAATATAATACTTAATCATTATAATAGCCTGCATGACAGACAATTAATGTTTTTAATAACAAAATAATTTTTCTAATAAATTTATATTGTCATTAATGTTGCCGACGTTTGAAATTAACGTGCAGGATTTCAAATAATATAATATTTATGTCTTGTCAATTATTTTTGTAATTATTATATTATTGTTTTTCACGTTTTATATGGAGCAGTGAGCACTGAGCATATAGCAGTCTATAATTATTTCTCCTTCATTTTGCGTTTCTCGTTCATTGGAGTAACTCGTAATCGAAAAGTTGAAAATTTAAAACAATCATAATATTTTATTTTATCTTTTATTTTGTTAATAAAATGTCTTCGAATTATTATAAACATAAATCTGATTATCAAAAAAGAAAAATAAGAGCTGAGAAAGAAGAAAAGTCTACTTTAAATGGTCAGGTAATAAGTAATTTTTTCAAACCAATAGATTCTAATAAAAATACAACACAATCTATTAAAACTATTCCATCTAAAAACGAAAATATAGAAAATAAAGTTTCTGGGGCATCTTGCGACGTAAACGAGAAACCACAAGTTGTAACGTTTGACAATTCTACTGATGGAATTGAGTCAATAAATCTTTTAGATCCCGATTTATGGCCCAAAAATATCAATGATAACATTCGTCAACAAATAATAAAAACAAATTCTACTAATTTAGATAATATTTTAAAAATTAAAAAATTTATGACTAAAGATTGTAACGGTTTTTTATTTTCGGAATTTTTATTATATACCAAATCATCAAATAACAGAAAAAAATATCAACGCGACTGGCTCATTTATAGTACTTCGAGACATACAATGCATTGTTTTTGCTGTTTATTATTTAACGAAAATCTTACTACTTCAAAAACAAATCGTAGTGCGTTAGCTAAGATTAATGGATTTAATCCGAAAATAATACCATGGAAAAAATTATATAGTAGGCTACCTCTTCATGAAAATAGTGAAATTCATCGGACTAGTTACTGTAAATGGAAAGATTTACAACACTCATTGTTGGGTTTTGGAGTAGATAGTAAAATCCAAAAAATTATTCTTAGTGAAACCGAAAAATGGAAAGCTATTCTGAAAAGACTACTCGATGTAACATTATTCCTTGCTTCAAGAGGTTTACCTTTTCAGGGAAGTAGTAGTCAAATTGGAGACATAAATAATGGTAATTTTTTAGGAGTGTTAGAACTTCTCGGACGTTATGATGAAGTAACAAGAGAACATTTAGCTATTATTAAAAAAAATCAGACTGAAGGTAAAAGTATGAAAGGAAACACCCATTATTTGTCTTGGATGAGTCAAAATGAATTTATTTCTCTTTGTGGTGACAAAGTCTTAAAACATATTCTTGATGAGCGAGCAGGGTGTATTTATTATAGTATTATTGCTGATGCAACTCCTGATATTTCGCATCAGGAACAAAATGTTTTAATATTGAGATATGTTTTGCAAAATAGTGAAAATAAGAAATTTGAAATTAAAGAAGGGTTCATAGAATTTTAAAATTTTAATCAAAAGACTGGTGAAAGTATTGCAACTGAATAATTAACTGCACTACAACGTTATAAAATTCCATTGGCCGATTGTCGAGAACAATCATACGATAATGGCTCATGAGTGGAAAAGTAAAAGGAGTACAAGCACGTATATTGGAAAAAAATCACCTTGCTATGTATTCACCATGCAGTAGTCACTCTCTTAATCTTGTAGGTGTAAATGCAGTTAAATTGAATCCTAGAGTTATAACATTTTTTGGATGTGTTCAAAGTTTATATGTTTGCTTTAGTAGTAGCCTAGCAAAATGGGTGATTTTAAAGGAAGAAGTTGGTATTTCACTTCAATTTCAATCTGAGACACGATGGAGCTCACGTGTTTCAGCTATACAGCCAATTGCACAACATCTATCAGGTATTTTAAAATCGTTAGATCGTGTCATTTCAGAAATGAGTTTACCAGAAAAAATGTATAGTGAAGTAATGTCTCTTAAAAATTATTTTTCTTCCTTTGAATGTGTAGCTATGGCTAGTTTTTGGTTTAAAGTACTTTCATCAATAAATGAAAGGAATATCATTATTCAAACCAGAGGTATTTCTCTCGAAGTTGAATACAATTTAATCAAAGATTTAATTAAAGAATTACAAACCATACGAGAAGAATGTTATAAAATTTTAATTTAAGCGGCTTTAGTGGCAAATAATTTAAATATTACGCCAAATTTTCCGAATGTAGAAAAAAGAATAAAAAAAAGAAAAGTTTTTCATGATGAGATTTGTTCGATAAATGTTTCACAACCTGATAAAGAAACTATAGCAAATGAATCTTTTAAGATAGATGTTGTATTTTCTAGTGTAGATTTTATTATAACTGATTTAATGCGACGTTTTAAAGCACACCAAGAAATTTGTGATCTATTTGCTCCCATATTATATTATATGACGTTATCTTGTGAAGAAATAGAATTAAAGTTAAAAAAAATGATTGATAAATATTCTGAAGATATATCATCTAATGTTGTAAACGAAATATTACATTTAAGAAAAATTCATAAATCAGTTTTTCAAACAGAAACTAAAATTCCTCCTTTGCATCTTTTAAATGAAATTTATTCAAAAAATTTACAATCTATTTTTATAAATGTGTCTATTGCTTTGCGAATATTTTGTACATTTCCTGTGACCGTCGCTGAAGCAGAAAGAGCTTTTAGTAAATTAGGAAACCAACTTAAAACGTGGCAAAGAGCTTCGATTGGTCAGGAACGTCTTAATTCACTTGGGATACTTTCAATTGAACATAAACTTGCTTTGACAATAAATTATGATGAAATAATTCAAGAATTTGCAGAGAAAAAAGCTAGGAAAAAGATGCATGTTTAATTAGTCTAAGATTGTATATTTAATCAAGATAATTTGTAATTTTTTTTTTCAAAACTTTTGACAAATTAAATATTGTGTGTTTCCTTTAATAAAATAAAATAAAATATTAATATAATCATAATTATTATTTTGTTTAGATTTATACTTGAAGCATTTAAATTTTGTTATCTAGTATTTTATGTTGAAAAAATGATAAAAATATGATAAAATTACCTGGGGCCCAATTTTTGTATAGTACCGGGGCCAAAAGTTGAATGAGGGGGGGCCTGCGCATACCGCAGCACATTTGTATTTGATAAGGTTAGATTAAATCACAATATATTAAAATTAATATATTGCTCATGAAAATTAAATACATTAAATATAAATCGTAATTATGGAATATTTATTTGTTTCAAAAACACAATAATATTAGATAGGTATTTAGTAAGTATTCAATGGTACCCCAATGGAATTTATAAATGTATTTTTATTAAAAAATAACTACGATATGAATATACTTTATATTCTATGTTCAATGATATTGAGTGTAAGTTGGATAGTTTCTCTAAGAAATTTAAAGAGTTTTTTAATGAAAATAATTTATTGAAAAATACAATTAGTAATATGGAGTCTAGATTATCTGTCTTAAAGGCTAAACCTTTCAATATTACTTCAGAAAAGCGTATTCTGAAATTATTGATCAACAAGCTAGAAGTCGTTATTGAATCTGTTTTAATGTATCTGAAAATCTTTCACGTTCTGCTGCCGATGATACACAGTCTATTTTTGAATTATTTCAGCAAATTGGCATTCATGATAGATACTTATTGTATTTACCTGAGATTTAAGTAACGTGCACAGACGTCTTAACATTAAGAATATAGTTTAAATCTAAATCTAAGTTAGTTTACATCTAGTATTTATATTAGTAGACCAAGGGAGTAGAAAGGATGTTTACTACTACCAAATCTCCTTATTGGACCTTCTTTGGATAACAGTACCTACAATGTTGTTTTCGTACTTTGTTCCAAAATGATGTCGCTCCTTTTATGGTTTAGTTAAACTGCGTAAACAACTTGTTATTGTAAATCTCCAAACTTTTATATTGTCTAAGAGATTGGTTTTTTAAACCCGGGGTTATTAATTCGCCTACTAGTAGGGTGCGCTCTGTGTTGAATTACAACAGCAATTGTTATTATTTTAGAAACATAAATTCGTTGTTTTATATTATATATATATATATTATTGATTAATAATTATTAGTAAACCACCTGGGTTTACTACACGTGTCAAAAAACGGAAGGAATCATGTGCTAATCCCAATAAGTTAACGTTCTATTACCAAAATATACGCGGTATTAACACCAAACTAGCTGTTTTTACTCGTAAAACTATTAAACTATATGATTAGGTAATAACTGTTAAACTATATAATTATGATGTTATTGTCTTAATGAAAACTTGGCTACATAATGAAATTAATGGTAATAAACTCGGTTTATATCCATACTATTCAATTTATCGCTGTGATAGAGAAAGCCTCGTTGGCAATAATGTTAATGTTTCAGTCAGAGGAGGCGGTGTTTAAATTGCGATCAAAGTCATTTGTATTCTTATCTTGTCATACTTCAAAATAATATTATTGAACAATTAAATGTAAAATTATCAATAGGCTCATATTTCTAGATCCCAAGTTGATGTAATTTATACTAACTTTTCTAAATCATTTGATGAGTTAACCCTTCTATACTTATATCTAAGCTATATAATATTGGTATTCAGGGCCCATTTCTGTTTTGGATTTCATCCTATGTATCAAACAGAAAATAAATTGTTAAATATAAAAATTTCAAATCTAATCCTTTCGATGTAACATCCGGTGTACCTCAAAGTTCTCACTTAGCCCCTTTATTATTCCTATTATTTATTAATGATTTATATTATTTTCATTCAAGAAGACTTCTTTTTGCCGATTATTGTAAAGTATTTTGAAAAATATATTCCCATAATGATGCATTATTATTACAAAATGATTTGAATGTTTTGTTGGATTGGTGTACAATTAATAAACTACCGTTAAATATTGATAAATGTAAAATTATATCATTTACTAGATCTCGAAATCCTTTTATAGCATCTTATAATATAAGTCAATCTCCTTTGTTACGAGTTCATGATGTTAGTGATTTAGGTGTAATATTTGATTCTGTTCTCACATATAATAAACACTTAATACATAAAGTTAGGAAATCCTTGATGATTTTAGGCTTTATTACAAGAAATTGTAAAGATTTCACTAATCCTGCTATTTTTAAAACATTATACACTTCTTTAATCCGACTAAAATTGAAATACAACACTGTTATGTGGTCGCCTTACTTAAATTATCAAATTCAATATTTAGAGAATATTCAAAGCCGTTTTCTTCGATTCATGGCCTTCAAATGTAATTTAACTCGTTTGCGTCATTCTCCTAATGAACCACTATTATATTATTTTGATATTGGTAGATTATCCGAACGAAGAAAAATATATGTTATGAAATTTCTATTTAAGCTTGTCAATGGTTACATAAATTGCCCTGAAATTTTAGGTTTTCTCAATTTTTATGTCCCTCAGTATAGAATTAGATCAACAACTATGCTTTATGTTTTTACACATAAAACAAAGTATGCTACTTCTTCTCCTATGAATAGGATAATGTTAATGGTTAATGATTTAAAAATTTATTTATTTAATAATTATGTAAACAACATTTTTTGTATTTAAATATGTTTTATTTTTCTATTATTGTATTATTACTGTGTTATTATTGTATGTTTAAGTTCAGTATGAACTATTTAATTCTAAATTATTTTAATTGAATCGTTTGATCCGTAGACAACAAAAAATAAATATATAAATAACTATACGAATATAATATAAATCAAAATGAAAATACTCAATTGTTCAATTAACTTCTTTCTTAAATTAATTTTAAGAAATGACAACTAGATTGATAATCAAAACATTATTTATTATCAATGATCGAAATAGGGATGCCAATCCTCCACTTTTATTAGGAAACGCTATCCATCCATCCACTTATTATGTCCAGAATAATGTATCCTTCGTTGACTTTATATTAACATCAGTATTTCAGTGAAAGATTTAATTCGTATATTATAATCTAAAGAACAAAATAGACATTTTTGATTGACAGGAGAAGCCACCTTTAGGTTTGTAATTTTTAAAACAAAATTTTGGCTCCATTAAATAGCTGGGTATCCCCCACTTATTTTGACCCACTTTGACCACTGTCTATAATATCTATTATAGTATGATTGTTAAGTATTTCCCGAAGGACGAAAAAACTAATAATAATAATAATAATTACATTTAATAATTGGTATTGATTCAATTTATTTCGGCTGAATCAACAAAGTCTAAACCAATTTGTATTTTCAAAGTATATTTACAAAAGTCACCAAAACTACCCCGAAAATGAAACTTATTTACAAAAGTATGACCAACTAACGAGATCGGTCATCGGCATTAATTTTATTTTAATATATTATATTTATTTAGGGAATAGAGATATTCTTATGAGAAACTTTTATTAGGACAGGATAAACATTTTCAAAATCATGGCTTTAAAAAAAATTTATATTATTTATTATTATGTTTTGTTAAATAATAAGTACAATTTAAACATATCTAAGATATATTTATATCTATGGTAATTTATACTTTAGTTATTATGATAGTGTAAACAATAAGAAACATAATTGTAGTGTTAATAATTATTTCAAAATAAATATTCTTACTTAAAGAAGTTATCAATAATATTTTACTTTATTGCATAACCAAGTTTTCAAGTAGGTTATAATTTATTTTACTATTTAAACAAGTTTATTTGTTATGAACATGGACACCGCAGATGAAAGAAAAAGTGAAATAGAAAAAGAGATATTAAAGTATTTTAAAATAAATGATACTGAGAATGAATTGAAATTAAAATTAAAAATTGTATCGAGAAAATGTTTAACCATCGAAAAAACTAATAAAGAATTGATTTCGAGTCTTTTAAGTATTTCTTCAGAATTTTTAAAAAAGTTTTATTATAGAAATATACTTAATGACGAGAAAGATATACAAAAAAACGTTAATATCATTGAAAAATTGTTAGAGAAAATTAACGAAATTGTTCGAAGAAATCAGAAATTAAATGATTACCATCAAATTTCGGCCCACGAAGAATACAAAAAGAAACTTGAACGAGATGCATACAATGAAACGTTATTAGACGTCGACAGGTACAATTAACTCTTTAAATATAAAAATAATAAAAATATACACTTTAATATTTATATACTACCTATGCTATTATCCAGAACATCTAAATATTAACAAATTATTATTAAATAAAAATTTTTACATATTATATAAATAAGAAATGTAACGGTCACATATAAATTTTAGATTCTGAGCGGATCGAGAATGTAATGTTTCTACAATGATTTTTTTTTTTATGTATGAAAACATTTTTTCGGACAGAAATGGTTGTCCGATTATCACAAATGGGGTATGCTTTCGGTAGTAAATCGTGTCCTATTGGTACTTTAAAGAGGTTTTTTTTTTTAATTTCTCCAGAGTTTTTACCTAGGAGGAGAAAAACTACCAAAAAATTGGCAAAATTACCATTTTTGTCATTTTTTATTTTTTATTTCATAATAACTAATTGAGTTTTGAAATTTTTTTTGAATATTAACATTAGTAATATACAGTGTGGTAAAATTTTGGAACAGATTAGCTGAATATTTGGCAAAATATAGAGTTATGAACTTTTTGACAAAACAAATTAATATTACCTACAATTTCGGGTTTATCGATTTCAAAATCTTACAGAAGCCTAATAAAACATTACTTAATCATTTTACAAAATATTAATATATTAAATTTTTTTTTATAGACTTTTTATTATTTTTTTTTTCTGATAAATAAAAACATTTTTTCGGGTAGAAATAATGGTCTGATTACCACAAATAGGGTACGTTTTCCGTACCAAATTTCATCTAGTTGATACATTATTTAATTTATTTTTTGAATTTCTCAAAAGTTTTTACTTGTGTAGCGAAAAATTGGTAAAATTACGGTTTCCGTTATTTTAATTTTTTAAATTTTTATTATTATTAATTGAGTTTTGATCTTAGGAAATTGAACATTTTTTTGAGTACTAAAAGGTAATATTTACGTTTAGTAAAATTTTGAAAAGGATTGGTTTGTTTTTTGGCTAATATAATGCTTTGAATTTGATCCAAAAATATTTAACATTACCTGCAATTTTTGATTTAACGATATAAATTTTTTATAGAAACCTACTTTAAACTATTTAATCTATTTACAAAATATTTTGAAAATCGTGACTGACAATTTCTATCATGTAATGATAACTTCTTGAATATTGTTCGTAGGGATTTGAAATTTATTTTGCATATTTACATATGTAATTTACATTCGTGATAAATTTCGGAATGGATTATCAGTATAATATATTGTAATATATTGAGATTCACTCAGAATCGTATTTTCTAATGCAATATCATTGCTTCCAAATCTTAATAATTAAAATAAACTACTAATTTTTTTCGAAGACCGAAAGTACGAAGGAGGAATGTCCACAATCTGCCTTCCCACTTTCTTTTCATTAATTAATAATCATACAAGTGTAAACATCCAGACTATCAACATTTATCAAATAAGATTATACATTATAAGCTCGGTTATAGATAGAACGATCTACGACCGTGATTAAAATTTATAATAATATATTTAAACAATGACATTTATAAACAAATAAAAACAGAAATTACAGAAAAACAGAGATATCACAGTATTTATGATTAAAAAAAACGTAAGAATTAATGACCATAGATTCAGAATAAGTCAGTTTTCAGCCTGATGAATTTTGGGGACTAGTCAGTAGCGTATTACTAGACTAGGGCAGACCCATAAATTTGCCGACTATTTTTAAGAACATGAGTGGGAGGGGTCATTTTTTTGGTGGGTGTTTTATTTTATTGTAAACGGTAATCAATTAAGGGGTTGTATTTAGAAGTGGTTATTTTTGAAATATGCCGACTTAAGATTGGGCTAATTATAGGCTACGGCAAATGTGTGATTTGCCCCACCTCAAATGACCCCACTGGGATTAGTGCAGCATTTTGCAGCGTCCCATATTATATAATTTAAAAAATTTTAAGTAACATATTTTTTACACAACAATCATATTTGAGTAGTCAGATCGTAAAAAAGAACATCAGAAATTAAAATTTTTTTTTTTTTTTGAATAACAACAAATATATGATATAAATATTATACATTTTATGACATTATAGATTAAACAATGACATAGTAAAAATGGTTGCCAAAATCAACGATCTAGACCAACAAAATCAAAAATTAAATGATTCCCTTCAGATATTGGTCAGTGAAGAAATGGAAAATACACATTATCTTAATTTATACAATGAAACATTATTGGAGAACGAGAGGTATAGTTTTTAATTTATATAATAAAATGCATATATGATATAAATATAATACATTATGCGACTTTGTAGATTAAATATTGACATTGTAAAAATGTCGGTAAAAATTGACGATCTCGAAGAGAAAAATCAGAAATTAAATAAAACGTTATTAGAAAACGAGAAGTACAATTTTTAATATATATAATACTAATGCTTATATAATAAATATTTTACATTTTATTTCATTTTATGAAATTCTAGAAAAAATAGTGAAAATGAAAAAATGTTAGCGAAAATTAACGATCTTGAAGAGCAAAATCAGAATTTAAATAAAATATTATTAGAAAACGATAGGTATAATTTTTAATTTATATAATACCAATGTATATTTGATAAAAATATTATACATTTTATTACATTGTATGAATGTATAAAATAAATAGTGACAATGAAAAAATGAAAGCGAAAATTAACGACCTTG
>CM023360.1:24396432-24484975 GCA_013282895.1 Eriosoma lanigerum | reverse complement strand
TTTTTTTTTTTTTTGTATCCACCCAAATTATAAAAACGGTTTTTCGTACTACCCCCCTCGCAAAATTTTTTTTTAATTTTTAACGACCAACTTAAAAAAAATTAAAACTTATTTAATTTCCCATAATATATCCATTGAATAGAAAAAAAAAATTTTAAATTTAATAAATTTTTAAATTAAAATTTTTTTTTTTTGTATTCTTCCAAATTAAAATAATGGTTAGATTAGGTTAGGTTAGGTTAGGTTGCGGCGGCCTATGGTGTGGCATGGTGCGGGTGCGGGGCTAGAATCGGCATATTACTACTACTATTGTTATTTCGTAACACTTTGTCGTTGTGATTGAGAACATTTTTTTTTTTTATATTTGAAACTTCAATCTTAAATTTTAAATGTTCTACTACGACCTTTTGGAAAAGTTTTAAAAAATTTACTAATTTTTTCGAAACACTTCGTAGTTGTGAATGAGAAAAAAATTTGTTTTTTTTCATATTTCAAACTTCAATCTTAAATTTTAGATGTTCTACTACGATTTATGGAAAAGTTTTAATAAATTTACTATTATTTCGAAACACTTCGTAGTTGTGAATGGGAAAAATTTTTTTTTTTTTCATATTTGAAACTTCAATCTTAATTTTTAGATGTTTTACTACGATTTTTGGAAAAGTTTTTATAAATTTACTATTATTTCGAAACACTTTGTAGTTGTGAATGGGAAAATTTTTTTTTTTTTTCATATTTGAAACTTCAATCTTAAGTTTTAGATGTTCTACTACGGTTTTTGGTAAAGTTTTAATAAATTTACTATTATTTCGGAAAAGTTTTAATAAATTTATTGTTATTTCGAAACACTTTGTCGTTGTGAATAAGAAAAAATTTTTTTTTTTCATATTTGAAACTTCAATCTTAAATTTTAAATGTTCTACTACGATTTTTGGAAAAGTTTTAATAAATTTACTATTATTTCGAAAAACTTCGTCGTTGTGAATGCGAAAATTTTTTTTTTTTTTTTCATATTTGAAACTTCTATTTTAAATTTTAGATGTTCTACTACGATTTTTGGAAAAGTTTTAATTTAATTACCATTATTTCGAAACACTTCGTCGTAATGAATGAGAAAAAAAATTTTTTTTTTCTTTCTCAACGACTCATTGATTCAAAATTTTTCTAATTCTATCAAAACTTTTTTATAAATCCTAGTAAAATATCATAAATTTAAGGTCGAAGTTTCAAATATGATACAAAAAAAAATTTTTTTTTTCATTCACAACGTCACATTGATTCAAAATTTTTCTAATTCTATCAAAACTTTTTAGAAAATCCTACTAAAACATCATAAATTTAAAGTTAAATGTTCAAATGTGAAACAAAAAATTTTTTTTTCATTCATTCAATATCACACAATAATTCATAAATTTCTTACCTTCATTTAAATTTTTTTAAAAATCATAGTATAACGTCATGATTATAAGGTTAAATGTTTAAATTTAAGGCAAAAAATTTTAATTTTTTTTCATAATTTTTTTCTTTCAAATTTGAACATTTAACCTTATTATTCATGACGTTTTATAAGATTTTTAAAATAATAGTAATAGAATTACGAAGCATATGAATCAATGTGTGATTTTAAATGAATAAAAAAATACATTTGACATTTGAATATTTAACCTTAATAATTAAATTTTTTTCAAAAATCATAGTAAAACGACATAAATTTGAAGTTAAATGTCTAAATTTGAAACAAAAAAATTTTATTTTTATTCTTTCACTTTCACACATTGATTTATATTTTTCATAATTTTATTCAAAAATTTTTAAAAATCATAGTTAAACATCATAAAAGGGATTATTTTAAATTGTATGTAATTGCGAAGGTATTCCGATGGCACCAGAGTCGCGTTATGTTACATGTATTACTGTTCTTTACTTATGTTAAAATATGTGTATGTTATATGAGTGTTATTTTAAAAGACGTATTTTTTTTAAATGATGTATGCTCATATCATTACATTTTTTTTTTATAATGTTTAAGCAGTATTTAAAATACTATTCAAAATTAATTTTTACAACACTAGTGTACGGGTTAACCTAATAATAATAATCTAGTTATGATTACGACATTTTAATATTCGTATGAGACTATATATTATGACAACTGATACCAAAACTTATTATACTCATATAATTTGTACATGTTTTCAAACTACGAAAATATTTAATAATTTATCAAGTTCACCTTAAATTGAATCTATACAAAAGTATTTATCTAATAATTGAAACATTGTTAGCTTCTAAGCGAAGCGAAAAATGTATTGATAAAATAATGTCTTACAAAGATGTTTTTTTTGTCTGAAAACATTTTTTTTATATAGAAACAGCGATCAGATTACCACATGTAGGATATGCTTTCGGTAGAAAATTGCATCTACCTTGGTAATTTATTCAGTATCTTATTCAGCTCATTTTTCTTTGGTAGAAGAAAAAATATAAAAAATGACGGAAAAACGGTAAAATTGCGGTTGCCATGAATTTGATTTTAAATATCTTGGATTATTGGGATAACAAATACAGTTTTAAATTTACGGACTTTATTTTTACGGATTTTATATTATCATATAATATTCTATATTGTATTTATTATTATAAATATTTTATTTTTATCTTTAAAGACACAGGTCCGTTGACTGTGTAATGAATTCGCATAATTATACAATAAATATATTTTATATGTATCAAAATATTTATTAGTATTAGCATCTAAATTATATTATATGTTAATTATTAAAAATTAAATTGTTGATGGCAAATTTAATTATAGCTGAGTCTCTTTGTTTGTCAATCCCCGGTAAGATCAGGCCCGGATTGGCCTGGCGAGTTACCGAGAAAATCTTGGTGGGCTGGTAGAAAAATACATAAGGAATGTGTTGAAAAATAAGATATTAATGTTACAGCCCAATTGTATTGTATTTAAAAATAAAATTTGATAGAAATACTACAAACAATTTAACTATATGTTTAATAGATAAAATTATAAAATTTGGGCTGCTAAAATATTGATATCTCGGTGGGCAAATTTATTCAATCCGGCCCTGAGTGAGACCTTTCATACCCAGTCCGACCCTGGTTGTATTTCATACATATTTAATCTTAACACCTATGTCATCAAATACTTTGTAAAATCTATACACAACACATTTGAGCAGGGGCGTCATTTCAGTATTTTAATAGGAGAGCGAAAATTGAAGCAGGCCAAGTTTTACGCCAATCTGGCCAATTTTGTTTGATATTAAAATTATGTTAGTAACTGACCACTTCATTTTCGATGCAATTTTTAGGAATGTACAATGTTTTTTATTTATACCTAATTTTATTAAACATACCTATAT
Source organism: Eriosoma lanigerum (assembly GCA_013282895.1). NCBI lineage: Eukaryota > Metazoa > Arthropoda > Insecta > Hemiptera > Aphididae > Eriosoma > Eriosoma lanigerum. The sequence goes on along the minus strand of CM023360.1, from coordinate 24,481,592 downwards.
CATTATTCACAGCTTAACAAACCATAATGACACAAAATACAAACAACAAAATGGTACAAATATACAAATTTACAATAAGTCCGTCGACAATGTTATTATTGATTATGAGGGTGGCGTATTGCATTTAAATATTATGTATCGGCGCGAAAAAAAATAGGGGAGCCGTGGCCCACCCTGTTCACCCTCCCCCCCAAAAAAAAATGGCACCACTGCATTTGAGAGCGTTTTTTAAAGACCTCAAATACATAATACGCCGCCGGAATCAGAACTAAAACTTGAAGTCACAGACTTGTAAATTATGCAAAGAAATATCAAATTTAAATAGTAAAATGAACTCGACACTACTTGTTCCCATAGTGAATTCGAATATTTTGCCAACCAGCAATATAGCGGACTCGTGATAAGCGCTTGAAATCTTTCTTCACTCTTTCCTATGTTAAACGCTGCCATGGTTAATAGATTTATCGCTACGAGTACAGTATAATATAGATATCTGAGTTCGTGATACGGACATATGATACGTATTATCATTGATTATAAATATTATCATTATTCAATGGTATTATCAATATCAACTTTTAAAGTTTTAAATGATTAAAGCATTACCAATGAATTTGGTAATGTAAAATCAAAAAATTGATCAACCTATTTAATTTTAAGTGTTATAGAAGTTTGTAAATATTAGTAGGAAAGATGAGTAAATTAAACAAATTTTTAAGGTAAGTTCACAAAATATTTTAAAGCAAATTTTGAATTGGCCTTTAAATGACCTCAGCTAATATTTGTATCATTTTATAACTAGCTATAGCCTTGAAATTTTATTCGTGTTCTATGTTTATAATATAAATAATTTGTTTTATTTAGTTACACTATACGAGGAGCATTATTTGGTGCAACAATATTTGGTTCAACAGAATTAGGTTTATGGAAAGATGGTGAAACGTCTCGTGAAATAGCAAAATTAATTATTGCCCTTTTAACACCTATAGCAAATAAAGCAAAATCAGAACTCCCAGAACAAGTAAATTCTTATTATAAATGTTTTGTGAATTTAACATAAATACAATGGATTTTCTAGGTAAATTCATTGCCATCTGTAGAAAATTTAAAATCGTCATCAACAAAGAGTTGGAATAAAGGTGTATACAATACCGGAGAATTTGTTATTGACATGCCTCATAAATGTGCTTGTGCAGCAAACAAAGCATATCAATTAGTTGAGGTACAATTAAATAAATCTAAAGAAAATGAACAATAAAATCATTCGAGTAAATAATACAAAAATACTATTATCATGTTTAATAGCAAATTGCAAGATATAAAATATTCTGCTATTATTGAGTTACATAGGAAATTGTTACAATTTTGTCCCTCTTTGTTGTACTTACTGTTTTAATATAGAGCAAATATAAAATAAAAACATGTTTCGTTTAACAAAAATAACGCTTTATTAAATATATCTTATCTTATTTATTATCCAGGACCAAAAAAATGTATTTTATCAGTTTTTTTGGTATTAATATTGTGCTGAAAAAAATATTAAAATGAGCAGCAATACATTTAGTAATGTAGGAATGTATGTACTTCATAGTTTATAAATTGTATAATTCCAATATATTTATAGTGAAAACGGAAATTGTTCAACACTCAATTGTATGCATACAATAAAGCTTAACCAACAGAATTATAAATTTTAATAGATAAATGATTTATTTAAATAATAATTTAATTATATAGAATTATGTAAAAACTAAAATCAATGATTTCTAATAATTTTAATTATGAAATGTTAATTCCTGAAAACTGTATGTATTGGAACTTTAGTATATGTTTTCTTAGAATAAGAAATTGTTTCTTTATAATGTTAATAAATTATATGAAATTAATTTTCAATGACTTATTGTACAGAGTTCTTAATTTGGTCATTTAAATGGCCATCATACCAACACGTTCTATTCAGTCTAACAAGGAACATAGCAAAAAAAAAACACAGCAACGCAGAATCTAAATATTGTTTTATTGAATTTGAAGAGTAATGTCATAGACTTTTTTTTCTGCGGCTACTTTTTTGCCAATATTTTACAAAAAGATATGACATCCCTTCTAAAACATGTTTCTCCTTAAATTTTCTTATATTTTTATATTCAACCTAAACTTCACAATTTAAGTCTCGTGTTACTGTGATTTTTCTATACTACTCATTAGATATATAGAAACAGAACATGCAAGTATATTTTATTAATAAGCAATGTAAAGTATAAATAACAATAACACATTGATTATTTTGATTCCATCAAAAAGTTATGACAAAAAAATCTGTATCTTCTTTATTTAAAACAATTCCAAGTTACATATTAATGCTATTGGAGGACAATATTTAAACAAATTTAGACATTTAAAGTTAATTTCATAGTTTAATAACAAATATAATATTAAATTAGCGTATTGTTTATTACACAATAAAGATAGGTCAATATTACTTTGAATTTTTAAAAATCAAATGATTTATCTTCGTAGAAGTCATTAAATTGAAAACAGAATTTATTAAATTTTTTAATTTTCTGATTTTAACTTATTCAATTTTTATGTTTGTTATACAATGAAATTTAGCTTCTAAAACATGTTTTGTACATAATTCCTATTTAATCAAAAGAAATATTGTTATGCAGACACATCCACTTCCATTTTTTCTACTCCAGTTTTAGATGGTTGATCGACTTCCATTTCACTGGCTGTGCTGTTAGCATTTTTTTGAGGCTTCTTCTTCTTCTTTTTTACAGGTTGTAAAATGCCTCGTTGATTTACAGACGTTTTGAGTAAATTCTAAACATGTTATTAGACATACATTATTAATAAATGTTATAATAATTATAGTCAGGATAAGTATATTTTTACCATGAATTAGATATAATAATATATAAGATCTTAATCAATGGTTTCTACATATTTATACTGAGTATAATATGCAGCCTTTATTAGGGTAAAAAATGTGGATGATCTGTTCAAAAGAGTTCAAAGTCTTTTTGCATATTTTGTGCAATATTTTGTAAATTGTGAGAAAAACATACTTATTTGTTTTAAAAGCATTATAATTGATTTTTATATTAAGGTATCGAAAAACTTTTTTTTAAATAAAAATAACTATCATATTTTTACCATTTTTATCAAAAAACTCATAATAGTATTCTAACAAATTATATAAAATTGTACAGGGCGTTCCAAAATGATTCATCCAATTTCAAAAAATCATATTTATTGTACAATTTGATTAATCATGTTGGAATAAATTTTACATTTTAATGGATTATTTTAAGTTTTAGGTACAATGCTTATAAATGTTCAATGTGACCTCCCTTACTTGCACGACACACATCTAAGCGATATTCAAATTTCTCATAAACCTGTTGAAGCATGTCGACTGTAACCAAGTTGATGGCGTCATGTAATGCGACTTTCAATTCGTCAAGATCTTTTGAAAGGGGAGGTACATAAACAATGCTTTTTATGTAACCCCCAAAGAAAAAAATCACGGATTGTAAGATCCGGCGAAAGGGGCAAAATGTAGCGTCATTAGCACTACAGCGACCAATCCATTGCTGTGGTAGCATATCGTTAAGAAATTTGCGTACTTCTAAGGACCAATGTGGTGGTGCTCCTTCTTGTTGTAAAATGAAATCATCTCCATCGGCTTGTAGTAGTGGGAATAGCCAATCCTTAATCATTTGTAAGTATGAAGTTCCTGTTATTATGTTCCCATCAAAGAAAAATGGTCCATACACTTTCTTTCTGGAAACGGCGCAGAAAACGTTAAGTTTGGGCGAATCTCTTTCATGTTCAACAACTACCCATGGACTCTCTAATCCCCAAATTCGCACATTGTGACGATTTACCTTCCCATTCAAATGAAAAGTGGCCTCATCACTAAAAATGATACGATAGAAAAACTGTTCTACCTGTTCACTCTTCTCAAGAACAAATGTACAAAACTCAATTCTTTTTTGCATATCATCGTTATGGAAAGCCTGCAACAACTGAATTCTGTATGGTTTAAGTCTCAGGCATCTCTGCAACACACGCCAAACTATTGTCGATGGTATTGCAAGTTCTCTGGATGCTTGACGAACTGATTTCTTTAGACTGCTTACAAAACTTTGTCGAATTTGTTCAACACTTTTATCCGAAGTTCTTGGTCTACCTGATGACTTCCCTTTGCATAAGCAACCAGTTTCTGGGAAGGTTTTATGCTATCTTCGAATTCTCAGGGGGCTGTTGGAGGTTCAATGTTAAACTTTAGTCGAAAATCACGCTGCACAGTAATAACAGACTCGCACTTTTCAAAGCGGAGCATACAAAACACCTTTTGATAGATAAAAACTCAATTACCCCACCTTTCGGATGGTTGATGCTTCGTTTACCTCTAATTACAGGAACAATATTTATAGTCTACTAAAATCGGATGAATCATTTTGGAATGCCCTGTACTGCTACTATACTGTTTGTAAATGCGTTTTTAATTTTAAAATACAAGTAAAATACAATTCCACAAAATTTAAAGTAAATATTGATGTTCATTCATTATTATTGCTTAGTTTTTTAATTTTAAAAAGAAAACCTTTGTAGGTATTTTTAGAGTATATTGTTTTGTGTTATAAGAAAATATTTATCTTGACTTTAATAACAAAAACACTACAAGAACACATTTTAATTATTACTGTACAATATTAAATCTATTTTATTAACATAACAAAATACCTATTTATTATAAATAACATACCAAGATTTCTGGATCCTTAATGGATAAATTAGGCACATAAATATCTTCTTCGAATGGCAATCCAGTTATTCGAGCAGGTCCAGTTGCTGTTACTAACACTGTAAACTTATATTGAACAACAATTTCTCCTGAAAGACAAAAATTATTTCAATTATGATTTGTTGTGTAACTTGGAATTTTCAAGAAGTGTTGATTTAATATACATAAAATAATATAATAATTAAGATCAATTATATATTACTTTATGTTTTAACTTTTTTAGAAACTATTAAACAAACATTATATTTTAATTTCTATGTGAAATTTAATGTATACTATTTATAATATTCATTAATTAAATATCAACACTGCTCAAGACAGTAACATAAAGAAAATAGCTAAATACATTAGTTGAGTAACTAGTTAAAATAAAGAAAAATTATAATATTAATATACTTTGTAAAAACCAAATTTTACCAGTTTTTTCAAAAAGAACTTGAAATGGTTCTATGAGTTTATGGTTTACACATTCCATAACACCCATTTTGGCCTTCTTCTCATCTTCAAAATTCCTCAAATTAAATGGCATTATACTATGTTTTTGAATAACTTCTGTATAAAATATCCTATTGATAAATAATACATTTCATAAATCAAGTTAATTAAAATTAGCTTTATAAATAGTATTTATTTACCTAGATGCCCTGAGCTTCAAGGGATACACTTCATCTGTCTTTTTAAACACAGAAACCTTAGCAGTTGTTTCACGAGCAGCACCAGTACCTGTACTAACAAGTACATCTAAAGCATAAACTTCATTGGCTTCAATTGTCGCTTTTTCATGTTCTTTACGGTGCGATTCACTTGGATTTTGAATAATAGTTTTCGGACCATCTAATTTAAATTGTTGTAATTGATGGCTCAGCATACCTTCAACTGGCTTACAATCAAATTCTTTGCAAACTTTCATTACCATATCAGTTATTTGGTATGTCTAAAAGTAATAAGAAAACAATTTAATTTGTATAATAACAAAATTTAATTTGTTGATCTATATTATAATTACTTAATTAACTATTTATTCTAATACTAACATCATTGCCAGGCCTCATCAATCGTAATGCGGCCTGAGATGCATAATGGGCAGCTAAGAAACAGTTAGCTTTTTTTTCTGTGACTTTATTATCAGAATTAGCTCCTACAACAATAGTGTGAGCAATCATTGAAATAAAACCATCTAAATGAACTCCTAAATCTCTGGAAAATGTATAGAATCGTGATATATAAACATAAGTTGATATTTAATATTATTAGTAAAGATTAATGAAATGTTAAAACATACATTTTTAAAACATCATCTTTAGCAATAGTATGATCTGGTTCACTTGTAATTGGTGAAAAATGACAAATACAACCATTTGCAGATATACACACAGGAAAGGCAATACCTGTAATAAAAAATTTAAAAATATCAATATTACAGAAATAATAAAAGGAATAGTAAAAATAGTGCAATGGTACCTTTTTTCATTTCTTTTTCTTTTTTGAATACTTTACTAGTCTCCTCTAATATTAAATTATCACCCCATATACATACATCACGAACTGATGCACCTTCTATACATTTTTCAATTATTTCCACAAGAACTCCTGCAAAAGAAAAAACTAATTAAAAACCTTATGTCTTTGTTAATATTTTATATAGAAAATATAAAAATTTTAAACCAATGACGTAGTATAAACTTAAATGTAATTAATATTTTAATATAAAACACTTTCGGTTGTTTGACATATTCATAACATGAATTTATGTCTATGTAACATTATATTAAGTAAAAGTAGTTGGTCTTTATGGTCTTCATTTTAAGTTTTAATCAACAAGAAAGATTCAATACTATATTTTAAGTCTCTAAAAATAATAGAATAATGCAGATAAGATCAAAAGCATTCCTTATGTCATTGGCCATTTCGAAGTCTGTCAAATATTTTTTTTTGAAAATGGGTTGGTAGATTATGATCTTATTTAAAAACTTTTCCTATATAAAATTCAAAACATAATTGTTGGTGGTGACGAAATGAAAAAATATAATTGTGTATTAACCAATAAATCAGGTATTGCAAATTGAGATTGTATTTGCAGTCTTCAATTATTTTGAAAATTCTCGATCCAATCCTATACGGCGTTTTTAGGTTATGTCGACATATCGTACTGCCAGTGTCTATGCACGGTTAAAATACCATACTACCATAATCAGATATAACGAAATACAGTAATACACAACTATGGACTGAAGTCGGAAGTAACCCAACTAAAAGAGGTGCAATTTCGCACGATTGCCAAATAAGTTCCACTTGACAAACTGCGACAGCCAACAAAGTAAAACACTACAACTACTTACGGTTGGCGATTTCTCCAGCTGTCTTGTACTTCGTTACCACCGCCTCATCGGCGATCGTTAATTCGACTTCTTCGTTGTCTTTATCGGCCATTTTTGGGTGAAAAATACAACAATATTATTATTAAAAAAAATCTCAAACCCTTTAACAGACGAAAATTCGGCGTACACGATAATCACTACAGAATACACATATACAACAAAGCACGTTTCACCGAACGAATCGAAAACGCCGAATTATCGTATACACATTACACAGTAGATACTACACTTGTAGATAAGTAGCGACGAGCCTTTACATAAAAAAAACAGGTAAACAACGACACGTTGACAGAAAGGCAATACTTGCAATACAAAAATTCCCGATTTCAGATTTTTTGAAAAAAGGATTGTGATTTGTGAATATTAACGATTCCAAGCAACTATAGGTAGCGCTGCTCTTATCAAACTGAGAAGTATGTACATGGTAAACCGTCTTCCATGTCCCATCATTCCATTCGAAAGTGGAATTGAAAAATTAAATTAAAAAATTAGTTTATTTTATACCTACTACATAAGACATAACTATTAACTAGTTTTTCTGTTTGTTAGTTGTTACCTGCGTTATTCAACTTGTACATTGAAAAAGCAATAAATGACATAAAGTTTTGGTTATTTAAAAAAGAAATTGGAGTGAAAATGGGAGGAATATTAATGTTTCGCATTGCTGATGATATTGTATTAAATAGTATATTATGTTAAATGCTACAAGAATATCTAATATTATATCCTTTAATGTAAGGTTCCTTACGTTTTGTACGTCTAAAAGTCGTTAAAGTAGATAACTATATACTCCATTGTACACTATACGTCGCGCCGTAGAGAATATAAAACTAAGACTATTAGATATTAAAATTAATTATTTATAATTTTTTTTTCCCCGTGTCAGGCAACATATATTTATAATTAAACATTAAATAACGTGCATTACGTACAACAAACTAGAATAATATAGTAAATAACAAAAAAAATAAGTATTAATTATAAAAGTATACAATGATAACGAATGTTGGTTATATATTTTCTTTTGCCCAAAATTGAGCCACGTCTACCGCCTTCTGGTTGCTTTCCATCAGATCATCTTGCGTACATGGGCTTGGTCCTACACTTGGTCCTGCTGGGCATACAAGTAGATGTGACATTATCTGTTCTCCACATTGGCAGATTATATTGTGATCTCCATATTCCCATTTTCGCATATTTTCTTTTGATCGACCTATTCTAACACGTAATCTATTCAATATCCTCCATTTTGGTCAGTCTAAGTTGTGGCCAGGAGGTAATTTGTCTGATGGTACTATCCACCCTTCACTGACCATGTTCATTATTTGGGGTTTTCACTCGTATATCCTACTTTTTAAGGGTGTTTCTGATAGCTCCTCAGATATCTTCAAGAAAGACTTCCTTGATTTCAGTCTGGAAATAAGAGCATTTTGGCCATACATAAGGTATCTTATGTCTCTTATTTGTGCACCGCGTTCTATTTTAGTAGATATCAAACGTCGGACCGATGATGGTGGGATGCCTACTAGATAGACTTTGTCTATTGGAATATTTTTAAAGCACTCTGTAATTAGCCGGCATGTGGTATTTAATGCAATATCCACCTTTTTTGCGTGGATGGAATTTCCCCAGACCAAGTATGCATACTCCCCTATTGAGTAGCATTAAGCCATTGCTCATACCCGTAGTGCATGTGGTTGAGCACCCCAAGCTGATCCTGTTGGTTTCCGTACCAGACCGCTTCGAGTATTTATTTTCTTGCTGGTCTTTTCACAATGAGTTTTGTTTATTATTTATAAAAAATTAATATAATTCATTCGTAGTATATTAATAAATAAATAAAACAAATTAATAATAACTGTAACTTCTCTGATCTAAGTTAAATACATATAAACTAATAAATACTTATTATTTATAGATCTTATATTAATCACTGATCTTTATATTTAGTTTCGAAATTAAATACTATAAACTATGGTATTTTATTTAGCTAAACTACTTTATTTAGAAAAACTACAAAAATGATGGAAAAACCCAAAGTTCACGGGAATAGTAATTTTAACGAAATTGATTTTAAACCTTTTAAACTTTTCATGATACCTAATGAAAGTATTTGAAATTTTTTTTAGTTTTCTCATAGGTAATTTACTTGCGTGGTAAACTTTTAGAACGGATTATCAGTATAATATATTTTATTATAAACCACTAATATTCCGAGGACCGATGGGACGAAGAAGAAACTCCAAAATTGTCCTTCTCACTTTAAATAGTTCGCTTTTGTTATAAATTATAATAAAATAATATTAATATTAATAAACTAATTTAACTCAAAACAAAATGCGTTGTTTAGACTGAGAGCCCCACAAGATAGTGGCCCACCGCGAAAATCCCAATAGGTCTATCCGTTCCTGTACCTGGAACCTGTACCCTTGGAATTAAATTGTAACTAAATACTAAATAATTTATAATTCAAAAAAAAAAAAAAATTCACTAAATATGTATTCATTTATTCAAATTTCTATATATTATATTCCATATATATTTTAATATTTTTAAAGTTAAACATAAATTCAAGTAACTTAATTTAAATGATTTTAGTCTATAACGTCATTTTTAACGTTATTTTAAATTAATAAATTAATTTTAACACAAAATCTATGTACCATATAAGGTATAGGGAATAAGATTTGTTTGGATCCTTTTATTTATAATTTCGTTGGATGACGTCACACCACGAATTAAGATTGTATCTTAATTCCTCATTCGTTTCATATAATCTGTGGTTATACCACAGATAGGTTTTATTTAATCTGTGTTCGTGCCATGAACTTAGCTTAACCTAACCTTAAACCTAGAATTGTTAAAAGTAAAACAAACCGTCTGACCCTATCACAATTCACACTTTCACGGTATCACTTAACACTTTTGTACCTTACACTAACAAACAACTGTACCGTTTCTTTATTTTAGATTTAAAATTTTAAAATTAATTTCATTCAAATATATCTTGTCTATGATTCAAACTTTACCATTACAATATTATTCCAGATATCTTCGCTTACTGCAAAATTCAAATGTAAAACGTTTGTTTTTCGGTTCTATTTTTATAACTTTAAAAGTAAGTTCTAATTCCTATTTAAATTTAAACTGTTTATAATGTTTATATAGTTTATCATTTAAGATTGTTTACTATACAACATGTAACATTAAAACAATATACTATATCCAATCTATCAAAGAATTAACATTGATATTAATCAATGGTATTACATTCATTGAAATGCAATATTTCAAACATTTTGAATTTATTTTATTTTATTTAACGATTACTCAATTTGAAATGTTTTATTATTTTTTTGTCCTTAATAAAAAAATTTATTTTGGGTATATAACTATTACTATTTTATTGATATTATATTTTTACCTATTAAATTACAAACAAATATTTAAGAAAAATATAAGAGAAACAAGTAAAATGAGTTCTATACATTATAATTTTTAAAAATAAATATTTATCTCAGCAAATAATCAAATGACCTTCAAAAATATCATAATTCAGTTTGAAAATATATAGAGAAAAAACAGTTATAATATAATAATAAATGTTGTTATTTAAAAACAAGCCATTAGAAAATAAAATAACTGGAACCAAAGGATTAACAAACATTAAGAATGAATAAAAATAGAATAGAAGCACATTAAGTTGATAAAATGTCATACCTAGTAAAAAAGAAGTAGTGCAATAAATTATAAAAATTACATATTTATACTATTTATTACATATATAAAATATAAATTAATATTTATTTAAACACTAATATTACATTTTAAGTACCTATTAGTAAAAATAATTTTTTAATGTTCAGTAAAGATTAAAACATGAGCGATTCATATGATTCTGATAATACTATGGATATAGATGTAGATGTATTTGATTCAGATTCACTAAGTTCTTCTATTGGAGGTAAGAATGTTATATTTAAATTAAATACATTTTATTTTAATGAAATATGTTTCCTATTAAAACTTTGAATTTCTTATAATTTCATAAATATTACAAAGACTTTATTAATGATGAAGATGAAGATGACTTAAGTATTAATTCGACTACTAGGTCTAGTGACGGATCTCCATTAAACCCAGACGGTTATGAAAGTTCTCATTCCAGAATTTCTGAACATGAAAACAGTAATGAAGAAACACAAGATTTGCCAGTATGTTTATTTTTATAATTTTTTGCTAATTAGGTTTTGAATTATATAGAATATATATATATATATATGGTTTTATCCTGTAATTCTATATTTAAATATAACATATTAGTAATATAAAATATCTTATTACTAATATTGCTTAAAGTTATAGACAAGTCCAGATTAGCCTGTCAAATTACCAATAAAACCTGTATGTGCTGACGGTACTCTTGTAATGTTATATTTTGTCATATGTTTGCACCACCTTTCATATCATTGAATGCAGTGACCCAAATCCAAACTAATATTTTTATGTTATATGTGCTGTAAATCATAACATGGACATTACCTATCTATAATATATTTAATATATGTTATTACTTATATCATAATGTATGCTTTAATATTTCTTCAGACTATTCCATTATCGAATGAAGTAATACTTACATCTGAGTCTATTCAAAGTACTAAAGAAAACCAGCAAACTACAGGATCACAAGAAACAACTAATAATGGTATATTTAATTTTATTACATGTTGTATTTGTCAATACTTGATACTAGGAGTCTCATACGATATATTTTTAAATATCAATATCAAAGTGTTTTTTATGATATTTTATCATGATGTCGAAAAAAAAATAACAATCGATAATGTGATATCGATTATCAATATCATAATTAATCGATATTGCATTGTACTAGTGAAAAAAATTTCAATTGTAATTAAATTATTTAAGCAGTGCTTGAATTAAAAAAATACTTTGAAAAAAAGATGCAAACGTGAACACAACACTCGTCTTCAGAAAACAAATCAATTTTGAAAATTATTGTAGACTAATTGGCTAAAAAAAAAATAGTATTGTTAAATATGTATTTATTATACATAAGCTGAGAGTTCACAGAAACCAAAGATATTTCTGCACCCATTGCGCAATAAATATACCTAGAAATGTTTAGAAAATATTTTATTGGAAAATGGGATTTCCATATTATATCCATTTATTTTACCAAATTACCAACTAATATAATATTTAAAAAATAATAAATAAATTAAAATCTTTTTTGATATCGTGATATTTATTTAAATATCGAAAATTCAATATTCGATATCAATATCGAAATTAGCAAAAAAATTTTCACAATATCGATATCGTATCGAAGTATCGGTATCGTTTAAGACCCCTACTCAATATTATTGTATTTTATTAATAAATATAAAATACTAAAATTAATTTTATACATTTATAGAAATTGCTTCAAAACAAAATATTGAAGATGAAGCATTTTCCTGTCCTATATGTTTAGAAGGTTTGACGAATATGGGTCCACATAAGCCTGCGTGTCTAAAATGTGGTCATATTTTTGGAGAGTCTTGTATACAAAGATGGATTAAGGTTGATTATTAGTAAAAGTTTAATTATTTTTATTTTTAAATGTATTTTTGTTATATTTGTACTGGTTTATTACTATTAGGTGGGATGTAATAATAGTGCAAGAAGATGCCCAACATGCAACACAAAAGCAAATTTAAAAGATATCAGAATTTTGTATGCAAAAAAGTTAATAGCAATTGATAGAACTGAACTGACTGCTCTTGAGATGAAACTAGAACAAGTAAGAATTTTTAAGTTATAAATTATTGTTATTTCAGTTCAAACAATCATTTCAATTTTATAATGCATGATATTTATTCTCGGACAATATTTCTTCTATATTTTTCTTTTATTTATTTATTTAATTTATCTTAATGCTTAATAGAATGTATTATGACGATTATTAATTAAACTATTTTATTATTTTTAGGAAAATCGTGAAAAAAACATTATGAAAATTAATTTAGATACATGGAAAGTTAAAAATGAATGTTTATCTGCTGAAGTAAAAAAATTAAAAACTGTTATTGAAAGACTGAGTAATAATCAACCAATAAATGTTAGTGGCGCAACTTCTAATAGGCAATGTCTAAAAACAATTAGTTTATGCAAAACTCCAAGCTGTAGGGTGATGGCTTTTAGTAAACAAAATATGTTGTTGGTAAGTGTTGTAGAGAGAGAAAATTTAATTTGTTTTAATATTTGTTTTTTAAATAATATAGGTTGTATCTCAACATTCTGAATCACCATTATTCAATTCACATGTTATTAGAAAGTTGAATGCATCAATACTAGAACCATCTAAAGAATGCATTTATGCACATAAAAAACAAATTCGTGATATGACGTTCCATCCAATCGAACATAATCTGTTAGCTAGTGTTAGTTTAGATAAATGCATTAATTTAACTGATTTAACATCTAATACAGTGGTTTCTTCTATTGAAGGTAATTTTGTGTTTTCATTTTAAGTATGATCATGATTGGAGACTTGTTATACATTTTTAACTTAACTGGGCTAAGGTGTATGAATTTATAAGGATATACCCTATTATTGTTATTGTTTAATTATGATTGTATTAAAAACTATATTATATTTTCAGTTAATGATCCACTGTGGTCATGTTGTTGGGCTGGTGACAATTCAAACATGCTAATTGCTGGTAGCCAATCAGGTTCATTATATTATGTTGACCGAAGGTTTATGAAATTATTAAATTCAGAGCAACTTCTTAAACCACCATGTGTTTCACTTGTCTCTCTTCCACCATCAAATTGTAGATCATTTCTTAATGGTGGATTTTTAAAGACCAGATTGGACTTTTTATCTGTTTTTGAACAAGATTCTGGGTCAAAGCCTTCTATTTATAAAGAAACTGAATTACCATTGAAAGGACATTGGAGTAGTACTTCTTACGATAATCAGTCAAATCTTATTCTTTCATCTTCCAAACCTGGTGGCCCTAACAAATCTATTAGACATATTGTATCTAAAATATCAGATTTCAATGAACATGGTTCACACAATTCTTTAATATATCCAGTGGTCTCTTTTTATGGTTAGTTAATATTTATTACTATATTTAATTTTCGAAAACTAATTATTAATATCAAAGTAATAAATTATTTGTTTATTGAGTAAAAATATATTATTTAACATTTTAGGTGGAGATATGGCTACATTTTTAACACGCTCTTGTTTAATTCCATCAAATGAAACCAATGAAGACACACTGGTGTGTTCTTATGATGAAAAATCAAATCAAATTAAATTATTCAGCGTTAATTCATGTAGTAACGTACATAATTTTTATGTCAAAGAAAAATTTTTAGACTTTTGTCTTTTAAATGGTATGATTACTAATGGTCGACGGACATTGGCTGGTTTGTCAGAACAAGCTATTAGTATATTTAATGTATGAATATTGAAGCGATTATTATAATATAAAATTATATGTTTTATTTTAATTTTGTATATATATTTGTCATTATTTGTAAATTAACATTATTTAGAAACAAAATAGTATATATGTTTAGACACACTGTTGATGCACTAATGTTGTTTATACCAAAAAAAAAAAAAATTAATATATTTTTTTAATTGTATTATATTGAATAAAGTGTCTGTTGACAAATAATGTATGTATATATTGATTGTATTTTTGTATTTATTCATATTTATAAAAAAAAAAAAACTCAAATGGAATTATGCCCTGCTAAAGAGCCATTTCATACACCAAAGAAAATGCATAGACAGAAGTCTAAAAATGCTTATTGCTCCATTTATTCATTGTTTCGAGTGATACTGTCTCAACTAGATCTACAACGCCATGTTGCTAACGAAGGAAGATGTTCTGTTTTTTTCTTATGAATCATACTTTCCCATCAATTGTGAACGTCGAGATATGGCCAAACGTACCCAAATAACTTTAACATTCTGACATACATCATTGAATCATTTGGCAGATATAAACATAATGGAGTTGACTACATCTCTGTAATTCCACCTAACATGGGTAGGAAATCGTGTTTCATAACATTGCAAGATCTATTAAATTTAGTTACGTGGTTATTAGATCATAACCTAGGTGATCTAACTGCTAGAATGGAGTTCTTTAGCTATAACCCTTTTGTCGGGCGCTATAGTAGATACAGAAAGTTGACTACTCGTTAATCCTGGTCACTACTGGCTATGTGAGTTTACTTTGGGTGATTTAAGAGAAGATTTTGTAAGTGCAACTTGTTTAGAAAGGATTGAAGACCAAGTTTGAGCAGATCGTTGATAGATTGACATATTCCGGCATAGGCAAGGCAGGCTGTTTAGTTACTATTAGAAATTTTACCGTTTCGGTACCCTACTCCAAGATTACACTCGAGGAAGAGGATGCAGCATAGACAGTGTCTACTTTAAGGGCTACAATCTCCAAAAATGCTGTAAAACGCCCAAAGGTTGCAAGACACCAGATAAGTTTCCCAATCTGATTTCACACTTACAAAATCTACACCTTATTGTGTTGTCATTATTTAAAATATAATATTATAACACTTAAGATATTCAGAAAGTATAGATTCCTACATTACAAGACAGGAAACAACATTCAAAAGACAAATCACTACACACAGACCTAAAAAACTTTAAATTTGTCAACATAAAGTAATAAAGTATATTACAGTATTATACAACAATAATATATTGTAATACAATACAATGTTGATAATTAAAATTGTAATTGGTCTATGACACTATGAAAATAATACAATTTTGTCTATAACAAAATGATACTTGAATAACATTATCTATAAATTATAATTAATTATCCATTAATATGTTATAGCAATATAATTTATTTTTAACATTTATTTATAGATTCTACCTTTGTGTATTCTTTTTTTTAGGATGAAGAGACGGTAATTAAAAATAAATGTAATAGCTTTTGTACAAAACTATAAATGGCAATGAATTACAAATAAAACAAAATCTAAAAAAATAAAATAAGTGAGAAAGGTCGACGCGGACAATACTTCGTCCCTTCGGTCCTCGGAGAAATTATTAAGATTTGAAGGCAATGATATTGCATTAGAAAATATGATTCTGAGTGAATCTCAATATAATGCAATATAGTATACTGATAATACATTTCAAAATTTAGCACAAATGTAAATTATATATGTAAATATGCAAAATAAATTTCAATTCCCTAAGATCAATATTCAAGGAGTTATCATTTCATGATAAAAATCGTCAGTCACGATTTTCAAAATATTTTGTAAATAGATTAAATAGTATATGAGTAGGCTTCTATAAAAATTTCATACCTTTAAACCAAAAACTGCAGGTAATATTAAATATTTTTGGAAAAAATTCAATGCTCTATATTTAGCCAAAAAACAAACCAATCAGTTTCAAAATTTTACTAAACCAAAATATTACCTAAATTAGTACTCAAAAAATTTTTTAAATTCCTACGATTAAAACTCAATTAGTAATTACGAAATAAAAAATGACGAAAATCGTAATTTTGCCAATTTTTGGTAGTTTTTCTTCTCCTAGGGAAAAACTGTGGAGAAATTCGAAAAATGAGCTTTTTTAAAGTACCAAGAGGATACGATTTGCTACCAAAAGCATACCCCACTTGTGGTAATCAGACAATTATTTCTATCCAAAAAAATGTTTTCATGCATAAAAAAAAAACGTCTATGTAGAAACAATATATTCCTCACTCCACTCAGAATCTAAAATTAGTAAAATGGCTAAAGGTTAAATCCCAATTTCTATGGCAATTCTGGACATTGAAATGGCTATATATTGCCACAAAATGGCCAATATGGAAACTCTGTTGCTGAACCTATAGTGATAAATACAATGTACATTGGGTATAATAACAATTAGCTATTGTTTGTACAAAATACACTTTTTTAAAAAAATGAGAATAAAAACAAATTATATTATAAGAGTATATTTTTAAATTTGTAATAATTAAGTAACATTTTATTAAGGATTTGATATGTATGTGTTTATCTTAACCGTGTTTTGTATTAATTATAATTAAATAAATGGTAAACATACAAATAATTATAATAATATAACACTTTAAACAAAATATACATTTTACAGTAAAAATAAAATTATGTGACATAAATATAAACATTTCATTATAATATTTACAATAAAATATTTATGTTGATCTAATTTTCAACTTTAACGGTAATAATTAAAAAATTTAAATATAATAAATGTTTGGACTTACTATTAGAATGAAATAAATAATCACACTAATAAAAATTTCGGTGACAAAAACATTAAGGCCATATTAAGTGCGCAATTTTTGGTGTTAAAATCCCCATAATCACACTTGATATTAAGTTGACACTGTGATTATCCAAAATTCTTCTTCCAGAAATATGCACAACATCTTTTCCAGGTTGTTCTACTATTGCTCCAGTCTTTCGATTAAATCCTAAAAAAAAATATGCATTATTACTCTAAATCGAAACTTAATATTATAGAGTAATGGCCAGAACAATAATAATATATATATTTTTTTAAAAATATTTTGTAAGGAAAAATACTTAACTGTTAAAAAATAAAATAGTGTTCAATTAAATACATACATTTTAAAAACAATATTCCAATATAAACCATATGATATTATAATATATCTACAGTTATGACCTTACTGTTGTCTATAAATAATTTAAATCGTATTACTCAATAAAGAAAATTTAAAATTTAAGAGTTTTCTTTGTTTTAAATTTAAAACCTATATAGAACTTTTAGAAAATTTATTTGAAATTGTATAATGTAATGATAAGTATAAAAAATAAAATTACCACTGTATTGTAATGTAGCTCCTAATATTGAATCAATAATACTGCCTATTAGTCCAGCTAAACCACCAGCTACTATTATAGGCCATTGTACAGGACTTCGAGCTAACATATCTGCATCAACTGTGTAGATAAGCATTGTATAATTTGCTAATCCAATAGCGATGCCACCCAATAAACTGACAATTAATCCAATGACTGATACGCCACCATTTGTACCTGAGCCATACATTCTACAAATAATACTCTCATCGTGCCATTTGCAAATACTAATTAATATTATATATCATGCAAGTAATATACTTAATATAGGTAATTGACTAAATTATAATAATGTTACCTTTGGGAACTGTTTTACCAGTCGTTATTAATATAGGTAAACCACTATCTAACACTGTTGCTAATTCTGATGCCCATGTATCACCATTACAGCTGGCGAAAGCACCTAAATAAAATTACAAAAACAAAACAAATTAAATATTGACAACAAGAAATATTAACAAAAGAAATAATTATAATCTTACCTAGTATACCAATGGATAACCAAGATGGCCGATAAAATCGGTTGAAATCAATTGGTAATTCACCACATCCAACATCTAGAATGTATAATAGTGCTAGTTGAGTAGCCATTCCTCCATTACATAAAACTTGTATCCAGTTTCTTTGTCCACCTTAAAATTAATAAATTTTAAATTATATAATATGTAATATGTACTAAATAGGTTAATAAAGATTATTACTATTACTTTATTACCTTCTTTAAAGTCAGATTCCAATTTTTTTTTAGTTTTACTACGAAATTTTGTTGCTCTAGATGATGTAACAAAAAACGTTAGCAAACATGCCAGAAATCCATAGTTGCTTAAAGTCAATACAAAACCAACAAATATACCTAAGACAGATAATGTTTACAATGTCACATCTAAAATTATTTTAAAGAATATTTGATAATTCACCCAATAATGCTCCACTTGCATTTAAACTGCGTTTGGTATAGCCCCACACAGCAATAAATAGTGGAATAAAAGTGGATATAAACCATCGTAGAGGTGGAAGTCCTTCTAAAAAGTAAATACATTATTTTTTATGAATACAATTGATGTTCTATATTTTTCATATATTTAAAACAATATTGTTTGTTAAATAATTAAATATCAATTTAATTAAGAAATCAATTAGATTTATTATTCTAAAATATACTTACATAAAATATTTTAAAAAAATGTAACTTATTATTTATAATAATAAAATATGACTTTAAATTAGTAATCAAATTGTTAAATTATAATATTTATATGCTTACCATTTAGTTCGTTTATATTATCACCATATAATTTTTTGAACAAAATATTGATAATCCACAAAACCATTGACAATGGAATAGAAACCATTGTTAAGGCAACCGATATAGTTGGCTTTGATACGGTCATTTCTTGACAATCACTTTTGAGTTTTGACATAGCGATGAAAGAAAAATATTGTGTCCTTAGGTATATGCTAAGACAAAAAACTATATGATATATTAACTAATATAAAACAACATTAAATACAATTGTTAATTTTAGGAAATATCAGAGATATTTAAATTATTAGTGTAATAAAAGTGTAATAAACTAATAAAATAATGTTCCATAACTCAACACAATATATAAGAAAGTTATAGTAGTACATAAATATTGAAATGTATTGATAAACTAAACAGATTTGTTAAATAATCATCAATAATAGTAAAGTTAATTTATGATAATAATAATTAATAAATAATAACTATACTTAGTAATTATTTACAGTTCTTGATTATTACCATGTAAAAACACACTGCATAAAACAATTATTACTCCTTTGCTTAAAACTACATAATATACTTTATTATCGTTTTATACTTAATTGTTATAATAAAATACCATATTTTAAATCAAATTATTGATTTTTTATCTATTATATATATTTTTGTAAATTCTCCCATATAATATACTCCCTTGAAATTCTTTTTTTTTATTCTTATCGTCTACTCTAAAAAATTTTCTAAATCTATAAAAATCATATACGGTTTTTTTTTCTCCCTGTAATTCTTTACAATCTGCTTTATTATTAGTTAAAAAAATACAAAATTACATTAAATTAACTAATTGTAAAATTATAAACAAACACTGGAGTTAGTTGTAGTTTATATTAATTAACTAATTAAATTAATTAAAACTAATAAAATAAAATTAGTTTATTTAATATTTATAACAAATTGTTTAAAGTACAGAGCATCCAAAAAAAGTATTGCAACATAGCTAAATAAGGAATTATATGTATTTATTATTAAATGTGATAAACATGTCAATTATACAAGAAAATAACAAAAACAAGTTTAATTGTATAATAATTTTTAACTAGGGTCGAATGAATTTAACTACACTGACACTGACACATTTAGCATTTATTGTTTTTAATTCGTTTTCTAATTGCACATAATAATAAACAAACAAAAATATAATTAAATTTTATTATTTAAATATATTAAGTAATAATAATTTCCAATTACCTAATTAGAATACGGAGACAAATAAAGAAGAATGAATAAAAAAATTACGTAACATGAAATATAGTTAAAAATCACATCTAAAACTGGCTATTAATTAAAATATTACTTTAACATGGACTTTGATTATTAAAATGATTTAAACAATTGTATGAATTAATTGTTGTAACTTCATATTAGTTATTAATAAATAACAAAGTTAAATATTAAATAATAAATATTTTAAATGTTGTACACAAATATAGCAGTAATAATCATATTATTCTATAATTAAGGTAGTATCTAAGTATAACATATAAACTAATAAAAAAAAATATTATTAATTAATTCATTATAGAAATATTATATTATATTAATAAAATTAGGAATTAATAATTAGTTGATTACATTTTGTAAATAATTATCAATTCTCTATTATCAACTGTAGATTGTAGGGCGTTATCAATATTTACTTTTCTTGATAAAACAGCTGTTTAGAGATAATTCTTGTTTATTTTGGTAATGCCAAATTTGGAGTGTTTAAGAGTTGGACGAACAGTTGTGCGTAGGCTTTTCAACATACTTTTTTAATTTAGGGCAATTTTAATATTAATTGTTTTTATGTACGTGCGCTTTTTGTTTCATTGACAGAATGGAAGATATATTTCAATGGTGCAGGGAAGGCATCGCTATGCAAGTTCGAGTTTGGCTCGACGATACTGAACATGACATGAACCAAGGGTAAAAACAATAAATATTTTAGTTATATTCATTACAGTATTATTACTAAATACTCATTTTACAGAGACGATCATGGATTCAGTCCATTGCATTGGGCTTCCAAAGAGGGTCATCTGAAAATCGTCGAGATGCTCATACAAAGAGGTGCTCGTATAAATTCCACAAATCGAGGTGATGATACACCTCTGCACTTAGCTGCTGCACATGGTCATCATGAAATTGTGCATTTAGTGAGTTTCTTGTATTTCTCTATTAGTTGTTTATTTAGTTTAAATTGTAATTGAATATTTATTGAATACTAGTTGTTGAAAAACCGTGCTGACATTAATTTTACAAATGAGCACGGGAACACTCCATTACATTATGCTTGCTTCTGGGGCTATGAAGCAATTGCTGAAGAACTTATTGAAAATGGGGCACTAGCTGCTTTGGCCAACAAAGATGGAGATACTCCGTTAGATAAAGGGAAAGGAACAATTGTAAAACATTTAAAAGGTATTATTATTATTAACAGTATTATGTATAGAATATCGGAGGTTATATTTAAAAAAAAGTAGGGTTTGCATAATAATCATATGTCATTCCTACTGTTTTTGTAATAATAATTTTTGATAAGCATGTTAATGTATTCATTTTTCATTTTTTTATAAATTTAAATAATTATAGATTTGTCTCTGCAATCTGGACAAGATTTAACTAAAATCAATTTTAAGGATCAAAGTTGGTTAGGTTTGAAAACTAGAAGCCGTAAGTTATTTTATTATTATAGTAATTAGTTATATTAATTAATAATTAATAATTTGTTATAATAATTTTATTATATAGTATATAATGTATACATTAAGAGGACAATAAGCCTTAGTTGTTGTGTCTGTCTATCCAACTGAAAATATAGCAAAATCAATATTACTTAGAATTTGAATTGTGAGATTAAAACTCATCAGCCAAACCCTTATTACTAAATTTAAAGAATGGAACATTTTCAAGGTTTTCTCAAGGGCTTTTTGTAAATATCTCACACAGATTTTTTTATTTATTTAAATTATGAAAAAAATGAAATTTCTTAAAACTTCTACTAACTAGATGAAATTTTAAAAAAAAAGGTCCATAACCTAAAAATGTAATAGTGTTTAATCTGTAAATTTAGCTCAAATATAATGATTTAATTTATTAATAATTAGTAATTTATAATGTTTATTATATCTAATATATATATTTAAATTATTTAGGAGATGCTACATTATCACGGCATAAGGGAATAAACTTGAGTGATCTTTACTTGCATACAAAAATGGCTACATCACCGAGTGGAGAGACATGGCGTGGCCATTGGCAGAAGAATGACATTGTTGCCAAAGTGTTAGCTGTTCGACAGTGCACACCTAGAATTTCAAGGGATTTTAATGAAGAATTTCCAAAATTAAGGTAATAACAATTTTATTTATAACATATGTACCTATAATTAGCAATTACTCTTATTAAATTCGATTTTTATTAATTTAGGATTTTCTCACACCCTAATGTATTGCCAGTGATAGGGTGTTGTAATTCACCTCCAAATTTGGTAGTTATTAGTCAGTATATGCCCTGGGGATCACTCTATACTTTATTGCACGAAGGAGCCAGAGTTACAGTAGATACTGCTTTAGCTCTTAGACTTGCCGTTGATGTTGCTAGGGCTATGGCGTTCTTGCACAGTTTGGAAAGGATCATACCTCAATTTTATTTAAATAGCCATCACATCATGGTATAATAATTATCTAATATTATTTTTATGTGCACTATTATAATGTATATTTTTTTATTTTTATTTTTTTGTAGATTGATGAAGATCTTACTGCTAGGATAAACATGGCAGATGCTAAATTTTCTTTCCAAGAAAAAGCAAGGGTGTATTACCCAGGATGGATGTCTCCAGAGGGTAAATATTTGTATAAATTAAAATTATTTACTTTAAATTAATTTATTCAGTAAACTAATAATAAAGTTTACTAAATAAATCAAATAATCTTATTAATTAAATTTTTTAGTTTAGCTATTATTAACTTGTACAAATAAAATTATTTTTAGCTTTACAAAAAAAAAGAGTTGATACTAACGCAGAAGCATGTGATATGTGGAGTTTTGCTGTGCTTTTGTGGGAATTAGCTACTAGAGAAATTCCATTTTCTCACTTTTCACCAATGGAAATAGGAATGAAGGTATAATTTTTATAATTATTTAATAAAATATAAAAATTTGTAATAATTATAATTATAATTGTTTTGAAAAATACTTAGGTGTCTTTGGAGGGTTTAAGAGTGACTATTCCATCAGATATTTCACCACATCTCACCAAACTGATTAAAATATGTATGAATGAGGATCCTGGCAAGAGACCAACTTTTGATATGGTGCTACCGATTTTGGATAAAATGAAAAGATAAAAATGCTAAAAATTAACAATATTAGTTTCATAAGTGGAAAAACATCTTAATTAAATTAGAGACAGAATCTAATTAACATTTTCACATGAATATATTTTCAATACTACAGTAGCTAGTGGTCAGAATTTAGATTTATGTAATTTTGTTGGTACGTCCATAATTATATTTTAATATAAATTATTAATTTTATATAACTGTTGAATCAAACAAATTAAATACTAAATATTTTTTTTAAATGTATATATTTTAATGTTGGAATTTTACAGTGTTAATACTTTTAAATTACTATCATATATTCCAGTTTGAGCTTCCTGTATTGTGCAGACTAATAAGACTATGATGTTGACTATTTATTAACATTAGGTAATTAATACCTTATTTTATATTAAGTGTTAATATAATTCCTAACTACACTACTTTGTATCTTATTCAATTTTTACTATAAGTAAATTATTATTTCTACCTCAAATAATATTATATTATCATCAATATAACTGGTTCTTGCATTATTTTATTTTTAAAGTAACTTCTATAATATTTTATATTGGTCTTAACATATTGTATGTAGTTTTATACGCACATTCCCAAGGCAAAATAAGTTTATTAATATATGTTAACTGTTTTAATTGTCTTTTATAGATACAGCTAAATTATAACTTTAGTAAGTTATCCTTAGATACACATTATTAGTTACGTTATATTATTAGGTATTTATTTACTAAAAGAATTGTGTTATGTACCAGATTTAATTTAAAATTTATAATTATAGCATATTTTCAAAGAAAATAAATAAATATAAAGTTAACTGTTAAGTAAACTTTCAATAATTTTGACCAACTATTACAAGACATACAACATTTTGTTGATAATTATAAAAATAATTAAATAGAAAAACACAAGTAAGAAGAAAACAAGTAGTGTAGTTAAAACATAGAACTTACATTTTATATATTTAATTAACTTTTTTTATACATGTTATATACATTTTAGTTATGTTAATAATTGAATTGTTTAACTATTTGTACTATATTTAAACATTAATATTTTTTTAATAAAATAATATTTTCATAAAATATATGTAATTGTTGGCAGTTTTATCATATATTTTAATGCTATAACTTATTATTATAACCACATTGCGTGCCTTATTAGTTGTTAATAACTTATTATAATTTATTTACATTATTATACACTAACAAAATTGTAAAAGAATAAAAGTCAATAAAAAAAAATATTACTAATAAAAAAAATGATTATTTTGTTTGCTGACCTTTGACTACTACTGTCCAGTCCTTATATACACAAATTTAAAATGTGTATGCAAATATAAATAATTATTAATTCTCAATAAATACTCTCGGGAATAATATCCATTCAAAATATAATTGCTTATTTAATTATTAATAAATACGTTAAACCACAATAGGTAGTAGATATCAATATTTGGCTATTATTGTTCGTACAACTCATATTTCTACATTTATGTGAAAATATTAGTAAAAAAAAAAAATGTATATAAAAAAAACCCAAGACATGCAATTAGAAAATGTGTTGGAAGAATATTTTAAAAAGGTACGTAATTTAATATAACTACATGGTTACTTATTGTCAATATAACATTTTAATATATATATATATATATATATAGATAGATGCCTAGTTTTTATTGCGTAACTTTATGATATTTCGTTTTCGTGAGCTGGTAAAAAAAATATAAAACTGAAATTCATGTCAATTGTAAATGTAATATGATTAACCATTATCTACCTACCAGTTTTTATAATATTTTTTAAGCAACATATAACACTATTTTATACAGCTAGTTATGAATAAACGAATTATATAGGTAGTTGAGCATTTAAAATATAAATACAATTGTTTGTACAATAGTTAATATTTAATAATACAATATATAAATATATAAATAAATAATATTGTATTATTCAGGAACTGAGAACTAGTAAACATAGTTTATTAAAAGAAAAAGAGAGACCAGAATTAGCCAAAACTGAACATTAACCAGTTAAAAATTTTAATTTATAACTAGTTACTTATATAAATATATAATATATATTATGTTAGGTAAAGGTACTTTTTTAAGTATTAACTTTTAAATTAAAGAGTTATAAAATTTAAAGGCATTTATCTTTACCAGGATCATAATTTAGTATTTTGTTTTCGGATGTGTAAAGTTTAAGGCAGGCCATCTTGAAATTTCACCTGGTATAAATAGTAAACAACTTAAAAACATAAAAACTAACAGATAATGTAGAATTGATTACTCAATCTGAAAACCAGTAAATATTGCATAAAAAGTTTGAAGAAGATAAAAAATTAAAAAATCGTATAAAACACCAGTTTTTATATTTTTAATATTATTATTTGACTGATTTTTTGATTTACCGAAAGTAGCAAATAGTGGGTAATTAATTAATTTGACCAAGCATTTCTCAATAATTATTATTAAAGATCCTCAAACCCTTTGTGGACCATTAAAGTACTTGGTCATATTTTAATTCTGAATCCTGATATAATAGAAAAACTACTTTTAAAGGTTCTTATGGAATAAAACAATTTAAAAATATAATTGCATTAATAATAAATTTAATACTTCTCGACTTTAAGGGGCTACGTTTTTTAAAATTAATTTTTAAGAGAGCTAAGTATACTTCAAGTCCTTCTGTTTTTCACTTATGTTCGACTTAACCAAATATCAATCATAAGTTATATAATTAAAATTCGTATTAATTTGAAATGAGTGCAATACTTATTTTGTTAGGTATTTAATTTGATTTCTTAAAACTGTTTACATAAAAAAAAAATACTTAATACAATAACAATAATTATTTGTCGTTTATAACAATGTTAATTATATAAATATAATTACGTAACTGCTGTAGTAGTCTTATGACTATACGAGTAGAAAATGTCACTAATGGGTTCTTACTGTTGTAGCAGTTATACTCTTTTTTTTTCTTTCTATTTTCATCGTGTTCGCACCATCAACATGAACCAAAGAAGCGCTTTCATATTTTTATTTTAAAAAAAATGATATTGAGATATAAAAGTGACGATGAAATGACAGTCATGTGCACGACTGCAGTAGCAGTAAACTTTATTTTTTCTAGAATAAATTAATTTAACGAGTGAAACCAATATTAGTTATCAGTTAATTTGTCCAGCCTTATTGTACTATTTGCATTATGCCATATGCGTATAAGAATAATAAAAGGGGAAATAAGTGAATGTTAGCGAACGATTTGCTTTCGATGTCTTTCTATAACGTTTAGTAAAAATATATAAAAATAAAAGTATAAAACCATACGCAGAACAAAAATTGTGGCAGTTAAGGTAAATTTAGATGGTAAACGATCACAATAAAGTAAATTGCAAATCGACTATTTGATTTTTGTTTAAATAGCTGTAACTTCAATTTTAGTAAGAATTAAATATAATCATATATAATACGAATTGAAACTTTGGAAAGTGATAGAAAAACGAATGAGACTTGATGGGACATTTAGCGAATATCATTTAACAAAAATTTTACAAGAGTTATACATATTCAATATTTTTAATAAAATATACCGTTATAATTTCTCGTCTATTAGTAAGATGTATTTATTTACCTACTCGTACAAAAAAATATATCCATTTACAATACAGAAACTCCACAGGTAAGTAACTATTAAGTAGACACCAGTCTATAGATGTGATTGAAAAATATTAATCATTTTGAAATTATATTTATCACATATTATGTATAACCAAAATCTAACATTGAATGATTCCTATAAGTCTAAATAGAATAATAATACTTGTAATGACAAAAGAAACAATTTCTACCAACTAAGTATGCCTAATTTAGATGATAATTCCTTACGTTATATTTGTTTGTGTAATTTAGAGATCTTTTTTTTTGAATGGACAAACCAAAGGCAACAAATCATCATTCTCTGAACATAATAAAATCGTCCACCAAAAATTTATGAAGAATGAAACTCCCATTTTTGAATTTAATACGTTTTGTTCTATGACTGGCTTGCATGGTTTCTTGCATTTCGTGGAAAATAATTTTAACAAAATTGGAAAGTAAGTAAAATAGTTCATAGTTATGGATCGTATATTAGGTTAAAGTGCATAAACGCAATTCGGGTTAATTTGGTGATTTAGAGTTATAATATTCCCCCTTAAAGTTATATAGCCCTCTATAATGTTTACATAATACCTATTATAACTCATTTTACTTTATAAGCCTACAAACTTTGTAGCAAAATTAACGAAATTTATTTGATTTACCTACCTATAACATTAAGGTACATAGGGATAAAATAATACTTACTTTTAGTGTGATATTTTTTTTCTATAACATTTTACAGTTATTTAAATCAAAATATTTTATCACGAAAACTCTCTTTCATATTAAATATTCAATCAAGAAACCCGATTGAGTTAATTAGATTTGAATAAATTGAGTAAATTTGTAACGAATATAATATAATATTAAATGTACACAATACGCTCGTCAAATTAAAAAAGCAAAAGGTGTGTCGTTATTGATCATAAATATTGAATGTTTCTAATTGCTATAATGTTATGCAAGATACAACTATAATGTCATTAAGTAGGTCAAATTGACATTTTTATGATTTGGGTCACGACAAACATTCTTTAGGTTAAAAAATAATAGGCAATGGAAATTGAAAAAAATTAGAAGCAGAATGCAAAGATATTTCTCATAATTGAGTCCAAAAAAATAATATTTAGGTTAATTCGATTAGAAATCAAACAATTAGAAAATAAAATTAGTAAGGGGAATAAGACGAAATTACAATTTTAAGATTTTGGTGATAACTAAAAATAATTTATATGATCATAAAATTACAGGTCATGGAAATTACTTTAGACGTTACAATAGGAAAATGTATCAACGTCAACAATATATAGGGTATCCGGTATCGTTTCGTAATAAATTCATAATAAAACTCGTGTGTAGGCTATGACCCGACACTATGTGTACATAATATTTCTAATAAAATCAAAAAAAAAAAAAAAATCATGCAAACATTCGAATAATCAATCATTTAAAAATTTAAGAAGATATTCTAACAAACTAAAATATACAGATAAACAATCATGCAATCAATCAAGTTATATCATTCCCGTGTACTGACTGGAAAACGCGGTTCTACGCGATAAATCTACCATAAATAAATGTTGGTTATAAGTGTTATGACAAGACACCAACCGTCCCATACTTCGGTACACCACGATTTGCCAATATTTAGAGAAGTACCTACATAATTTGTATTTATTCAAGATAATGAAATAATATCTTAATATGCGCGTTATCGGTTAAAAATTAACGAATAAATTAGTATTTCATCGTAATTCATTATAATATGAGCCGTACAAAAATAATTATTATGTATGGGAGAAATTAATTAAATATAATATTATTTCCATATTGAATGAGGTAATAATATTTTTAATTGGATAAAAACAGATAAAACAATCAACAAAAAAAAAAAACAACAAAAAAATGCGTGATGTCTGGATATTGTATCAACTGAATATTATGTAAATTATTATAAATTATCATTTTAATTATTTTATTTGAATACAATTATTAAATATATTTTACTTTAAACAATTTATTTACTTTGTTATGTAAGTGTACAGCAATATTTTTTTTACAAAATTTAAATTTGGAAAAAAAACAATTCAAATATAATAATCAAACCAAAGTCTATAAAAATTAAATTAAAACATTATAAATGATATAGGTACCTAGTTAAATGCTATTGGAGTACTCAAGGTTTATTGATATATTGTATAAACTGATAAAGGTGACTCACGGGTTATTAGCACGATAATAGTAATATATAGTATAATATAATAACTCTAATTAATTGAATTAATATGAATTATATAACTATATGAGTAGATACAATGTATCAGTTGCTCAGTAGCTCGTATCTTGTACATGAACTGTCATCTCATATACTTAGAGACATTAGAGCCGCCAGTGAACTGTTCTGTAAAAAACATCGTAGTTCTATATCTATATCTATTTATTTACTCGTAGTTCGTACATACTAATTTTTAATAATAATAACTATAATATTGTAATTTGTCATTCATTTGAATGGCAAAATTTATTTAGTGGCCAAAAACAAAAAAACTTTATAAATTAATTATGCTTGATAAAAAAAAAAAAAAAAAAAAAACTTTAAACTGGTCTAAATTACCAAACGTTTAATGTTCTATTAATTATTGGAAAATACTAACAATTTAATAATGATTTAAAAAAAATATTTTAAAACAAAAAAAAGGTTAAAGGCTTATTGTAAAATATAAACTAAACAAATAGCATTACAAAATTACTGTAGAATGATGCGCGTTATATTATACGTTTGGTAAATTGACCAACATTATATAACATAATTATTTATAATAATTGTGACACATATACTACACCACAATTTATAATACCTATATTATTTCATTTGAATTAAAAAGACAATGTTATACGAGTATGGTAAAATACGATCCATTTATATATTTATTTATTTATTTGTGTTATGATCGCATGTGCGATATACCTTTATGAATTATAATAATTATATTGTATTGTAGATAGACTTGTTGTAAAAATGTATAAAAAATGTATAAAAATACTTTTCTCCCTTATTTTTTTTTATAACGTTTCATCATTTCATAAAATAGTTTCACCTGAACATGGTGTTAGGTTAGGTTGCAATTCCTATAATAATAAATTATGTTATTATATTTTGTATTTTATTTAATTTCTTTAAAATTCAGAGATTTAGAAATAAATAGTTTACTTAATAGGTCAAAGTCATGTTTGTTGTTGGATACTTGGATCTTATAGATGTATAATAATTAATAATAACCGTTGTTGACTCGCTTCTCAATTCCAGCACTCGGAATCGAAGTATATTACCTATATCTACCTCTATACCTTCACATGTACTTATTTGAATAACAACAGTGGTATTAGACAAATATTATTTTATACATTGTAATTTAGACTTTAGTTATAATTATTTAAATGTATTATATCTTATTTATAATTCAAAACAATACATTTTAATTATTTAATTTTCGCTCTTTTACTATGATTATCGAAAATTTTTTAAAAAAATTTCAAAAATAATGCATTCATGGTATGAACGATAACATGTCAATTTGACCTTCAACATGTGACTTTAATATTGTTTTAAACATTAAAATTTATTTTTTATTTTTTCAATATTTTATATTTAACTTTAAATTTATGCTTTTTACTAAGAATTTTCAAAATTTTTTAAAAAAGTTCAAAAATTTCGCCACTAGTTACCATAGTTAGTAATACTCTACTTCTTCCCATTTCTAAAACGGCGCAAAGCACAGAACTCAACAGTAATATAAAAACTAATGATGTAATAACGAATAATACGGTAATCATCATTCTTTCCGCATCTGTACTCTTCATCAAACAGACAATATATATTTATCTATACATAGACATAAATATTGAGTAAATAACAATTTCCAATAATATAAAATAAATATAAGTAATAAATCAATTCTGGTGTATGATGTAAGAGATGGAAATTTTAATTTAAATATAACATCAAAAAAAAAAAAAAAAATGAATAAATATAAGGATTTATAAATAAAATTAAGGATATCCAAATTGATGCTAAAATCCTCTGCCGCGATGCCTTATCGACAACTATTGTATTACTCCAAAAGACGACTGCGTCAAAATTTATAATAAATGATTATTTATTTTAGTATTTCTCAGTCTGGAAAAATATGTTTACGAATATAACCATATTTATATATAATCTGTGATATAACTATGATATATAGTTATCTTTTTTATAGTTTATATATTGCATACTTATTATAAACAATATATCACACACAACAATTTATTAATATAATATTATTAAAAATAATAAATTAATATTTATAAAGTAAAAGGTACTTCGTGACTACCTATTAAATCTAAAATTGAAAAAAAACAAACAAATTTTTTCTATTAAAGTACCTTATGTCTTAATAATTATGTTCTAATAAAGCAAAAATATTTTCATATGTTTACGTTATACGTATAATAATATTTCGTTTAATGTTTTGTTTTATTTAATGATATTAAACAGTTTCCGTTATTCGTTTTAGTTAAGTTTACACGTTTTATTCATATTATAATAACGTTTGCGAGCCTTGATTTTATTACATTTTATGTTTCAGATTCTTTTGGGCCCTCTGTTTGGTAGCCATATATATCCTATGTGGTATATCTATTTACATATTAATCACTTCATTTCAAAAGATGCCAGCAATAAACTCGTTAGATAATTCGGTATCCCCAATTTGGACGATTCCATTTCCAGCAATTACAGTGTGTAGTTCGAACATCTTTCGCCCTTCCGTTTATAAACAATTAAACTTAAATAGTACCGACAGCGATGACCAGTAGGCTCTATATTTTTTTTTAAGAATATTTTAATCATTCGTTTCACCTATTTGTTTTTATATAATAGATTAATTATTAATACAATGAACAGTTTTTGTGAATATAATCCAAATATAATAAGAAAGACATCTGAAGAATATCTGGATGGTATATTTATTTCGCAAATGTTAAAGGAAAGTATTTATTTTATTGTTCAAAGTATGTTTTAAGAGATAAAAATATATATTTGATATCTACTTACATACAATTATTTTAGTTAAATGTTAATGGATGTAATTTTAATTTTAGAACATATATAATATATAAGTTAGTAATAATAGTTAAATAAAAAAAAAAAAAAAAAAAATGATCCGACTATTCATTTAAATTATTTTAGTGACAATGATAATGTAATAATATGTTAATCGTGTTAACAGAATATGTCTATTCCTTGTAAAATGTTGGTTTTCACTTTTACTTGGTTAGAAAAGAAATCAAATGATCCATGTAACGTTTGGTTTCAAGAAACGTTTACTTTATATGGCTTATGCCATTCATTTAATATGATGCCAATGGGAGAACTATTAAATGGAGTGGAGTATATAAAAAATATATACATATTTTTTACATTTTTAAGATGTAACAATATAGTAAAGAATATATTTTTTACCAGTGAATGGTCAAATCAACATAATTATGGTTGGAAAAATTATCGAAGTAATTGGCAACCGGATACCGGATATAATGAAGACGTTTTAATAAATAATCATTTGCCAATGAGGGTGTTCGGCAGTGGTGACTTTAATAGTGCCACCATGGTATTAAATATCCAAAGCAGAGATTTAAATAAATCATGTACTAAGGGAATGGAAGTTTTTTACGTAAATAAATATTAATTTCTGATTTGATTACTGATTAATAATAAAAATATGCATTTTATGTTCTTTAGTTAATAGTCCATAGTCCGGCAGAATGGCCAGATATGTCTCATCCCACATTAGTGACTAGCTCTAATATGCTAGCGACAATGTCCATTACTCCAATCGTGCATTCCACTTCTCCAGACTTGATCCCATGGGATCCAGAAAAGAGACGATGTTATTTTCAAAATGAGAAAAAATTGAAATATTTTAAAGTTTATACACAAAAAAATTGCATTTTAGAGTGTCAAAGTAGTATTATATTAGCGCAGTGCGGTTGTGTACCATATTTTTATATAAGTATGTTGATGAATTTTAATATGTGTATATTTTATATTTACTTAATTCGTTACTATTTGTTTTAATAACATATATTTAACATCATTTAAGGAATTACAAACACTCCAGTTTGTGGTGCTGCTAAAACATCATGTTGGAAGGTTGCATCACGTAAGTTTTTAATTAATATATTTAAGAAAATTATACATTAAATTCCAATTATTTTATATATTTCAAGAGATTTCGTCAGATTCTTGTAATTGTTTACCGGGCTGCAGTGAACTCTACTTTAAAATATCATCAATGAACGTACCTGTTGAGATAGAAAATACTAATAATTAGTAAGATTTCGATAATAATTCAATTATAAATCACAATTTATTTTAAAATTTTAAATACATAATTATAATATAATTTATTACATATATTTATGTTTATATTGTTAAATTAGTTAAAATTGTTCTGTTGTAGTATGTCTGGAATGTTGTTTTTAAGTGCTTATTATCAAAATAAAAATTACATTGGAGTAATTCGATTACTGACTTTCACGTTTGGTCAATTTATGGGTAAGTATACTAAGTATATGGTGTAATAAATGTATCCATTTTCATATAATTTTAAAGGATTTTTATTATCATATTTAGGAAACGTTGGTGGTATAATGGGGTTGTGTTTGGGATTCAGTTTTTTAAGTTTAGCTGAGATTATATATTTTATAACACTTCGACCACTAGTAAATTATTTTAATTTAAAGAAGAAAATGAAAAAAATTAATCCAATACGTAATATAGAAATTAATTCTTTTGCGTATATGGAATAGAGTAAACCAAAATATATTTTTGTATGACAATAGCCAAATAAGTAAGCAAACATTTATTGATGATTTATTTCTATATAAGTATAAATCGTTAAATTCAAAATTGTATATAATATTTGACATTTTTGAGAAAAAATTATATGTTTTAATAAATTTCAAAGCTTTATATTTAAATAAAAAAATTACACAATCTGTTCCAAAATTTTACCATCTACGTAGTCGACATATGAGAATATGAAAACTAATTTCAAGTCCTCATATTCAAATTGTTTTAGTTATTATAAAATATTTAAAAACAAACTCGTCAAAATCATAATAATCTGTGAATTTTGCAGTTTTTCAAACATTTTGTTGTTATTTTTCTTATCCTAATGAAAAACTTTTGAGAAATTCGAAAAATGAATAAAATAAAGTACTAAGTAGATGATATTATGATACCGAAAGTATACCCTATTCGTGATATTCGAACCATTATTTCTACCCATTTCTATCATTATTTCAGATAAAAAAAACACGCATCTTGTAAAACCAATACATTTTTCGCTTTACTCAAAATCTAAAATTATGAAAACACAAAACCTATACCACAGTATATTTTATGTAAATAATAATTTAATAAACTCTACACATATATTAATATATTTGTTACGATTAAAAAATAAGCCTATACGCATATATTTCATATTAAAAATATTTATATTGTATATTAATAATTTATTCACAGATCATAGAAATTATTTCAGTTGGAGATCATTATTAAAGAACACGTAAAGTCACAATTATTTTCTTCATAAACTCTTTTATTAAATTTTAATTATAAAATTAGTGTAAGTATCTAAATACTTATATGTTATAAACATTAGTTTTAATCAATAATTAATTACGTAATTTTTAAAATGTTATTATATAATATAATGTAATAAATTATAAATCATTTGGTTTCATATTCTTATGTTTTTGTTTAAAATCTTTAAAATTACATTATAAATGGTATTATTGATATTGAAAAATGTATAACAGGTATGAATAATATCCGTTTACATGTGTGGTAGGTACTATATATTTTGTTTACTATAATTACTATATTTACTATAATATATTATATATTTATAATAAATTCACTATTAATTATGCCTATACTTTTGCCGAATAAAGAAGAATTTAAAATTTAAAATTTATTCGTGGTTTAATAACTCATAAAATTGATTAATAAATTTTAAAGTCCTTTCACATACATATCGTTTTCAAAATATCTATCTTATTCCTAGCGTCAACATAAATAATTTTACGAAATGAGACTTTAAGACGTATTATGTCACTTGTCAACGATTCACATTTTAATGGTCCATATTTTATAATGGTTTGTTTTAATATTTTAATATTATTTTATTTTTGTATTTGTCCTTATTCAAAGAAAATTCAAAATTTTATTTGTAATATCCTATTATTTTAATATAATTGCTATTATTTAGTTATTTAAGAGAAAACACGTATATTTGTAATAAACAAATAAATAAATAGTATGTTTATAGCTGTTCATAATCTATGAGCTTTTTGTATAATTTGGTCCATTTGAGATTTTCATTTAATAAACATTGTTTATCAGACTGATGTTCATCTGATACACTATCAGTCTTATTGTGTTTCAATAACATATCACACAATTTATTTGCAACTTCATATGTGATATTGTCATCGGTTTCATTACAATCATTATAAGCAACTTCACTTTTCGAATTATTTGAAATTTGTTCAGAATCATTTTTTAATACCTCGGGTGTTTGTGTCATAAAGTGTTCATTGACATAGTCGAAAATTTCTTTTGATCTGTATTTGACCCACGGACAATTTTGTTCTATATTTTTTGTCCAATGAAATGTATGTTCATAAATACAGTACTTGTTTTGTTCGACTATTGTTCTAGATATTTCTAGATTATTTTCTAGCTATATAATTCAACATAATTTTTAGTTACAGGTATTAATCAGGTATAATTATAATATATATATATAAGTAATCATTTAAAAATTTTCATTTGTTATTTATTAAATTTAATTATTTTGATATTATATATATATTATGTAAAATTATATTTATTATCGTTAATAGATATTATTAATTTGAAAACAGTTAATTTTATTTTTTAAAAATATTGCTAGTAAAAATTTAATAATAATTACTGGAGATTCCGATCTATAATTTGATGAATAATCGGTAGTATCGGTATATGATGTCTTCTCTGGAAAAAATGGTTCGAAATTAGAGTCTGAAATGTTTGTGAATGAGTTATGTTTTAATATTACGCTTGGATTTCTTAGCTTATTGATGAATGGATTATAAAATAAATTATCAGATGTTGTATGTTCTGATGAAGAAAACGACTTCAATGACATTTGATTAGATTGAACATTTTCAATAGATAAATTATTCGATAACGAATACAATGAAGACGATTGTTGTTTCGATTGAAGTTTGTCGTTTGAGTTTTTACGTTTTACAGAACACCAAGACGGTTCTTTGTTCGATTGATTAAAAATGCGCTTGTTCAACTTATTGTCTTTTAAAAGTTTAGTAGATATGCTTTTCATAAAGTTTGTATTGCGAACCGAAGGGGATGATTGAATGCGCCTAAGCGCATTTGGTGTTGGAGTATCTGTTTGTACATCAACATAACCGGAAAAGTTTTTAATTGGTTTTATCGACATTTAAAATTAGAGTTCACTTATTATAATATATTTTATTTATTTAGATAATCATGTTAATGAAAATCCAGATTAACAATAATTATATGCATAGTAACGTTATTGATGCATATTTTTGTTTATTTCTAAATTTAGTTTATAACCAATAATATTTGTGTAAGCCAACAACAAAGTATTTATTCATAATTGTATAAAGCTTATAGTGTATATAATAAAAATGTACTTTAGTATATTTTAGGGACCTACAAATTATTAAGAACTTTATTTATCTATATAATTTTATTAATCCACTATATGTTTTTTTCATACTTGATTTCATTTAACGTACATGTAACCTTTTTTAATTTTTGTATGAATGCTAATATTTCTGGAATGGTCGTATGAACATAAGTAGTATAATAAATCTGAAAATAAAATGCTTTTAAAATCCTATAATGATATATTATTGTAATTTATAAATACTTACCCTGTGATATATAAGTTAAAATAAGATAGGTATTAGGTACCTATTATATAAAATTATTCAATTATGTTACTTTTTATAAACATAAAAATGTTAAATTATTTCGGAGATAAAATAACCAAAACTGATTTCACATTTTAAGCTATAAGATTAATAATAATTGAATTTTAAATGAATTTTTTTAAATATTTATGTATTTTTACAATTTTTTTTTTTTTTTTTGGGCATAACAATTTCCGCATTAAGAAAGACCTATTATAAAAAAAAATATACAAAATAACTCTGAAAATTTTTAAGGTAAAAAAAAGTTTATAAAAATCTATAGTTTTAATTTAATTCACTTAAACTTCTTTACTGAAAATAAAATTTAAAATTTCTTAAGTTACATTTTATTTTAAAGATATCGAAATCAAATTTAAAAAATAAAACTAAAATTAATTTCATCTATAACATGTTTTGTACTCTGCTATGATTTTGTTTTCTGAATGCTTTGTTATAAAGTTAGTTTGTGTGTAAGTAATATACAATAATTCGGATAAAACTATAAATTGTTTTTGAAGTTGAGTTCTCCGCTGCTAGATAATTGAATTAAGGGTTTGTATGCAGTTTTGTGATTACGTGTATTTATTAATATGTGTAGACTCCTATAATATTCCATAAATCACTAACGTACATCAAATCATTTTAATCACTTTTGTGTTTACGCCATCAAAATTTGATTTATGTGGATTACAAATTTAAATTGTGGTCGTTGTCGATTATTATTTTGGAGAAAGATTTATTGGAAAATAAATAACTATAGCTGGAGTTATGAAATGAGTATAGTCCGAGTTTAGGGTTAGGTAGAGAGTATAGGGGGTAGTTGTAAAAATGTTTAAAGTAATTTAAAGTTCATACATATTATACGATATGTATATGTATGTTTAATATTTTATTTCTGGTTAAGTTTTATAATTTATAATATAATATAAAATTTAAATTATAATATTAGTTTTTCTAAAATATATTTTACGTATAGTTCTTGTAAGTATCTGAGGCATTCTAAGTATTCGCTGTAGTATAATATAGAAAATTGTTATTCCCATTAAGAATATTTTTACCGTGTGGTTATAATATAGCTAATGTAATATATAAATTGTTTACTCCTAGAAGTAGTAATAAACTAATAACCTACTAGATAGGTATATAATTATCAGGGGTTATATTTTTTTAGGCTGTTTATACCCTCGAATATTTGGTAAAAAATCCTAAGAAAAAGATACCCCCGGTAATAATATACTTCGATATTTTTAACAGTCCACGGTAAAAATTTGAGGGATAAAAATCGTTTTTTATTGAAAATACGAGTATATTTTTTATTATAAATCAGACCGGTTTTGTATTCTTTCGTGTATTTTTTTTTTTGAGTCTATACAGTCAGACGGGATTTCGAAATATTTACAAATCGTGAAACGTGTAAATCAATTTAAGCAAAAGTTTTTTTTGCATATCTAACAATATTTCACAATAAAAAAATATTTCATAAAATAAAGAATATTTGAGAATATATCTGATTACTTTGATTGATTTTAGATGAATTTGTGAATTTTGTGTTAAAGTGGCAAAAATATAAATAATAGTATATAAATAATTGTTAATTTATAATTGACGAAACTATATACGAAATAGCGATAAATTATTGTCGATAACGATGTCCGACAAGAAATTAATTAGAATTATACTATAAAAATAGCTCCAATATTTCGTTTAGAATTATAAGTATAGGCCGGAATTATAATTTTTAAATATTTTTTTTTTAGTACATTTTTTTTTCAGTCAGAAGAGGGTTCTGTTATATTATAAATTTCGTTAAGTAAAATTTTTTTTAAGCTGTAATATTTTTTATTTTATACCTAGTTATATCAGCTAATTTTAGATTTTAAGCAAAGCGACTAGCGAGGAATGTATTTGTTTTACAATGATTTTTATTTTTTTATGTCTGAAGACACTTTTTTGAGTAGAAATAAGGGTACAATTACCACAAGTAGAGTATGCCTTCAGTAGCAAATTTCATGTAGTTGATATTTTATTTAGCTCAAAATCAAAAAATGACGGAAAACGACAAAATTCACGAAAGTCGTAATTTTGACGAAATTGATTTTAGATTTTTCATGATAACTAATGCAATTTTGAATATAGATACTTACAATTTAGGTCGTTTACACACACGGTAAACTTTTGGAACGGATTATTAGTATAATATACTGTATCATATTGAGTTTTGCTCAAAATCATATTTTCGAATACAATATTATTGCATTCAAATCTTAATTTTAATATACCACTAATTTCTCTGAAGACCGTAGCGACGAAGGAGCAGCGTTTAAAATTGACCTTCCTTTTTTTTCATTTTGTGCTTTATTCTTTTGCATATATATACAATCATATTTTTAATTTAAGAAAAAATATTAATATAAAAGCAATTTTTAATAATGCATATTTTTTTAAAATGATTTTTCAAATATATTAGAAGAGTATTTTAAATTTTTAACAGAATATTAGCATCTTATTTTGGCTAATTTAGGAGAATAACATTCCGGCCTTTAATTATAAGAAATATAATTAAAATACCTAGTAATAATAATAATGTATTGTACACCATGAATAAATGTTAACCTATAAAATATTTTAGTGTAATATGGGAACATGATATTAATTATTAAGTGCCGTTGTATTTTTTCAGTATTCTTTTTAGTAGTATTTTCAGCCAATGTTTAAATTGTGTTACCAAAATTTTAAATTTATCAAAAACGTCACTGAAGATATCTTAACCTTAATCGTTTAATAATAATTCAAGACATTAAAACAATTGTCCGATTTTTAAAATATAAAAAAGACGAACTTTAATGGTCTTTTCATATAACATAAAATCACATGAGTACGCGATTATTATAATATAATATTTTTTTTTTTTAATTTTCTTTTCTGTGACTATATTATACACCTGTTAGTAAAACCATTCCGGAACAATTTATTATAATATTTTCAGTATCCCGTCGGGATAATTAAGACTGGACAAGTTTAATTTATTTAACTCAGTTAAGTTTAGTTAAGTAACACAAAATATAATGTTAATAAGTTAGTACAAACACCAGGACTATAATTATAAATATATGGCAAACAAAAAAATAATATAGAAATTATTTTTACTTTTAAATATCAACTGAATTTTATTATTCAAACAATTATATGAGGTCGGCTACCCTAGTTCCACACCAGTTGTGGTCAAACGGGGGAGAGATAAGGGGGATTATCCCCCATGACCTTTTTGTTATTATGTATTATTTTTAAAAATATATTGTTTATTATCTATATATTTATAATAAAAATAAGCGGGAATGTCGATTCTGGACGTTCCTTCTTCGTCCCTTCGGATCTCGGAAGGGACCTCTAGTAATTTATTATAATTAAATGATATTGCATTAGAAAATACGTTTCTGAGCGAAACTCAATATATTACAATATTTTATACCGATAATCCATTCCAAAATTGTACCACGTGTATAAACTACTTATGAGAATACTTGAAAAAATTTCTAGTATCTACGCTCAAAATTGTATTAGTTATTATGAAATAAAAAAATTTTAAAAAACGAAAACCGTAATTTTGCCATTTTTTCGTAGTTT
This sequence comes from Eriosoma lanigerum, assembly GCA_013282895.1. Classification (NCBI taxonomy): domain Eukaryota; kingdom Metazoa; phylum Arthropoda; class Insecta; order Hemiptera; family Aphididae; genus Eriosoma; species Eriosoma lanigerum. The sequence continues at coordinate 24,440,509 of CM023360.1, read as the reverse complement.
TTTTTTTTAAGAAAGAACTTTTAAAAAATTCGAAAAATGAGCTTTATAAAGTACCAAGATGATACGATTTACTACAGAAAGCATACCTATTTGTGGTAATCGGACCATTATTTCTACCAGAAAAAATGTTTCATACATAAAAAAAAAAACCTTCATTGTAAAAACAATACATTCCTTGCTCTGTTCAGAAACTAAAATAGATTTAATAATTTAATAATTTTATTACAATGTTATTAATATTATCTACCGATTAAACTTATTTTTTTCAGTTTGTACTTTATACTATATTATATCATTAAATTATGACTGATATTTACAATTGTAAAAGTTTATGTTGAAAAATCAGGATTATCCCCTCCCATGACAAAATCATTTGATCGCCATTGTTTCACACCATCATAGATTTCAATTTCCTACCTCTTGTCCATTCACACCTTATATCTTCATATCACTCTCTATTCTATCAATCTACCTATTATTCGGTCTTTCTCTTTCCATTTTACGTTCTTCATTCTTATCGAAACAACTCTCACTGGCTACTGCCTCTGAATAACATCCTTCTGCCTCCTCATTACATGCTTAAACTTGCTTATTCTCTCTCATTTTCCTCACAATCGATACAATTCCATCACTTCCCCTTATGCATTATTTTTTTATTATTTCCTCTCTAATCACTCTGCACAACTATATTAGCATTATAATCACCACTACACTCAACCGCTGTTGCAAATATACCTATTAATTTTACTGAAATTTTAATAAAATTAAGTCGTTATTACTAAGTTATTTTAACACTTATTACTACTAAAGAAAAAATTAATTAAATAAAAGAGTTAAATCAGTATAGATATTCTAATATAATAAATTAAAATTGACTTAACTCCTTAACTTTTGATTCGTTTACGCCCAGTCAGCATTGTTTAGGATTTTGTCAAGGGGAGGGGGAGGGGTATGCTATGAAAATATTTCATTGTCCAAGGTAAAGCATCTCCCCTATTGTCTGACCATCTTAAACGATGCGTTTTATAGAGTTGCAATTTCGATATTCTTATTTTCTTTTAATTTGTTATTCTTACGTTAATAAAATACAACTTATTTTATATGAGTTTTCGAAAAATAACACTTGAGAAAAAAAAGTCAAAGGAGTGGGATCTATTCCCCATAACATATACCCTCCCCTCGTAAATGCGTCGCTGTGCGAAATCGGTAATTACATAATAATAATATTGTTATTATCACGGTGGCAAAAACGGCGGACGAATTTTCGGCGGTGTGGCGGTGTCGTCATCGCGAACGGTCCGCGTGGCCATGCGCGCCGGAACGCTCGTCATCGGTCGCATCCTGCGCGCCCGGCACAGTCACGTGCGTATCGCCTCGAAGGATGCGGTGTCCTGTCGTAGCGCCGTCGCCGACTCTACCGCCGCCGCCATCGCCACCGCCGCAGCCGCCGCAGCCGCCGCCGCCGCCGCCGTCGCATCGCCAATATTGTCGTGACAATCGTGTGCTTCACCGCTGACTTCAACGGTATCACACCACCACGGTATAATATTATTATAACGGTCGACGTCGCCGCCGTGTATACGCACCGCGGTGTCATCAAACACGCGTAACTTGCACGACGCTCGCGCGCACGCATCCCTCGTGTTTCTTAAAACGAACAGGTGAGGAAAACTGCTGTTATCGCATGCAATAATAATAATATTATTATTATTATTGTTTGGAGGTTTTTTCATCTGACAACGCAAAAAAAAAAAAGAAAATTTCGATAACGGTCATTTACTTATTTTTATACAATATTATTTATTTCATATCTGATCGATTTTTTATAAGGACGATATCTTGTTAGGTCACAAGAGATTGGTGACGACGAGACGGGCGTTAGATGATTTATTGCTGCGAGAAGCGAAAAAATAAAAACAAATCGTTTTTCGTAAACGATATTATATTGCTTTTTACTATAAAACAAATCGCAGGAAACATTTTCACTATTATTTTTTGTTTTGGATCTTAGGAACAACAAAAGTTTTCCATCGATTCTAACGGGTTTTCGCTTGTTTACACATTATATTATTATATATATATATATTTAAACAACACGAGCGCACATATGACATAATGTTATATAAACAGATTACATTTAAATAATAATAATCTGATCATATAATTGTTTTAAGATATACGAGTTAGGGAAACGACGTAGTAGTTGTACGTGTGTAGAATACAATTTTAATTTTGACAATATTCTTTGTAAATAAACACATACCATCAGGTTTACCCAAACTGCGGCTCGCGATTTATTCCTAAGAGAGTCAAAACGTTTTTACTAATTCAGTAATATTTGTATTTATTGAAGAATTTTGTTTATATAAAAAAAAAAATTTTAAAAAATACGATTTTATAATATTATTTAGGTAATTTTATATTTTATATTTATTATTTATCTCTCTCGTTAGATATTTTATTACTATCTTGATATTTATATAATAAAGAATAATGAGGTAAATACTGGCAATGTAGTATAGTATATTATTTCCCTAAATAATCGATTAATTTAAAACGAGAACGAAAATCTATTTTGAATTCTGACCGATGCAAGGAATGTATTCGTTTTACAATGTTTTTTTTTTTTTTGTGTGTGTGAGTCTGTAAACATTCTTTTGAATAGCAATAATGGTTCGATTGCCACGAATAGGGTATGCTTTCGATAAAAAATTTCATCTAGTTAGTATATTATTTAGAAATCGAATTTCTCCAAATTTTTTCACTGGGAGAAAAAAACTACCAAATAATGGTGGAAAATCGGCAAAATTTCGATTTTTGTTATTTTGAATTTTTTTAATTCGTGATAACTAATTGAATTTTGATCGTAAGGACTTGAAATTTTTTTTGATTATTCACATAGGTATTTTACAAGTTGGTAAAATTTTGAAACGTATTATCAGTATACGTATATTATATTATATTGAGTTTCACTCAGAATAGTATTTTCGAAATGCAATATAATTAAATTCAAATTTTAATTATAATAAACCACTAATTTCTTTGAGGACCGAAGGGACGAAGGAGGAACGTTTAATATCGACCTTCCCGCTTTTTTATTGGGAATTACTAAGATTACTTTCATTATATATACTTAAACTTGTGTTCAAATTTAAATGTTTTTCAAAGAGACGAATGAAATTATATTTGGCGAATTGACGAACGTAATTCATTTTAAATAACAATAATATTTTTTATTTGATGTATAGGTAAAAAATTTGCATGGTTTTACAATATAATTTTAATGTAATTTTACTACAAAAGTTATATTGACCACAACAATTGATCTTTTAGTATTATATTTTTTATTATTATTATATAGGTAAGTAATTAAATTTAATAATTATTATTAAACTAAATCTATTAAAATTTAAAATTGTCACACTTTGTTTCAATTGTCGTCTAAATTTCGAAAGTATCTATATCTTAACTATAAATTAAATTAAGTTGAGCATCCTATAACGTTATAATAATATGTTGTATGTAATACGAGTAATAATAATAATATAATATAGTAATAATTATATAACATAGCCTATTAGATTATTTATATTTCTTATAAACCTAATTTAATTTAACGCTCAAATTTTATGGAAAGTCTTTTAAATATAGAGGAATAATACATTTCATGTACGTAATTTACATATAAAAAGGATTCAGATTTTAATATAAAATAATTTAAAATTATAATTATAATTTATTATACCTTTTATTTATTGTACATACTATTTAATTGAGAACTTTTATAAATATATAAAGTTAAGTTTAAAATAATATTATTAAAACCGTGTTCAAAATTTTAATTTAAATGCAACACACGTATAATATATAAAAATGTGCAATTTAGTTTATCTTTGCTATTTCATGTAATCCAATTAAAATTAATAATAATCTATATGTGAAAACAGTTTTAAAAATGTAGGTAAAGCAATATGGATATTACAAAAAAAAATATTATTTTTATTACAAGTAGGCATCTAAAACTAAATTTTAACTTGGATTATACATAATTCATCGAAAATTAAAATTTTTCATCACTTTATTTAGCTTTATTTTTTACTGAATTAACATTTTAAGTATTTTTATAAAACTAAAAAAACAAATACAATTAATATGAATAATTTGAGTTCTCGCCAAAATTAGTTTCTTAACAGAAATCTATTTTTGAAGTAATTTGATAAAATTCTAAACTTTATTTAAATATTTTTATACTCGTACTGTATTATTTAATATATTCATACCTATATAATTGTATGCCTAACCTTAGAAATATCTATAAGTGTTTTATATTCTCATTATGATTTATAAGTATGCTGATATGTAGTATATATCATACGTAAAAAAATGTATAAATATTAGTCTTTTACTTTTATTGTAATAGTTTATAGTTAACATGTTTGATGTTAATGTTAAAGTTTTTAGACAGGTTTAATGTAATGATTATGTAAAATATTATTTAATGTCGTTAAGTGAAGTGTTTGTAAATTATCATACGTCGTCAATTTTTCAGTTAAATACGTATGGTATGTATATAATGTATGTACATATATATTATATTGAAAAATATTTTTATGTTTTTAAACAATTTACATCATTTTAAAAAACTTTAACACATTTTTTTTTATCTAACGACTAAAATTAACCTTTTATACCTTTTTACTAACCTAACCTTTTATATATTTTTGACTAATGATACAGTTATAAAAATGTTGACTTCATTTTGTATTAGTAAATTCGTTTCCGAACATTAAAAATATATTGGTATCATAATTGATTTATTTTATAGAAGTCAATGATTACACAATGAGTGTATATAATGTATCAACGTGCGGCTATGTTTTAGGCACAAAATGATTCTATTGTAAATTGAAACAATAAAACAATATAAATATGGTTTGTATTAAGATATAACATGTTTTCACAATTTAACAAAACAATAACTGTGTTTTTCAATCAATTTTCATTAATCCCCATACTTTTCTGTTATCATCGAATTACAATTATACCGATACAAACAATACATCGTATTGTTTATATTAGGTTAATAATTAATAATTATAAAGTAATAACCAAAATTATTTAATATTTGTATAGTGTGTATATTACCTATAATTTGTAATTTATTAGGTATTGTTAATCTGATATTGCAATTATATAAAGACGGAGATTTGTATAGGCTAATAATTATTTATGAGAGAATTAAATGATAACATTTTTAAGGACTATGTTTTCGTGTAATTCATTAACAACTTCAACAACGTTCTCAATTTCCCATATTCATAACATTTTCTTACTAATGTAAAATATGTTCAATACAATTATACAAGCTACTTCACTGCAAGATTAAAACACTGAGATGATAAAACAATTATTACATGTCGTGACTTGAGAATATTTCAAATTATTATTTGCTAGTTATCACTTATGATGTTATGATGTAATTAAATAATTCAAAAGATAAGTATGTTGAATTTAAACACCTATAGATTTGCATTTTTTGCACTAGTGTAGGCAGATTTATTGAAGAATATTTTGGCTATTGGCTATACATGTATACATTCATATAAATCTTGACCAAAATATTTTCAGACTTTCAAACTCTTTCTGTCCTCTTATAGTTATATTATTTTTAAAAGTAAACTATTCAAAAGTGTTCACAACGAGTGAATGAACTTTTTATGGTTTGAATACGTTTGGCAGTATGCAGTTTCTTATATGGTATTATATATTATATATTATATTTTTTTATAATTGTATTAATGTTATGCAAATGTAACTAAATTTACTATATCTTATTATTATTACACGAACAAACACTCTTTTAAAAATAAATATTCTTGTGATTTAATTATTTTTATTTATATTGAATATGACAATAATAAGTTAATTTTTACATTAATTTAAAATAATTTTATGTAAAATTAATTTCTGAATTTCGAAATTCGAACATAGGGAATTATTCAGAGGGTAAAAACTTTTATCAATAATTATCAAGATATCAATTATTTAAGTTAAATTGATCGTATTTATTTTTCGAAATAAATAGTAATATTATGTTATAACATTACATAAAAGAAAACATTTTATCGTTTCTAGTAATATGATTTACCGTACTTTCAAAATATTTAAATGTTGTCATAAACTGTTAAAAAACATCAATAGCGGGTTTAAAGTAATAAAATAATTAATTGATTAATCTGATTGCCATTTTTTACGTATCATGGGTTCACTAACTCTGCTGTATTGTAGTTATATTCAGTACTTATAGAAAAATGTGTGTTTATTAATAGAACAAATTATAAAACAAACTGTTCCCTGCATGAACAATAGGTATTATTTTAAAGTTTGGATTAAGCATTTATTTACGGTTTAGTTCATTGCAATTACAATTTCAAATTGAAGTATTCAAAACTACCATTACGAATACTCAGTAAAAACTGATAAGATATTCAGTTAAATCTGTTTAACTAGAAATAAATTATTATAATGAATAAAGAAATTCAATAATGACAATAAACTTATAAATATCATTATAATTATTTGAAATTTTAATTAAATATTCTCTTTGAAAATTGAAACATTTAAATACTATTAAAAGTAAGTTTTAAAATTAAAAATAATATTTATTAATTTATCATTATGATTTGACTGTCTCCTGTTACTCTATTATCTGGGTAAATAACCTTTGTTTTGGACTTCAATAAATATATAATAAATATATATATAGTTTTATATTTTTACAGAATTCTTTAAATTTTAATGGAATATGAACTTTACGAAGTAAGCCTACTGTACTAAACTTACCCATGTAGGACATACACTGAAATTCTCAAGAGACGAGGTTTATTTAAGATATTTATTTTTTCCTCGTGAATTTGGGGTTTTCTTTTGTATAAATGTATAGTCTACAATATATAGAATAAAATCAATATTTTTCAATCAAATAAAATATATTTTACACGATTTAATGTGATAATATACCTAACTATTCAAATATTTAATACAACTTTACATTATAATAATATTACCAACGTTAATTAACAATTATTATTGACATTGTATATTATCTCAAATGATGTCTATTAAAATATAATACCTATATGATGTAAAATAATTATATTTTCAATGTTGTAAATGAAAATATAAAATTCAATATAAATTAAATACAAATTAAACTTAACCTAATACAACTCTATCATTTTTAAGTATATGTTAGACACATAATAACTTTACCGTTTTGTTTTATTTGTTTTGTTTTAAGGAATTGGAATAAATTAAATAATAAAATATTTTTATTTAAAATAAAAAATCATTGTTTATGAGAAAACTAATTTTATTAATTTTAGAAATTAATTATTATATAAATAAATTGTTACGTTCTTTATAAATTTTATTAGAAAAATTAATTGAATTGCTTAGAATATTCTTATTACTTACGTATACCGTAACCATAATAAAAGGGTTTAGATTTTTTATATACATATATATTTAACTTCTGAAAATAAACGTGTAGGTAGATGATATTGAGTTTCGTGTTTATACTCGTTAAAGAGAATAAAGGATAAACGAATAGAAAAGGTTACTTTTTTTTTTTTTTGTAGTGTTTTTAAAGGACCACACGTCAATTATACTTGTTATTATTATAACATAACAGTATTTTATTGCATTATTAATTTAGAAATTTGAAATGCTAAGATTATAATTGTCTATTTATTATAAATAATATATACTTATGCAACTGCAGTTATATTTTAACAAACCATATAGTATTATTTGGTACGATAGAAATAATATAATAGTACTTAGGGTCTTAGGTGGTATAATAACAATATTTTATTATTAGTTATTTTGGATTTTCTAGTGATTTCAATTTTTACATAATTTGACTTATTTTCATACGTTTAAAAACGAATTAAAGTACAACGAAATTAAAATATTGAATATACACATATTATTTTAATTTAGAAAGATTAAGATACCTAAATTTTTTTTTTATTAATGTTATAGCATACACATATAACTTGTTTGAATACAAAAATAGTATAGAAAGTTTACACTTAAATGCTAAAATTATAGTCCGGATTATAGTTTATTATACAATTTCATAATCTTTGGCAAGACCAATAAATAATTTGTTATCAGACATCAATTATAATTTCTTGTTAAGTCATAACCATTAATAAATGGATTCTTCCTATAGTCTATAACCCCTATTAGGTTTACTCTGGAAAGATTACTCAAGGGTTCATGGAGTTGTTTAGATTTATTATTAATTACCTAATTTAACATTAAAAAAAAAAATCTAAGTATTAAACTTTGATTTTTAAATTAATATTTAATCAAATAAAAAATACAATTTTCCCTCGATCTAAAAAAAATCCTCTGTACAACACTATATTAACAAGTATCACGTTTATTCAAAAACTAAAAAATTTAATTAAATATCTTTCATAATTTTATTGGATTACTTAAAATTTAAAGGTACCTATTATAATTTTTTATAAAATGTAGGTTGTATAATTTCTACATAAAAACAAATTTAAACTCGTAATATTAAATTTTAAATTTGCATTTTTTTATTTGAACATTTATAAAAACTTCATATTACTAATATTAGGTAAGTATTTTAATTATTCAGAAAATTAATTATTCGTAAAACTAATTTCAACACCATTAATAGCTATTTTTTCTTTGATTACACACTTCATACTTAATAAATTTCAAGTATAAGTTATTAGATTAGACTATTTCGGATGATTATTAATAATATTAATAAATAGTATTTTATACTTATAATGAGTTTGTATAAATGTAGGTATTTATATTTAGTAAGAAACGTAAAATAATATATAGGCCATATTATTGCATGACTATAATAATACAGACTACAAAATTTATTTATGTGTATATAATAGTGATTAAGACTTATTCATTTTCCAAACTAGTCCATTAAAATGTTTGTCACTCCTTTTAATGTTTTTATAAGGAAAAAAAAAGTCTTGATTAATATAAGTTTTTTCAATCTAGATAACAGTTATTGATATTTATGATTTAATTGAAAAATATTACAATAATTTGTTTTACCTATATTCAGTAATTAAAAAACAAAATAGGTTATAAACATGTTAGAAAAACATAGCGTTATAATATCATCAAAAATATTTTTTTTATTACCAATTTTCATGTTGTATTTTTTAAATTTATGACAAAATTATTATTAAAAAAAAATATGGTTTCAAATAAATATCTTTAATAGTTTTTAATTATCTAATAATTGAACTTTGATAGCAATAAATATTAATGATATCAACATAATATTATGTTATGAATACTATATTTATTTATTATATTTTTGAAAATATATTTTATTGATTGAATATTATAATTGTAAAAAAGTTTGTTCTCTATTTTTTAATAAATATTATTCATTGAACAAAATAAAATCAAACGCATAATACGTAAATACATTATTTTGTTAGTTAACAATTATTAACTATAATTTTCTCCATAAAATATAGTATTTATCATAATTAAATAATACTTGAAATTCGAATATTGATAGTTAATAATAATGTGTCAAATTTTGATTATTATATAACGTTTAAAACTTATCTTAAGTATCCCATTAGTAAATAGTAATTTATTATTATTCATTAGTTTAAATCAAATTTTCTTTAGACATAAGTTGGATATTAGAATATGTTTATTCACATGGTACCTTAATAACCTTATGTGTTGTTTTAAACAAAAAATATATCTTAAAGTTAATTCGGTATTTATCGCATTGTGCTAATATTTTTTTTTATGCTGCAGTTTAGTTTTGTGTGCGTAAAAATTCCCTTTTTCCGGAAAATTATATGTATAAAAAATAATTTTAAATTTTCAAATTAATTGTAAAATCTATTGTTATTGCCAATCTAATTTACCGAAGTGAAAATAATATTTATATACTAAGTATGCCTGTAAAATACTAATACAAATTATTTTAAAAAATAATATACGACACTAAAACGCATCCTGGAACTAATCACAGATAATAATAAAAACTGCTAATATATAAATTTTATAAAATAATTATTTTTTAAAAAATTATTGTTATATTATAATATAACTATTGTAATCACCTAATGGTGTTAATTTCGACATTAGCTGAGAAGTTAAATTAAATGATCAAAGTTCAAACTAGTATAATATTATTAATATTAAAATATTCATAGTTGTAAAAAATAAAATAAATATTTGTATTAATATGTATAATATACGTATATAAGACGAATAAGTACATTACAATATCTAGACAGTTTCATGCGTAGGTCTAATTGAAATTATTAACTTCGCATGACTATTCATATTATTTTAAATTATAATGTTCTCTTTCTAAATTTAAACGCATAGTTTATTTTTTATGAAATATTATTTTTAATGATTAAATTGATTTTATCTTGTTATACTTTGTTATATCATAAATTTAATACCTTTGTGTGAACTTTATACAAAGTTTATTTTAAAATATAAACGTAAAATATTTTCGTGTATTATTAAATGTTTAAAAATAATTAAATAAGAGTGTTAAGCTAAGTGTAAAATATTAAAAACCTTTATGTCTAACGATAATAATTTCAAAATTATAAAATAAAATAATAAGTATCAATAACTATTTTTCAATTTTATAATAATTTTTGGGAAAAACAAATTTAACTTCTAAATTTTTAAATCATTTGAAATGTGCATATAAATATATGTGTAAGGTATGAAAATTCGAATGGACTTACTTTTAAATTATTTGAACAATAGCAAATAAATTAACTTTGGAAATTAATTTTATATTGGGACATGCATTTTATATTTATGACAACTTCACTACTCCAGTTGAATTCGTATAATGTAAATTAATTAATAAATACTTCGTTTAAATCAACATTTCTTAAAAAAAAATTTACAGTGTTAATGACATTGTTATTTATTTTTTACGCAAAGTAATATTTCGCAAAATGTTCAACACATGTGTTTACATCAAAAATAGATTTAAAAATATATAAATTCTGTTCAAAGTTATACTTTGGAACACACACAAAAAAAAAAAATAAAAAAATTAATGGTCAGTTTAAAACATATCAAAATATTACATTTAAACTGTTATAATTTTTTTTATTTTGGGTTGGGTAACTAAAATTGAATCGCTTTTGTTTTCGTATTGGAATATTTTTTCATTAAAATGTGTTATTTGTAAGTTATAACGATCATATATAACAATATTGGAGTTAATTATTTACATTTTTATACGTGAATAAAGTACATATTACAAAAAAAAAAATAATAATAATAATAATTTTAGTATAATTTATGCGTATTGTGCATAATATTTATCTGTAACTTTTTGATAATACATCATTTTAAATTATAATAATAAACAAATATGTGTGTAATTTGTAAATATTTTTTAGGCTAACGGTCTAAACTCGTAAGTCATTGAGACTTTTATCAGATTGAAAAAATACTTTTTTATTAATGATTATACAAATGCATATATAGGTGTATATAGCATATGTGTTATGTACATTTTATATTAAACAATGCGTGCAATGCGTGCACTGCATATACTTATTTTAATAAAACGTAATTATTTCAAACAATATTATCTACATTGTTTCAAGAGTAAACTTAATATAATATATTATGCATTTTTTTTTATATTAACGTCATTTGACTTTCATGAATATTATGAATCATAGGGTATACTATATATAAAAAAAAAATTATTACAATAGGTACGTACCAAATTACTGATGTATAAATTACTGCTAAGACCCATTTGGACATATGACATTCAGAATTGGGGTCTAACATTAGACGTATACTAATATTTCAATCTAAACTCCTTCGCACCATTAAAAAAGCTCAAATCTAAGACATAATATATATAAGACAATAATTCACTACACTTTGATTTGAAATTGCCCACTGTCACTGAATTAGCGAAACTTCACAATTAGCACTTTAATAATTTCATCTGTCATCCCAATTCTTTTATCACTCAACTATAATTCGGAAACTATAACTATTTACTATTCCAAGCAACTCTAAAAGAAGGCTAAAATGACAATGGTGTCGTGACTGGCTCATATAATAATAATAAAAAACAAAATGTATATATGAATTAAATATACATTTAATAAATTATTTTTTTCACAAGTATAATTGTAATAAAAATCTATTTAAAATAAATAAAATTTTATTTAATTAAGAAAATAATTAGTAATTTAAAAAATAATATTTCAAGGTATTTTTTTAGTAAAATTTTCACTTAAAATTATGTCACGCCATAAATACGATATTGCGCACTTCTGACAAAAAATGTGACCTATCATATTAGGGTATAATTTTGCAATAAATGACATGGAATGGGTTATCTTAGACCGAAATTTCAGACTTAATAAAAAACGAAAAACAATTTTCTCAATTTTTCGTCTCATTGAGTAGGAGAAAATATCATTACTTGTATTCGTTAATGGTATACCTTGTGTATCTAATTTAGTACCTATTATAATTTTGACAATACAAAATACCTCCTCGGGAGACTTTTTCATTCTGTTTTCATTATCATTTCATCAACCTTTATCAATTAATCTTATTGTTCAAAAATACGAAACAAATTGCTCAAATACAAAATAATAATAATAATAAAAACAGAAATTAAATTAACGTATTTTAATATTAATTATATTCTTCATTATTATTAAGTATTTACAAAATAAATAATATTTATATTATATTTGGAAAATACAATTTTAAAAATAGTCGAATGTTATACATTATTATTTATTATACAACGAATATATGTTTTTTTTTTTTTCAATTAAATTTCAATTATTATGTAAAAACGTTTCAGGGGTAGTCAATCATAATGAAATGTCTCATCATAATACACAGCTGGTATATTTCATTTGTTTCAGTATTAAAATATTTTCGAAATGGTTTTTAATTATTTTCCGCAATTCGTATTTGTACCTAACAAATCGTTTTCGAGTATAGGAACCACGGGCATCAATTTATCTGATCTCGGGTGACTAAAACTCGATCTCGAACGACGCGTCCCTTCCAGCACATTCGCTTACTTATATCGCATACTCTCTCCACGCCAAAAAAAAAAAATAAGCTGAGTGATAAATTATACACGAGCACCGGCGTAAACCGTAAGAAAAACAACCTTGAATCACGTGGACGAATAATATTTTAAAATTTTAATGTTTACATTTTGTCGAATATTTTGTGTTTGCATTTAAAAATTGCTTATAATTTACTATGACCTGACGAATTGTTCGTTTACCTGTTTACTAGGTTAGACAATTCGAATTTATCTCGCGTTAAAGATTTTTTTTGTTATAGGGGTTCTATCGCCGTAGCATATGGCTTCGATCGTGTTTAATATTTTTGTTGTAAGTACAATTAATTTGCACGGAAATGTGTTTAAGTCGAGGGAACAGAAAGGATAATTTTTAAAATGGTGAAAATTAAGGATAATTTATATTATTGATTATAACCACTACACCTAATCTTTTAAGTCATTGGTCAATAAAATTATGATAATTTAATTTTTATCTTGCTTAAATTTCAAAAATTTTAATAATTGATTAACAGTTTAATATTGTATGATAATAATTATTTTAATGATAATAATATATATATATTATATATATAATATGTAATTTTTAAAATTTGCACATTGTAAAATAAAATAATCACACATTTAATCTGTATATAATATCCTGCTTTGATATTTATCTGAATATGTTTTACATATAGGCACAGACGATGATTTTTAACATAATTCAACATTCAATTTATATATATTATGGAAATGGAAAAACATCGTTTTGATCAATCATTATAAAATCATTAGTATATAACATATATTTTTTGTTTTATATTATCGTAAATAAAATCACATTATAATTTATAACACACTAACACCCAACGTTCTAACCTAAATTATAGTGAAATGCTTCATTACATTTTTTAGTGTAAATTATATAGGTACATACGTTTGTTATTTCGTTGAATAAATTTAGCCTTTGGATACATAATATGCAAAATTCATTTAAGTAAAAGGTTTACTATCTATAAATGTTTTACTAGAAACTTGTAATAGTTTTTTTTTCCTTTTTCTTTTATTGAATGTTGTTTTTTTGCGTAATTTTAAATAATTTAAATTTATCAACTATTTATTGACGAATAAATTTAATTAAATATCGTCTTAGCATATTAATTTTGTCAATTGTTTTTATAAAATATTTTAAATTATACATTTTGTTTGACAATATTTTTAATACATTTAATATGCATAATAATAATGTTGATGTTCTCGTTATTATAGTAATATTTATATACCTATTATAAGCATATTTTTTTTGTTTGCAATCATTTTATTTTATTTTCTATAGACCTCCTTTTATAATGTTTTTATGGGCTCTTGTATTATTAAATAGGCTGGTGTAAAGTTAATTTATTTACAAACGCATTTTATTGATTATGATTGCAGTAAATGAAATTCATAATAATTATTATTATTTGTGTTCTATGATTAAATGGAATTATTCATTTTGTTCAGCGAGTCATTTAGGCTTCAAAGTGTACGGATGGTTGCAGGTATTTTTACTTTAAAAATATTCATAATTGGACTTTCAGACATATTTTCAAAGCTATTATATAATTTTTAGAATTTTTGATATGATTATTATTAAAAATATGTAACAGTTGTAGTTATAAGACGAAGTATCGCATTTTATATCTTCCTCAGCATACTTACTTTAACACTGGTACGTAGAATACGAGTACAGTTTTTTTCAATCTAGTTTTTATAATTGAATAGAGTGGTCATTCATATAATTTATTTATTTATTTAATTATCAACTCAATTTACACTTGTTCTTTTGAAAATATAACCCTCCAAGAACAGGGTTAACTACTCAGGTGATAGGGTATTTATTGTTTTATTGTATTGTCTATCGTAGTTATATATTACAAATGACGTTGTTTAGTTTTGTATGTTTAACTTTGTTAGAGTGTTAATGCAGGTCATAGGATAGACTCATTATGGGTAAGTTTCTAACCACTTGTAAAACCTTTGTTTTATATCAGTCACGTTGCAAATAATAATAATGAGACAAAAAATAATATACAGATATATATTTAATATATTTAGTCTGCTTAAAATCTTGTTCGCTAATTAAAAAAAATTAAAAATATTAAAATGACAATAGCAGTTCTGTCAAACGTACTTATTATTGTTAAACATTTGACGTTTATAAGTCGTGGATTTCGATTTAGTAGAAACCGATTATCTTTATCGAGATTGAATTACATATGATCATTTTATCAAAAAAAAAAAATTTTAAAAAAAAACCTCAACGAATATATTATTTAATTAACGTTTTAATCGTATTTTGTGAGGAAGTTGTCGCAGTATTTGTGTTATGTCTTATGTATATTGGCGTATGGTTAAATTATCACATATTTCAAACAGTAAAGTTTAGACACATAGTAATTTCCTATGTTAACACCTTCACATTCACTAAGTAATTAGTATACATATATTCGACTATGCTTGAAAATATTTAGATTGCTATTGTTTATTAGTTTAAACATTAAACATAACGCGGAATAAACCAAAGTAAACTGTAAGTCATAGTTATGTTTATCGTGGAATGAGTTTAAACGTTTATATAACAGTGTAAGTTATTACTCGTGTGTGTACGATATTTTTATTTTCAATTATAAGTTTTCACTAAAAATATTTAACAACCATTTGAACGTATTAATGAATTACTAATTGTTTGATGAGTACCTAAATATATATATTACATTCATTATTAAATATAAATGCTATATATTTTATTTTGATCTGATTTGTGTCATTCGTATTGATTTATCCAAAATTAAAATATAATAGATATCTTGAATTAATAATTAATAAATAATAAGTTCATAATTTTAAATTTAACTAAATTATTCCTATTTTTACAATGCATTAATAAATGTTTTGTTTTAATCGATAAAACAGTTGTAACTTACCTACTATCTAAGATGATGGTTATAGCCAATTACCGGTGTTAAATGCCAAAAATGTTAAAATCGATAAATGCCAAATGTCAATTACATATACGTACAAAACTTTCATTTATTTACAATGTCTGTGATTAAATTAATAATTTTATTATAGTGATCAGATATTTTAGAATCTAAGCGAAGCAGTAATGTATTAGTTTTATAAAAGTGTGATTTTTATTATGTTTGAATACATTTTTTTGAGCAGAAATAATGATCCGATTACCACAATTAGGGCATGATTTCGTCAAAAAAATGCATCTAGTTGGTTTTCAAATTTATCAATAGTTTTTATTGGGATAAGGAAAAATATCAAATTATGTTTGAAAAATTACAAAATTTGTCAAAACTGTAATTTAGACGAACTTTAATTGCATTATTTTATGATGATTAATTTTTCTGTTACACATTATTTGATAAATATAGAAAATTTACTAAAAGAAAATGGAATCATTATCAGTAGGTTTATTGTATTCAAATCTTAATTAAAATATAATACAATAAAAATCCACTACTAACCTCTCCGATAACCGAAATGTCGAAAAAGGCACGGAATCGACTGCCTGGCTTTATTTTTTTATATTTGCACAACACTGTTATCGTTATTACACGAATTTGGTTAAGCATTGAATGCGGTATACGTTTACGAACGAAACGATCAAATATTTGTTCGCTATTATTTTATAAAATATTTTACAGTGTTTGCCATTGTCAGTGCGGTGCTGACTAATATTTTTAGAGGACTACTTCTTTCATTAAATTACTATAAGAAAACACATTACCGTATTCAATTAATTATTAACCTTAAACATTTTCCAATTTGTATCAACTAATATAATTTAACTATTATTATGTTGAGCATGCTTATAATTGTATACTTATGTATAACGTTACTGAATTAGATATCTATCAAAAAAATTATTCATAATTAAATTAAATATTATATAATATATACATAATGTATAAATACTGTATAAACTATAGGTATTAGTGTAAAATATTATTTTCAATATACGTTATACCTAATACCTATATTTACTCTATATTACTTCTAATGAAATCTGTAATTTTATTTTATGACATACATTTTCTTTTCCCCAAAACAATTTGTCCTTTCCCTTTGGGGGTTAGCTTAACGACGTTCTAACAAAAGATTTACTCTGCAACAATGTACTTACGAGTTATGATTTATGAATATCAAATATCAACAACCATTTTATCATGATATACATAGATACTATTAGGATACATTTTAAAATCATATTTTGACAAGATTTAGGAATATGGATTTAGTACATACATTTATATAGGTCCAAATATTTTGTTAAATCGGATTTCTTAAAATATTTAGTTTTATCGTGCCAAACAGGCAACAAAATACATATATAATATTTATCCGAATTGAATGTTATGTTTACAAATAATCGTAAAATAAAATAAACTTCTCATATTTATGTCTATTCTATAATCAATGGTAAAAGGCATTGTGTATATTTTATTTATATACTAATTTTAAATTATAATATAAATTGTATTATAAAATCTGTGCAAAGTACAAATGTACTGATACATATATGACTTATAGGTTAAAGTACTTAGGATTGGTAGTACAAAAGAATGGTAATTCTGAGAATATAAAAAATAGGATAAGTGTGGATGGATGAAGTGGAAGAAAGCATCGGGTGTTTTGTGTGACAAGATGATTCCAATAAGATTTATAGATAGGTATTATAAGGCAGTAATAAGACTAATGTTGTATGAAATTTGTGAAACAGAGTGTTGGGTAATGTACAAATAAATGGAATAGTGGTTGAGTGTAGAAGATATGAGAATGTTTAGATGAATGTGTGGAGTAACTAGAGCATATAGAATAAGAAATGAATACACAAGGGGAAATGTAGGAGTCGCATGATTTGTGGGGTAAATGTGAGAGAATGGCTGAGATAGTTTGAGCATGTTATGAGGAGAGATAATTCAGAGGCAGTGAGAGTTGTATAATGGAAATTAATGTAGAAGGTAAGAGGGGGAGAAGAAGACCAATGTAGAAGTGGATAGATGGAATTGAGAATGATATGAAGATAGCTTGTGTGAATGGACGAAATGTAGGTGATCGAAATCTATTGAAGTGTAAGACTAGGGTGGCCGACCCCATAAGTTAGAACTATATACATATAGTTGAGAACTAAAGCGAAGAAAAAAAAAGAAGACAGTCTGTACTAATAAATTTCAAAATTCTGGATATTTTGCTTTTCCTAATCAAAAAGAAACTTATGAATATTTAGGTTAGGATTGATTTAGTGTACACTGTATACCTTACATTATGGTTATCATAATATGTTCTATGAAGAATCAATTAATCTATATTTTATATTTAAGCTAGAAATAAATTTGTATCTAAAGTCTAATCATTTATATAATATATAGGTTTCTATCTTTATTATTTAAAAACAAATTATAAGTATATTCTTATGATTTGTAAATATATTGTAATATATTATTTATATAATTTAAAATTCATTATAGTTTAATCAATTATTTTTATTCTACTCAACTTATTCAGTTTAATGTTCAAAAATAATAGAAAAATAATTTTGTGAAAGCAATATATTCTTTCTAGTTCTTAATTATACTAGGTAACTTATTCTAATACTAATTGGGTTATCATTTCACGAAGAAACTTTAATGAAGGTAAATAGTTGTGAAGATTATCTTTAGTTTTAACTTGAAAATAAAGGGTTATCTTTAATATAAATGCTTTCTCTACAATGATAAAGTATTTATGGTGGTTTCAGCAAAACATGAAATATAAACATTCCATAATTCATACGTCGAGTGAACAATTAAAAATTTAGTAGTTAGTTACCTATGTACGTAGGATTTATATATACCTTCTAAACAAATTATTTAAAATTGATATAGTTAATTTATAATTTTATGAAGAAAATAAATTACATAATTTAAATGAATGCTATACTTATGGTACAATTTATAAAAATATATAATTTTTATTAAAATAATCAATTGAATTATAACTAGAATAGCACACAAGCTAAAACGGAAAACATAATTCCTATATTCTCTAATATATTCAACTTAATATAGTAATATTTTAATAATTGTAGAATATACTATAAGATTTTTTCAGATCTAATTACTAATAACTAATTGCAATAGAATTACCTAGCAATTAGTAAATATACATAGACGGTGAAACACACTATGTCTCTATAAAATTATTATTTATATTTTAATTATTTTTAATTAAATAAACCTTTTAAATGTATTAATTAATAATTAGTATACAATCACAATGGATTTTGTTAATTTTACATTAAAATATCTTAATTTAATGTTGATATATTTAGTGAAAATAATTGAAATTATAACGAAGATAATCATTTAGCAATTAGTACCTACCTAAGAAATAATTAATTATTTATATATATATATAGAATATAAAATATGTAACTATCTCCTCATAATAAATTTTTAATGTTATCAGTGATAAAATTGGTGCACATTAATATTAAGTATAGTATTTAGTTAATTATGAATACAAATTATACCAATATGTCCAAAAGTCGTGCGGTTAGGTTAGGTTAGGTTAAGTTAGACTCAAATTTTCTTTGAGACCAAAAAGACCCGCACCCAAATTTCCATGACCAATTGTCGGGGATAAATTGGTCGGAGCTTAATTGTCGTACATCCATCAGTTTTACATCAATTATTTTATTAACCATTTTTGCATTTTGTATCAAGTGTAAAAAATTGTTAAAATATTAATAGTTATATTCAAATCTTAATAATAATAAACCACTCATTTCTCCAAGGACCGAAGGGACAAAGGATGAACATCAAATATCGACATTCCCACTTTTTATTTTTGTAAAATTTTAGACTTTAATAATGAGCGTAGACGTTGTAATATAATAATATATTCTCCACAGTCGTATGAACGTATTATAATATCAATTAGTTACAAATGTATGAATATGTACCTAAATTAACAAAGTAACCTAAATGTTATAATTTAAAATGAATAAATTAACAATAAAGTAGAATAGTATAATATGATTATTTTAATTTCTAGTATGAAAATGTATGTTGGTCAGGAATGGTAACATTTTTATTTTTGACAATAAATTATATTTGGAATAATTTGAAATCTTATTATTATATTTTAAAACGAAATTTAAGTACTCTAAATTAGATATTTCGATTACAGTGGACATTTTATTATGAATTCGGCGTCGTTTCCCTTGGGACGAGCTATAGTAGTTTGTCATCAATTCTTCATAGAATATAACCCTAGTCTTTCTTGGATTTTGATTATAAACGTTTCTCCCAAGAGAAAATGTGTAGTTACATATTTTGTTATATCCAATTCAGTAGCATAATTTTATATTGGTTTTTAATTTAAATAAATAACTCTACGATTTATATTAATATAATATAATTATAATATTAATCGTTACTATCAATCAAATGTTTACGATTTAGAATATCATCATAATAAAGTGTTGTGAAACAATTAATTTTTGAATATAACAATGAGAAAACAAATAATCTCATTAACAGAAAGAAATAAAAAGTTGTAAAGTTTTAAAATATTTTCGTTCAAGAATAGAAGTGAGAAATCGATTATACTCACCAGGTGCTAAACAAATGCATATTTTAACATTAATTTATTCTTAGTAAATATAATATATATATAAATATATTCATATTTTTAATGGTATATTTAAAAGTAAAAAAATGTTAATTATAATATTATGAAAGGTATTTTACAGAAATTCCGAGATGAATATTAAATAATTTATTTACCACACTAAATTTATGTTTTCATAAGTAGATACTTTGTAAAAAATTCGTACATTTAATAATAAAAAAAAAAGAAGACTATAAAGTCTGGTGAGTAACGATTATAGTTTTTTCGTCGTAATTTACTTGTTTGAGTAATATTTTTCTAACATGCCGTGTTTTTAGTATTTTTTTGTTTAGATATATATTTTTTTTTTTTTACTTTCTATGTTTTTCGACTACTCACGTTTACAGTACTAAAATTATAACAAAATTATGATTTATTGATATTTTGTATTTCCTTTCATAAAAAAAAAAGAATTGAAAAAATAATATGTACTTATAAATACGTTCTAAGTCTATTAACTATGTAGGTATATACAGTAATATTTTTAGATTTTATTTTTGTTTTTAGGGAATCAATTCAGCTTGGAGTAATGTTTAGCTACAGTGTATTTTAAAGAAAACAAATTGCTTTTCTTGCTAAATTATGGCTATTCTCCAATCTTGCTGTTGTTTTCAGTCGCTCAGAACAGGATGTTATGCCAGCGTCATTTATGCAATGGTGAGTCTATTAGCATATTTGTTTTAAAATAAAAAAGTAGTATAATATAAATATCTAAATAAGTCTTACCTGGTTTATATACTGGACCTAGACCCAATGGTCCCAATGTCAGTTGTAATAAAGAATGATTAAGTACGTTTATAAAAATATTAAATTTTAACTTTTAAGTTTATAACTATACCTATATTTTATTATATAATTCGTTAAAAAAAAAATTTACATATAAAAAATATTAATAGATCATCTTCAATAATAAAATTAAATGTTAATCAATATTTATAATGTGAATTAAAATTCATAGTGTTTTTTTAACACAACAAATTTTTGTTTTAGTCTAACATTCATAATAATATTAATCATTTTTTTTTTTTAAGTAAAGACGTTTTTAAAGAATTATACTTCAGAAATAGGTATATATCAAATATTTAAATATGGTGTTCTGAAACTAAGACAGATATAATAATGCTGATAGCTGGAAGCATTCGTGCACTTTCGCAACTTAAACGAGCTTTCAAATCCAATTAAATATGACCTGAATATTTATTGACTGTCCCTCGAGGATAAAATGATATTTATTATAATTGGTAACAAGTTGATCGTTTTTTTTATTTTAACACAGAATTTTTTTCGGTTTGAGAATTCTTATGAAGTATTTATTATATAAATCAAATACCTATTTATGAATATTATGATAAATTCTGGTGTGTATATATATATATTAAAACAAATCTGTATATTATAATAAGTTTAATTCATATCTTCAGACAGCTTCTTCAATAACGATGTTATTGTCAATATTCTATATAGAAAATAAACCCTATAAATTTATAAAATGGAAATTACAAACACATTTCATTGTAAATTGCTCAATTATTTTTGCTTGTAAAAAGTACAGTACAATTTATTTCATTTTTAAAGAAAAAACGCAAATATTTAATCATTTTATAATGGAGAATAATGTTTATACACTTTTAAACAGTATAATATTAATAGGTGACTTGACACGTTTTGTATAAAATCAATAAAATCATATTTAAAGTTTTATGCATATTTTAGTTTAATGCAAACAATAATGTAATTTTTAATAATACAAAATAATAACCAAGTTAAAAATAAATATAATATATATATATTATTTTTAAATAATAGTTATTTCAGAATGAATTTCGTGTCAGCTTCGAATTCAACTGAGTAAAAAGTAAAATATGGATTTAAAGGATTTTTATTTAAATTTAACCATAAGTAAAGGATTAAATAGTTAGGATATGCTGTATGATGTATATAATATATCATATTTTGTGGTTAGGTCCATGAGTTTTTTATGTACTACCTTGATACGACTGACTAAATAATATGTTTTATATTGTACGATAACTTATATCAATGAAATATAATCTATTAACAATTAATACATAAATCATAATTAATAATAGTAAAATATGTTTGATATCTTACCAGGTTATTTTATTTTTAGCATTAGTTAAAATAGTTATTATATTTTAACTATAGTTAAAATACAAATTTAAATGTCTGTTAAAAAAGTTAAACAAACATAAATATTATTAAATAAATATTATAGTTGAGAAATGGAATAATTTTATTTTAGACAAAAATTATTTTCTTCGTAGTGTTTGTAATGACACAAAACAAAAAAACATACCATAGTAAGATAATACTATAGTATTATCACGAGTTCTTTTTGAAATATCAATGAGAATTTATCCAACCAAGTAAAACGCATAAAGTCACAAAATCCTTTTATTTAAGACGTTAAAAACCCAGGTCGAGTTACACTAATGTATCTTAGCACCAGTAAAATTAAGTACACCAAAAGTAGTTTATGGTTACTATGAACACGTGAGAGGAGAACGAGACGATCAATATAAGTGAATTTGGACAGTGTTGGGAAAGGGAAAAATATACGGGTTGTGTAGTGAAATGGGCTTGCTCTAAAACATGTTTAGAATGTGCAAAATTGAACAACAAAACCAAATAGAAATCATTGTTGTGATTTTATTTTATGTACGCCCTTTTTCAGTGCACTTAAAATTATTTATTTTTTCATGTGGTAAAATTCAGGATCATGTATACTTCAGCATACCTATGTTTACTGACATTATAGTGACAAGTGTATTGATTTCAAGAATATAATAAAGACAAATAAAATACTGAAACAATCAACTGTTTTGTTCTTCAATTTATAATGTGTATATAAATAATATGTATACGAATCATTTTTTAGACCATATATAAAGTAGAAATAAAATTGACATCAACCGTTAAATAATGATTGGAAAATATAATATGAAATAAATTGGAATTAACCAACCTAGAAAATCAGTTTAGTAAGATAAAAAAAACACTTTATATATATTTTATATATTGTACAAATAAGTAATAAACAATTTTTAATTTTTCTGACGTGGTTTTTAATACGTTTTTTGGTTCCTTGGAGTAGGTAGGTACTAATTATTAGTTAAACGTGCCGATGCGTCTAATGTTGTGACGAATCCGTGTTTTTACATTTAAATTGTATAAATAAAAAATTTCATTTTTATATAAATGAATTTTTTTAAAAAAATGTTCCAAGTAAAGAAACAAGAATACATATAATATGAGCGTCTTACCTATATATAATGATAGTTCCTATATTCTACTAAAACAAAAAATGTATTTTGGAAAAAATATGAATGTAAACTTGTGTGACTAAACTTGTATAATATTTTAATTTAACACTGAAAGACTATGTCATATTATAATTATAATGTAACATTTAATTTAAAATACATTTTTTTCTATGAATAAAACATTGTTTATTTGTAATGTTTATATTAATTTAAAAAACTTAACGAGTCAGAAAACGTTATAAGTAAATAATAAGCGTACAATAATGAATTACTTTTATAAACAAATTATATATAATTAGTCTCAACAAGTTTTCATAATTTAATTTAGATTTATTTAAAAATTATTTTTATATACAATTTTTATTAATTATCCAAAATCGTATAATAATTAATAGGTGTCGTTTTTGCAATTGTCGATGCAATTATTATTTAAACCCGCACTTACTATACAATTATATTCTACGACATGTTAGATACTTCACTTATCATTCTGACATCAGTACCAATTTAGTGAGTACTTACCAATAATTTGAATAATAAGATTATATACATTTTACTAAAACTAAATGTGAAGTCGACACGATACAGTCGTAAAAAACACACACAAATAACATTATTTCTTGTCTCACGTTATCACATTATTACATTTTTTATTTGTTTTAAAATTTAAAATTTTATGAATATCGTATACCTACCTACGTTGTTAACTGTACATGATACATATACATTATATTACTGTATTATAAATGACAAAACGTAGTTCAAAAATACACGCTACGAATAAGAATATTATTTTCACAAGAATTTAGGTTCGTAAAACAGATTAATCACATAAAAATTATGATTCATTACATTTCCTGAGTAATTTTCAGTGAAAATAAGTGAAATATAGAATATTTAACATAATAGTATAACACATGAAAAACGTAACGATAATAATTGCAACGACTTAATGAGGCTAGTCAATAGTACATTATGTTAACAGGATTTAATAGGTAATAAATAATAAGAGATTGGGTATAAGTGAATTGTGTTGTATGCATAAATGATGCATTTGTTAAATAAATATATATAATTATAATAACATATACTTTAAGCTTATTTACTAATAAGATTTATTCTTAGCTAATATTTTTACTGTTTTTTTCTTTTTAAATAGGTATTTATTTACATAATATATCACTTGTTTGGACTCCAGACACTTATTTTTGAATTTAGAAAATAAACAAATTTCATTTATGTGTTCTACACTAATAGTTTAAAAACGATTTATTTTTTTCTGGTTTCTTATTAATAAATTATTCATTAACTTTTGATTATTATCAATTTAAATACCATATAGATATTTCGTGATATTAAGTTATTATTTTTTATTAGAAATAATGGGTTATTTTTTATAATTATTTATCGATTTTCTTGTTGTATAAAATACGTTTATACATTTTACTAATAATATATAAAAAATTTAATATAAATAAATAATTTCTATTTTATACATATTATAAATGTAATTATCATTGTACTATGCAATTTCTTCTCAAAAATGTTGTTATCAAAGCTTTACTAATTTAAAATCATAAAAGTCAAACAACACACTAATTTATAGTTGATACCCCATAAATTAAATATTGTATAGTTTTAATTTCTAAAAGTTAAAATTAAAATACATAAGAAATATATATTAGGTAACATGATATCATATTTATAGAATATTAGATAAAATAAATCTGAAATTAATTAATCTTACTAATGTTCAGTTCTAAAAATTAAAATTTAAAGTAAATTTCTACTATTTCATTAATTCAAATCAAAGTATCTATTGGAACTTATTTTATTTTTATGGTATACTGACAATTGGCTTTGTAATTTTGGTATAACAATTATAATCTTTAATTTAGAAAATATTATTATAAACTAGATATTACCCATAGCCAAAGATAACTTACTAGTTTACTACCATTAGTTGAAACTTAGAAATATATCATTTAAGTTATCAAAAAATTACGTTAAATATTTTTATAACACAGAAAAAATTGTTAATTTATTAAGTAGGTACCTTGATTAGACATCTATAAAAAAAACCCCGTATAAATTGTTATGTAGGTAATTTCTTCCTTGGTAAACTATCATTATTGTTGGTGAAATATTATTATATATATAAACATAATTATATATCTATATTTACACCTATGTGTTAAAACGAGATTGACATTTTTTTATGTTAATACATCAAGATTTTAAATATTTCAAAAATACGTTTTGGTAAATAAAATAAATTTTTTCTTTCGTTAAAATTTTTTTTAGTTATTATAGTTATTATCTAATTTTGGCCTACGATATTAGAGAAATATCATATGTTAGTAACAATTGTTTTTAATGAAAATAATATTCCCTAATATTATAATAGTCCTTAGTCCCCGAGTATCCCCAAGCAGGGACATAGTTGTTAAGCTACTATATGACATACTCAGTAGAATTTATATTTCGTTTGGAGTCATATAAAAATAATAAATATATTTGTTTTAGAACTTTAGATTTGTCAATACTGATTGAAGCTGAACATACAATGGAATAGAGTTACGCATTGTTCAATATTTGTCACGTGCAGAGTGAATAAACATAATAAAAACTATTTATCTCCATTAGTGATTTTCTTTTTAAATTAATATACTCTAAATTACAGTAAGCTAAGCCTGAATTTAAAAATCGTATCTTCTAAAATCACTAATACGTATTAGTTATAGATGTTATAGTTGAATACATAAAATATAATTCGGTACTACGTCAAAAGAATATTGAATTATACAATGTGTTTAAATATTTAAAAAAAACACATTTTTAATATTTATATAGAAATTATAATATTATTTTATGATAATATTATGCTGATTCATTTTATCATATTTTTCTCCTATTATAATTAATGATATCCATATTCTTGTATAGTGTAACACAAATGATCATTCGTGAAATTCAACTATAAAGACGTCATAATCTCATAAATATGTGTTTAAAAGTAACATTATGTACTATAGTACTTTAGTACCTATAGGTATACAAAATTTATACAATTTATACCTTTTGATAAATAATAATATTTACTGTATAGTTTTGTAAATTTTATTAATTTACAACATTTATTTAATTAATTAACAACGTTACTGGATGGTTACAAAATAATTATATTTATTTATAATATGAACAAAGAAAATCAGAAAAAATAGTTATTACGAGTAAATATATTCAAAAAAGTTTCTCCAAGATATGAAAAAATAAATAAATATAAAAAAAGACATTTTTGTAAAACAGTATTGTAAAACCGATACAATCCTCGTTTCGATCAGAATTTAATATTAATAGATATATTTTATTTACCTGTCAATCAAATTATTTGGATAACATTTTATACATTTCAAAGGATAAAAAAATTGATTAATACAAACTTAATTATCATCAAAAATTTGTTAGCGTGATTGTCAGAGTTTCATTAGTTAATTGATGGCTTAAACGATTTTATATTTATCCTACTAAACTGTGTTTTGAAAAATATTAAAATATACGTAATAATTATAAATAATATATTTATACATTTGTGTTTAATGAGCAGAAGAATAATCGGCAACTTAAAATTTCCAAAAAAAATTAAATTGTCAAAAAAATATAAACTAATTATATTTATTATCGTATATAAAAAAAGGCTGCTCAAATAAAAAATAGACTTTGCATTATTCCTATGAAGAGTTTTATATAGTTAGTTAATTAATTTAAATCAATTTTTTTTTTTAAATTATTTGTAGTTTACTGCTCAGAAATGCATGATACAATAATAGTTAGGTATATAATTAAAATAAACTGGCCTAAATGATTTAAAATAGTTTTTATTGAATGTTTTTACATTATAATTATATTTAACAAATATGAATCAAATTTTACGGTAAAATATTTTGATAAAAAAATATATTATTTATAATTTTGAAATTTAATTATATTTATTTTTTCAGTATCCAAATTAAAAACTATATTTATAGTATATAATTATATTATTATTATTTTAAGAGAACCGTATCCATATTTTCTAGAAAAATACTATTAGAACTATAATTATTCAAATATTTTTAAAGTCTACAGTGTTTTTATTCTCTTTTTTTAAACATTTATAAAGCATGTTAATTAATTAAACTATTTTTTTTTTAAGTTATTAACAGAGTTTATAATCATTCTACACGATTGAAAAATATAACATTTTTATAAAAATTAACTCTAGCAGAAAATGTATTTTGAAAATATTGATTAATATTATATAAGTAAAGAAAAATAAAATAAATTAAAAATAATATTTATATCATATATATTATATTTATACAGATAGTGTCTATTTGATATTATGTATTATAATTTTATAATTTATATATTATAAAAATAATTTTATCTAAAATATGATTCTAATAATACATTATATTTTTATTCGATGTTCGAACAATGATTTTACCACATATGAAATATAATACAACTGTGATTGGATAATAACACAAAAGGGTAGACATAAAATGAAACCTTTGGTTTATAATAAATACTGAATAACTTTTATACACTGCATACTGTTTTTTCATTTTTATCTACTATACATGTATAGTTATTAAAAATGAAAAACAGTATCCATAAAATGAGGCTCTAAATAAGTTTTATTTGTATCTGTAAAGTGTATTATTATACGAACAGAGTGTTTTACGGTGTTTACGTTTTTTTTTTGTATTTTAAAATAATGTAATTTCTATAACCTTTTCTCCAGAAAAAAAAAGCTATAAAACAGTGATGTATTATATTATATTTATTTCTTTATTGAAATTGAATACGAAAATTGAAGAACATGTACAAAAATAAAGTTGATTTTAAATATTATATTAGAATGTTAGTTTAAACTTTAAATATCCACATAGTAGGTAGATTGAGTACGAGATATTATATAATATATATATATATATATATAATATTTTTTAAATAATTTTTGTACCTATTACAAAAAAAAGTATTATATTATTTTAAAAGTTTCAATGAAATTTACATTCCAATAAAAGCTGATGACGAATAAAAAACCTAATAAAAATTAGAAGTATTAGTGTACCGGAACTGTCATGGCTAGTGGCAATTGTATTATGTCACAACTTGGCAATAGTTCTAAAAATGTGGAATTTTTGTAATTTTCGAACATAAATAAGTATAGCTCAAACACATTAGTATTATCTATGACCACACGATTTTACCTAAATTGTTTTTCCCCAATAATTAAAATTGAATTACAGTTTTATATTATTCAAATTTAATTAAACACAATTTAACTTTAAAATTGTAAACAAATTTATCAATACGATTTTTAAAAACAATCATTTCCATTATTTAATAATTGTCATACACGTTGTAGGAATTCGTTATTATGTAGCAATAACTATCCTCACGTTTAAAGATATACCTTTTTTTTTTAGAAATGAACTAACATAAAATGTCAATGTATTTTTTAAAACTAATATCAAACTCAAAATTGCATTCCTTTTTACAAAATTGTTCCTTTAATATTTATTATTTTTAAAATAAATTTACAATTGATATAAAATGTTGTCATTCTATATTAACTCATATTTTTTATTCCCTATTATTTCTATACCTTTTTTCTTTTTAAATAAATTTTAAAATTTATAAATCTGCATTTTAACCTGTATGATAAATTTACCTATCAATTCAAGTGTAATTCGTGGAAAAGTTATTAACTGGTTCATTATTTTTATATAAAAAAATATATTGTTTAAAAGTTGATTTTCGTGATATAAAAACAAAATAAAGTTATAAAGTTTCTAATTAAATTAGGAATCTTAGTATACTTTCCTGTATTTCTGCGTAAAAACTTATGTAAAAACATTGGTAACAGACTTAATGTTGTTGTAAATTATAGTACCTACGGTTCAATAAATATTAACGTATTGTAAATATAAACAATAATACTATTCTATCTAAAACTAACATTAATTTATTCAATTTTATAGCCATGCTATAATTTTTGTTTAATTTAAAAATAAATAATTTTGATTTCGTATTAAAAAAAGCTGATAAAGTTTTTATATTACCATGATATAGTATCATTTTATATGAAATTATTATCATGTTATACAATTTGAACATATACATATGAAATAAAAATAGCTAATATCTTTGAAACCATTCGAACTTATTAAATTTATTCTACTAGTATTATTGTTGTCGTTTTCAAAATTATATTGTTAAAAACATAAAAGGAAAGACGATTTTTCATGTCAACCTAATCCTTTGTCTCGTATCGTCTAACGATTTTAAGCTGTAATTTTCGTCGATAATGCCAACCGGTCGTAACATTATTTCTAAATTCTAGAAATAAGATTTGATGACCATTGAAAATGTTATACGTTTATTACAACTATCTACTGATATACTTGACAAAACGAAATAAAAAAACAGTAGTCGACACGACAACGGTCATAAAATAGCTATATGATTATAATATAAGTTAGATTGATATTGTAGGGATTAAAAGATTATTTGGGTTAGCTAGTCGCAATAAAAATATGAAATAATGTTTTATGCACACTCATAGAAATTTACGTATATTTTAAACAACAATAGCTTTTTTAGTGTTTATGATTTGAAAGATCTTTGTTTGGATAATTTATTATTGTGTAAACAAAGTTATATTCATGCATACAACACTTTGATATTTTATTATTATTGACGCTTCAACAACATGGGTTATTAGCCTACTGTTTTACATGGATCAAAATAAGGTATAGATAATATTTATAAAGTTTGAATTTGTTTAGTAAATAACATTTAGTGTTAAAATTAATTATGATTTTTTTTTTTTTTTTTTACTTGGTCTTCTTTGAGAGCTTCATTGATATTGCGTGGAATGTTAATGATGGAACGTGTTTGTTCATATTTAGGACATTCTTTGAAAATATGTTTGATAGTGATGCGGGTTTGACAGGTGTTGCAGACGTCTATTAAATTCTGGTGGCATGTACCAAACTACCGAGGCTTTGATTTTGGATTTTAATTTATTTTTATAACATCAATAATCTATTATCTCATTATTATCTTATTTTGATGTATTGTTTATTATGTTGTTCTTTTTTATTGGATTAGAAAAAAATTTAGAAATTGTTAAAAATTAGATTCCGTGGTTCAAAAATACATTTAGGTTTTAAAGATTTAACCTTAAAATAAGCTTTAACATTTTGTTATTATATTATTAAACTTAGCTGTTTAACAATAACTATAACAGATGACAATATAATTCGAATGGATAAGAAGTTCATAATAATAACTAATAAATAACTGACTATTTTTAATATTGAGTAATATAAATTATAATAACATAAAAGCCTAAAATTAAAAATAATTATTTTATTTAAAAAAAATAAATGAACATTAATTCCAATAAAAAAATTATTGCATTTTTGAAGATAATTATTTATATTGTATAATAATACTTCAGGTAATTAAATTGAATTTATTATTTAAAACGTTGTTAATGTTATAATTAATAGTTTTATTTTAATAAAAATAATGTATTAAAGCTATTCAAATACTTTTGATATTCTTAATTTTCTGAAAGCGTATTACTCGTATAAAACCATTTTATAAGTTTTTTGACATTTAAAATCAAGTAAAAATAATAATTAATTTTGTTACGTTGTTATGCCCTACTCATTTTCCTTTTTAATATGAACATTGAAATTTGAAATATAAAAACAATTAAGTAACTTACATTACGTAAATAAAAACATATACATTTATTAACATAAGATAAAGCATTGTAATTACATTCAATGTAACAATTATTATAATTTTTGTGTACAGTTTAATTATAAAAATAAATTAGTAATATTAGAAAAGTTTAATAAGTAAGAGAGTTTTAAAAACTCATTTAACAAAATTTTTCTCTAAAGATTTATATAAAAATATAAATTTTCATTTAAATTTATCAGGTAAATAAACATTTTAAACCCCTCTTGTGCACCAAAAGTTTAGCGACAGTTTCTCAACAATAATTTATCCTTATAATTACAAATTATTATATATTGTAGTTTTATGCAAATGTTTCAAAATATTAACGATAAATAAAAGAGGCAGAGAAAGTGATATAAAGAAAAAAACTATAATTGCAATACCTTGCTAAAAAAATTGTTTCTTAATATATTATTAAGTATTTATAGATAAAAATAAGATTAAGAATAACCCTTTTAAACGTGTTAAAGTGTGATTAACTACCTAATAAAAATTTGTAATGGCACAAAGATAAAATTCAAAAGTAGAAAACATATAATTTTATTTATAAATATTTGTATATAGATAATTAATAGGTAGTAGGTACTGAAATAAAACAAAAATTGAATTCAAATGAAATAATTCTGTTAAACGTATTTTACGTAAATTTACTATCGACTAGAATTGATATATAGAAAAAGAAATTCTATATATTTATTAGAAAAATTATAATTCCATAATGGAAAATGTTAAAAATCTTTAAAAATATTTTGCTATTAAATATTTAAATTTAACTATTTAAATATTTTGCTGGTATCCAATACATCAAAAATATCACGACTAACTAATTTAGTGAAACATATCACAGAAAGCGAAGATTTAAATGTAACAGGGAGTATTTTTAATTCTAAAATGTATGAAATAGATAAACAGAAAAAAGAAATATTTTTAAACAGTTAGATAAACATATTGGAAATGATATCATTTCGGAAGGAAATGATGCTACGAAAATAAATTCAATTTTTTGTAATAATTGACAAACTTTTTAGAACTTGAGTTAGAATTATCAGAAGGATGAAAATATTACACTTAATTTGATAGTCTATTTAGTTTTTTTCAGATTTGATATTTATATGCCCATAAGTATTAAAAAAAAGAACTGAAAGATTAGTTGAATAATATTCTAATGTTGTAGTAGACGAATTATATAATATGTATGAAAAATGAATACATTTCAAACAATTTTTAAACAAGCATGAAATAAAAGAATCAGATAAAAAGAATTCCTCTGTGTTTTTCAAAATATAATGAGAAAAAATATCAATAAAAAATATCTATACTTAATTGTTTTAGGTTTACTTTTAAATTAATTCATTGTATATTTTTATATAGACATAAAAAATTGGTAAATAAATTGCGTGGCAGAGTTATTATATGTTCTTAAAAGTAGGAGCAATCAAGTAAAATAAGGTATTTTTCTATAACCAGTTTAGTAATATATACCTACCGTACAAAATAATAAAAACTAAATTTGTCGTTATTAAGAGTAAATAGACTATAAAATGCTACGAAATTGTAATTAAAATTTTCCAATTTTACTCATATACAATACTAGTTTATTTTGTTCAAAACATAAAACGTAATATTAAACGAAAAGACAATATGAATGTGGATTTTCACTTATCTAGGTTACTTATTCAGACGATCAATCTTAACTTGAGGTTTTCATCGGGTGCGTTAATTAATGATTGTACTTTTACATCAACAACTCGCTGCTATCTATACGATATAAATTTTATATCGGATAAATTGACGATCGCGTTGGCGACAGGCAATTACGAAGGGATCTGAAATCATCGAGAAAACTTTCTCCGAAAACAACTATGTAAAAACACTTGTTGCTGCGCAATCACCACAAATATTTTCTAGGCATGGATTTCCTCAGGAAAATGTCAAAAATTTTTCACACTATCATGATCGCTATGCGGAAGGCATTTTTCGCTACTACCTACACCATCATGTAAACAATACTTTTAAAGAATGCGGCCGGCAAGAAAATCAATAGACTTTTTACCTTCTAAATAATGCGAAACTTATAGCATAGTTTATAAATAATAATAATAATAATAGTATACGTTTATGATATTTAGGGCTGTTTCAGCAAACCGTTTGACAATAACACAATTAAACTTGTTGCCAGACAAATATTTTTATAATATATAAAATATATAATATTAGTTATGAATGATATACCCCTATCTCCATAATTTTTAATTTTTTTTTATTGAAACTTTTAACTTTCAGTTTTTCTCGTTTTAAATTTCTTTACACTATTACTATTTAAAATGTATACGTATTAAAGTATTAAAAAAAAAAAACCAATATTTAATTAATAAAAATACTAATTTAAATATTATATATACTATATGATTATATTTGCTGATAAGTGTTAAAATTTATGTTTAAGTGCTATTTACATTCCAGAAGTTTTATTGCAGTTTTATTAATTATAACCGATGAACGATTAAATAAATATAATGATTTTAATTTAGGGCTATACGGTTCTGTAAATAACATCAATATAATTTAGTTTAATGTTTACTATTGACTTTTATACTACGATACTCGTATGTCGTATGTAATAGTCGTATTATTATGTTTATTTTGAAGAGAATAATAGAATATGTTCATTCATAAAATAGGTATATGAAATTGTAATATTGCAAAAACAAAATAATTATAAAATATGGATTAACTAATTTTAAAAGTTAGTTTTACTTATTTTACTTTTTAACTTTAAACGTAAAATGATATTTTTCTCAAATATTTCAAAAAAAAAAAAAAATTACACAATAAAATAAACATATTTAAAAATTAGTAATCAAGTAATTAGTCAATGCTTTTTTTATCATGATTTGAATGATTCAACAATTAATTATTTTTTTAAAAAAAACCTATGATGAGCGAAATTTAGAATTTAAAGTTAATTATTTAATACATCAAAACGGCTAAATACTAAAACAACTGTTCAAAAAACGAACCAACCAGCCAAAATCTATTCATCCGGTATATTTCCTATCTTCTATATACGTGTATCTTCTGTCAAACAAACTTATACCTTTATAGTCAAGGATTAGGAAGGTTCATTAAATCAACTCTCAGCTATCGTCCTTATTTTAATATAATATATAGCATATAGATACTCCCTTGGGTTCTTGAAATATAATTAAGCTTCTTACGTAGTCTATAATATAGCGTTTCATTTGAAACTATTATTAAAATATATGCCAGTAATTATTTTCAATTTATAAATTATAGTTTGGTTTTATACTTTCTGAAACTATTTATCGGTGTTATACTCAAATAGATAGTACTATAGTAGACACATACATAAAGATCTTTTTAAAAATTGTGCAAATTAAAAGATGTTTTATATTTTCTATATCAACGATTCCCAACCTATGGAACACAAATTCACGACCTAATTATAGGTCACCAAATAATTATTTAAGGTCTTCAACATATAAATATTATAAATAATACCTAGAACCATTCATAATTTTTTCTTGTATTCGACATTTGTTATTAAATTTAGTTTTTTACAATTACGTGTTATATTAATAATAAAAATGTATTATTTCTTTCCAAAGACATCATTTGACTATAAACGAATCCTTTTATATACAACTAAATCTAATGTAAAACATTTTAAAAAAATACTTCACGATCATTTTTAAAATTATTCCGACACGAATGACTAATATATACATAATTTTATTTTCTTAATATTTCTTTAAGTATGTAATATTGTATGTATACAATATAATATTTTATAATTCTGAACAATTATGACGTTATATGTTTAACTTAAACAACTCTTTCCGAAAGAAAAAAAAACATCCAACAATAACTTTGCATTCTATTTTATATAGTACGTAATAAGACGATGTACTTCATATAACAATATATATTTTTAATTATCATATTATTATTATTATTCATAAAACATAATTACACAAGACTAAATATAATAACAAATTCGGGAAAAGTGTTGGATTTTTCAAAGGTTGGGTAAGTACATTATCAGGTAAATGCAGTGTAGGAAAATTGTAATGAATAGTGATACCGAAAATATTGAGTTACACTAGTGTATATGAAAAAATTCAATATAGCTTTTAATGAGATAAAGAAAAATATAAGAAAATATTTAATACATATTAAATTTTAACTCACTATTTTATATTGAAAATTATAAATTAAATACAAATAACGTTAATTTTCAAAAATTAAATCTGTCATGATAAGTATTTTTTTTTTTTTACTCTATGTTTATTG
The DNA here is from genome assembly GCA_013282895.1 of Eriosoma lanigerum. NCBI lineage: Eukaryota > Metazoa > Arthropoda > Insecta > Hemiptera > Aphididae > Eriosoma > Eriosoma lanigerum. The sequence goes on along the minus strand of CM023360.1, from coordinate 24,404,248 downwards.
ATTATTATAATATACTTAATGCTCTTCACTAAAAAAGTAAAAAGGTATTCTGAAAAATATTTATAATCGTAGGTCTTAATTTATATATGTGTCACTCATTACTGGTATGTTTTAAATATATACATTTCCATTCGAGTTTCTTGTCTTTTATTTTTTATATTAAATGTCATCATCACACATCACACTATAAGAACAGTTCTAAAAGAATTTAACTACAATAAAAGCATTTAAATTTTTTCGTATTTTGTAGTAAAGCATTCCAATATGAATGCAATAAGAGATATTTGACTGCTGTATACATTATGTAACATAATAACAATTGCGTTTCTTACATAACAACCACATATCAACAGAGATATAATATGAATTACGATTAAAGTTATAAAAACTTTTTTTTGTATACAATTCAATGTAACGTATTTAAGCAAATGTAGTAAGATCTGAAATGATAAATAATTTCAATTATTTTGTTAGAATCTTTAATTTTTATGTTACAAAAACCACAATTTAATTATAATTAAATTGCATGAATATATTTGTTCATAATCCTTTAATAATATTAAGGTATAATAAAAAATACATTACGGTTTCGTTACCCACAAGATATATAATGAGCTAATAATATTAATTAAAAATTGACAAAAGTTTAAAATTAAATATTTTCTACTAACGAAGGAAAAAATGTGTTAGGTACCTACGTTGAGTTTAATTGGATTTGAGGCAGTTGGAAAAAGTATTTTTTTTATTGAAAATTGTTTAAATTAATTAATCATGTCATGTTCTCAATACACATTATATATATAAATATATAAGTGTTTTGTAAAAGTCTAAAAGATGAAATACAAATATACTCGTATTTATAAAATAAAATGTAATAAATAAAAATAAATAACTAAAGTTAATTTATACACAATAAAACAAACATAATTTAAATTTTTTCATAATTTGTGTTTATATAATTAATATATCTAAATACAATTGATAATATTTATTAAAAAAATAATAAAGAACAGCAAAGTAGTTGGTTCTGTAATTTTACTAAACGTAAAATATATTTATAATTAAATCGATGTTTGATTTAGTGACCATTCTCGTCAATTTGAATAATAATTCGTTCATTATATTGTGGTGATAATAACACTGCAGGGTTGTTATGCCAGTCCTTGTATAGCTTTCATCCGTGTAGTTCAATAAATTTATATTTCGCATTATCAAATCAGTATATTTTGGATTAATATTTGAATAAATTAAATTTATAGTTAAGAAAATGTTTCCTAATATTTTTATAATTTCTTGATTTGTTTTATAAAACAATAATATATATTATTATAAAAAAGTTGAGAATTATTCATATTATAAAAGCATAATCGTTTTAAATAATATTTACAATAAACTAAAACAACTGATGATACATTCTTATATTTAAAAATCTTTTAGTATTGATATTTGATCTAAATTTAAAATTCAAACTTAGATAAGAGAACACATATTGACAGTTATTATGCTTTATCATTTTATCAGAGAGTAACACAGTTGTTATAAATAGATTCTTTGTTCACTTTTGCGTCTAACGGCATGAAACATTTTTGTTTTATCGATCGTCCTATTTATGTTTTGGTTACATTTTTTCTAAGAACTTTCCTAAGTCACAATGAAACTTCCCAAATGCCCAATGGGATTTATTATGACGAAAAAATCTGTCAATATTGAATTTACCAATAAATATAGGATACTAGTTCTTGGATTACTTACAATAAACACGAATAAAACATTAGGTATTTAGAAATTGTGTTTTTTTATTTAAATAAACGACAATCCGTTTTATTTGTTTTTTTTTTTTATAGTCTTAATTTTTATTTTCGCATTTACGCAATAGTCGGTTTCTATAAAATAATTTATACTATAATATTGAACTTAAAAAAAAAAGAAATTCAATATACTCGTATACTGAAAGTTAAACAAAAGTATAAAATATAGGTTTATTTAAATATTACATCATAAGTATCAAATACGAATTTAAAGTATATAATATAAGTCTTAAACTTTAAGCCATACGAGAAATGTATTGGTTTTACAAAGATGTTTTTCTTTTTTATGTCTGAAGGCTAAGTTATGCAATTTTAATGTAAAGACTCGAACATTTTTTGAGTATTCTTATACATAGTTTACATACGTGATAAAATTTGGTTCATATTCTGTCTAAATATAGAGCTTTGTAATTGATCCAAAAATGCAATTTTGTTCTTAAATTTGTTTAATATTATTTTCAATATTGGGTTTAATAGTTTAAATATTGTATGGAAGCATAATCATATACTACTATAGTACTATAAATCTATTTATAAAATATTTTGTTAGTCAACAGTCCCATTTTTTGTTCAAAACACCTTCAAACTTTAACATTTCACATTAATGTTCGATTTTTGTGTTTTTAAAAGTCTGGGAAAAATAATGGTTCAATTACCACGAAAACAATATGCTTTTGGTATCAAATTTCACCAATTTGGTACTTTATTAAGCTCATTTTTCGAATTCCTCAAAATTTTTCTCTCGAGAGAGAAAAACTACCAAAAAAATAGTTGAAAAACTGCGAAATTCATGGAAACTATTATTTTACGAATTTTATTTTAAATATTTTATGATCACTAATGAAATTGAATGTAGGAATTTTTAATTGATGTATGAAACAAGATAAAATATTATTATGGATATTATGTGGTATTGAGTGAAACAATAGAGAAAACGTTAGGTCCTGTCTAGTGAATAAGGTCTCTGTACTTGACCTGAGTATGAACAACGAAAGTGAATCAGTCTCACCAATCGTGAGCTTCAAAAGGAAATTAATATATTTTATATTTAACCTCCGATCATCGAGGTAACATAAATTTAATAATTGATTCACAAGGATGGGTGGTTGTGAGTTCTTATAGCAAAACATGTTTAGAACGTAGGTATCAAAGAGGAAAATATATTTATATATTTAGAACGTATAGGCATCAAAGAGCAAAACTTATTTATTATTAAACAGTATTTTAAACACATTTTATTATATTTTAAGTTTTAAAACTCAATACAATATAAAAAATAAATCATAATAATTTTTTGAATCTAAATAATAATGTTTTTTTTTAATTTTAATAATCAAAATTGATTTCTTCCTAATAATTAATTAAAGTAAAAAGTCGTGAAGTTGTTTACGAACTTCCTCTTTTATCCCTTCGATCCTTGAAGTAATTTAATTGTTATTATAATTAAAATTTGAATTCAATGATATTGCATACAATTCTAAGCGAAACTCAATCAGATGTACAATATATTATACTGATAATCCGTTCCAAAATTTGTCACGTATGAAGACTATCTATGCAAATATTCAAAAACAAAATTTCAAGTCCTTAAGTAAAGTACTAAGTAGATGTAATTTTCTATAGAATGCATATCCTAGGTTATGCTAGATCTTAAGCATATCCTATTCAAGATAAGACCATTATTTCTACCCGAAAAAATGTCTACAGAAAAAAAATCTTCATAAGATAAATACACGCCTCGCTTCACTCAGAATCTAAAATATAGAATAGATAATATTATTAAATCAAATGATTCCTTCATACTATAACTAATTTCGCCCCTAAAATAATTTGTTTGACCTTTCTCGTGGACTAATAACACTAAATTGTTAAATGCCATTCTACTTATTTATTTTTACTAGTAATTTTGCTACAAAGAACTCTTTATGGTTTAACAAATACCCTCTAATATCTTAACTTATATATAATATCATCTCATAATCTACGTACGTAGTACGATATATGTATACATTGTTATGTCTAGTATTTTTAAAAAAAAATTTTTTTCAGTTCTTCAAATGCCTATTTAAAAATAAACAACTAAGAAAGTTATGAGTAACTTATTTCAATAAAATTTTAACTATTTGAATATTATTTTCCTGTTTTTTATTAAAAATCTAAATTTACTCATTCATAACTAGACAAATTTACAAGTGATACTCAAAAATGTTATATTATATTATTATAATAAATAATTAATAATAATGTATAAAACCATATATTTTAAACAAAATTAAAATATAAAAGTTAATTAAAAAATTTATTTATTTATTCAAGTTAGGATTTTATTGTATTTCATAAATATTGACAACTATTCTACTTTTAATTATTTTAAAAAGTAGTACCTAAATGGTAATTTTACATTTAAAATCGAATATATTATAGGTATTCATAAAATTAGCTATAAACTATTTCCCTTTCAAATTAAAATGTTCATTATATGAAATTTGCATATGTATTTCATATTATCGTCAATAAAAATTAAATTATAAATAAATAAAAATTTTTAATTTATAAAAATAAAATAAAAATGACTTTCAAAATGCAATTTAATACTTACTCTAAAAACATTACAAAGTTTAAAAAATACACTTTAAATAAAAAAGTTTATACTCGCTTAATATAATTTTTTTATTGTATAAATCAAATTGTTTTTAGTATGTTAAAGAAAAAAATAATTTTGCGTTTAAATCCGCATTCTTATAATTGCCACTACTCAATCTAATATTTAACACAAAATTCATATATCAATCGTCATCCTATCATTTATGCATAACACTTCAGTTTATAAAACAGTACAGGTACAATATGGTAGGTAAATAAATATTTATTTTACTAATTATAAATTCCATTTTTTTTCTATGTTTGTAAACATTAAATAATTTACATTTTAAGCGCCGTTAAGTAATTATTGAGTATTCTCATAGTCTGTTGTATTAGAAATTTAAATTATCCTTTTAATTTTTAATGTGTAAACTAAACTCTAAAATAGTTATAAAATATTAATAATTATGGTGAATGCAATAAAATATATTATTTTAAAATAGGTGCATAGTTAAATGTAAAAAAAATTTTAAAATTATGCATGTTACAGTTCAAAAAAAGTTTCTTAAAAGTAAAATACATTATTAAAAATGTATAAACGTTATTTTTTTTTATTATCAATCCACTTGGATAATTTTAAATCATTCTATTGAATAAAATACTTTTCATGAGACCCTCTAAATCATACTTTGTCTACTAATAAAACATTTTAAAAATACCTATTTAATTTTAATTAGATTACCTATTGAATAAGAGAAACATATAAAATATTCTTAATATATTTATTGATGCATAAATATATATATTAAATATACATTAAAATCGAAAACATACAGAAATAAAAGTGAAAACAAAGTTTAAAAATCTATGTTTGTTTCCGCCCTATTAAAATTCGCAATCCGCCCATTAAACAGATTCTATTTTTATATAAGTCTGACGATGTTGATTAAAACCTAATTTGTTTGTTCAAAAATATGTTTTGTTTAAGTACACTAAAGACTTTTGTAGTGGAAAATTATACGCGAGCCTCAAATATTGTCTTAAGCGATTTGCCTCTTGGTCGGATGTTATTATAACATTATTGCTGCCATGTTACATTACGTAACCCGGTAACCTTTAGTGGAGAAAATCGTGATGATTCCCTCTCGGGTTGTTCAACATACAGTTATTATTATTTTTAATCATAATGATTATGCATTAATATTTTTCAACGCTTCCATCGAATATCGTATAAATTCGAGTAAGTAAATATTGATGACAATATAACATAAAAATCTAATTAAAATAAAAATTAAAAAATACATATTTTTATTCAAATTAGAAGATACACAATAACAGTTTGTGTAATGGTGAGAGGAGGGTTAGGAGTTAGGTAGTTTTACATTTAAATTTAGCCTTCTATCTATTACTATGCCTTTGTATTGCGTATCCTACTCTGTCCGTCCAACCTAACTACCTTTATTATAACGCGCACTTTAATATCGATTGTAATAATAAAAATAGAATGGGGGACAAAAATGTGTTATTTATTATTTCAATGATCCCAACGGATTTATACTACTAGGATCATGTTAGTCTCATCTCAATTTTAGTAATTTCTACTTCAGTTTCTGCTTTTATTAATTCGTTTTTGTCTTTATTAGCTAGATTAAAAGACTTAATAATACATATAAATACAAAACACCGACATTGGTCTTTTAATGATTTATGAAATTACGCCCGAGATATTTAGAAAAATTTTACTCTCAGGGACAAATCGTCGCCTTATTCTTATTTAATCTGGATCTGGCTAAGAATCATAGTTTGACGAGAGGGAGGATTGCCAAGTCTTAAAAAAGTGCTTATAAAAAATTGGAAAGAGATCAGACGGAGAAAGTTTGAAATATGAAAAGTGTAGGATTGATTTTGTTTAATATGCGAGACGATCCGCATACTCATTTGCCTCGACCCAAGTAACTGAGGCCGCAAAGAAATTGGATTATTATTTTATAAAAGAAAATATCGTAAACTAGGGATTTTATATAATGAGAGTTAAAGGGGAAACAAATAAATTATCCCACATATATTCATAGTTTTATTATTTTACTTCCAACTGGTGCCATGCATTTGATATCATTTTTATATTTTTATATTTTTTACCTTCATTATTTGTCTGATAATATCATTTATTCCAAAAATATTATAACAACTGAATAATATTAATGAAATTATCTTTAAAAAATCTACAAATTGTAATTATATTAAAGATATAAATAACATTAAGTACTATAATAAATAATTATAAACACATAGTTTAAACATTTATAATTCTTTAAACATATATTTTAAATTGTTTAATTGTTAATTTAATTTCAAAAGATAACAACAAAAAAGTTTAAGTGAAATTTAATTGGAACTATCTAATAATATTTATAAAAGTATTAGGTATTTTAAATTTATTTATTAGTTCTAAATAAGTAATTAGGTCACTTACCTTGAAACCACATGGTCAAAATTTAAAAAAAGTATACATACCACGAATCAGTAACGAATTCGTAATTTTTTGTAACCACAATTCCGAAATTTGTAACCTTACTTAGATTCTTTTAAAACTATTCTTTATTAACGATTACCTTGGCACCTAAATTGATGAAAAATCAACTTACAGATTCCATGTATGATGTCATAAGTTAGGTACTAATTTGTAATTGTTTGTAACCACAATTTCGAAGTTTGTAACCTTATTTAAGTTCCTTTAATAATAAAATTCACTTTAATTCATTTATTAATATAAAACCTATGCGTACCTAATAATACATATTTTACATGTTTGAATTAAATTTAATATATTATTATAAAAATTTTTTTTTTTTATCTATAAAATATATGAAAATAAAAAAATAAAAATGATCACAATTCACCAACATTATAGCAACATATATTATGCATCCCATTCTTGAAAAAAATTTTAATCCGTAAGTCGTAAATAACAATTTTCATAAGTGCAATATTATACATACATATACAGGGTGATTATTTTATCTTACTAAACTATAGTATTCTATTGTTTGGTCAATTATTATAATTTAAAACTTAATTTATATATATAAATATTATAGTATTAAAATCGTTATTATATTAAACTATATATAATTATTTTTAAAATGACCGAGAAATAATGATAAAAAACGTTTAATTATAATAGTTGACTAACAAAGAATATTGATGTAGTAATTGGTAAAAGAATCACTCTGTATATTATATTATATATTATAAAAACTGTACGCTATAAGTAATGTAAATTTATAAAACCTACGTGGTTATCTTTTTTTCACAGTGTTTACATATTATTGTAAGAAAACAATAATAATAAACTGAGCATTTTAAATATTTACGATTTGAATAAAAAATATACTGTTAACAGCGTAATATATAAGATATTATAT
>CM023360.1:24358031-24396032 GCA_013282895.1 Eriosoma lanigerum | reverse complement strand
CCTTTAGTTTCGCCCCTGATGATAGAAGTATTTCACACCCACCCCTCATAATTATTACAATACGATAAAACACTAAATCGTTATCGGAAACTATTTTTTACACATCTTGAAATATTACGTTTATCGTTATAAATGTATGACAATAGTATCATTATAACTTATTTTCTCATATTCTACACTAATAAATTCATTTTGTATTCAATAATTTATAACAATATTGTATACAAAGTAATACATCATTTCGTTACCGAATAGTTAATACCTATTAAGGCTATAATTATTTTTGTACATAATTTAAAAATATTTCTTACGACAATAAATTTAAAAATGCATTGCGACCATCATCCTCCGATAACACATAACTCAGGCGACATGCGATAAGAGTACATATTTCTCTAGTGGATAATAATATTGTATAATCCATTTTGGGTTGACGCGCACAAGTGTATGATATATTATTATTACGAACTATACGTCTAAATAATTCTATACATAATGGATTTTAGTAATTTATTCAATCTTGTATGTCTTTTTTGTTTTGCCTCTACCCACCTTCCACAGTTCTGTATTAGTATTATACACTGTGGTGAATTCATTACGTGTTTAAACAGTTTTGTTGATGATTATCCATTTATAACATAATTATTTCTGATATAGATGTTGCACTATGCGTATTATTATTTTCATTTACGTTTTACATTTTCAGATCAATCTTATCATCCGACATGATTTTATTCTAAAAATAATACTAAAGACAAATATTAAGACGATTATTTTTGTACTTTAACAAACAAATATGATTAGGTAAATACCTACGTAGTCGTGAAATATTCGCTTAAACTACTGAACTGTGACAAAGGTTGCGTCACAGTTCAATGATTATAGTGTAGTTTACTGAAAATATAATATTATTATCTATACCTGAGTGGTCTTATTTACCAGTCGATAAAAATAAAAAATAAAAGTTTGTTGGTTTTTTGATGTTTCTAGAATTTCTGACTACCAAACGTAAAAAAATTCGCAGAAAATTCAAAAATAGAATTTGTGAATATTATCTATAATATTATTCATTATCTATAACAACAAATAACTTCCAATTTTTTATATTGATATTTTATATAATAGTGTTAGTTAATCTACTTACATATTCAAACTATTGTATTATTTTGCGAACACAATATAACGACTATTTATTTAGTTTTTACATTCAATTGTACTTATACAAGTATAATATATAACGTGATAATTAAAAATACTCGTAATACCACTTAGAACGATTTCATGAATTATAATAATTATTAATGTTAAGTAATTTAAAGATAAATAATAAATGTTAATAACGAATTATGCGTATTGTATTTTTGTGTATAATACAAAAATTTGTAAAACTTGGTAGGATAGTTATGCATATGATATTAATTCACCCCTACCCCTCTTAAAATTTCTTCAAATCCATCACTTATATACTATAAAATAATAATTATTATTAGATATGTATTTTTACGTGTATATATAGCTATAGGAATCATCATAAATAATTTAACAGTTAAATATCTAAATCTTGATTTTTTTTTTTTTTTTTTTTAATAAAATATTTGTCACTTGTTTTTTTTTATTATTATTCAGCGACTTAACACTTTAATTTTATTGTCTGTTTTAATGATTTCAGCATTACAATTTTAATTAACAACTGTCCAATTTTAATTAAATAGAATAAATACAAATAATAGATTAGTATCAAAAATAATAAATACCTATATCAATGAGAGTTTTGTTAATTAATCGTATAAGACAAACTCAAAATTTGTATGACATTTATTATAGCGTAAATAAGAAAATTGTAAGAAAGATTAACTTTTTTTCAATTTAGCGTACTTCCTATATTTAATATTGAATATTTCTGTAAAATATTTGTTATCTAAATCTTAAATGTCATGATTCGGTTGTTTGTTTGAAACGGTTTAGGTTTATTTTATCAGTCTCATTATTGACTGTTGTTTAAATTAAATATGACAGGTCAATACGAGGTTCATATTTTTGTTTTACTTCATCCGTATAATGTGTTAACATTAAGAATAACTTACATTGTTCATAAGTACCTAAATAAAAAATGAGTTATATTTTAATAAATAGTAAATTAATTTATACAATGGAGAAATCCACACCAATTGTTTACAACTGTATGGAACAATATCATTCAATAGACTTGTAAACAATTTCTAAACTATACACCTTATACACTCGCATGGTTTTCAATTATGTATAATTTATAACTGGATATAATATTTTATAGTACTTGCTCGGGATAACGACAATATAATATAATACGAGTATAACATGTATTACGTATATGGAATTTGTATATAAACTACGAAGTTTAATATATACGGTTGGAGCTATATTATTGAATTTATTCAACAACCGAATCTGAACGCGATATATTACTGTTGTAAGTACTTTAAAAAAGGATCTTCCATTGTCAAACTATACTCATAATGACTTGGCAAAAAAGTTTATGGTGTCCTCGCGGAAAAAAAAATATATATATATAAAAATAATGATTTAACATTCGTTGCAAATAACTTTACCCTAGGACGTGCATGTAGGTTATTGTGTATATTGTATTATATAATATATGTTATTAACGTATACGAGAAAACGTAACATCGCTTTAGAGAGAACTTTTAATACGTTTGTCGATAAATAATAAATCAGTATAGCCATAATCAGATAAGTAGGTACGTGTTTTATTGCTCGGCGATCAGTGTGATCTATTACGTTTTGCATTCAATAATTATTCGTAATCGTAGTGGTTCCCGGTGTAAAACTTAGTTAGTTATACTCGCCGCAATACGCCTTTTTAATCATGATTTACCCACAATAATTATTATGTTTAAAATCGTTGGGAAGACTTATTAATTATAATAAGACTAACTGATTGATTTTTGAAGACCAATTAATAATCACAAATCATACACATACAATAATATGCGAAGCAAACGTAATAACTGGTGAATTAATTATTTCCACAAAACATATAGTCATATAGACTATAACTTAGTAAACATTAATCATAAATTAATTTATACATCCGTATTGCGGTTTACTATATAATATTAATAAAATATGTGTTTAATATTGACAAGATTTCAAAAATTTAAAAGGCGATATACAACAAATAATCTAAATTTGCACATTTAGAAGCAATAAATCCTTCAAAATAGTGATATAAATTAATAAACCACGAGAAATAACAACGGTATCTAAAATTATGTGTGTGTCTCTTCCATTTGAATAACTTTATCCTAAACATCAAAACATATAACAATATACAAATGTTTGACAAACTTTATTTTTAATTATATAATATTTATCAATAATATTATCAAAATTATAATTCGTACAAAGATAATTATTATAGCAGCTCATCAATTTTAATCAATAATATTATGAACTGATTATTTTATTTAACGTGATTTACTATTAAAAACAATAAAATACTATTTCTCATTAGTCTATTAAAAGAACTTTATCCCTGTTTACAAAAATGATTAAGTTATTAATTATGATCAAATACAATTTCACACAGTTTATTTAAAAGATCATTTATTATAATTGAAAGTAAAAAAAGCGGATATTGATGGTGGTAATTTTTTTTCCTTTTAAACCTGAGAAAATATTTGACTTAACCGGATAGTAGTCATGAATAAATCATCCTATTTGAAAAGAAAACTATTCTATTGGAAGCTTAGTCGTATATTATAATTGTATTAATTCAACATAAAATTTAATTCATATTTGAATACATAATAACTAAGGAAAATTCAGTGTATAATAATAATTTATATTAAAGATAATAATGATTAACGTTATAAAATTTATATAATCGATCTATGTTTACTCGAACGTCGAATCTCAAAATATTTAAATATATTAAAAAAATTATATGGTTGGTTTATATACATTCGAAAAGGTTTATTTTATATTTTTAAATACCTAATTGTATTTTAAATTTAATATTAGCATGAATTCTCTTAAGGAAAACATTTTCAGAAATTTTTATATTACTTCTAAAAAAGTAAAAAAAAATTAGCAATGAACCTTTAAAAATTATTTTATTGTGAAAAAAAAAATTTAATCTAAAATAATTCTAGTTGAAAAATTGATAGAAAACATCAATATTTTAGATTTTGAGCGAAGCGAAGAATATATTGGTTTTACAATGTTTTTTTTTATGCCTGAAGACACTTTTTCATGTAGAAATAATGGTCCGATTATCACAAATAAGGTATGCTATCGGTTGCAAATTGCATCAACTTTGTACTTTATATAGCTCATTTTTCGAATTTCCAATTTTTCCTTACGGTTTCCGTTATTTAAATTTTTTTTATTTCATAATAACTAATTGACTTTTGTTCGTAGAGATTTGTAAATTTTTTTGAGAATCTATAATATATCGTCTTATATTAAGTTTCACTAAGAATCGTACTTTCGAATGAATTATCATTGCATTAAAATATTAATTATAGTAAATCACTAATTTCTCCAGACCGAAGGGACAAATGAGGAACGTCAAAAATCGACCTTTCCGCTTTTTTCAAATTTATTTGATTAGAATACATAATTTAAAATTTACATTCATTAGTTTTATTCGATTAACAGCATATAATTAAGATATTAGATAATTAAGCTTAATATTAATAATGAATGAAATACTAGATACAAGTACATACTTAGAAACTTAGAAATAAGTCGAGATTATTTTTAGTAACAGTATCTACATATTATATTATACAATTTTTTTTATTAATTAAGGTTTCATGCAAATAACCTATTTAAATAATACTTAAATAAAACATATCAGTTACAACATTATTATTTAGTTAATTTAAAAATTCACATAACTCTTTCACTGCATCCCGGTATCAGCTCCTCAATCATAATCAACAACGATGGAATTCCGCAACAAATAGTAACCCAACATCTAGATATGATGGTATCCATCTTGATAAAAGACTCATATGGGTCAACCACATAAAAATAAAAACAAAATTCCTCAATGTAAAACTCAGACAATATTCTTTAAATATACTATTTTACTTTTAATACCAAACTCATTTTATATTAAACTTATAATCCATCCAACGATGATCTTATCCTAAGTGATATAGTGAAAACATCAACCACCAATACCTTTCAGTCTTTCCAATTAATACGTTTTTGTCTAAGTTCCATTATCCCTTTTTGGTACCTACATCATAAATTATACTATATATTCATACTTCAAAAATACAAATATTACTTTTCTAGCCTCACGATTACAAAATATTCCATAGTAACATTCTGCATGCAGAATCATCCAAATCAACTTATATCTCATTTTTTATCCATCAATCTTCCCAATAATCCATCTTTACGCTCAAATTTCCCAAAGATTACTTAATGAATAATCACCAAAATTTAAAATAAAAAACTCGGAAATGGAGGTGATAGATTATTTTATTGTCGATTAAATTTATATTCGAATTTGAAGTAATGTTAAATCGATACTCTTCAATCATTTCGTTTTAGCTTTGTTCATTTATTCAGTAGGTACTACTTAATGTATATACAGATTGTATAAATTCGTTTTTTCTCGGGAAATCAAAAATATACATTTTTCGTATAGTTAAAGGTTTTAATTTAAATATTTAAAATACATTATTAGATTGGTTTTTTGTAGTTAGGTACATTGGTAGAATATTATTGTGCTATTATTACTACAATATATTAATATATACCAAAAATTATACAATTAATTTAAAAATAGAGTGCTTAATGATCACTATATTTTCAAAAGTTTTAAATTTTTAATGCGATTTGTAATTTACAAATATTTGTAATGCTTTCCAAATGGTAAATTCAGCATAATCTAATGATTTTAACCCGCCAGATTAAAATAAATTATAAAGGGATATATTTTGATTATTTCCATTCATATTTATTTTACAAATAAAATGTCATTAAATTTCTAAAATAATTTTACACAAACCGATTCCATAAATATTAAAATAGATCATAAGTTATGAAAAAAACATAAATTACAAACATGGATATATTACGTGCATACGTATAATGCAGTAATTAGTTTATTACTAGTAAAAAATATATATTTATTTCATTGGACAGTTTTATTTTTCTTGTTTTATTAAAATATATACATATGCTCACACATACGAGCTACGTGGTTGAAGTTGTTACTTTTATTGCAATTCCCAAAAATATTTCATTTTTTATTGTGGAAAATAAAACTGTATGAATTATTCATAAATTACCTTATTATTCTATTTATCAGTTATATTATATCACTATACTCATCAGTTTATGATTATTATAGTTTATTGATAAATAATAGCATAATATAGAATAATATTAAATTGTGAGTATTACATATGCCTTTGTTTTAATTAATATGGTATATACGTATAGATTATACGTTTTGTTTCCATATTCAATATGAATACAAATTACCATTATTGTAATATTACTGCAGAATAAATTAAATGTATATGTTATTATAAATAAAACTTGTTTTTATATAAAAAGAAAATAACAATAATAATTGTAATCTGATAATTAATATTTTAAAATATGCCGTTTATGTCTTGTTAAAAAAATATGAAATAAAAACATATGTAACCACTATCAATCTATTTAAAAATATAATTTTAAAACTTTAATTTATTACGGTTAATTGGTATTTACCGCAATTTTATATAGATAAAAAAAAAAAAATATTCGTAACTGTATCTGATCGTTTACGTTGTTGGTAATTTTTAATTTTTAATTTTTTTTGTTTCAGGCGTATTTTAGTTTAAACACTAGTATACTGGGAACATTCTTGCATATCGAAAGACCTTATTGGACCGGTAACGGAACGGCACCACAAAGCAAAAGTTTTCTGGAGCCGGAAAAAATTTCAGAAAGTGAGTTTGGATTTTTAATTCTGATAATATAATTTGTATAATACGGATTGGAAACGGTACAGCATTTAACGGAACAATATAGTGACACGATTTCTATTTCAGAATACTTTTTCCTATATTCCGAAACTTTCCGTGGTGTTTGGTCCACTCGACCAAGTTGCTGTCAATCGTTTTTATAAACATTTGATGTTCAAATAATGTATTAAACTCTCATTCTGTTGGTTTTTTCTATTTATTTCATGAGCCCTTAATATTTTGTTATACGTTTTCTTCTTCTTCTTCTTCTTTTTCTTCTTCTTCTATAACAATAAGAACTAATATAATTGTCGTTTTCCTTTATACTACCATTATTACCATCACCATACTCAACTTTAAAATATAATTGAATGGAGTCATTTTGAAAAACTACTATAACTTTATAAATAGTTACAATAACACTTAACGATTTACTAAACAAAATGTCAATCCATTGTGTGGACTAAATTCCGTTCGTTTTCAATCCGACGTGTCCAATTCGATTGAATATGAATGTCAATACGAAATGATTGAAAATTATGTGTGTGTGTTTTTTTTTTAGCTACGGTTGTCTTTCACGTGGTGGTGTTGGTATGCGCAGGATGCGGTATGCTAACCAGCGTAGTGTTATTATTGGGCATTTATTTTGTGAGTATTGTCTCGTGAATATTATTACCGCGTACATATATTTTATTCGCGAATTTTTTTATTACAAAGAAACGCGTATAGGTTCCCATTAGGTCTTATAAAAATTGAACCTTCCCATTCCCATAACCAATATCTAGGTGCGGATCCAGAGTTATTAATTGGGAGGGTGCCATTAGTACTAATAAATTATCAGTATTAATGAATATTTGTTGACACTAAAGTAAAAATAATTAACACAATTGAATTATAAATAAATATAATATACATATATACTCGTATATATATATATATATATATATATATATTAATATACATACTATATGGTACCTAAATATTAGATTTAAATGTTTACTTTATCATAAAAAAACGTATAGTATTAATAGAAATTAAATAATCCAAGAACAATAATATTATGTAAAAACATTAAATTATAAATATTATTGATTACTATATGAATGTCTGTACAATAAAACAGTCCACTATACTTAATTGATTCAATAAAAATGTTTATCGGATTGTTTATTGAGCTTATATTGAACTGTTTTTAATTATTATTTCGTGAAATCTGATAAAAGAATACAATATTATTAACACCCTGTATAGCGTTTATACATAGACTTGTCGCCAGTTTTGTGCTACGTATAATATTGTTGTAATATAGTTGTGTAATTGCAATTATTGAATTTAAACGAAACAAATTGCCTATCTAAATAATTAATTAATCTTTGATCCAATGAAATCAATATAATCCTGTGGATTTTAGATACATTTTAATAAACAATAACGCGTACCTACATAATAATATCTTAAGTAAATATAGTATTACCTACTAAATATCGATTAATTAATTTATTTCATTTCTAACATTAATATTACCTATTATATATTATTGTTCAATAACGTCTACAATCATTATTTAAATCTAAAATTTTACAAAAATAATAAAGGGGGAAGGTCGATTTTAAATGTTCCTACTTCGTCCCTTTGGCCTTCGAAGAAATTAGTGGTTTATTATAATTAAGATTTGAATGAAATGATATTGCATTAGAAAATACAATTCTGAGCGAAATTCAATATAATATAATATATTAAACTGATAGGTCGTTCCATAAGTTTACCACGTGTGTAAACTACCTATGAAAAAACTAAAAAAAAATTTAAAGTACCTACATTCAAAATTGGATTAGTCATCATGGAAAATTTAAATAAATTTCATCAAAATCACTTGCTTCGCTCAGAATCTAAAATTGCAAGCAATTTGATTAGTTTCATACTATTTGTTATAGGTAATAAATATTCTTTTAACGTACTATTTGTTACCTAATTATTAATCTATCAATTAGGTACTATGTATCATATACTGTGCGCACGGGGGCAGCAGATGCAACATATTATACTTCCTCTTAACCATTAAACCATTTTTTTGGTCCCTTAATATTGTATTTAGGCATCTACAAAATAAACATTTTCTCAAATGATGTACATTAACCAAAAACAATATTTATATTTACATATTTTTTTCTCGGTGAATAATAGTTGTATTATTTTATTATAGAGTTATATTTGTATAAAAGTACAATAGTACAATACGAATATCCTGTCAATTTTTTGGGAAACACATTTAAAAATTAATTAGTTTTTAAACGTTAAACTTAATATTAAGTTATATTATATTAATAGAAAATTTGGAAAATGAACCAGATTAATTATATGCTAGTCCTGATACTGAATTTTGTGTATACCTATACTGCATACTGCATATTGTTTTTAGGTCTGATAACTCTGTAATAAAATAGTGATGTTTTGTGGGAGAGGTGTGACACAAGTATTTATAGCCGGAAATTACATTTATTTTACATTACAAAGATAATAAATAAAATATTTAAATTGTAATTGCCTTTAATCCAATAATATATTAAACATTTATAGGCTAGATTAGTGGTGTATTCATAACACCAATAAGTACCGCGTCTAACGAACGCGCTTTTAGCAAATTGAATATAATTAAAAATTATTTACGAACAACTATGGCCTATGGGAGAAAATCATCTTCAAAATGTAATTGTACTTTATAGCAATAAAGACATTTTGCACAGCTTAGATAAACAAAGTTCAGTCATAGTCATTGCTGAAAGAAAGATGTATCCTAATTTCATTTGTTGACTATATTTATAAATTGAATTTAGTTATTTTCATCATATTTTTAATTTTTAAATGTGGTTTTTGTAATGTTATTTATATGTATTCAAAGAGTACTTATTGTATTATAGAGTACATAAAAGAATATGTGTTTCTAATTTCATTTAGTTAACTTATAAATTATTTATATACCTAAAATGTTGTTTGATATTAGTCTTAATAAAATTTTAATTACAAAAACAATAGTCAATAAATTTGTATGTTTACCACTCCTCCATCAATAATTACTTGCGCCGGGTCTTTTGAAAGTCACTTTTGAAGTCGGCAAAATCGAGTTTTTAAGACGGCATCTACACTATTACACCCCACTACTAATATTTCCAATTTTCAGCCCTGATTGTTATTATAGTATCCTATTTGGCATTTACTTGACAGTTAGTTTATAAACAGTACCAAAACATACATAACTTGTATAAGCCATTAGATTTTAATAACAAATACAATAAAAAAATATATAGATTGTAAAATAATTTAATTAGACTGTTTATCCGAAATAGTGCTTATATAGAAATGAAAACAAATGATTTCAACGATTTATACAATTATATTTTCAACTACTATAACATGTTTTCGGAATTCCTTTCATCTAACGGTACAACAATTTTGTGATTGATAGTATTTTTCGATAAACGTATTACATCTACGGTGATAGAAATGTACTAAATATACATATATATATATATATATATATATAAAACGTTTTAAAATTATTATTTGTGGTTTCAATCAATTTACTGTGTAAATCGTAAAAAAATATACTATATATTTTTATTTACTTTAATATTGTAATACTGACAGTTGAATTTCAACGCGTATAATATATTAAATATTTTTGAAAATATTCATTCGCAATAGAAATTTAAATGTATTTCTTCAGAAAAGATTAAATATTTGTGATTCATGTTTTATAAGTATGTCTAGTATATCTATGTTTTATATGAAAATTCATTATAATAAAAACTACAAAAGGTACATTTGCTAAAAAATATATATAAACTAACTATATTATAACTGACTATTATTAACTTATGTATTTTTCTCAAAAATGAAGGTATAAACTATAAATTATTATTGCAAACTACAATTAAAATATTTATAGGTACGAGATATAGTTACTATGGAAAAAAACTTGTAATGATAGATATTTATAATTAATTTAAATTATAATTGATATATTCTTAAATGATTTATTTTGTTTTACATAGAACGATATTATAATGATGTTTCGCGATTAATTTATTCTTAGTAAAATATGCTGTACAGTTTAAAATAAAATACTTAATATATCAGAAAAGTCAGTTCTTGATAAAATGTTGGTATTTACGCGAAATATGATTCACAAGTAATTTATACTACTATGTTGACAATGACGTCAAATTGCATTAATTTCACATTTAAAACGTCGTTTTAATCATAATCGAATAATCTTTAATTATATTTTAAAGCTAAAGTTTTAAAAATTAATTGGAGAAAAAACTAATTACCAACATACTTAAAAATATTTTTTTATAAAACAACACACAAAATTTAACAATCAAATTATAAATATTAAAATACGATTTTTTGTTCAAAAATATTGCAAAAGAATCTATAAAAATAAATATTTCAATTGAAATCATTCCAAATGTAAATTACTGTGAATGACAACATTCAAAACCGACCAATGTACTAGTGGTCTCTTGGGACTTATTTTGAAAACAAATAACAAACTTTAAAACAAAACAAATATATTATTAGTTTTAAAATAATGTTTAAAAACAAATAAAATTTATTTAACACTGTTAAATACTTTTAGTAGATAATATAAAAAGCTATAATTGAATTATTAGGTATACAAATAATGGTGTAAAATACTTAGCTAGAACTAAACAAAAATGTGGCATCACGATAACATTTAAGTAACTGAAGTCTTATCAAGATTAATAAAAAGTGTTCTGTAAAGAAAAATATATTTTCTATGGATAACCGTAAATTTAAAACAATATCAATAATTTACTATATTTTAGTATGGATTACAAAGTCCGAATCGAATCCAAAACCGGAGACAGGCGAGGCGGTCTGATATATGGCCTAACCTTTAACGAATGAATAATAATACCTTTTCGTGTTGAGACTTTTGTGTTCAAAATAAACGATGACAAATACAGACATACGAGTATATAGTAAAACTAGTGGTCTAGTGCACGTTTCGAAAATTCAAATGTTTATTTTTAAAACTACGAGAATTGAAGAGAAATAATAACAAAACTGAAGAAAAAAAAATGTCAATTTATATAAATTATTATGTGTGCAAACATTCATATTTATGATAGTGTCCTCCATTTACTTCATACAAAATATTTAATATTTTATACGATTTGTTATTTACACAAAATTGATCAATAAACTATATGCATATTAACATAAAATGTCTTACGCCATCAAATTGATGTATGAGTTAGAATTGTTTTTCTATCTTATTATAAAACAAAAATTATCGATACATAATATTATTACATATTCCAAAATATACGGAATAAATAATTCAACACAATTTTGGTATACGATTTAAAATATTTATAAAACTATTAGAGCATAAAATGAAATATCTTTTAAAACTGTATTAAGTATGTATTAATAATTAGGAACATATAACATTAGTAAAAATTAAAATGATATCAACATTTCTCTAAAATAACTGTTTATCACGCTACCCAAACATTACTGTCCATTCGGTTTATGACCCACTATCTCATATTAAATTCCTTATACAAAATGTTTATCAATAAAATACTTAAATAAATACCTACTGTAAAAAAGGATAATGTTGATACATTTGTTGATGGTTTATGTCGTAAAATAATACCACAATTTCATTTTTTGTCAAATATTTTTTCCAATAAATTATCAATATTGGTTATCTAAATATAATTATTAACATTCCAAATAATCAAAAAATAATAATAAAAAATTAATGTTATTAAAAGCCAATATGGTTAAATATGAATATTGAAAAATAAGAAAATTGTTCGAAATATCGTTAATGTGATTACACTACTTTAATTGCTATTATATTTGGCATCAATTAATAACTTGTACCTATATTATTAAAAACTTAGCTAGGTATACGAAATTACAAATTCAGCATTGGTTTTTGTGTTCGCTAAACTAACTCGAATGTCGAGAAGTAATACGTATAACATAAATAGACTTTTACTTAACCCTTCCCGTAAGCATTCGGCTTTAAGTCTCGTCGTAGTGAAATGGAAACCACATAATATACCGCGCGCGGTTTCCTGTATAAACTTCTACGGTTTATGGGTGGTCACCCATCCGGCAACTTGAAGCGATCGGTGCAGTTTAACATTTAACGCAAGAAATAAAATAATCAGGTCTTAATAACTACTCTAACTCTGAAACTCTACCACGACACCGTGTTAGCGCTTATTAATTAACGCATTGTTAAATAATTTACGTTCGAACTCTTGTACGATGTAACGACATATAATAATATTATAATTAATAAACTGTGTTTTGGTGTCAAAGGATAAACTTTACCGTCAAACCGACCAAACGTAACGATTAAATATTTAGTCATATATTTACAGGTCAACACTGGATCAATATGCCAATAATAATATTGTTTTAGCACTCTGGACTGATTGCTGATGACCTAAAATGTCAAAAATCGTTAAACAGCTTAATGGTCGTTTAATATAATGCATTATGTAGGTACCTAAATTTGATTATTAAACTTTATAGAATAAAGCTATTATAAATACGAAAAACTATATCGTCGTTCACGTGGAACGAACCAAATATGTGTCAAATTTAAAAACTCCAGATTTCAGTATTCATAAATTCAGGAAAAATTGAACTAGAGTTGTGTAAAAAACTACTTGTACTATCATTATTATCTTTAAAAAAAATAACTTTATTTAACAGGTTTGTCACCTAAATACTTAATAACACACCTAATATTTTATCAAAATTGTAAACTTTTTTGTCTTAACATTATCAAATAAGAAAGAATATATTATATATATTTACTTTAAAGTAACATTAATATAAACATATTTTTATTCGTCAATATAAAAATGTACATATAGAAATAAACTATTACAATTCTTTATTATTAATTAGTTGAAATTAATAGTATAAAACTTTTTATTTCAATTAGCATAGTTTATTTTATTCTAATTTAATTATTCAACTACTAATTCATAATAACGTATTTTAAAAAAGAGTAATTCAATTATTGTAATATTAGAAAGAATAGTTTTTTTCTAATATGGAGAAAGATTAAACAAAAAATGTAATTATTATAGAAAAACAATTGTAATATTATAATTGATTAAAAGTATATTCGTTTACAGATAAAAAATATTTTAAATAATTTACTTTGTTATATACTTTGAAATAAAAAAATATATACATATATATATATATATAGAACTATTATTTATACCTAAAAATTTATACATCTCAGTATAGGTATAACATTTTTTGACATTTAGGTTAATTGATAAACTGTATTTAAGATCGCTCAAAATATTCAATAACATTTGAAAACAATTATCGGAAATATCAATTCAAGTGTCATCGTGGGTTTGTGATTGGTGTCAATTGTGTTCGCTACAGTTGCATTCTCATTAGTGGAATCTCTATTTCATCTCAGTAAAAACGGGAAAATCGGTAAATAGACAATACTTCAGCTATTCATGATAATATAAAAGATCAGTAAAATCTTTTATATACATAAGATAATCAAGATCATAAAAAAACCTAATTAAAATCCCAAATATGTTATGATAAATAAAAATAATATATTATTATTATTATTATAAATGGTAATATATATGTCAACTATAAACGGTAAATATGCTTAGAGTTGACAAACCTGTATCCACTGTATCCTCTTCCACTCATGGAAAGTGTTTTGTGAAAATAATAAATTGTTTCATTTTAAAACTTCGCCATTTCTCATTGGAATGTAAAACTTAATAAATTTAATTTAATTTCACTAGAAAAAAAGTGGAAGCAGCTTGGATTATAATTATTTTTAATCATGCTGAAAAAGTATTTCTTTTAATATTATGCACGTCACTATGAAAAAAAAAAACATAAATACACTTTAAAAATTTACTGCTGTAGTCGAAAGATATTTAATTACGATATTTCATAGTAATGTGTAAATATCGTAATTAATACAATTATATTTAATAAATTGAATATTTAAATCAGTCTTTACTATTTAGTAAATATGTTTCGTTTAAATTTAATTACATTCAATTATTTTATATCATTTTCGTAGAGTACATTATTAATTGTAATTCAATATATCAGAAAATATTTAATTTAAGATTTTAACGACTAAGTTAAAATGTAGATATATAATTATTATTATTTTGTAGCTTTAATAACATTGTGTTCACTGTCCATCATATTTATAGTTGTTCCATTTACTTTATTGAGATATTTAATTGTCCAAAAATAAGTATTTAAAATTAAATAAAAATAATTTAAAATATTATTATACAAGATCATTTAAAGATAAATAATTCATATAAATCAATCAGTTAATTAACTATAGTTAATAGATATTCATTTCTATAGATGCCATAGACCTATAAACTAAAAATAAAAGTTTTTTTTAACAATTCGTTATAGAAGTTAATAATTAGTTAATAATTCATGCAAAATATATTCTGAAATTCGTAATTTACAAAAATGATGTTGAGTTAAAACAAAAAATGTTAATAATGTATAACAAGACTGTATTGACTTTATAACCATTATAACCAGGCACGAATTAAGAACTTAAACATGACAGTTTATTTCAATTTCCCCTTACATGTAATACATATACGAGTAAAAATAAATTTTGTCATGAAATTAATAGTATTGTGTAAATTAATGAAATGTTAAAATACATTAAATAAACACTATATATTTATAAGTAGTATTAAACATAATGTTTATTAGATTTATAATATTTATTATATATTTATAAAATTAAAAAACCATATACCTAACTTATAATTTAAATTTTTTTGTTAAAGATCTTTATATATATTTGATATATTTGTCAATTTTTTATCTTTATCTTTATCTTTATCTTTATCTTTATCTTTATCTTGGTACAGTCGATACGAATACGTAAATTCTGTAGATATTCTTCTGCTGCAACTCTTTTTTTATTCATGATCAAACAATCTCTTATCTCTAAAACATGGACGCCTTTGGTATACTTATGGAAAATTTAAGATATTGAACTTGTTTCTTATAATAATTGTTTAATTTAACAAAATAAAAATATAATTCTGATATTTAGTATCATGACGATGAGAGTTATTCTAATTAAACTAAGAGAAACGTGAATAAAAATTAACTCACGCAAAATACGTATATATATCATGTCATTGTGACATTTTAGGAAAATTATATTGTGTAAATATTTCTTTTATTCCGATAAAGTAAATTTTGAACAGAAATATTTAAATGAAAACAAACGGACGCGTATTTTTTTTTCTTCGTCCATAATAATATTAAATCTTTAGAGCAGATTTATACCATGTGGTAAACGATACATTATAGCCAAGTTAAATTGGTTGTCAAATATGCATTGAATTTGTTATTTTGCTAAACGAGGTGAAAAATTAAGATGTATATATATACCTACGTCTAATTTTCCTCGTTCTTCCTATTTTTCAATAACAACAACTTCGTTTATCTTGAACGTATCTCTTGAATAACATCCGTTGTTGTAAGACAATACAAATTAAGTTTTTATTCAATTACCCGTTAATTAATTTTGCAAACTCTTTGCTAAAGTTAAAATTACTGAAAATATTATCAATAATATAGATAAAACAACGTAACAAATAAAACATTGTACTATTTCAGAACTTCTTTTATTAACAATTGTTTGAATGAATGTAATTCATATATAAATATGATTTCCAATTAATATATAGGTACAATATTCAATATTGAATTAACTATCAACGAGGATATTTAAATTCTGACCTTAATTTGTATACTGAGTATTGAAGTAATTAATCTCAAAAAGTAGGGTTTTTCTTCAGACACATTTTAAAGCATTTAAATTATTCAAAAAATTTCACATTTCCAATATTCGGTTATAAAGTAGATAGGTACAAACGTTATTGGAGATAATTGAGTTGTATCAGAATTGCAAAATTTTAAATAGTTTAATTATACATTTTTAGTAAATTCGTCATTAGGTCTTTTACGTAACGCAAAATGCTTTAAATGCTAATAGTATTAATATGATAATTAAAACACTATTTTTTAAATTTTCGTATATGTGTATCATAAAAATAATTACTGTAATTTACAAAATTCTCATAACATAATAATCAATAATATTTTTACTGGATACCAACTGATATTAAATTATAAATTTTCCATTGTATTGTATTAATACTGTTCGTATATAATGGTAACATCATAAAACTTCACAACTTCATTATAATACAAGAACAATTTTATAAAACTTATTCTGAATCGTTTTTTTACGAACAAAATAAATTATCAGATATAACAATATATCTGATATATTACAAAGAAATAAAATAAAAATAAATAATGTCAAAACATTTAAAAGGACTTTTATTTTTAACTAAATATATATCAAAATGTTAAATAATTGCATACAATATAATTTCGTTAACTTAATATTGATAAAAATTTTAATTCTTTATTTGAATTTACACGTTAATATGAATAATAGATTCTAAGAGTTATAGTTTTGAAATAAATATGAACGCAAATAGTAAACTAAAAAATATAAAATGAGTGATTGAACACTGACAGTTTTTGACATTCAATCAATGATCATATTTTATGTAAGCTTCATAGTATGAAAAATCTTATAAAAGTTGTATGAAATAAAATGTATATGAAAGCTATAGGAAACACTTTCAATATGATATATTCTACTTCAAATTGATTCTGAAAGTAGCTTCATTGGTACACCATTACTGTCATATAATTTTGAAATATTACAATTTGTATTTCTTAAAAAGAAAATCTATTTGCTATTTACCTATCTTATGTTTTATGTTAGCATTTCGCCTCTTTTTAAACGCTATGTAATGGTGTTACCAAATGTTACGTTCTTAAATAAAAAAACAGTTTATTGTTTTACAATAAGAACAGACAACACAGATGACAGTATGCAAATAAGTACTGACACAGAAATACAAAAAAGAAATTTCCACTACAACAAATTGTTATTTTGATATTACCTTGAAATGTTTTTTTTTACATATTACATAAGTTAAAAGCTATTTCAGTGCAATAAATTTAAAAATAAGAAACACTCTTGCTATTAATAAATAATAAGAGGTTATAACTTATATTATATAATATATATATATAATGTCAATTTTT
The DNA here is from genome assembly GCA_013282895.1 of Eriosoma lanigerum. Classification (NCBI taxonomy): domain Eukaryota; kingdom Metazoa; phylum Arthropoda; class Insecta; order Hemiptera; family Aphididae; genus Eriosoma; species Eriosoma lanigerum. Next base: position 24,377,808 of record CM023360.1, on the reverse strand, counting down.
CGAAATTATAATTGTTTTATTATGTAAAATGAATATAACGATTTTTATAAAACATTATAAGAAGAAGGGGAAGATAATCCAATGATAACAACTTACGTGATATTATTTGTTTTTTATTATTACATTTTACTTATTTTCTAAAAGGACTACACCCAAATTTTCTTTTCGAGTGAAATTATATTAAAGCATGAAATTATACACATAATCATCTTAAGAATAATAATAATGTATTTTATTAACTAAAATCGTTTGTCATATCGGTTGTGAACAACATAAATGTGACAAAACGTATTAAAATTGTCAATTGATTATAATTAATGATTTAAGTATCCTGAATTCCTGAATTAAAAGCCCTTAGCAAAACGTTACGAATTTAAAATAAATTAATGACTAAATTATTTACAATATTCATGATTCAATAGCTATTATACGAGCCGGAATAATTCTTCAGTGACGGGATGAAAAAACTTGTTATACGTTGAAAGAAATGTATCAGGCTTAACGGCAACTATATTGAAAAATAAATATATGATTTTAAACCTTAAAAAATCGTAATTTGATTTAATTTTATCACGATATTACTATTTGTTTTTGATCCTGTTCTACAAGCATGTGTGCATTACTTTTTAGCCAACCCTCGTATTATACAAATAAATAAATTGTAAATTGTTGTTAACATAAAATTTAAAAAACGTAAGAAGGTCGAAATCAGATATTCCTCTTTCGTCCCGTCGATCCTCGGAGAAATTAGTGGTTTATAATAATTAAGATTTAAATGCAATGCAATATCATTAGAAAATATTATAATGAGCGTAACTCATTATAATACAATATATTATACTAATAGGTCTTTTATAAGATTACCACGTATTTAAACTACCTATGAGAAAACTCAAAAAAATTTAAAATCCCTACGTTCAAAATTGCATTAGATATCATGAAAAACCTAAAATCAATTTCATCAAAAATTACAATTTCTGTAAATTTTGACATTTTTTCATCATTTTTAGGAGTTTTTCTTCTCCCAAGGCAAAACGTTTAAAAAATTCGAAAAATAAGCTAAATAAAGTACCAACTAGATGCAATTTTCCAACGAAAGCATAACCTATTTGTAGTAATCGGACAATTATTTCTACCCAAAATCGTGCTTTCAGACAAAAAAAAAATAAATATCTTTGTAAAACCAATACATTTCGCTTATAATCTAAAATAAAGACACGCTTAATTTATTTTAATTTCGATGTTAGTATATAATAACTTTTTTTTCTTTGTATGATATTAATAATTGTTATCAATTTAATGTATTCTTGAGTCGAAATATCAAGTGACACTTCAATAAGTAATAATGTTTCAAATAATGAATTATCAAAATAATGTATACATTTGTTCTATATTTTTATATTTACTATTAAAATATCTTTCAGAATATAGTTTAATAAACATTACGATGTTATAAATATTTTACATATTATAATTATTCACAATATCAATCAAATCGGTGTAATCTTGTTAGTTATTGTATATAGCTACATTGTTTGAGAAACTATAATATTATCATTTATTTCGATGCGTGCCAGTGAATGTATATAATAAATATAAATGTTTAATGTAGTCTGTAAAATTGTATTTTAACCATACTTAATTTATTGTTTACTATTTGCCATTTGGTAATATAATCCATTACTGTGTATAATTTATTCATTTTTATTTTCATAGACTATTATATTTCGTAATTGTAAACAAAAACAAAAGATTTACAATAAATTTAAAACTTAATGATCCGTATTATATGATTGTATAAATTAATATTTTATTTGTTTTGTTTTCCAACAAAGTTGTTTATAAAATAATATAAATCCGATTTCAGCATTTCAATAATTAATAAGTATATTTATATTATAGACTATAATATTATACAGTATTGTTATTTTCGTAAATTGAGTTAAAAATACAATTTTTTTCTAGGTATTAAACAACCACAAACTAATCATAATATGTGTATATGTGCATTACCTATATATTTATGTAATACCTATCTAGTTTACTAGAATACATTATATGCAAAATAAAAGAGCAACAATTATGTAAAAGTTTTGATATTATTTATACGCACTACACGTATATTATATTTGTGATGATTTATTAATTTTTTACGGTAAAACTATTTTTTAACACCGTGTAAAAGTCTTTACACCATTAATATAGATTTATTTTCTTACCCGGAAGACATTTAAAAATTACTTGAAGAAAAGTCTGACAATTTTACACAAATCCTAAGACGAGATAATAATTTACAAGACAGAAAATCCTCACGTTTTCATTCATTCATTATCTGTTCAAGTTTATCTATTTCACGTTAATAATTTCACAATTGCACAACACAGCAGACTGTTGGAAATCTATAAATAAATTATTAATAACAACCACCGTATTTAAATGATTAGTAGGTATATATTTTATAAATACAATTGTATTAAAATTAATTTATCACAAGCCTCATATATTTATTATATATATTGGATAATAAACTAATAACTTTAACATTTGTTGAATTTTCTTATTTTTATATTTAAAAACAAAGACAATGTATACTTAATAAAATTATTGATTTATACTTATGGTATAAGTAATTAAAATCATTATAGTCATAATATATAAGTAACCTGATTACTTCATATAATTTTATAACTTATTAATATTTACAACAATTATGATACAATTGGTATGTTAAATTGCAAGCTGGTTATAATGATATAGCCGATACTGAAGAGTCAAACATTGATGAAATGGGTTGATGGTACTATAAAGTAAACAATTCAATATAATATATATTATTAATAACAGATGTAATGTGTTTATCTATACTTCATAACGATTTACGAGCACGTCATTTATCGTTATACTAAAATTGAATATTGTTATATCTTTAATAATGATAACATAATTACACTAAATCTTTAAATTAGTTACACACAAATTTTTGGAAGGAACTGTGCAGTTTAATATATTTATGTCGGATATACCTATAACACTAGTTTCTATACTACTATTGATCAGAAAGTTAACCATCGTACAGTGTTATGTTTAGGTAATGTCTGCCAAATCATTAATAATTTTATACCAAATTATGAACCAAAATGAAGTGAAACTATTATACTCACCTCGTCATAACTTTTAAGTCAGAAAATTATTTTTTAATTATTATCTTTAATTTTTTATTTTTTATTTTAAAAATGAATATAAAACACGAAAATTAAAGAAATACGTAAATTAATATCAAATCAAATTACATAATAAGTAGGTACAGTTTAATTTTTATAAACAAGCAATAATTATTATTGTCGTCGTTAGTGCGTGAATATGTTTAATTCAGAATTATAATTTAGTTTTCTGTTATATAATATTATAAAAGAAACATATTTGATAAACCAACGCGTCCATATTAATTTCTTATTGCACACTATTTTTAATTCAAAATGTATTAAATTAAATAACCTGGTTTAAAATCATATTATACAATATTTTCATCGCGCATTTTCCCGCATACTCGATAACACAATAAAATCTGATCACGTAAACACATAAAAACACGTCATTAATCCCTTTTTGTAACTTTATTTTATTATACGTATTAGTATCAATGATCATAAACAAACTAAATTATAATAATTCATACGAAAAATAAAACGAGGATAATAATAAATCTATTTATTCTATTCTACAATGTTCGCTGTAAATTTACAACGGCAGAATGATTTATTATATACGTTTATTATGTAGCCCATGGCAAAATATCTTCATTTTCAATAGGTATAAGATTAAAACGATTTTATTATACTTATTTTTCATTTAACCTAACTACTGAATTACAAAGAGCTACATATATACACAATATATTTATTATAAAAAATACTTTCGCGGTAAAAAAGTATAATAAAATTAAACGATCTTGAACTCTTCACGTTCGTATTATGCGTGCATATACCTACTATGAATATACTTGATTAATTTTGTACACATATTGTACATTGTACATATACCTGGAACGAGTATACACACGAGTTCTCCTATAGTTCTCGAGTGTTTTATATCTTTCTCGTATATATTCCGTTTTCGTCTGAAATTTAATTACTCGTATTTTGTTGATATTAGGTTGTGTATTATATTATTATGTACGCGTAAAACATTTCATTTTCCGGCCGACCATCCCGAGTCGCAGATCCCTATAGTGAATCTCTGTACTACTACCACTACGATTACTACTGACCACGGTACAGAAACAAAATCCGATTTCACATTTACGCATCGTTAGGTGCTAACAATCACGTGTAACATTAAGGGGAACGTTAAACTGATATCATAATATGTCTGCGTCCAGCTCACTAACTCAATTATGCCTATGATATGTTCGCTCAACTGTATAGAATTATAAAATAGACAAATAAACTACGGTTAATAATATAATAGCGCATCATCTGTAATCTAAATTGTGTGCTCTAAAATATAATCGCATAATATCAAGAACAGTGCTGGAGTAATTTTTCTTTCACAATTGTTTCCGGTAACAAATTTCATTAACAAAAAGGGAGGAAAAAGTTAAATTGTTAATTTACAACTATAGGTACTAGCTGTAGTTGTTTGTCGGAGATTATTTTTATTGTGTTTTCACAATGTTAGATTGTATTTAATTGAGCTCAAGAATTTACGTCTGGAACAGGTCATACAATTAATCGACACGCAATTAATTGTAAAAATGATTGAAATATATAAAATTGCAGAATCGTTTGAGTTTCATTATCACAGTTGTAATTTTTTTATTACGCGTATGCAATAAAAGTTTCATACGTTATTCTCGTGCCTGAGCAAATGAGAAGTATTTTTCGAACTATCACACATTTTCCGGTTGACCGTTAAGCTCGTAATAATATAATAAATGAGTGAATTTTGTAATAACCACTGTTATACTATATTATATTGATGGAAATGAAAGATAATAACAATCGTTCAATGTCAAGATAAAACACAACTCTGTTCGATTTAATTTGATATTTTAATAACTTTTCTATCAAATATAAATAAACAATACATTTAATTTGTATTTATTAATGCCTAATAAAGTTTAATTAAAACTTATCAAATACGTCTGTATTTTTTCTCTTTTATACCATTTATACTATTTTTACTGCAATAGAATATTTATTCTAACGACGAACTCTACGTCAATAATACCATGTCTTTTTCATTAATTTTTTAATAATATTTCATTTCTCAAATAATTATTTCAAAAAATGATTATCTTACAAAAAAGTAGTTTACAGAATTACTATAATCTGTGTTATCCAACAGTGCTAATATAATAATTATAAAAATTACCACTTACATATTAGCATCGGTTTTAAATGCTTATTACCTATATGATTTAAAAGGATCTTTTGATATATATGTGACCACGTAATACCTACATAAAAAAATTATATAACGGACATAAATATAAGATAGGTACTTTTTTCTATTGCGTTAAAATTAAATTTTGTAAAAAAACATAAAAATATTATATAATAGTTAAAACATTTTTAATATAAATCTCCAATCAATTATATATTGTTTACAATAACGATATCCAACTATTTAAGCTTTCTGTTTATATATGTATATACAAAACATAAATAATGGAATCACATTTAATGAAAAAAAAATCTCCTTGTTGAGCTTCTCTTCATATGTGGACATTAAATGTTTTATTATTAAAGAATATACGACCAGCTACTTTTTAATTTAATTTGTTTGTTTATTAAATTAGAAAATAAATATATAGTTTATTATTACATTTATTTGTTTTGGCGAGGACGCCTCGCATCGGTCTCAAGGTCGTTGTAAAACTAACGTTTTTCAAATGAAATAGAAGACGGCCGTATCATTTTATCGCTTTCATAATCGACTGCAATGACCGTTTCTCAACAATCCATTAAACACAATAAATAAAAACACATCATATTATTATTAACAACACATCTCTATATATTCTTAATAAATAAACAAATATATTGGTTTTAATCGTACAATTTACATTATTACAACCTAATGATCTAAGAAAATTAATTTAAGTAATAGACATGAAAAAATAACTTTGTTCAAAATTTTAAATTATCTCATATTATCTGGCTTAATAAATCTAAACGGAGATACCCAACAGAGATAATAGTTTATTTACTTCCGAATGACCGCCTCAATATGTTGTGTCCTTTAAAAATAAAATGGTTATTTTTTATTGTTTTCTGCGAAATGGATAAATTTTTATTCCTAACAAAATGTAGATATTAAATGTCTATACTCGTATATTAAGTCATCAAAATAAATTAAATTAAAATTCCGTCCACCTAGTAAATAACTATTTAACTTTGAGAAATAAAAAGCCCCAGGTTTATTTTAATAACTTAATATATATATATAAATATATGAGTATATATGTGTGAAAAACGATTTAAAATTCTTACTCGGTACGACATTCGAATACGGTAAACAAATAAACGGTAATATATTACGGTGCGATTTGTAAAGTATGTAACACATTTTTAGAACACACGTTTCCCTACGTTATAATTGCATTTTCTGCTTATGGTTGTGAAAATACTGAAAATTCGCTATATATTAACAACAATAATATTACAACACTGTGTTGTCTGATAATTATGATGTAATAAAATAATTTGTTGATTTTATATTGTTTCAGGATCTCAGAGTTTTATTTGTTCCGTGGATTTTCGCAATGATCTTGGCGACTACCGTTGACGTTGCCCATTCAATATATTTATATGGAGTCGATACGGTAAATTTACATAATTTAACACGACATATTTTAATCAAATTTTATTCTCTACGTTCTACATCATACTAAATATTTTTAAATTTGTATATTTTATAAAACAAGAAACACAATATTTAAAACATAAAACGTATCAACTTTTTGTCTATAGTTTGCTTAATATAACTGTTCGTTTAAGCCGTATTACATTGCACGTGAAATTAATGTGTGTAAAAACACCATAAAAGTGTAATGTATTAAATTGTGAAAGTAAAAACTAAACTGGAACAAAGAAATGAGAAATCTTGCGCTAAGTCATCCTTCTTAAACCTATTAAATATGTTTTTCTTCTTTCTCTGCTCACTATAAATAAATCATAAAAAAAAAAAAAAAATACTAATTCCACTAATATGCTACCGTATTTTTCAAAAGAAATAAAACATGAAAAAAACATTATCTTAAATATAGAAGGAAAAAATTACCAAATACTGATTTTTCATTAGACTGTAACTGATTGTATCCGTAATAAATAGAAAATGTAAAAAAATTTAAATGTCTCATTTCTAAAAAATTTCTATTATTATTTTAATATATTATAATTTTGTGTGTTATTATTATAATTATTTGATTTTGATCATGAATTCATAATATTATAGGAACGAAATTAATTATGATATACACAATATCGAACGGCGCAATGGATATGCAAAATAACAGCATATATGTAATGTAAAACAAAATGTTATCGTATTTTGTAATCGTTACATAATCTTATTAATTATATCGTAACTTCTTATGATAATATTGTGATGAATGATAAATAATATTCTTAACAACTGTAGTTTAAATGAATACGAAATTTAAGTAGGTATCTTTACTTAAATATTTAATACTTATTATACGAGTACTTACGTTACATATACCTAATATATTTAAACATTATTTCGGTAATTAATAGTATAAATTCATAATTGATTTTGATATAATGATATTTTATTGTCAGTTATAATTTATAAAATAAGTATTAATAAAGTAAAAATAGTAAACAGGTCATTTCATCAAAACATCATATGATTGAATGTTTTTTTTTTTATTTATTGAAAAATATACAGTCGATAATGTATAATTTAGAATGCTAAAACTTTAATATAAGATAAAGTTCTAATTACGTACCTTTGGTTTAATATCATATGAACTAATTTAACATGATGTAAATTGTATTTTTAAAATAAAATTTTTGTATTATTCATCTATTTGAATTTTTAAACAATTGCAATGCAAATTATTACTAGACAAATTAAATATTTTAATTAATTATTTAAAAATGTTAAGTCTGTCTTTATAAATATAATAAAATATTTTTTTATATTATAATATTATTTATTATGAAAAGGAATTTAAAAATATTTACACTAAAATTTTACTATTATGATTTGTTTTTTGACTTATGATTATTTTTATATTATTATAACTAATAACTATGCGTTGATTAGTAATTTTCGAACTAAAATACATTTAATCAAATAAAACTACGAAAACTTTTCTTTAATCGTTTATCCAATTATCATATTTTTAACCATATCACTCCTATTTGTAAGCCAGATACGATACATTTTTAATGATGAGAAACATATATTTATATACATTCACTAATAATGAATTGTTTAAAAAATATATATATTAAGGTACATTCGTTCAATCTCTAGTATTATGAATTAAATAAACTTTTAAGATTATAAGTTGTATGAATAAAATTATACAATTTTAAGTGTTACTCATAGTTAAATTATTAAACTCATTAAAGTGATGATTAAAATTGTGGTTAAAATATATATTTACGTCTAATATTAAATACCATATGATAATATATGACATTCGTTTAGCAAGTAGATTGCTTTAGGTAAGTAACTTTATGAGTAATTATATAGTATGCTCACTACCTGTTTTGTTTAAACTACTGATTTTAAATATATTACTAAAATTAATGCTAACAATATTAATTATAATAGAGAGTTAAAATTATTTCTGAACATAAAATTATGAATGAAATTATAATTACCCAATAATGAAATTTAACTTGTATAAAATTATTATTAATGTCAGAATCACTTATATTTAATTAAAGCAATTAAATTGTTGAATTATTATTAAAATATAATACACTTAAATCAATCGAATAAGTTAACTGTTAAATAATTACCAAAACGCCGAATTAAACGCAAAATGTATTGTTATTCTGAATAGTCTAAAACCTTGCTCTAAACACAAAATTTGTTTTATACATCAAAATATTTAAAAACATAACTATTTATTTGTTTAATTTAAACGGCAATTTTTTGTATTTTTATTAAGAACTGACCAAGTTTTGTACAAATATAGCTCATATTATCCTTCAAAATAAAACATTATTTATATTACTAATATTATTACGAGTATAAACACGGCGGCAACTCTGATAAACAAAATTTACGATGGGGTTATTTTGATACATATATAAATTATAAAAATAATAAAACAATAAACAATGTATACATAGGCGAACGAAACCATAAACTTAAAAGTTTTTAATCTATTTAAATTTACCGTTTTTCCAAGAAATTAGTCTATGCGAAGTGAGTATATTTTAATAGACACAATATATTGTGAATACTATATTTTATATTTAAATAATTAGGAACGATTATCTCAAAAAAGTCTAACCTTTTCTTTTTAATGACTAACCCGTTAATATTCACATTATATTAACGACCCTAAACATAGTAATATCATATCATTAAAGCTTTATGCAGTATACATTTATACTAAACTCAAATGAATTTTAAAAATAACAAATATCTACTATTCGATTTTATATGACTATTACCTGAGTTCTATTTATTTTTTTATTTAGTGTATATTTTATTGTACGTACATTAATCATTTTATGTATAAACTTTACTTACTCAGCAAAAATCATTGGTATCAATTTGCTTAGTTAAAAATTTTTTATGATAAATGATTTAATAATTTCAAGCATAAATTAAGAAATATAAAACATAAATAAACAAATTTAAGTATTTATATGATAATGTAAAAATTTAAAAAAACTTTTGTTTCTAGATTTTATTATATATATATATAGATTAGCAAGAACAATGTCAATAATTTAAAAAATTATAATTCGTATAATTCAACGATAATTCAGTTTTTTATACTACAATGCTGTTAAAATTATAATTTTATTTTTTTAATTAATATTCTGAGTATATATTATAATATATTGATAAAAACATGTTCTTTCTATGACGCACAAATCAATTAATTTTAAAATAAATATTATAATTGTTTTTTTTCAATCAAATCCTACATAACATGTATGTTGTATACTCATATAGGTGTAACTTTATTGTCCTCAATTTTTATACGTATAATATACACTTATAAAAAAAAAGAATATGCATTTTAATCAATTCGAAATTCAAATTTAAAATAAATAAAAGTTCTAATTACTTATGCAAATAATTCGCGTTATTTAATTATCATTTTTATAAAGTTTATTTACAATGAAAACCGTTTTAAGGATCATATTAGAATTAAATAATTATAAATGTTCGTTAATTTATAAATTTTCAATACTAAGCAAGATTATGTTAAACAATCACCTTGCTGTTTCCAATGTATTATATATATTTTGGTTTAATTATTTAAATATGTACTTGTGTATTATCATTTATAACCAAATTACAAAATATAGTAGAGATTGTTTTCGATAAAAATTTGTTTATTCAATTTGGGCTTTTTGAAAAAAAAAATAATAACAATTTATTATCAGAAATACAACTAATTGAATATATTTTTTTTTTACAAAATATTTTTTTTTTACAAATACGTTGTCCTATACGATTAGTTTCTTAATAACAATATAATATAGTTGACGCTTAAGTTAATGTACCAACTTAACCCAAGTAAACAGTTTTTTAAAAATCCAATATTTCCTAGTGAAATATTCACAACAGAGAAAAAGTGGTATAATTATTTGGTATAATTACTCCAATGATTACCCAAACTATTATTAATTATTAATCACATAATGATTCGACCATTATTTATTATAACTCGGAAATCGATAGAACTATCTAAAAATAAGCCAATAGCCGACTTTTCGATAAATAGCGTGGTTTTTCTACCCCTTTCAAACAACTTTAACTTATGACATTAATTTACATCTATTCTGAGGTTTATTATGGTACGTAGTTGGTATTGTAACATCGATTGAAAGTTTTTTTGGTGATTTATTTTTTTTTTTATATCGATTAAGTAACCATTTGACCGATATAAATTTATTGTACAGAAAATAATATCAACCTATATAAAAAAAAGTATTGTTTTTCTATTACTAGGTATTGCATTCGTTTATTAAAATGAATGAAAACGTACGTGCGTGAGTACAAAATTGATAGTTTTGAATATAGCATTACGTGACGTTGTGAGCGGAAATTTGATGGAATATTTTTCTATATTTTAGATAATTGCTAGTAATGTTTTATGTTATTATTTACTTTACGAATAGTTTTTAATGTGGTTTTCAGGGAATGTTAAACGTCATAACCTATAAAAATATTAAGTCAATATACGTTTATTATATAATATTAGTAAATATTATAATATATTAATACCATACAGATTTGAGTACTTGCTAATTAATTTAAACCTACCTTCGTGTTATTTTTATTTTTAACATACCCAATTATACATTTATAAAATATACTTTAATATAATTTATATATAGTTTGAATTATATTTGACTTAACTCAATTAAAAATATATGTAATGTGTTTAATATGTTTTATTTAAAAAGAAAAATGTTTCAGACATGTTTAGCTAGATTAATTATAATTAAGTAAAGGAAAGATAAGAAAAGAAAGAAGAAGCTCATTTTATGAGCAATAAAATTTTACTGCATCACACTATTCTTTTTAATTTAAATGCTTTTAATTTTTAAACAATAAAATATTCATCTAAATAATATAACATGCATATAATATAAATATTTAGAATATTATTCATTGCCTGTCGATAAATAAACATATATTATATAATAATAATGTTGGTCAATTATATTTCTAAAAATTTATGAAAATTTATTTACTATAACATACCTAAAGTATTATTACCTAAATTATTTATACTTACATCAATTAATAAATGTTTATATTATCATTTTTTGTATATTTCCTAGTGGATGGTAAAATTATTACATATAAATTTATAGCTATAAATAGTTTTATTTTACTATTAATAAATAAACAAAATATGTAAATTATTGGACATTTATATTTCACAATAAATACACATTTATATAGAAGGATAAAAATATTAAACTTTTTGATTATTTTGCATAATATTAAGTATAATTAATAATTTAAAACTAAACAAGATAAGTGATATAAATAGTAGTTCTCTAAAGGGTCTGGTCTACATCACACATACGATCATACAAACAAGACTGAACCATGGTTTGATCTAGTCCAGTTCTAACATATAAAATTTTTTTTTTAGGATTAAATTTGTTTAATACGATAATTTATGGAACAAGTTCGGTTTGATCCAAGTTCAGGTTAAATTAATATTTACAAATAAATATAAATTTGTAAATACTATAAATTTGAATTTATTACAAATCCATGTTTAATGTAACATGCATTTTAATTTTTAATTCAAATAAAAATAATCAGATTTTTCTAAATAAATCATTACATAATTTATTAATGGAGAAGCATTCTTTATTGAAATTTTTTTGCGCCAAAGAAATCAGTGTGCCAGAGCTCATTTAAAATTACAATACCCTTAAAACTGCGAATGTATCTTATATAAATTATTTGTCTGTGTTTTTAACAACACTTTTAAATATTACAAAAAAAGAAGAAAGTTCGCCTGTTAGTTATTTTATAATTGAGAAAATAACATTATTCTTTAAATATATATATTAAATACTTACATAGTGATATTAAACAAACGTATTATATAATATATTTGTATTCTTCATTTTAAATTTTTAAAGCCTATATACCTAATTTAAAACAAATATAAAACACTTATTTTGCAGTTTCTTCTTTAATATAACTAGCATATCATTAATTTTAAATTTGTTAATAGGAGTGTACACATTATATATGAGTTAATTTCCCTATAATTTAATTAATTATCTCTAAGATAAAATAATGAATATTCTATCCACATACGACTCGTTAAGAGACCGTAGCACCAAATATGAAACATATAAAATAGTTTATAGTTTACTAAGGTTTCCCAAATAAAATATAATAAATAATATATATATCTATATTATACATTTTTAAAGGTCCAGCATCCAACAGTATGGTACTGTGTTCAGGTAAACGCCATAAACGTAACGAGTAAATCATTTTATTACATAGGAAAAGGAATATTCTGACTGATTTTCTTACCTCAGTGCACCGCCGCTTCAAGGGATTATTTAATTCAAATTTTGATTAAAAATATACTTATGTATTTCATTGGTTTCAACTTAAACAAAAAATGTATTATATACAAAAGAACTTTATCTATATTTTATTAAACGCTTTTTATTTTGTGTTACATATATATTAAGATTAGGTAACTAATGTTCGAAAATTAAAAATACTATCGGTATTTCAATTAAAAAAAAAAATCTATACAGATTAATTAAAAATGATTCTAACAGAACACTAATAAAGTTTTCCTCTTTTTAACAAAAAAAAATTGTTCTCCAACGACTATTATATGAGTCAAAGCTCAAAACCAATGAAATACGAACACATATTTTAGTTGCTTGGCTCGCTACTGTTGCGACCTCTTATAGTAAAATATTTATGATTAAAATTGCCTAAAAGTATATTTATAATTCATAAATAAACTGTTGTTAAATTTTACAACGGTAAACCTACTTTTATTATTATTGTAAAATATTTAATTTTTTTTTTTAAAGTTACTGTTTTAATTTGCCTGGGTAAACTTTTTTAAAATACTAAATTATAAATAATGATTTACAAAAATAAACAACTAACTTAATAAAAGAAAAGCAATTTTAAATACATTTTTTATTAGGAATATTAAATAATCCTAGTATAAATTTTATTCTTTTACTATTGCTAAATATAATTACATTGATCCCAAAAAGTGTACATTTAAATATTATAATTATTTATTATTTATTATACACTACATAATAAATGCGTAATAAGTACATGTAATTTGAAATATTTTACTGGACAATCAGAATGGCATGTTTGAGAAATAAATTATATAAAATTGTCAACTTGCATACAATAATTGTATACCACGAAATTTTGAATTAATACAATAATAATTTATAAAATTAATATAAAATAATAATATGAATATAATATTAGTAAATTAAATAAAATTATTTGTACGCAATAATAGAACTACATATTAATTAGTATTTCTACTAAAAATATAATCATTAATAATTAAATAATTCTAAATTTCATTCATGCACATTATTAATCTTATACAGAGCGATCAACACTTTGTATTAAAAATAATATGAAAATTATAATACAATATCAATTATTTTTGTAACAGAATATTTTTATAATACTGTATATATTGCATCGTAAGTATAACATATATTATTATGATGTATGAACGATATATAATATATATATATAAATATGATTTTTCTTTTCTTATTAAAATTATTTTTTATCAAATAAACACTACATTATAAAAATAAATAATTGTATTTTAATAATTTATATGTTATACTCGTTTATATTATATATTGTAATATATAGTACATACATTTACTAACTTTAAACGGAATGACTTAAAAATGACTTTATAAAAATAATTATGTGTTAGTAAACTGTATCAGACAACTTAGTAAATAATATTTCATAATTTATAATTCTCGGTGCATTTAAAACGTGCTAAATGTCTATTCAATATTTTTCTTTAAACAATTCTCTTATATTCGATTGTTTTAATTGGACTAAATGTTAAATCATAACGCGCATAAATAAATATTAGTTAACTTTATTATATAACTGTGTGCAATTTACTATGTTTACCAATAGATACTTTATTATACATATACTAAACTTACTTTATTTTCAACCGAATACAAAATCGAAAACTATAAAACATGGAGCCAAACAATAATAATACGTATTTATAAAATACTGAATTTCTGTATTTACTACTATATACTCGTGTATATATATATATATTATTGATCTAATTAACAAATATTTGTTGTTTACAGAGGCGTATTAAGCAATTTATAAAGGGAGGGATTCGGATTTTTTTTTTGGAAGCTTTCATGAAACCGAACCCTCATACATTTTATGATAAAAAAAAATTAATTACAATAAAATTAATGTTTTGTGTAACGGTCTATATTAATTATAAATAAACTATATTATCGACTAGTTCTAAACAAAATAAATTAAAACAAAACAAAAATTATTTGTTTGAACTTCATTATTTATTTTATTAATTGGATATTTAAATAATTTAAATCGGCGATTTGAAATGTAATGATTAATGAATAATAACTTTCTATTATTTATGCAAAAAACTTTCATAATGAAACCATTTTAACCATTCAATTCGTTTATACGATATTAGAAATCATTAAATACATAATATAATTTAAGATAAAAAAAATTATCGCTCGTCTACAGATCATTGATACGCGTCGAGTTTTTTTATGCACTTCTCCTCCGGCCAGTAATGTTAACCATTTCCATTTCATTAGTCGTCAGTTTATCGCCTCCACTGTCGATCCGATAAAATGTTCTAGTCATTTCATCGTATGGCCATATATTTCATCAAAAGGTTGTTTTTTTTACACGCGTTACTGCAGAATACGTTTCCCGTGTGTATATAGAAATAAACGGACATTGGATCAAAATAAAATGACCGTTTACGACGATGCAAACATTTTATTAGATTTTCTGCGAAATATATACTGCATGCCGTTGGGGTCATGCATACCGCGTGACGATAATAATAATAATAATGGAAAAAAAAAAACTCTTTCAGCCAGTTGACTTGAATGGAATTGGACGAAACGTTTAGGAATGATCCGAAATTGTGTGCTCGTTACGTAGTTTGTTTTTCCCCAGAGTACGATTATGGCATAGATCTATACGCAAACGTTCACGTCAATATACAGGCATATTCTTTCAGGGAATAGTTCTAAAAATACAACGCAATCGCACGATAAATATACGTATATACCTATATATTGTTTTAGACATTTGACAATTGGATTTTACAAATATTCTTTGTCAGTTTTCATTTTGTACAACATGCTGCTTGCTGTGCATAATTCAATATTATGACCATCCTATACCATATACACAAAACGCCAACATCAACCGCAATAGATTGTGTACGTCACCAACCGTGGTCGTATTTGCGGTTGTCTTACGGAAGGGATCGTTCTGGATGATGGGGAAATGTACAATTCTAAGGGTTGTAATAAGGCACAATGATTGATGGCTAATCTAACTTATGGAGGGAGAGTTGGTCCAAATATATATGAGGGGAATATATATGAATAGAACCCTGCGTGGAAGTCAAAGGCTTAAATATCTCTGAGAAACCGCCATCGGTCAAGTGTTCTAAATCGATATTACCAACTGCAGAATGATCATTTTTCTAAACAGTATACATACTAATAAACAGCACACGGTTTAATAATAAAGATTCTAAAATATTATCTTTAAAACTATATTTTATACACTATAATTTACATTTGTATTTCTCCTAAAAGAGTTTGGTAAAAATGTACTCCTTGTCATTGTTTTCAGTTACAGATCGATGCGTATATATTGATATAAACATAAAGGCACACTTTGGTATTTTTAATTTGTTTTTATTTTTGTAAATCGAAATTAAAACAGGACGTGGACACAAAACAATCATTCTCCATCACCATCAACCCGTCCGATTTATCATTGATGCGTTGATGCGTATAAACAAAACGGACACGAGTGGTCATCACGGTGGACCCGCTCGACACGTTCAAAAACACTCTACCAGTATAATACATATAATATGTTTATTGGTGACAGGTGTGTGCGACTGCCAACTGGATATATTTTATAATCTAGTCTACATACAAATTATTATAAAATATTCACTTAGCGGTTTTGAAATTTACAACCAAAAATATGCTAATTATATTATAATAGGTAGTCACATGATATTATATTGTAGAAACATTTGAAATATTTAATATAATATGATGCGCTAAATCTGGTAATATTTTACAGCTAATATTATGTTAGCAATAACAATAAATCCGTTTCATACGAGATTATGCACACTCGACTTAAAAATGTTTAACGTTTATTTAATTTTTTTTTTTTTATGCATTTATTCACATTTATTGGATACAGTTTTTATATTTTTACAAAACATATCTTTAGTGTCATAATACTTTATTATTGCTTACGATAAACTCCTAATATAAATCTAATTTTGGTATAATAGCATATAATAGATACTTACTATATTTAAATTGAAAGTTTATCAAGTTGATATAATACAATAATTTATAAAATTATGTTAATTGATTCTATTATTTTTTCGTTAGACTACAATATTAATTTTACCAAGTTTTTATACGTCTTTTGCAACATCCAATAAGCTTAATATTCCTAATAGACTGACTAATGACCCCGTAAAATTATATTTCAAAAATATATTTTCATAACAAACATAGGTAGTGGGTACTTATTATAAATAGGTGTTAGACTTGTTTTATTTTACCCCAATTATTCAATATAATTTGTGTATTAATCAATTTTGTGCTCGTTATATCTATATGTATACTCTGCTGGAATAATCGGAAACAGCACGTATCCCAGTTTTATTCTTACTATATTATCTATTTTACTCCTCTTTTTCGGCTATCCATCTCCCGAAATCCAACTTAATTATACGAGATCTCGTTTCATCTGCGACAATCACTTGCATTTAAAATGCTTATTCGTTCGTTTAACTCTCAAAATCCCTAGCTCTGTGTAATTTCCATACCATCTATGGTATATAATAAAACAAAAACAAACAAAAAACTACTCGTATATTTGTTACAGCTCTGTCAGAACATCACAGGCGTATATTGATAATACATTTTTTAATAACAACCGTTGCCTTCGACGAACACGCGTTTTTTGACGAGTAACGAATACTGCGAAACTTGAGCCCACACAAACGATGTTTTTTTTATGATTGCCAAAATAATAAATTATTATTAATATCCCAATTGAATAATGTGATTGGTATGATAAACATTCGATCACATAAGCATAGTCGTTAATTACGCATTATATAACAAATACAACGTGTGAGAATATTGTTATTGTCTATCGCGCAGAAATAGATACTAATAATATCAAATGCTAGCAGTTAATGGCGTTTACTATTATATTCAAACTCTGCCTAAACAAAACGAGTCAAAATAAATGGCGATCGAAACGCCGTTATTGATTTATTATTAGGTGAATGGAGGATATAGCTTACAGGTATAATATAATACACCTCTACCCCGAGTTCTTCGTGAATGTATTATATTATTAGCATGGTTTTAGGCTTACTTATCTATAAAATCAATGGCACTGAGTAAACGGACTTTTAGTATAATATCCTTATACCTATACCATGGTACTTTCTGTATTTCCAGCAAACGGTATGATTAAAACTTGAAACGTTCAAATGAAATAACCCGTAAGATTTATTTTTTATTATTTTTCTTTTTTTTTAACGGATGGTTATATTAATCACGAAAAAAACAATTTATCATTTTTTTATTATTAAATTATTTATTTACCGAGAAATAGACTTTTTCGAATATGATTTCGACCGTGACATATCTGTTAGCATTTATGTTTAAACACTATTACTTAATGTTAACATAAAGTGTATTTTTTTTTATATTATGTTCACTACTTTATAAGTAAATATAAATAATTTATAAGTGAAAGAAAATATGCGATATATCGTTGTTTTTTTTCTTTTTACAAGTGAATTAATCATTTCGTGGAAATATTTAAAACTCTACTTTTAGCGGTACAATAACCGTAAAATGTTTTTTTTTATAAAATATTAAATAAGTAAGATAATTCAATGTTATTTAATAAATAGGGGAGGTTTATGAAATTAATCGCTCGTCTAAAGATCTATATGGTTCATATTTCCTGTTAAAACGTGTAGCTCGTATAATCGATATGTTTGAAACTGTTTGCACTTAATAATAAAACGTTCGTTTTATACGAAAACTCGTAAAGTATCCACATAAATAACTAATATATACATGATACTATTAATTAACGTTTTAGACGTTTTAGTCACTTGCCGTGTAACATTTTGTATAAAAAAAATATATATATATAAATATATAATCAGACGTTCGACCGTAAACAATTCCAAAGCTGCCACCGCGTTGTACTTTAGATTTACATGAAATCAGATTTAAAACAATATTATATGAATTTTAAGTTTAAATGAAATGGTTATATCGTAACACGCACTCGAATTCTAATATATAATATTACATATTACTCATTGTCATCGACCGGAAGGACCGACCGGTCGATAACTGCGATGTTATAAAATGTACGTATAGTTTATAAATAAATCTAGGACGAATTGAGGGAAGTGTTTCAGTTCATCAACGCCAGTCGAACTGAACACAACTCTGCACATGGTTAAACTATTATTACGGTCGTCGACACTATTATACATAAAAGTATTAGCTTTTATAAGTTCATGGAGCTATGGCGTTTTCTAAAAACCATAACCCTAACAAATCCCAACGTGAATTGCATAACTGCAGAATGAGGACAAGTCCATATATTTATGAACTTATTTATTTTTATCATCGTTTTGTGTTAAATTTATGTAAATACACATAAAGATAAGAATAAGGAAACAAGTCCAACGATACTATATTCTTAT
>CM023360.1:24328968-24358021 GCA_013282895.1 Eriosoma lanigerum | reverse complement strand
ACCTATACGTTATTTCGCTTTTTGTCTCTAGTAAAATATAACGTATATAATATTTTTGAAAAAACGGATATTCATCCTTTTGTACATCTAGTGATTCATATAATATTACCCGCATAAAAAATTTCATGATATTTTCATATTTATTTTAAAATAGGTTCTTTAAAATCTAACTTCAGACTACATAAAATTAAATTTCAATCAACAGTACATAAGCTGATGTATTTTACAAGTGTTCATTTTGTACTTATAATTTCAATCTAACATAAACATTTTTTAAGTTTTATATGACATCCGGGTTATTATCTGTGGAAATAAGGACCCGTCCTACAAAAAAAAAAGAAAAGTTTTTGTTATATTTGTAAAATACAATATGACCCTAAGTATACTATATAATATATTAATATATTTATTAATGTTTCCAGGTTGAATTCAATCCACCAACAGCCATTTTGTATACAATCGATTTTTTTTTAGTAATTTTAAACGTAAGTACTTAGCAATATTACTAATAATACTAATATAGGTGTTCTATAATTATTTTGTTTAGATTGTTTATTTGCATGATTCATAAATAATAATTAACAACTCTCAACCATTTAATTACAGTAGGTTTAAAAAGCTGTAAAGGTTTAAAACAAATAACAAGCAATTGTATTTTCTCATTCGAATAATGATTCAAATATATAGTGTGTGTAGTTATAGAGATAAATTATGTTGTTTTTCATTCTCGTGAAAAAGGAAATACCTACCAATAATAAACAACACAAATACTACAAAAAAAAAACATTTGAACCGTAAATTCTATACGTGTAATTTATTTATTTATCTAACTGTCAGTTCACATCTAATATCAATACGAATCTTATATTTCATTTACAGAACATTTCTCTCAGCCACACGAACACGTCTTTAATAAGTCAGGAAAATATCTTAATTTCAAGCCTTTATAACCTTTATAACTTTATACTAAATCGTTCACTTTACATTATGTCATGTCTTTGTTTTAAATATTTCTGTTAATAAAAAAATTTAATTTGTTTTTAAACAAGTAACAAACCTGTAACGCTGCTTTTTACTTCAATTTGCAAACTGTTAATAGTTTTATTAGTTTATTAAGTTAAGTATTGTTTTCAATTTAAATAAATAAATCAAGTTAAATGCTTTGATAATATTAGATATATACGTCTATTTATTTTATTTTAAATTAACACATTTCACGTTCTTACAAATTTTCAATTTGATTTAATATAATTGTAATTATTTTATAAGAATAATAGCAAAGGTAAAAAAGAAAAAGCGTAAAAATATTTAATAAGATAAATTAAATTAATAAATTAATAAATAAATAATTAATTAATTAATTAATTAATAATTAATTAGATAAATTAATTAAGATAATTTAATATCATTTTAGTTTAGACATGTTCATGAAAAAAATAAAGCTATTGATTAATTATAAAGTATTTTTTACTTTGGGCATTTTCTTTTTTAGTACCTATCTAAGAATAAAATATTGTCTTGAAAAATTCAATAGTATAAAATAAACAAAAAAAAATAGACAAATTTATCTATGTGTCCTTATTAAAATGTGTTTTAAGACAAACACTATATTAATAAGACATAATCGAATGAATTAAAAATTAATTTTATTTTAAAATTAAAATAATTATTTAATTTAGGAATGATTCAGAAATTAAATTTAAAACTATTGTAAATATTTTTTTAATCATTTTTTCCCGAGGTTCCTAAATTAATTAAATATTTAAATAACAGTACCTACTTCATTTTACAATATGATAAGTTTTGTCAAATTATTTTATAAAAAACATAAATAGCCATATTATTAATTATTATTCACATTAATCCTGCTTAATACAAACATTTTTTTTTTTTTAAATAAAATATTATTATATTTTATAAATCATTTTTATTGTGTATATAATTATATCTCATAAATACTCATCGTTCAAATTATAAAATATAATTAACATTGTAGCATTACAATGAATAACTTTTGCATTATTCATCACACAAAAAACCAACAGCTAAAAACGAAAATGAAAAATAAATAATTATTAACTTTTGAATTCTAAATTTAAAAACAAATTCATCCTAGACAAATAATAAAAAAGGATTGATCTGCGTTTTTATTCCTTAAACGTACTTTATGCTACTAATAATATTTCTAATCGTGTGCTAATACATACTACATAAAACTTTTAGAGAATTTTGTCTATCTAAAATATATTTTAAAAACGTAGTTATTGTAAAATCAATAGTTTCTTCACGTTTTGCTAAAATTGTGAAATAGCCGATATATTTGACCATAATGGAAGAAATGGGTAGCTTTTCAATGCCGCATGCATCTTAAATTCCTCAATATTCAAGTAGAACATTCCATTCAAAATACTTAATAAATAATACTAATTTCAGTCGTTTTGGAAGAATAATAAAAACAACCCCTGAGACTAGAACTATTCTAAACATGTATTGCAAGTATATAATTTTAAAACAACAAAACGTATTTATATTTATGAAATATCAATAACACATAACGTAGATAACGTAGATAACGTAGATAATAATAAAAATATGTTTGTCTGTTTTGTGTAAATTTACGATAATATTATGTGCCTATTATACACATTTCTTAGAGAATATATACATCTAGATAATGTTAGATAACTTTAATCAATAATAATAATAATAATAATAATAATGATGATGATTTTAAAACATTTTATCATATATAAAAAATATTAGTATAAAGATAAATAGTAAGTCTCAATCAATAATATAATAATAATTTAAATTTATCATCAAATTATTGAAAACAAATTTAAAATTAAGAAATCCAGATAGTTAGAACATACAACAATAAAAAAAAAAATTAAATATTGCTCAAATGAACTACGACGTTAGTGCTTGTGGAGATACTTTGACATGTACCTACGTGTAATATAAATTGTAAGAATTTCCAAGCCATAAATATAGATAACCATTTATCGTCTTACTAAATAAATTTATTATCAAAGACCTAGATAAAATATTATAATAATATGTAAATGTATAATATAGTAGGTACTTATATATATATATGAAAAAATATATATAATGTAAAAATATTAATAATAAAACAATTTGAATATATAATAACTTTAAAAATCTCATTTCAATAGACTACGGAATAGGTTATTAAAATTGACGAAAGTTTTATATTATAATAAGCAAAACTCATACTGGGAGAAATGTAAATCAATAATAGGTACAGGGATGACCAGAATAATTTATTATTAATATTATTTTATATTATCAGTTGATCTTATATCTGTAACGTAACATTAAAAATTTAACTTTATGTAATTTTCACAATATTTGTCGCATGAAATTCTGATCAGTAATCATTCTGTATATAATATGTACACTAACTATCTAATAACATAATTTTAAGTAAATAATGGTCCTGCAGTACCTAATATTATAAAACTCAAACATAAAGTAATTAATTTCTAATCATTTATATTTAAATATAAATGCAGTATTAATATTTGATTACATTTATTAGATATAACGAATATAAAACAACAGGAACCTACTTTTAAAATTTTTATTTTTAAATACGATATTCTATAATTATTGCTTTAGAATATACAATTTAGATACACTTATTCTATCCTCTACCGAAGTTATTAGAATAAAAATAAGAGTATACATATTACGATATATGTATCATATACATTATATACATACTATATACATATACATTGTATGTACATTGTACATTTGTTTTGTAGTAAATTTGCCTCCATAATATACGAGTAGTTACTTATTTCGTTAAAATAATATTTGTATATTTCTGTGGCGTATAATAACACCTACTATAATTACCACGTATTATATTATTGTATATTGTTATAAAATTACAATTATACGAATTAAGTGACTCTAGTACAGTTAGTGGCATAAACGGCGTATGGAAGAGGGGTTATAACACATCCACCCCGAAATCTTAATTAAATTTTTTGTATAAATAATTCTATCTAAAATGTTAAAATAATACAATAACAGCTCATTGCAAATTTATTCAAACCTGTAATTTACTGATACTATTCAATCTACCACTGGCACCGAATACGTACTTGAGGATGTGCAATCGCACCACCTAAAATTATGGATAGGTTCGTATCAGCTGTTAAAATTCATAAAAAATATATTTATATGTAATATTGATATAATTAAAATATAAATTACCTAAATAATTTGAAAAGTTTAGACTTTAAGGCTTAAATTATGAGGTGAGTGAATAAATATCGTAGAATTTCACCACATATTTTGACCGAAATCGGTACTACTGCTGAGACTATTATAAAAAAATCTATGAAATGTTAATGCTCAGCTCTATAATATATTTAAAAAGTTTAATGCCTTTTCCATTTTTAAAATCAATATTTGTTTTCAAAGACAACAAATCGAAGTAATTTATTTACAAATAATCCAGAAGAATATTATTGAATCTCAACGTTTAATCGAATATTTACACAATATTTTTATTAAGTATAGCAGAGTAAAATTAAAAAGTTAATTAATTTCTAAAGAAACTTATGAAGATTTCAAAATTATTTACAATTTTTACTGACATATTAAATTATAGTTATTTGATTATTATAACTTAAAAGTATGTTATGGTGGGCTTAAGTTATGGTATAACAATTGCACATTCAATTCACCAAAAAGGCAAAAACTACTATAGCAAAACAATTTGTTTACTGCAATCCATATTTTTACGCAGTAATTTTAAATTTGTTACCAATTAAACTTCCTACCAATCATAGTATATACTGGAAAAAGATCTTTTCCTACATTGCATCGACTTAAAATGTACTTTCGAAATACCTGATGTCGAGAAAGACTAAATGATTTGGCAACGCTTAATATACTCAGAGATATTAATAATATTTATCTAGTAATGGTAGTTAATGAAATGACGAAAACATCAAAAAGAAAATTAAATATAAATCTTTGAATTATTTCGTTTGAAAATAAAAATATGTATAATAAAATATGTTCGTATATCTTTGAGTGTATACTGTATAGTATATAAGTATATAATATGAATTAATATTAAATTGTAACCCATCCCTAAACATACTTCCTAGATGCGCTACTGAGTACAGTGGTGTCTTTATTTTATATGGTTATTATGCAATATATTTTCGTGTAATGTTTTATTTAAGATATTGTTTTTTTTTTCATATTAACAATAAAATAATACGTTCCAAATAAAATTAATCAATATCTATGAAGAGTAATCATTTGAAACATTTTCAACACTTTTATGAACTAGTTTTAATAACTTCATTTTTATTTAGCTATATAAAATATATTTGATAATATTACAAAATTTATAATATGTATTTATACTAATAATATTTTAAAAATCGTAAATTTAGAAAAATCTAATTAGTATCTAAATAGATAATTATTATTGTCGACGACAAACACGACTATTCCTTCTGCACAATATCAACCGTGCGCGTTTAGATGTTTTCATTTATCTAATATCTGTATCATATTATGTACTATCGTGTAAGGTATGTATTTAACAAACAAACGTATATAATATGTAGGTAGGTATGCGTTCATGACGTAAACAGATAATAAATGACACAATATAACTATAATACATAGGTATATATTATACAGAATGATTTATCGCAAGTCCAATTTTTATTAGTAGTGGGATAATTGAGTGCGTTTCTATACATTAAAAATCTATTATTATATTATATAATAAACTATATCTCCAAATAACAGACATAGGTACCTATATAATATAATTTCAGTCAAAATCAAATTAAAGAAATGTTTTTGATAAGTATGCGTTGTTAAAAAAAGATTTATTTCGAAATGTTTACTTATATATGGGCGGTCGGATATACGCTTGGAAACATAAAAACAAAATAATGTTCTCGTTAAAAAAAATATAATACTCGTTAATCGGTAGTGCGATAAATTGTGTTCGTTGAAGAGTGTTCATACAACAAACAAAAAATAAGTTTGAACCAAAGAAAAAGGCCAAATAAGCATTATACAAACGTTAAAAATAATTTACTAAGAATCTACCATAGTCCACAATATATTATTGTACACAATTTCTTTAGAAAATAATTCATAAATATGATCAAAATTAAAATTTCATATTATCATATTTTTAATTAAAATATGCAGTAACATAATACAAATAAAATTTTATCGAATCTGAATAAACGCGCAATTATAAATAATACTATGCAGTGACAGGTATAAGGACGATTTGGTTTTATACCCTGCTTAAACGTTAAATGCTATACAGTAAATCAATACCAAACCGAATAAATTAAATTACCGCTACGAAACATTTTACATTTGCAAAAGCTTAGGAAACAGTGCTATATATTGTTTAGTATTTTAATATCTGATCGGAAATTAATTAAGTAGGAACAGCGAATAGAGGTCGATGGTATTCAACTACCTATATATTATATAGGAAGTAGCAGGTAGTACTGTTTTTATGTTAATTTTATTATGCATTATTTTCTAAGTAGGAAATGATTGTATTGAATAAACTGTCTATACGCCTACTCGAGTAAAACATCTATAGAATAAATAGTTTTAAAATTGGGATGATATATATATATATTGATTGCGTCAATTGTTTTTTGTAAATCATTTATAAAACTAAAATTATCTTGGAACGTCGTGGAAAAACGTAACAAGTTTCTTATGGGTATAAGTCACAGGGTTTTGATTTTTCCACTCGAGTGAGCATGTTAGAATGAAACACGATATTATACATATTAAATTTTAAAACGATAGTCATAATAATATATATGTACATAAAATAGGTACACTTTAGGTATATTAAGTTGAGTTGAGTTTTTTCTCAAAAATTTTCATCTAAGAAAAATATAGGCCATTTTCAAATTGTATATTATATTAGGTACATGTATAATACATTTACCTTAACATTATAAGAATACAATCAAATTGCCGATCGAAATGTCAATTTCACGTGTAATTTCCGTTTCGATTATAATCCACTGCCAAAGTGTAGAATATTATATATTATGTTTTCGTTGTAAAAATTCCAAATGTAAAATAACGCGATAATGCTTAGAGTATATAATGCAATTACGAAACGGTAGTAGTTTTGAAAACGTGTACATAATATTTATATACCTATTCATAATTCGTTTTAATGGATATGACATCAATCATCTGTTGATAACAAATAATAATTATAATGTTGTGCTACCTAAATAATTACAATTGGATGAACGTGTAAATATTCTTCCATAATCGTATTATTATTTTATCGTGAAAAACAGACACACGTAAATGAATTATATGCGTATAATCAAATCAAAAAGACAATTAGAATTATGAGAAAACACAAAAATAACTATTTAGACGAATATATTGTGTATTTATTTAAAAAATGAATTGATGTATAATATTTTATATTATTACTATACTATTTTATGATTCGTACCGTGTAAAACAATTAAACAATAAATTATTATTAGTATATTTTATATTTCAGTTGTATGCAGTACTATGTGTAATTTCCCAATACCAAGAATTAATGGCAGGACGAGGCACTGCACGTTTTGAACAAACCTTACGGGTAAACATTCAAAGCTTATAATTTTCTCTAAAGGTTTATATATTTATTATTTACTTTAAAGTGATATTGTTTTAAGATCAAACTTTATTAAAAAGTTTAATTTTGTACATAAGTCGCAGTTGATATAGTGTTAAAATAACGGTTCAAACGAATGCAATGGAAGTTTATTCTCTTTAAAACTTAGTCACTCGTATAATATTAAATAGTTCGTTTTTTAAATATTTTATTCCTTTTTATAGCTCTTCTTGCATCTCAGAATAATATAAATTTTCTAATTTTGTGTGAATTCAAATATTTAATAAAATATAATATATGTTTAAATAAAATACTAAGTTATAATTTTTTTCAATATAAATAACTAAACGTTTGTAAATGCATTCAAAATGATAAATTTAATCATGTAAATAGTATATTAAATATTATGTTATTTTATATAAATTGTATTTTTAAATATCGACCATAAAGGCAAATTATTCCATTTAATATTTTCCATTTAAAATAAATAGATGTATTTTATCTCAGAATAAAATTATTATTATTCATCACAAGCAGACTTTGTTTTTATTATGAAATGTTGATAAAGAACAGATTAAAGTTTAATCGTTTTTCATCAATTTTGCAAATGACTAAACATAATTTAAATATAATCTCAAATAGAAATATTAATAAGGTTTCAAACTTATACTTCAAAAATAAATTTATTTGTATGATACTTATCTTTAAATCGTAATTATCCAATGCGATTTTAAGAAACGTTTTGTAATTTATAATATTGTATTATACTATTTTGTAACTAACTTATAATGTAAATAGTATTTTAATTTTTTATCGATGGTATTTTCAGTAAAGTATCATATAATTATGCTAAAACAAAAACAAAATAATTATTTCATAATTTAGTAGTTATTTGATTTAGTTCAAATATTTGATTTTATATAATAACAAATTAATTATAACTAATTTACATTAAAAAGAATATACAATATTTAATATAATAAATTCAAGAAGTATCTATAATAAAAATGAAAAATAGAGATTACTATTTCAAAAATAAAAGTTATTATTGTTTGTGAAAATAAAGTGAATTGAAAACGATATAAAACTATAAGTTTTTTTTTTTTTTAATAGAAACCATAATTTAACAGTTACACATTACATTTGAACTTTCCCAATATTATCGTTTGTATTGTGATACTATTCATTTTGTTTAGCATAATAAATATAAAAGCAAATTATATATGGTTTGTAAGTTACTTATTTAAAATTTACTACTAAATAATATATTATTTTTATAATGAAAAACAGCATTTCAAGGATATTAGTATATCACAATTTGCATTTTTAAACCATTAAAAATATATACGTATTAGGTAGATTATACTTTTAAACTATATAAAATGTTCTACTTACAAACAAAAAACGTCATCATATCAATAAAATAGCTAGCATTAGGTACCCATAGCTTTTGTTGGAATTTGCTTATAAATCGTCTACTGCAGTCGATAGAGTATAGAATAACATGTTGTAATACGCACAAAATCATTTCACGTATAAGTAAATTTTATTTTCATATAAGAAATTTTGTTAATCGATTTACTTTAACAATAATAACTATTAGTATAATAACAAAAAAAAACTAAAATAATTTAAATGACCAAATCAGCTTCCAAAATACATTAGATAATATTGAATTTATGACTTATTCATTATTCGAGGGGATAGTAAAATGCGTGGTACTTGCCTTGTTCTTATTATGCGATATAATGAAAAATTCATGTGAAAAAATTACTATCGGAATCTATTTGCAAGTATAATATTTGTATACGTCCTTTATTAAGAAAGATCAACATAAATTGTTTGTTATATCGTCAAATGATGATCACCTGTATATTATATGTAAATTAGCATATAAAACAAATTTATTTCAGATATGTTATATTATTGTTACTTTTTTTGTAATAAATATAAACAATTCACGATACGTATATAAATTAAGACTTAGAGTATGATGCAGACATGAAAAAGTTGATTAAGAAACTAAATTATTTAAATAATACAACATAAATAATTATAATATTAATTTGTTTTAATAATATTAATTGTTAGCTAGAAAATCATGTAATAAACTTTATTTTTAGACTATACAGATAATATTTTCTGGCAGTGTTATTATGAAAAGATTTTGTATGATTTATTGAGGGATTAGAATGACATTGAAGTCGCCTATGAAATGTAATATTATTAAAACTACAATATGTATAACATACCTGGCATATAGTCATGTAGATTGGTCTTAGAAATAATTATTCTTAATTCACGGAACTTTTGAGACAAATAAAATTCACTACAAAATCTGAAAAATATCGATTATGTATTGCTTCTATATTATCCCGCCGCTAAATTTCATGTCACAAAAATTGCAAAGTCAAATCAAATTGATTTCTCCCGCAGATATCGCCAGTGAGGTACACTTGTCAGCCGACAGGGACCAGTTGCTTGAGTTCGAGGCGACCGGTCACGTTGGCTGCCTCGCCCACTCAAAGCCCCACGAAAACAACGGCCACGACGATGACCACAGGATCCCGTAGAGGTTCCAGAAAACACGTCCAGTTTCCAGATTTTGAAGTACCCAACCTCAAGTCCACAGACCTGTTGCACGCGAACTGGAAACAAGGATCTTCTCCGCCTACCGAAAATTGTACCACGCCCGGTATGTGATTTACTAATGACTCTTTTTTTTATTAGTCATAACAATCATATTATCGAAACTAAAGAAAGGGAAAATTAATTCACTGACAAAAAAAAATATGTTATATAATAAGTAGCAAACAATAAATGCAATAAAAAAGTTAATTTTTTTTAAATTAAATATTTAAAAAACTATGCTATTGATATATTATTTTTTAGAATTAAATTAACTGTTTGAATTTTCAAAAATAAACCCTTTTGAACCAATACTTAATATTTAATATTAGTCCATTTATTCATCACAAAACGCCAATCCAATGTATTCAAGTAAGCAACAATAATAATCAAAGAATATTTTATTTTCGCAATTTCATATGTAATAAATATTATTATCAGAACTAAAAAAAATCTCGGAGTTCAATCACGAATGCCATGGCCGGTCAGATGATCTAAAAAGAAAACTATTATAATTATCAAAATTAAAAAAAAAAAATTGAAAAAATGTCTAAGTACTAATATTCTTCAAACTGTAAATATGCAAAAAAAAATTCAATACATTTTTATTATATTTACTAATCAATATCAATGTATACTAATTACACTATTTACTATTGTTAGTTGCATAAAATATTTGTAAGGTATGATAAAAAAAATTAATGTCAATAATTAAATTCACAGGCTTGCAGATAATATTTATAAGGAATTTAGTAGTAGACCAGACCGAAAAGGGTTATAAACAATCTAAAATAAAACGTATAATATGTTAATAGGAATTGGTTTATTTCTATATTATTATTCAATTATAATACGACTTAACGTTTTTATTTAATGTAAAAAACAATATTTGAAGTCAACAATAATTTTATTAATATAATAAATTGTTAAAAAGGGAAAATAACGATTTTTTTTTACAAATTTACCTTTACAAATCAAATAATAATGAAAATGAAACGTGTGTGTGTACTTAATTCAGTTTTACTTAGATTAAACTTTTCATTGTAATATATATATAATAATTATAACCTAAGTTCGGGTTCAGTATATATTATAATTAAATAAATAAATAATTTAAACAATAAACACTATTTTGTATTTCAACTTAAAGTGCAGTTCGTAAATAATACAAAGATGTTTGAAAATGTTTAAACGAAGAAAACTAAAAGTAATAAATAATAATAATATGTTCACGAAACTTACAAAAGTATACAGTTTATACCTTTATTAGTTTTTTATTTCAGTTCTTAGTAAACATTGTTAGCTACATGAATATAACATAATATCGCCATTAGTCTTTGGTTTTCATCGTTACGTAATATTGTTAAGTATATTCTTATAGTACACAAAATTATTGAGAATCTATATACCAAAAATGATTATGAAATAAACTTATAATATACCTACTTGGAAATATATTATTGTAAATCTGATTAATCATAATCGGTTTATACGGTCATCAAACGACATAATTGTATTTTGAGAAAATCTAATATGATAATAAATTGTAATGTTTATTAGGAATTCGTATTGATTTCAGAGTCAACGAGTCAACTGATCGATAACCGGTCAAGCCATTCAAATACTGAACCACTGATATCCGCGCAAACTTATCCAAAAACGTTTTCAACAGATCTCTAGACGTGTTTTTTTTCTTTTTTAGAATCACTTATTCACGATATCGCACATTTAATAGCTAAATATAATATGTGTATGTGTGTGTGTATATATATATAGGTAACCTATACCTTTTTGTCTTATGTTTTTACGAAATTATATTTGTATAACTATTAATATTAAATATACACAGATACTGTGTGAACATCTGTAAACTATTGTTTGACCAATTTATTGTTATGATAATATACCTATACGCTATACTTATCTATTACTTACATGTTGATTATAATAAATTAATATAATAGTAATAAATAGTATTAAAATGCATAATGTATAAATAATATGACTGAAACATCATTATAATGAAATATGAAAACAACATTTTATTTATTATTATTTGGTGGGTATAATATTAAATTTTAAAATATATCTAGATAATCTTTACTAGATCTTAGGTAAAAAGACAATTTTTTTGAATACGCTACTATAGTACAATATTTACCTTGTGTTTTGTATAAGTCCAGTAATATTCGATAAAGTATATTTATGTTTAGATGTTCAGTAGACGGTTGTAACGATATGTTTCTAAAATTACGGGTTTCCTAGACGTTTTCCTAGACGCGACCTCGACTAGCCGCCGAGGCGATTGATCTCAACCACTGAGCTGGTTTCCAAGGCGTGACTGTCCGCGGCAACTTTCAAAAAAATTACACATTGATACATTTATAATGAGTAAACACTAAACAGTTTGATTAAAAAAGTCGGGACGTTTACAAGTCATGGCCGAATTTTATATTTTAAATATTAATAATATCATTTTAAATTTATTAGATGAGGAAAAAGAACATAATATATTATAATTCTTAATTTAATAAATGTTGATAAATGCAAATGGTTTGTATAAAAAAATTGATTGAACCAATAGATTAACTTATTACTATACGGTTTGTAAAATTGTATCTATAGATGCAATTCAGTGTAGTAAAAAAATATCAATCCATCCAGTTATCACCTAGTCTAGAAATTGTAATACTGTAGGTAGAAAAATGTAATATCTAATAATATGCAAGAAATTAATTAATCCCGATATTTTGACTACTTCAATAAAATTGAATAGGAAATTTAATGATTTACAATAGTATGATGACGAATCGCGCCACGATAGTATAGATATCAGCCGCGACGACTAATGTCGAGTCACGTAGTGTGACAGCCGCGTTTAGGAAACCATACCTTAACAGAAGCAAAACCACTGTTAACTGAAAATCTTCAACGAGTACAATAATCAATTCGATTTATGTAGGTACTTTAGGCGTTGTCAACTATAAGTTATTGTTCCGTCATGACGAATATTGTTTACGCGCTCGTGAATATAACAATATATTACATTATAAATAACTTAGATTTCATATGAAATTGATAGATACCTAATTAATGCAAGGTTAAACTGTTAAAGGAAATTTACCATCAACAAATATAGACAAATAATTGTTCACGTATTTTAAAAAAATAACCGAATAGGTACGTGATAAAAATGTAAAAATTTTAAATTCAATTCGTTAGTATATACACCTGCTATTACAATCGAGAATTCAAGACTAGTTTAGTTTTCAAAGTTCAAACTTCGAAGTGCTACCTTACTTTAAAAGTTTAAACGCTCATATTAAAATAAAAATCGAGTTTAACTACTTACTTCGTAAATACAATCTAGAATGGAGTAGGTACATTAAAATTCAAATCACATGGACATGAAGAAAACACATACAAGATCAAATTTAGCGTATAGAATTTTAGATCAACAATAATTATTAGATTACAGAAGTCTAATACTGGTTCTACGAGATTACCGAGAGAAATCTCGGAGGCCACTAGGCTAGGATTGCCATACGTCCCAGTACACCTGGACATGTCACCAATTAGGTCATCCCATTTGACCCACCGAATGTCCTGGTAAAATGTAAAAATATTTATCTTTATAATATAATTCCACGATCGATCGAAACGAATATTATTATTGTATATAGCATTTCTTTTCAAATATTTTTCAAGCTTAGAACTAGTTACACGTGTAGTTTATGTTTATTATTATTCATATTATAATAAAGAAGAATAGAAATTCTAGAAGGTAATTGTATTTAAACTTTATATTTAATAAATATAATTTATACGAGTTTAATATACGACATATGGGCAGACGACAAATCATTTGGATCATCGTTTAAATTAGTTTAAATCGTGTCAGCGCGTGTAACGTATGTATATTTGTGCGTCTTAACAAAACAACAATGGCAAAACAAAAGTGTCGTGTTTCAGATGATTACACAAAAGAATGGTCATTTAATTTATTTTATTTTATTTTATTAAATATACGGGATAAACCACTTAGAACAAGTACACATTATACATATACACATTAATATTGTACAATTTAAGATATAAATATTAAAATTAATAGTTAGACAGTAATTTAAAGATATAGAAGACATGAAGGGTCAACATTGGCATTAAACATCATATTATGTCCGATAGGTTCATTTTTAAGATAATTAGTAGAGGCGAAATAAACAGGAGCGACAGTTCGGGAGTGACGTTCAGGTACTCTAAAACAAATTAAGGAAAGCAAATCAGGAGAGTCCATTTTACTTAGTATCGAACTGTTAAAGAACTTAATGCCCAAAATGTCTATGTTACCCAAGAAAACCAAATCAAGTTGAAAAAAAAGGTTTATAAAAAAAGGCCTAAATTAATATTAAACTCATTGCACAATTTGCAATATATTTTTTTTTGCGAGTCACAGTGATAAAACTTCAATACAGGACCACAATAAATCTAATACATATAAGTCCAAAATAGACTCTGTGCAAAAATTAAAAGAGGCATTGAAACGGTTCCATTCTAATACTCCTACGGATGCTATTAATCATAATGTGGAAAGATTTTTACCACTTATAATTCAATATTTTTCCATAACAAATTATGCAATTGAAATTAATAAAACTTAATTTTTTAGTAAACAGAACTTTCAAAACTATTGTAAAGTTTTGCATAAATACATTAAATAATTTAAATATTTCATTAAAATAGCTAATAGCGTATACAATGCTGATAATACAAATACTAATTTTGGAGTGAGAGACAAGCATGGAACTCACAATGATTACTTCCAAAGTTCCAACTGCAATCAATATTATCTAAAAACATTGAAGGTATTGGTTGTCCAGCTCATATCTTACATAATACAGTACCAATTAGATACAATTTGCTACCAAAAGCATACCCAATTTGTGGAAATCGGGCCATTATTTCTACACATAAAAATATTTTCAGACAAAAATAAAAATAAAAGTCTTTGTAAAACCTATACATTCCTTGCTTAGCTGAGTATCTGAACATATTTTAATATTATAACAGTATTAATTCTACAGAAAAAATGTTTATTTTTAATAAATAAAAGGCATACAAGTTTTACTATGAGAAAAAAAGTGTTTTTGTACTTATTGATATAAGTCCCAGTAATGACATTAAGTTTTGTGGCAACCATACACTAAGCTAGGTTTCAATAATTATTAGTAGAATATATTGTATTATGATATTATAGTTAAAACTGAAATTTTTTATTCTGTGTAGAGCGTGAAATATATTGATCTAATAGCTAAAAATATATTAACATTTTGTGATGTATCATGTAAAAGGACTAAGGAGTAATCCAAAATCTTCATACAGTACCCAAGTACCCAATTTACAAAAAAAGATATTGTAAATAATTTACAGTTATTATAATTTCTTGTCGGCAAAAATATAAAACACGTAATACTCACTTGTGACTTGTGTTGTCTCTCGTATGTAGTTTCAGTATTTCATATACTATCAGTCATCGTAGGTCTTGCCATATATTATGAATTGTAAAATTGTATTTTTATTTTACATATTATTTATTATTTTATTTGCATTAATAATTTTAATCACTAAAACGTGAGGGTACAAATTCTTTAATAATCATTTATTTTAAATTTAATAAAAAAAAATTGTAAAATCACAAAAATAAATTCATTTTTTTATGTCCATAGCGATAGTACATTGTACATACTATAGTAGTAATTTTCAATTAACTATTTATCTCCAAATTTTTTTATTCAAATATCAGATAACTTAGTCAATCAATTAACTATTAAAACACATGTTTAATTTACCCAAATTTTATATACATAGTGATAATTAATAAAACTACAAATACTAATCTAAAATAATTTTTTTTTCTCCAAAATGTTAAGTATTTTACTTACTATATGAGAATCAGAATTAAAGAAAAATCTAAAAATATAAAATCTCCTTAAAAAATATAATTATTTATTTGATGAAATAATTTAAAAATTTAAACAATGTTATCATTCATTATAATACTAAAAGTCTTATATTATACTAAGTACATCCATAATCTCAACACATATTAATAGGTAATGTTATACAAAATAGTAAGTTAATAATCACAAATACTTAGTAAAAATTCTGCACAGTATAACAAGTTTTGATTAACTTCACTAACTAGATGTGTTTTCTTCTGGTTCGGTACCAAAATATCTATCACCAAAGTTACCAATTCCAGGTAAAACATGGAACTTTTCATTTATTTCTGGGTCAACAGCTGATGTAACAATGCGTACTTGAGGAAATGCATAAGCAATTGTGTGTACACCTACAAATATAATAAATATTGATTATCTTTAATATGTTTATAATAAAAGCAATTGCATACCAGACTCAGCCATTAATAATGACACCAATAAAATATTATCTTCAGGAACATCATGATCTAAAAGTACTCGAATAGCCATCATTGCGGCTGCACCAGTAGCCACTGTAGCATCCATTAAAATAACCATATAGTCTTTAATATCTTTAGGTAAACGCAAATAATAAAGCTAAATTCAAAAAATATAGTTATACAAATTATATAATATGTAACAAAATAATTCTTTAGGATACATACTTCTGGTTCACCAGTGGATCTATTAGTTTGAATCAAAATTTTCCCAATGCGTATATCTTTACAAACATCACAAACTGCTTGTTCCATTGTTTCTCCAGCTCTTAAAATTGACACACCGCATATCTTATCACTTGCACATCTTTTGCCAGAATATGGTACACACTGAGGCGTGTCTACAATAACATCCTAAATATACATAATAAATATATATTTAATTCCATTATATAAATAATAAAAATAATTTTAAATACTTATTGAAACACAAACAAATTAATACTAGTTACTTTGAATGGCAATAGCGATAGAGCAAACTCAATAACTAATCTTATAAGCCGCTTAGAATAAAATATAAACTCATCCTTAGGCGTTTCTCTATTTCGAATGAAAGTATGTAAGCCTTGTGTTTGTGGTGTAGATGGCAATAGATGAATAGAACTTGGTAGAGGTTGACCAACGTACGACATTGCAAGAGTTTCTCGTAATTTAAATCCTCGCTAAAATGAAAAATTGTATTCAAAAAAATTATAATAATAAATAATAATCAATTATTGTAAATGTGTATTTATGTATATTTTAATTTCTGTTATAATAATTTAAACTGGGAAATTAATTCTTTTACTTTACTAAAGTTATAAATGTTTTATTTCCAAAATAAAAACTGAAACCATGTTTCAACTATTATGAATTAAACTACAATGATATTATTATAATATAATATTTACATAATAACCATTAACAGTGAACATTAAAGTATACATAAACTAGCCAATAGCGAGTTCTCTAAAATACACAGATAACATATTTTTAACGACCACAGATACTTAATTTATAATCAAAACAGTAAACAAAGACCTGATAATATTACAATGTTTTTTATAAACATTTTTGATTATGTAATATAATATAATGAACAATAAATAATGATAAAAAAGTATGTCTACTACACATTAAAATAACAATACCTACATAAAATTAATTTATGTATATTATAGTTAGAATTATTTTTTTAATATGAATTTATCACAATCAATAAAACAAAATGTAATTAATTAATATTATACAATTATAAACATATTGTTTAAAGTATCATAATATTATATTAAATTAAAATTAAATGGAAATCATATTAAATAAATGTAATTAAGCATAATTTGTTTATAGTACTATTTTAATTACTAAAGAGAACATAACTTCTACTAAGAAGCATAATTGGTTATCATTCTCTATTTAACAGACAATAAAAAAAAAAAATTTTAAAATATGCTGTAATGAAAGTGGTATTTGTGTTAAAATTAGAATTTTTTATTTTTTTTTAAAAAATATCATCTGATAACAAAGACATAAATAGATATAGATCGTATATAGATGTACTTTAAATACCAAAAACTTTATATTTTATTATCAGAGGATATTATACAAAACATCCACAAGGTAAGAACGAAAAGTGTACACATTCTACAATTGATTATAATAATATAATTTATAAATGGGAAATAAACACATAAGTAATTACACAGATAATATTTATTTCATTTATATTATCATTGGAATAGGCAATATCCATTTAGACAACAGACAATAACCTTTAAATTAAATATTTATTTATTGTATTTAGTTTTTATTGTTATTTTCTGTATTGTTCTAAATAATTTACAAGCAATTAAATTAGTAATGCAGTTTAAATAATATTACAACATTAATTTATTTCATACAATAATAGTAAATCACAGCAATTTAAAATATATTTCTGCTCTATTTATATCCATAACAAACTACCACAAATTTTCATTAAACTATTCAGTTACAATAGTATGTTATGATTTCTTTAGTTAATTTAAATTATGAAATCCTGTTACAACCTAAAAAAACATTTAAAAATTATATATAAATTTGAATTAAATTTAATCAATAGCTTTCTGTATAGTTTTCTGAATACTATTGCCATTTAGCTTACAAATATGAAGTGCATGTAAAATTGTATTTAACTAATTAATGGTCGCCTTGGTAATAAAATAGTAAGGGGATTCAAGAATATAGTATACTAATTACTTATTAATTATATTAATTAAAATGATGTGTGTCCTAGTAAACTTAAATATCATATTCAATTTTATAAATTTGAAAAAATTTTTAAAAGTATTTTTTTTTAAGTAGGGTATTTTTGTATTTTTATTATTACTTTTTACATATACCTGACTCACATGAATAATTCAAACTCTCTTAATAATTAAATATTATAATTATATTTTAAAAATATAATAATTAACTTACTGCTTGTAGCTGTTTATGTACATGTCGTACAATTAACTCTATAGCAACTGTATTATCACCTCCTCTAGGTACAATAATATCAGCATGAACCATAGATGGAGCAATATAATGTGAAAATGACGGTTTTACCATAGTACAATACTGTTTTAAAACCCCTTGAAGATCTCTACCTCGTTGTGATATATCTCTTTTTAATCTACGGGCTAATCTTATATCAGCATCAGTATCCACGAATACTTTCATATCCAACATCTATAGAAATAATTACATTTTTTTTTTTTAATATAAATAATAAAAGTAAACTAATTTAATATTTATTTATGTTAAATAAAATGTTACTGACCTCTAAAACTTCTGTATTATAAAATGCCATAATTCCTTCAAATATAATTACATTTGCACCATACATTGTTTTCTAAAACCATAAATATAATATAAAATTTTGTTTTATACATTTTTAATTGTAACAATTTACTATTATATATTAAGGTTAGAATGATAAAATATAATTAATACAATTTTCTGATAAAGACATAAATAAATCCGCGATAAATAATGAGTTTTAGTGATGTCAATATTTCATAAAAACACAAAAAAATTAATTTAATAAAACAAAAACCAATATAAATAATTAATGAATTATCCAATACAAACATTACCAGTATCAAAAATTTCTGTTAGTTATTTAATCTAATAAATAACTTGTATTATAATTAACATATTATATTATTATTATCATATATTATTTTATATATTAACATTGTTTAAAAAAAAAAAAACAAGATATTTAAAAACACTTGTTTGTAAAAGTTTCTAAATATCTTTACAAATATCAATAAATAACTTTAATATTAAGAATCATTCTAAAATAATAATAGAGAACAATATTTACAGTGGAACCCAACAATTATTGATAATATTAAATATTAATATATTTTAATTAAATTATATAATAATTAATAGTTAAATACTAGTGTGTTAAATTATTAGTAATTATTAATCATTAATGTTAATGTTTAATACATTATATAATTAATTAAAAACTAAAATGAGTATTGAATATGATACTAATTAGTAGCAGTTGCCCACAGTCTCACAGCATAAAGGTACTCGTGCTCTGAAGGTTAGGTTAAGACTTTTACTAAAAAATATAAAAAAGAGCCTCTGTAAGTCTACTTTGCCCACTTATAAAATTGACTTCGCCGCACCACTAATACTAATATACAATCATAAAAACATATCAATATCTCAGACATTTTAATTTGTATTTAAATATTAGTGAAATTAAAATATTAATATTTCATTAATACCCTAAAAAATCCTAAGATCAAAGACCCTAGAAATATCTCCATTTCAATCGTAATATCATTATTAATAATTACAGTTTTAGTTTCTCTCGCATGAGTAACAAAATTATAAATTGGCACTTCTGCTTTCTTCCCATCCTTCAACCTTTGTAATGTAGCAGTCAAAAGTTCAAAGTCAAATGCTTCTGGATGGTCAAAATTATACTCGTTATGGGCAGCTTTCTCGTGTTGTTCTTCAGTTAATACCTAATTGTTTATTATTTAAATGTTAATAATATTAAATCCCTCATATATGTTAATCAGGGCCGTGCTAAGGGGAG
The DNA here is from genome assembly GCA_013282895.1 of Eriosoma lanigerum. Taxonomy (NCBI): domain Eukaryota; kingdom Metazoa; phylum Arthropoda; class Insecta; order Hemiptera; family Aphididae; genus Eriosoma; species Eriosoma lanigerum. The sequence continues at coordinate 24,337,168 of CM023360.1, read as the reverse complement.
GTAAAGGTCATATGCCCTAGGACACCAATATCGCTGAAGTTCTTAAGGATGCCAATTAGAATTCATATTTTGTTTTACTACCCATATTAAATAGGGGTGATAAATATGATTTCCTTAAGCACAAATGATAGTTAGCACGACACTGATATTAATGAATAATAATATAAATAATAATAAAATAAATAACTAATAATATATTATGCTAATAAATTAAACCTTATAAAATGAGTCCATGCTAAGCAATACAACCCATGGTACATTTAGCGATTCAATTATTTTTCTAGCCACAGTTGTTTTCCCAGAAGCACTTCCACCACACACACCTAAATATTGTGTTACACATATTTAATTAATAACATGAAAAATCAAATGTTCACCATTGTAATTATTGTTATTAGAAAAACACCAAATATTTATAATCGACTAATATTCAATGTAACAATAATAATAATAATTTACCAATTACAAATGGTTCTACTTGTTGCCCAGCAGTATTATACCACGGGGGACGACCAGCCGTATAAATTGTGCGTGTGTGAGATTGCAAAACTGATTCTGTAGCTGTTTTTTTAGTCGATTGGCTTACAGAGGTGGTTCTTTGCCGTAAGGTTGAACGAGGAGATTTAACCAACACTAAAACAAAACAAAAATATAATAATAATATTAATTGTTAAAGTAAAACCCAATTTCATTTGTTTACTGAAAAAATAACTCTTATATTTTTAACTCCCTAAGTACTAATTATTTTTAATAGTTTACTATAATTAATTACCTGTTGATGGTGCATTAGTTGGTTGTTTTGACGGTGACATACTGGATGAGATTATGCTATCGCTTTCTTCGTCATCATTATCTAAAGCTATGGAAATGTCACCAACTACATCTCGATATTCAGTCAAATCACTAAAATAATATGCATTAATGAAATATATACATATTTACTAAAATATACAAATATTCTTATACCTTTTACATAGATAACTTAAATATTTTATTTTTTAATAAGTGAATTAGTCAATAAATTCATTCCAATGAACTATAGTGTTATACAATTTATTAAACAATTCATACTGAATAATAAACTACAAAAAATTGCAATAAAAATATTATGTCGTCTACAAATCTAGGTCATTTAAAATATTTATACTATGAATAATTTAAAAATTAACAATTATTGTTAAACAAATACAAGAAAAAAAACTTTCTCGATACATGAAAGTAGCATAAACTATTGGCTACTTAAAATATCTAACATTAGAAGTTGGTAATTACTAATTACACAAGTACTGTGTGTAGTATTGACCATCAATTAAAGATTTTGATTGTTAGCATTAACACAATTCTCAGTGTGTTAACAAAATGAATTAGTTATTCTAATATTAATTACCTATCAGAACTTGCAGAACTTGGTGGATCAAATGGTTGTATTTTAGCAGCCATCGTGTACACAACTATAATAATATAATATGGACTAACACATATTATCAAAAACAATATATTGGAATAGGTAAGGAACAACAAATTAATACCGATAATAATTAAACGCAAAACACGTAATTGCAATTGCAACACATCATCACAAATTAAGATTCGGATTCGGTAAACATGTTTTTTTGCATAACAAATATCATAAAAACAGTACAGCTGTATAAGTCGTAACAGAAGGCTGTCAAAACCGATAATAGAATATTTCGTACTTCGTTAACAGATATTACGTGAGAGGAGAAACTCGTAAGTGCAGTCTAAAAATCGTGTTTTCGTTGTAGATGATATCCATTATTCTGCTGGTAGTGGTACTTGGTAAGTTGATGGACGGATAAAAATAATCATGACAAAATAAAGCCATGAAAATAATATTATAATGGGCTATGAGTGTGATTAGTGATTAGTGATTACAGATTACAGTATAAATGATAAAAAATATCATGGAAAAAGTAATAATAAAAATGAAAATCGAGGCTCATCCAACTCATTCTTGTACCTATAGAAACTAAAAATTTTCAAATATATAATAATATAGATATTAGTACCATTAAATACAATTTGCTACCGGAAAGCATACCCTACTTTTGATAATCGGGCTATTATTTCTACCCTCTTCATACATAAAAAAAAAAAACATCTTTGAAAAATCAATACATTCTTCGCTTCGCTCAGAATCCAAAATGTATACACGTACAGAGGTACGTATTATCACTGATTATAGAATAATCTTTATATTTATATTTTATAATCAATGGTAATATATAGAAAATACCTATCCTATATAAAAGTAGGTAATAAATATTAATGTGGTATATTTATTTATTATTATTATATACGGAAAAAACTTCAATTACTAAAGTTGTGCAACAGTTGTATACAATAGGTAGATATTATAAAAACAAAAACAAATATAAAGTATACATTTATAAGCATAATATATACGTAAACATATTTATAAAATTAATTGTGTATGAAATACAAGGAAAATTAAATGAACAATATTCTTTTTTATATTATAAAACGGTGAAGGGTTTCGACTTCATGAAAGCTTCCAAAAAAATCTGAACCCCCCTTTTATAAATTGCTAAATACGCAACTGCCTATACAAGTTTTAATCTCTTGTCACTTATTTTAAATTCAGAGCATGGATACAATACAGGAATGTATTGGTTTTACAAAGATGTTTTTTTCTCAAGATAATATATTAATGTATTATTACTTATAATTTTGGGTTTAACGGTTTAAAAATTTTATAGAAGCATAATCATATACTACTTAATCTATTTACAAAATAGTTTGAAAGTCGTAAGTCAATTTTTTTTAAACTTTAACATTTCATATTGATGTTTGATATTTGTCTGAAAACAATTTTTCTGGTAGAAATAATGATCAAATTATAACAAGTAGGTAAATTTTTGACTAATAAATTGCATCTTCTTGGTAATTTATTTGGCTCATTTTACAAACTTTTCAAAAGTGTCTCCTTGCAATATAAAAAAAGTACCAAGAAATTATGGATAATGTCAAAATTGCGGTTACAGTAAATTTTATTTTATTTTGATATTTTGGGATAACTGATCCGATTTTGAATATAGGGATTTATACATTTTTTTAAAGTATAAAGTAGATTAACGAACGGATTGTCAGTTTAATATATTGTATATCTGACTGAGTTCGTTCATACCTAATATTATTTTCGAATTCAATATCATTCAAATCTTAATTATAATAAACCATTATTTTTTCTTAGAACCGAAGGAACGAAGGAGGAACATCTGGAATCGACCTTTCCGCTTTTTAAAATTCAATTAAATAATACGCAAGTACATAAGTGCAATTGAGAGGATGTTTGTGCATGCAATCGCTAAACACTCCCAGAATTTTGTATATGTAATAAAACTGAAAACTTAATTATTTTCTATATACAAGATAAGTGTATTACGTTGTTGCGACTTCACCACCAATAATTTTACTGAAATTATGCCTCTGTGTAGGTGTAGACAATGTAGGTTGTAGGTTAGTTTATTAATAAACCTATTTCATATTAATATACGTAAATCAGATTTCACAAATTTAGATAAATTTATTATTATTTTAAATAGGTAGGTCAAAAGTATTAATTTACTTTTATTTATGTAGGCAATGTCCTTCTTATTATATGTCCAGTATACATTTTACAGATATTAAATATTTAACTTAAATACATACGAGTAGTTACTATTATCAACTTATTAGATACGCACGTCGTACAATAAGTTTCAAATTTAAAAACAAGCAAGGCCAAAGAGGGGGGATGGGATTGCCACCATCTCCCATTCCATGTTGCATATGATGTGTCGATTGGGCACAACCACAGTTGTAGATAGGTTGTTCTATTAATCTATCTATATTATATATTAACATATTTCTATCTATTTATACAACCATGGGCACAACGAATTCCGCACCATTTGATGATCAAAAAACGGATTTCTTATCCGCGATATCGGCCATCAGGGACGCACACGGTTGACTGCACAAGGTGTAACAGAGAAAAGGGATTGTGCTGATGTTATTATAACCACTTCCCTGGCCACTAACACATTTGTTAAAAAGAGAAATAAAAATTAAATCCCTGTTAAATTTTTATTTAAAAAAAATTCAACACTCACGATAATGTTTTGGCCTTTTGGGCTTTAATGCTTGCCGATATTGGGTTTTTGTATTGTTTAAAAATGTCTTTCAGCATTGATGACCACTTTTGAGTTTTCTTCAATTTTTTTAAATACAATTAAATTTAAGAAATTTCTCGTGAATTTTTTTTTTTTCAATTATCTTTACGCATAACTTTTTAACCGATTCCTTTTGCTTAAATTCTATAACAATTACATAGGTGAATTTATAATAAAGGTATGTTTGTGTATAGATAATTATATTAATAGAAGATGTTTAGCACAAGGCGTGTATGCCAGTTTAAATAAATATATTTTAATAATCTATTAAAAATTATAAAATAAACGTGTTTTAAAACATTACATAGTGCCAGATGTATTAAATATGGTGTTTAAGATCATCAAATCAATGGAAATAAACTATAACCTAATGCAAAACTGCTGTAAATGTAAAATGGCATGTACATTACTTGGACGTCATAAAGACAAGTTTTATGCTTTGGCCACGTATTTGATTGGAAAACCGGATGAAATGCAAGTAGACATTTTAATGACATTACGAATATACGAATATATCTAGACACATTTACGTTATCAAAAGTTAAAATAAATCAGTTAATGTAATAAAGAAGTAAAATGTTTTCCAAAATCTAATGTAAGGTATGAATCATGGGAGATACGTACTTATGTATTTAAAAAAGAAAGATGTTAAGATAATTATATTAAAATCATATACACATTAGTAGGTATATTAGAATTTATGTACAAAGGGTGTGTATCTGTTCTGTTATAAAAATATTATAAACGTGTTTTCTGCAGACATGTAATAGTTATGTATAATGTATATATAATCAAGTATAAATTTTGATATAATTGTTTTGTTTAAATTATGACTTAATAGTTTTGAATGTTTTGACAATATCGGGTTTCACTTTATTCGGGTACTATTTACTATGCATACATTCATTTAGCCATTTAAGTACGTAATTTCATTAAAAATGGGTTAATTTGTTATATATTATTATTGTATTTATAACTTACACTATTATTATTATTTATAAATAACTAGTAGAATTAAATATAATACCCAATGCTTGAATTGGAAAAATAAAAGAAAGGGGACTATGAGACTATAAGAAAAAGTAGCATCCCTTGCAATGATTAAATTCAACCTAAATCACGCGGCCTTCGAAACATTAGAAGAGATATGCTAAATTTTTTTAAAAATAGAAGAGGTACTCCGTTGTTGTCCCCAATTCAAGCACTAATAATACCTTGATAATATCTTACATTAATTTCACGGGAAAACAAATTAAATATTACTTATTCCATATTGATGAACCTAACCTATCCAATATTCAGTTTTCACCTGTATCATAATAATCAGTACTTGAATTAGCAGAGCGACGTGTGGAGATAATTTAACTGTTTTTTAAAAATTGTTTAATGTACCTTTTCTAATTTTTCAAATCCACACGGATTAGATTGAATTCAAGCATTGTAATGGATGCTACTTTTTACGAAGTCTTATATTAGAGAGAAAGTTGTTCCAGGAATATCTATAGCTACTGTAATAACATTATTAGATATTACAACTAAACACTCTGTGTTATACATTTATAATATATATTATTATGTTACGTATTATGTATTTGATTTTTCGATATCATTTTTATTTGGAAATTTGGAAAAAGCAAATCAAATTCAAAGTGTGCACCATTTAACGCGATTCCGGTTTGTTGTTTATTTTCTTAACCGGATTATATAGACTATAGTTAGACGTTTTTCGATTTTAAAGTTTAAATACCGCTTGAAAATCTATTACGCGTTTATTCTGTTCATTCATATATAATTATTTAGGTACTTATTTTTTCACAATAACAAATACACATATATAATATGTTCATGATATTGTCACACATTAATTTCGCATAATTATTTTTAGTTTAATTATTAACTATATTAGTGATGTTTTTTTTTTTAAATAAAGTATTAAATAAACTTTTACGATATTTTAACAGTCTATCTATAAATATTTATCCGACAAGAAAAAAAAAGCCATTGGAAGTCACAACGATGAAGAGGATTTCACAAAACGATCATTTTGATGCAGAACAATAAGAACAATATTACAAAAGGAATTGTGTCGGATCGATTACAGATAAGATGTTTTTTTATTTAAATATTATTTTGTAGAAATTATTATAATTAGGGTTTGGAGTATAACTGTATTATAACAATATAACTGCACTATAAAAAAACGAAATATGTTCCATAAAATATTTTATCCACCAGAAAGGGCTCATAATATGTAGTAAAATATGCTGATACATATAAATTCATTTTAAACAATAAAACAAAAATACGTACAACTATAACTTAATGTAAATTAATATAAAACCAACATGCAGTTATATTTAATTCTTTTCGATTTACAATATTATAATTACAAAATAAATAATTTTAAAAAATAGTAAAAATGCAAAACAAAATTGTATATAGGACTTTATATTAGTCTTTTATAAGGTAGATATACTTTAATATTATTTTTTAGACACTTACTACTACTTACCTACTACCATACTTTACTTTACTACTACTTTATTCCTTATATATAGAATAATTAAAAAAAAAAGATTACATTAAGTGTGTAATGGTATGGGTTATAAATATAATATGCATCATATAAATAAAAATATTACTATTAATATATTTGTACATCCATAAATAATTGTTAAGTCAAGTAAACTAATTTATTGTATAAGAATACTTAGAAAAGTTGTCTAATATGAATATTATAAATTTTAATAGAAGCGTTTTAAAACACAAAAATAAAAATTTTAATCATTCTTTGAACATATACTGAACAAATTTTAATTACTTTTACTAAAAAATGTATAGATTTTAGGCACTAATTTAGGAAAGATAAAACAAATCGTTAAAATTAATTTATTCCTTTGCGATTATTATGATAGCAATTGACAATAATATATGATAATACTTAAAATAATTAAATAACTGTAACATCATTCTGTTTCAGCAATTTAAATCTATACCTCTCTTTAAATTTATTCCAAGTTCATAATGGAAAAATGTTAGCGGTTTGTTTCTGGGATTTAAGTTCAGCTTTGGGCATAAAAAATATTATCTATAGTAAAATATAATGTATGACTTCAAACAAATAAATGAACAAAATGATAGAGAAAGGAATAAAATGAAGAATCAAGTGTTTAGGATCAGTAGTGCAAAAGAAAAGTAGTAAGATGAAGAACATAACAATAAGATTACGTGTAGATGGATGCGGTGACTAGAGAGAATAGAATATGAAATAAACTAGTTTTAGAAATATCTACAGTAGGGAAATTTGGTATAGATTGGTTTCAGCACTATTCAGGTTTTGTTTGAAATCTCTGTATACAAAAATGTGTATTCCAAATCTTGTGTTAAACATTATAATCATTGATAATGATATAGTTTGTTTGTTTCATTTAGTTTTTTTCATTTTCTTTCTTTGTTTACTGGTTCCCAGCCATTTAGTGTAACAGTGGTGGCGGATGCAATGGTGGGATATGTATTGGACCTTGATATTTCACCTTGGTTTCAGTACTATTCAGGTTGTATTTGACATCTCTGCTTACAAAAATGTGTATCCCAAGTCTTGTGTTAAACGTTCTAAATCTTTGATACTGATTTAGACTGTTTGTTTGTTTCATTTAGTTCTTTTAATTATCTTTCTTTCTTTGCTGTTTCCCAGCCATTTAGTGTAACAGTGGTGGCGGATGCAATGGTGGGATATGTATTGGACCTTGCCATTTCACCTTGGTTTCAGTACTATTCAGGTTGTATTTGACATCTCTGCTTACAAAAATGTGTATCCCAAGTCTTGTGTTAAACATTCTAAATCATTGATACTGATTTAGATCGTTTGTTTGTTTCATTTAGTTTTTTTCATTTTTTTTCTTTGTTTACTGGTTCCCAGCCATTTAGTGTAACAGTGGTGGCGGATGCAATGGTGGGATATGTATTGGACCTTGCCATTTCACCTTGGTTTCAGTACTATTCAG
>CM023360.1:24278129-24324398 GCA_013282895.1 Eriosoma lanigerum | reverse complement strand
TATATTAAAATACAATAAAAATATTTTAAGTTTAAAGTAATTTTCTTGTATCTACCCAAATCATTAACACGTCATTACGTAGTATTCCCCACGCAATTTTTTTTTTAATATTTAAAGTCCCATATATTAAAAAAATTTTAAATATTTAAAATATAAATTTAATTTTTTGTATCAACTAAAATCATTTACACGTCTTAATGTACTTCTCCCCGCATAATTTTTTTTATATTTTAAAACCCATATATTAAAATGAAATAAAATATTTTAAATTTAAAATTAATTTTTTGTATCAACCAAAATCATAAACACTTCATTACGTACTACTCCTCACGCAATTTTTTTTAAAATTTTAAAATCCATATATTAAAATGAAATAAAATATTTTAAGTAAAACGTAAATTTTTTGTATCAACCCAAGTCATAAATACGTCATTACGTGCTACTCCCACATAACATTTTTTTAAATTTAAAAACCTGAATATTGAAATATTTTAAATATTAAATTAATTTTTGTATCAACTAAAATCATAAACACGTTATAACGTACTTCTCCCCACGCAATTTTTTTATAAATTTAAAATCATATATATTAAAATACAATAAAAATATTTTAAGTATAAAGTAATTTTATTGTATCTACCCAAATCATTAACACGTCATTACGTTAGTTTAAAAATGGTTTTCTCCCAATAAATAAAACAATAAAAAAAAACAAAATATTTATTCGTATTACCCCTCTTGCAAAATTTTTTCCGGAATTCTAAGATCGTTCAAAACAAACATAATTTGCGGGAGCGAACTTCCATAATTTTTCCATTTAATAATAATCACTTTTTTCAAATTAATGAAAAATTAATGGAAGTTATTTATCTTCACCCAAATCATTAAAACACAACGTACTACCCCTTTTGCTAATTTTTTAGGAACCTTCAATATAATTAATAATTTGCTTCCTTCCCTTAAATTTGTTATATAATAATAAACTGTTTCAAATTAATGAAAATTAAAAAAAATAAAAATGTTTTGTTTTCACCCATATCATAAAAATGTATTTACGTATAACCCCCTGCAAAATTTTTTTCGGAAATTTAAGATCTTTCAAAATAAACAATTTTTTTCCAATACCCACTGGTTTGTGTTATTATATACATTTATATTATAATGTATAATTAATATTTTCGTCATCTATATTTTTCATAGAATAATCAATGATAGTCTTCAATGATGAACTGGGAATCAACTTTGATTATGTATACCTATTTGTTTATTTTATTATTATGATTCTATAATTTTTATTTTTTATTTATTATGGTTTTTTATGCCTTCGGGCTTTTCCATATTTAATTTCCAGATGAATATTAATAATAAATTATCATATGATATAACTTTAATATATACATTTTTTAACTAATATTAATTGTTGTTTTAATTTATTCACTCCTTAATATTCACTAAATCTTCTGAATAAGGAAATCAATAGGCATCTCAGTTCATGGTACCTAGTAAATTCATTATATAATGGAGATTCGTTGTGATGTATCGTTTTTCTCAATAAAATGAGAGAAAGTAAATATCACACCTTCTTTATAGAAAACTAGACATTTTTAATAGATAGGTATTTAAACAAACGCAGGTCATCGGGTAGTAGTCCAGTATGTATATAAATTTTTTTTTCTTAAATTATCGATGGAGACTTGGAGGAAGTATCGAGAAACCAGTCCCCTCCAAGTTATCGGTTTGGAAAAAAGAAAAGTGTATTAATATAAATTAATTCTGTTTTCCAACTGTAATAAAAAAATGTGTGGTATAGAAAGGATATTCAGTACATAACGCCATGTTAAAACTTGGTTACGTTCTATAATGTGTGGAATCGGGTTTATGCATGTTAAGTTTGCATAAGAAAAATATAGAAGAACTTGATTTTTTAGAAAAGACAATATTTATCTTATAATAATTTATAATATATATAAAATGCACCTAATATTTTTAATTAGGTTATATAAATATTTTCATTATTATTTATTTTATATTACAAGAAATTAGTATATAATATTAGTTTTCTGCATTGGTACATCTAACATAATATATTTCGCTGTTCGCAATTTTGTTCTCATCAATTTTCGGGAAAACTGGATCAGCCCCGGTACTAAATACCTATTCATTATTTTTTCTGATAGTGGAACTCGTAGACCTGCAGTAACATTTTAAATTAAATGCCTACTCGACAACTTAAATTTTGCTTATGTATAAATTTATATAGTATTATGGTAAGTGACAGTAGTGCAACTAGGATTTATCTATAGTGGGTGTTCTAACCATGGAAATTGGTTTCGAAGTGGAAGTTGATATATGAAATAATCAGTGATATAAAAATTGCTGTTGTTAATTGACGAATACAGTAGACAAGTGATCGAAACCTATCGCAATGTAGGAATAGGATAGCCCACCCCATATAATTGAAAGATAATCGTAGGTAAGGCCAAAAAGAAAATTGTATAAATATATAAAATAAAACGCACTACGCCAGTCTATACGATCTTATACACACTTGGGTCTTAGCTAATGTTTTTATTTAAAACTTAAATTTATTTATCGATATAATTTAACCAATATTCAAATATTAAAATCATACAAAAAATATACTATATATTTATTTATATCAAATATAATTTGTTATTTATTAGTTTATCACTTTTATATATGTTTATACATTTATATTAATTAAATATAAAAATAATTATTTGATACAATATATACGATATACCATTATACGTTCAAGGACATTCGTGATGATCAAAGTATATAATTTAAATCAACAATTTTAATACGTCATACGAAATTTAGCTCTAGTCTTTAAAGTTCCATTTATAAAATGTAAGTTTTTTTATGTGAATCAGATAAATATAATTCAAGCTATAATTAAAATATTTTATAAACTATATATTTATATACAAATTTAAGCAAACAGTAGCTGTAATATTATATCAAAGTTTGAGGGTGCGCACAATCATATTATAGGTATGACACTATAGCGTATAAGACAAGTTAGAAGCACTGCCACGCTATCCTTAGTCATAGTTATTCCTAAAATAACCATAATTATGCGACGTACACAGTACGAAACTATATTATAAAACGCACTCTTGATTTGTGCCTTGTAGTCTATAACTCTATAACATCACCCGTATCAACCGAATGATGTACGGTCATCGCGACCGTCTCGTGACGTACGTTACTCCCTCCCCGCCAATTTGATATTTTTGAAAAATTATTTTTCAAGAATTTAGTACGTAATTAGATGTATTTAAGATAAATCCAGGTACATACAAATTATGTTGATAATCATACAAATTCATACAAATTACATACTAAATTCTTGAAAAAGAATTTTTCAAAAATATCAAATGGTTGGGGCGGGGTAACGTACATCGTCTTGTGTTTATGATGTTAGAAAAGTAATGAAAGCGTATTCTATGATCTATTGCTTGCGTTTTCGTTTCGGTATGACGTCCTCGAAGTAGTCAAATAGGCATACCTACCTAAATATGTAATATGTATAATCAATGGTAGGTATAACTTATAACATTTGAAGAATATGACTACACGAAAAAATGCAATTATTCTAAATTATAACTTTATAAGAACATTACAATATAATTTATTCAATTTATTATCAATCACTATTATTTGAAAAACAAATTTTATTATCGTCTCAATAAAATAGGTAGAATAAAAATTTCTATTAAAATAAAAATGGTACCAATATGGCAATATAATATAATATAATATTCTAATAGCAAATTTAAATTAAATAATATATCTAATATAACTATTAACTATATAAAAATATACTTATAGGTATACTTTTAAATTGCAATGTCCACTATTAAAGTCCTTATGTAGTTTATAATTGTTTTAAGGACATTTGTCTAAGAGGGACTTTAATATTTGTTTTTAAAAACATATTTTTCTGATTACTATACCTATTGGCTATAATAATTATAATTTTAAATAAGTTTACTAAACCAACTATAAAATATCAGAAAAAAATATAATGTATTAATAATTATTTTATCCTTACTTATCCTTCCTGTGTATGTCTTTAAAAAGTTTAAAATTTTTACATTATTTTGTATTGCTCATGATCGCCAACAAAAATGTTTTGATTTTAAACTTAAATAATAAATACGCAATAGGTACCTACTAATTATAAATAATAATGACTAACAACTGAAATGTGATATATTATGGTCTTAATGATGTGAAAAATGTCAATCAAAAAAGTGATATAATGGATTAAACTATTGAACTATAATAAGTACTACATATAATGTATACTATATAGTAGGTATACCCAGTTATTAATGGATAAAATTGTGACTACTGGTGGGTTATTGGTTGGGTGGTTTCATTTTTATATTGTTCTATGGTTTTTAATGTTTACTGTGACTCTGTGAGTCATGACAAAATGTGAGCCAACGTTAACAATAAACTTATAAAAAAAAACTCTGTTGAAAAAAAACTTAAAACCGAAGCATAACTAATTTTTCTGTAGGTCAGATACTCAGTTGTAGGCAACTAGTAAGTTCTATTGGAATATAGATAATTAAAATAATTATATAAATAATATTAAAAAAAGTGTTTTCATTATATCAATGTTTTATTTTTGTATTAAAACATACTTAGAAAAATACCCAACTTTACCTAATCTATATAAAAACTTAAAACATACTTTTATTATTAAAATATTTTTCGAGAAATGTTTATCACTATAAAAATAATATATAATAAATTAAAATGACATAATTATACCTACGAAATTATATACACCTGACGGTTTCTACTTTTCGCAGTACGCCAGTGCCAACCATAGTTATAGCTATTATGTGTAAGGTGTAACGAGGCTACGAGGAAAAATCAATTGTCATGGAAAAATTAATTTTAAAACTTTTTTATCCAGAATAATTGACTAGTATAATACCTACCCATGTAGGTGGTAACTAGTAGGTATAGATTTTAAAACGGTAAATATGATATGAAAGTTAAAGCGTCATAGCAACGACAACAATTCATGATTACGATTAGTTTATACAGCTATTAAGCATAATGCAGAGTAGGAGTAGTAGTACCATTGAAACTTTGATACTTTTTCTTTAGCGAGTATATTATATATTATATTTATACTGTTACATTACAATGGCTAATAGTGAGTATTATCCAATATTATCGTACCTAATTGATATTAATTAGATCATAAAAACAAATATTTATTTTAAGTTTTAATTATTTTCTTATACAGTGTACAAATTGTGGTGGGGGAAGGGGTCGCAGGAGAATTGAGTATCTCAACTATATTTTCAGAAATTGTTCCATACTTTTAATATTTTTTTTTTGTAAATCGAACGCACGGAACAATTAATCTTTTTGCATTTTTTATATGAACTTAAAAGTTGAAATCGTATCATAATTTATTAATTATTAAGATTATATATGGAACTTAAATAAAACAATAATAAATAAATAATGTTAGTAGATAGGTAGGTACTAGCATTGATTATAATTACTATATGTCTATATTATGTATTTATAATAATATAATCAATGATACCAGTGGCGTCATTTCAGTTTTTACTAGACTAGGACAGACCCATAAATTTGCCGACTATTTTTAAGAACAGGAGTGGGAAGGATCATTTTTTTTGGTGGGTATTTTATTTCATTGTAAACGGTAATCAATTAAGAGGTTGTATTTAGGGGTTATTATTTTTGAAATCTGCCGACTGAGGATTTGACTAATTATAGACTATGGCAAATATATGAGTTGCCCCCCTCAAATGATGCCCCTGAATGATACTAGTAATAAAAGTCAACTATTACTGCCATAAATACTTTGACTAAGTAGTATATTACTTACTATATACCTCAATACCTGTATATATATTTTTTAAATTGATTAAATACATACAAATAAAAAAATTAATAAATACATTTAAAAAAAGAGAAATAAGAGGGTGTAGTTCTCACATCATAATAAAGTAAAAATAAATGGGTTAGGTTAGCTAAATATAAAAATATTTATATTATTTTATATATTTTTACCTACTACATATTTTTTAAAATTCACTCCCCTCGTGATTCGTGAGTAATGGAACAGTGACGTTTCTCAAGAAGATGAATTCATTATAAAAGTTACTAAAAATTATATCAACAATTTAATAACGAATTTTAATACTAACGTTTAAAAAAATATCTGTACTTTAATAATAATTTTTATAACTTTGGATTTTTAGTTACTATAGAACTTATAAGGAAACGTTCAGAACATAATGAAGGTGAGATTGGTACTTTAGAAGAAATATCTTTACATCAGGAAGACATTACTAAAATAGAAAATTTACAAAACTGGTGTAAAAATTTAAAAATATTACTTTTACAATCAAATTTGATATTTAAAATAGGTAAGTGTAAAAATTAAATATACTTTCTAAACTATTCTTAAGTATTAATCTACAATAATTTATTGTAAACAGATTTTATAGAATATCTTCTATTTTATATGTTCTATATTTCTCCTCCTAACATTCCTCTGGTATTTTATTTATAGAGTAGGACAATATATTTTCAATCATTTCAAATGCATGTTATAAATATAGTATACTTAAGTAATAATTTGTTTTTGCTTATATAATTTATAATAACTGTTTCGGAAATGTATTATGCTAATAAGTAAGAGTATCAATTATTAGTAACAATTTTTAATAATATCAAACAAGTAATTATAAAATACATTTTTTCCATTAAGTACCTATCTTTAATCTTTAAAATAAAATCTACACATTTTATTTATGCCTCTGAAATGTATAATCTTAAGAGTATTCTAATAAAATTAAACGAAATTAAAGCTACGAAATATTATTAAAAATACTTAAAGAATTATGTCATCCTTTATTCCTATTTAATTATGACGGTCATGTCAACATGATGAGATGGGCTATAAAACTTGTACTACAATTAGTCGTATGAATGTGTATGGTATATCGCATACTACAAGTTCTTACGACTAGTTCATACAATCTCATACCTACACGTATAATAATATAATATACATCTGGTATACAATTTGCTGTACGATTTTGGATGGAATGATTAGGTATAAATCATGGTCGTATTTATGGGTGGAAGGGTTCCGGGTTCAAACCCCCTGAAAATTTGACGACATATTAAATATATATATTTTAAGAAACAACAATATTTTCTATAGTATATAATATTCAATTGGTCAAACTCGCCTCAACGGATCAGCTTAGATGACAGTTCACAGGGAAATAAATGTTGATCCAGAAGAAGTATTAACATCGTCATAACCCCCTCCCCCTGAAAATTAATTCTGAATACGGCCATTTATACTATAAATTAATAACATATTAACGTTATATATATATAAACAATAAACGTATATAACGTTAGTCGTTAAACATATGTAGGTATATGCTCTATTGCTCTTATATATTATTTAGGATTCGAAAAAGATGAAATAAAACAAATTATTATGGCGGAAAATGTCCTCTTCTGTCAAAAATAATCAGCGAAAAAGGTCGTCATAATCAATTATATAATAATTTAAATCACGTAGATTTTACTATATAGTTTTATTTTAGATGTTAAAAAAAATTAAATATCAAGCATATAATTTTTAAACAATATTCATATTTCAATGCCATGTTATATTATAATGTATTATATATGTATCACAAAATAGAATAATGCATATTATTACATAGTATTGTGTGTAACATGTAACCGGTAATGTGTTCGGACCTGATCATGAAGTCACGAGTATCAATAATTCCAATTTATATTTATTTTTTGACCACATCAGTAAACATGTCGTCATGACACAGACCGTTTGCAACCAGGGGCGCCATTTCGGTATTTTTATAGGGAAAGCAAAAATTGAAGCAGGCCAAGTTTTACGCCGATCGGGCCAATTTTGTTTGATATTAAAATTATGTTAGTAACTGACAACTTCATTTGTGATGAATGTTTTTGGAATGTTCAATGTTTTTTAATTATACATAATTTTATTAAACATACCTATATCATTATTCACTGCTCAACAAACTATAATGACACAAAATACAAACGACAAAATGGTACAAATATACAAATTTACGTTAAGTCCGTCGACAATGTTATTGTAGATTATGAAGGTGGCGTAAACATTTGAATATTATGTATCGGCACGATAAAATGCGTAAAAAAAATAGAGGAGCCGTGGCCCACCTTACTCCCCACCAAATGGCGCCCCAGTTTGCAACCCATGTGAATTTCACCATCCGCAGTCTGTGGACCTGTCGGCTATTGAATACCAATAGGCAAAAGGCAATTATAATTTAGAAATTTTTCCGTACTCCCATTTTATAATATCTAATAATTACAATTTACAAAAGTCTTATAATACTAAAAAGTTAAAATCGTGTGTAAAATCCAAGTGAACATTATAATTTAATTGTTATTAAGGTTTAGTACCATAGTACCATTGATTATAGAACGGTCTATTTTATAATCAATGCTAGTACCTACTTACTTTATTAAAAATTAAATATTATTTTGTTTTTGTATTTTTTCCAAATTGACAATAGTGCTATCTATTATTGTTATAATTATTTTTACTACAGTCTATACTATGGTACACTGTTGTAGTTTACAGCATTGTACATGTTGTATGCACTGGTGGAATGTTTTATCATAAAACATTTTGTTTACAAATTTCCAAACATTACTCAAATTGTCTGAATTACCGAAGTTATAGTAAAGTTTAATGTTTTTTTTTTTTACTTATTAGTTATTTTAAATAGTAAAGTTTTTAAGTTTAAATATAATGATACTCAGTTTTAACTCTAGGGATAAATAATACCTATGACATTTTATACCTTGCACTAAAAATAGTAGTAATACAACATTTATGTTTATAAAAAAATTATATTTTCTGTTGCGAGAAATATATAGGTAAATGTATTAAAATTATATAATATACATATAACTAATAACATAAATTAACTGCAACAATTAAGAAAATGGAAGAAGATATTAAACCAGATATAAAACCAGTGATCAACGATATTCCTAAAGAACCTGACGATAAAAAAACAAATTTATGTGTTGCATTGAAAATCCTAAAACAATATAATTTAATTTCTACAGCTGAAACATTAAAAAAAGAAGCAAATTTGACTGATTCTGTTTACAACACATCAGAACTTGATGTTAACAACGCTTTGAATGTGTATAAGTCTCAAGGAGATCCATCGGTATATGAGAATGCTTATATAACTCTATCAAAATTTGTTGAGACATCATTAGATATTTATAAACATGAGTTAGGCTGTGTTTTATATCCAGTATTTGTTCACATGTATTTAGACCTTGTTAGCAATGGCCATGAAGCTGAAGCTTTAACATTTATGAAAAAGTTTGGACCTGGTCAAGAATCATATTACCAATCAGACATTCGTAACTTAGAAATAATTACAAAAAAAGAAGACTTAAATGATAACACATTGGTGAATAATTACAAATCAAATGAATTTGTTGTTCGGATGTCTAGAGATACATTATCTCTTTTAAAACGTCATTTAAAAGAAAAAAAACAAACTGTTTTACTGGACATTGTGCAAGAAAATTTGTTTTTTGATGTTTATGAAGGAATAGCTAGAAACAAACAACAAATAGATGCAGTTGCAGGAGGTATGATTGGCGAAGGAACTAGACAAGATAACAAATCTAGAGTATATTATGGATTAATGAAAGAACCTGACTTGCAAACAGCAGCAGCTACAGTTAATTTGGATGAAGATGAAGAAGAAACACAAGAAGGCGAGAAACCGAAAAAAAAGAAATCAAAAAGCAATCCATTATTATCTAAAAAGACCAAAATTGATCCTAATGCTCCACCATTAGATAGAATGCCATTACCACAATTGAGAGAGGTAAATATACAATGTATAACTTACCTTACTTTAGATTTATAATATGAAAAGTTTACAAATAATCACTGCTTTATATTTTTTTGACTGTTACATTTTCATAAAATTAATTACCAATTAAGTGAACTTGATTCAATTGAAATAATAATGACGATTGAATTACTAATTGAAATTATCTAAATGTATTTTTTTAAATTTTTTATTTTTCATTGTCAGCTATTTATGAAATAGTTTATTTTTCTATAGTAGATATCTACTTATTATAAATCTGATAGATCTATCTTATATTATGTAATTTTACACTAGTCTAATAGTTAGTTATATATCAAAATTTAAATTGATAGAATTTATTTCTAACATTTATATTTTTTAATAATGATAAAAAAATAAATGATAAACTGTATTTTTTAGATTGACAAAAAGATGAAGGTACAAGCAGTTTTAGATTCTGCTAAAAGAGTGGCATTAAGTCCTGAATGTTTACCATCAATATGCTGTTATACATTATTAAATTGTTCTAATGCAGTAAATTGTGCAACAATTTGTGATGATGCAACAATGTTAGCTATAGGATTGGCTAATAGTCAAGTACGTGTATGGAGCCTAGTACCTCAAAAACTCCGTGCTATGAAAACAGCTGATCAACTACTAGATATTGATCTTGAAGCAGATGATGTAATGCACAGAATACTTGATGACAGGTCAGCTGAAACCACTCGGACTTTACTTGGACACTATGGTCCTGTGTATCAAGTATCATTTAGTCCAGACAAAACATTACTGTTGTCATGTTCAGAAGATTGTACAATTAGACTTTGGAGTTTACTTTTGTGGTCATGTTTAGTTGCATATAAAGGAAGTTTTCATCCAGTATGGGATATTAAGTTCAGTTTACACGGTTATTATTTTGTAACTGCTAGTAGAGACCGGACAGCAAGATTATGGGTGACAGATAATTATCAACCATTAAGATTGTTCAGTGGACATTTTTCAGATGTAGACTGCTGTCAATTTCATCCTAATTCAAATTATATAGCAACTGGATCAAGTGACAGAACTGTACGTTTATGGGATTGTGTTACTGGAGAACAAGTGCGATTAATGACAGGTCATAAAAGCGAAATTTTAACAATATGTTTTTCAAACGAGGGACGTGTATTAGCATCAGCTGGTAATGATTGTAACATACTTTTATGGGATATAGCCCATGGACATTTAGTAGCTATGCTTACTGGACATAAAGGACCTATTTATACAATTACTTTTAGTAGAGACAGTACTATTTTAGCGTCTGGCTCACATGATTGTAAAATAATGCTTTGGGATTATTCAAAACTTTTAGAAGACCTCACATTGGATGATATGAATATACATAACCCAACTGTTGTAAGTAGTAGTGATAAATACTTACTTCGAGCATTTGGTACAAAAAATTCACCAGTTATACATTTATTCTTTTCAAGGCGAAATATTATGTTTTGTGTTGGTACATTCAATTCTCCACAATCAAATTAATTGTTAAATTTGTAAATAAAAAAAATTATCTCAGCTCTAAAATTATTTTTCCATTAATTATATATTATTATAGTTAATAACATTTTGTGATTTTGTTCAAATTAATATTTTTATAATTGTTAAATTACAAGAAGATTATATGATTAAATGTGCTTCATTGTGGTATTTGTTTGTATAAATTGTTTTTTTAAAATATGTTTTTATATGTTGACTACCAAATCACAATTGTATTTTTCTATAAAACCACAATCATAGATCAATAATAAATTATTTTTGTAATTTATTCAATTCTTAAAATAACATGCCTATATTTAAATGTATGTAAACTTATGTACCTTTTATGTTAATGTGATTAGAATAAATATATACAAAATGCATGTTGTACAAAAATATTCATGTATATAAAGTAGAATAAATTCATGAATACAACGTAAAAAATGTTTATGATTTGTGTTTAAAATACTTATTGTTGAATAATTCCAAAAATAAATTTTAATCATATATTGAGTGAATCAATTGTGACTAAAGACAATAAAATTATATTGTTCCGGTGGAGTAAAATGCTGCCTGTTCTATTTCACCGATAATGTGTGTGGATCCTTATAGGTAAAATGTAAAATACTAATAAATTTAATTTTATAAATTAAAAAAAGACTATTTAAAGATTTAAAAAGGACACCTCTAAAAGCAGCAATATTAAGTAGTATTGTACTAGGTATAAATTTATATAGAAAATTAATTAGACACATCACGTTTGATTTGATTATCATTTAGAAAAAAATTATATAATAAATTGATAAAGTGAAAGTCAAAGATACAATAATGAATTATCTGTGGTCATGAAATATGTATGTAGAAAAATAAGTATATTATGATTTAAGATTATCTACAATCTATATAATTACTATATTATAAAGTATAAATTATACTACCTACAGATAATATACATTTGTATAATTTGCTTGTAATTAATATAATTACAAATAGAAATTGATAATTCAACATATTTTATAGCATAAAGTACTTATCAATAAAAATCATAAATGGGTTTTGTTATATTAAATACCTACATAATATTGATAGGTACCACAGTTATTTACTGAATTCTCAGGTTAATTCTCTTGAATCATATTATAATATATAATATTTTTGATTTCAGAAAACTTGAACAAACTAAAGCAATTAGAATATTTAAATTTAGCATTGAATTGTATTGAAAAAATAGAAAACTTAAATCGATGTGAATCATTAAGCAAATTAGATTTAACAATGAATTTTATAGGAGAACTCACTAGTGTCGAATCATTAAAAGACAATATACACTTAAGAACATTGTAAGTAAATAATATAATAATGTAATGTTTAGATGTAAACCTGGATAGTTTTGGTAGACCTTTAGGAGTAGAAACTAGATTATAAGGCAAAATAAAATACCCACCTATATTCTTAATTTTAGTGTTTTTATTGTTTATAATAATTATAATACCAGTTGTCCAGCTGTATAATGCATTAATGCGTCATTTATGTAATTAATTTTTAATCATTGTTAAATAGTTCAATACATATTTGTAATTAAACAATGCTAACTAAAAAATTAATTAATGTCAAGACAGTGTAGCTGGGGCCTGGACTGGGTTATGTTAATATTAATAATTACAGCAGTAAACAAGCATCGAGATGCAAGATATCAGTAAAATATAATAATAATATACAGAGTAGTCGGAAAATTATGTTATAAAAATTATGGAAATGACATTAAAAACGTATCGGTAATTATTAATAATGAACAGTTTTTATAATTTCTGTAATACGAAACTATGATAACTTATTCACTCTGTGTATGGATTGTATCTAAAAATACAAATTTTTTAAGGTTGAATTTTAATCCCTATTACATTAATACTGACTATGAAATTATGTTTGTTGTTTGTATAATGTATACCTAATAAAATATATTAGGACATTAGATACTATAAAATATATTATATAGATGTACCTACCATATTATATTTAAATTTTTGAAAATGATTCATTTTTTTCATTTAAAAGTATGAATTACTGAACAAATCATTTATAGCAATTAAACGATTACGATAACCTTTATTTATTATATAACCAATAATAACTATTAAATATCTATTAATATTACTTTGTTGACCGTCTAAATTATAGTTCAGTGTCAAATATTATTGTTGGTAAGCACCTACTTAGTACCTACTAAATATCTACTTAGTACAAATTATAAGTAATAAGTATGAACAATAAAACAAACGGTTTTGTTTTCAGATACCTCACTGGAAATCCTTGTACCGATTACGATGGATATCGAGAATTTGTTGTAGGCACTTTACCACAAATCGATATACTTGATGGAATAGAAGTGACTCAGTATGATAAACTAGTTGCCAAACAACTATTATTAAACGTCAAACATAAAATTATTGCTCAGCAAAACATATATGAAAGTAAATACCTTGTATTAACTATATTTGCAATATATTGTATATATATTTAGTATTAAAATAGCATATACAATTTTAATAAAAAATGGAAATTGTGCAATATAGAAATCAGAATAGAGAAAAAAAAATTATCAAAGCCATTAAATATCTTTGAGGAATCTTCGGAAAGTACAAATGAAAAA
This sequence comes from Eriosoma lanigerum, assembly GCA_013282895.1. Classification (NCBI taxonomy): domain Eukaryota; kingdom Metazoa; phylum Arthropoda; class Insecta; order Hemiptera; family Aphididae; genus Eriosoma; species Eriosoma lanigerum. Next base: position 24,310,253 of record CM023360.1, on the reverse strand, counting down.
AATTATGATAAATCAAACGAAGAGTATGTATTTAATACAGATCAATTTTAAATGTATACCTACATTTTATGTGGTAATATTAAACATACATAAGTACTTATGTCAGTTTCTCATTATTTTTATTAAATGGGTACCTATTTATAGTAATTTTAAATTCGGTTTTGGATTGATTTATATTGGTATTAATATTTATTATACGTATGTACTTATTGGTTACCTATTTAATTACTACTTATTATTAAATTATGTTCACTAATTCAATACCTACCAAGTTTTAAATATAAAATAATTTAAGTGTTTTCTAATTAAATAATGTAATTTGTTCCTAGAATCCTAACCAGCTAGACCTAGTGACCTAATTGCTAAACTACTAAATAGATTATAATATCTAATGTAAAAAATAAAAATTATCATTTTTTAAAAAAAATGTATTTGTACGAAGAGATGGGTAGAATTGAACAATACCATTTGTGTTCTAAACGTCTTACAGGATCACCAGGAATGTTGAAGATTGATAGTTCAGATATAATAAATTGCGATGTTTTTGCAGGTAGGAATGAAAACTTTTAAAAATATTGTTGGCTACGTTTTGGATAAGAGGTATAGATCATTATGGAGTGTATGCGTGGTTAGTTTGTATACGATTTATGTTGGTTGGTTTGGCTGAACCCCAGAGTGAAAACTCATAGCCGGATTCCATAGATTCATGTGGGATTGTGTACATTACAATTTTGTTATTAAGATTTAAGAGTTTTGAGATGAGAAGGCATTGGATTTATCAGAATCTGTTATTTAAGTCGTTTGTTGCGGATGTGAGTCGCTCTTGAGAAGATGGGAGTTCTGTATTATCTAAAGTGATGATGGGACAGTCCTTATATGAACGTGCAGGACGTTTTCCTCGAAAAACTCATCCTTAGGTAAACATAGTTTACATGTTTTATTCAAACATAGACACTAAACTTTTTCCAATCACCAATTTGGTTTTCGTAATAATCACTTTACTGAGTCCATCAACTAATTAATCAAATTTCCTAACACTAGAAACAACGTCAAATTTAATACAAATAATAGTTACACGAGTATATCTTATGGACTATATTATGTTTAATCTAAATGTATATAAGGTAACTAAATTGAATAAACACTAGGTTTGATACCGATTATTGTATGAAATAGAGAAATATTCAAATGAAACACCTAAATTGGCTGTTATTTATAAACTAAAAGGCTATAATAGGTATAAATGTATAATAAAGTATTAATTTCTGAAAATCTGGATAGTTTTTGGAATCAACCTAGTGAAAACACTCCGGAATGTCGCGTGGAGATGGCGATTCACAGTAGACGAGCCCAGCGAAAGCAAGACGAAATGAAAAAAGCACCAAAAGAAGAAAAATGGATACCTAAATTATTCAATGAAAACGGACGTCCATATAATTTAAATCAAGCCAAAGTACCATACAAGTTAGTAAACGAAGAGAACACATATATACTGACGGTTCAGGCTTACAAGTAAATATATTACTATTTGGTTATATTACAAATAAATTTATAATATAATCAATTATCATAGAGATCATGAGAAATTTTGGGAGCATACCGTACGCGTACGAGCCTTACTAATATATTAAACAATCAATATGTCCTTATTAAAAAAACAATTTGTTTGCACAATAATTCAACTAGACATGATATTATTACTTATTAGAGATAACTGAATTATGCTATAAAGTACATTCTGACAAAAAATTCGATAAATTATAATTTAAAAATATCAAAATAAAATAGGAAGTCTTTGATATTTTATAAGCGCACAAATCTCCTTTGGTCTTTGCACCACTACCTAATTATTTATAAACAGTTAATGTTAATGTTAATAAAGAATAATATATGAGAAATTGCTTCATTATGCTCAAATAGAGTGGGGCCAGAGTGAGCTTGGTTTCCTTTGGTTGAAAATTATCCCCTTTTAATATTTGTCATTTATATAATAAATATTGAATAATATTATTATACTTTAAAAATTGAAACTGAAGCCACTCCAATTTATACTCCTATTTGATATTTCATATTTGGAACTATGATCCTTTTTCTTGTGAATCTTCAGAGATCAAAATATATTTTCATAGTTATGTGACGTGAATAGAATTGTTTTTGGAATATGTGAAATTACGAAAATATTAACTCTAAAATTAAAAATATAAACACTACACATTTCTAAAATTGTGTTTGTAAAATAGATATATAGATAGGTACCATAGCCTATAGTATAAAAGTACTTTTTATATAAAAACAAATTATAAGAGAATCTACCCCTCGTGGTCATCAATTACTCATAAATGTTAAAAAAGGTTAGGTTAGTTTTACCATTGATTAATTATACCAATATTGGTATATATAATAAATGATATTATCCATGGGCTATATGTATAGTGCATACTTTTTAAATTAAATCAATGAAAAACTTTGTGTCAGACACAGTAGTGGTAGTGGTCCGCTTGTAGGTAAGTATTATGGAACGGTCACTCCAAATCTAAAATAAAAAATCGGAATTTTCAGCATTGGCTATTTCAGTGGAGAAAACCAATAATGTTTTAATTATATAAAACATATAACAATATCAATTATACTTAAGTTAAAAATAAAATTTAAAAATATAAAACAATATTGTAATATTATTATTAGTTATTTTTACCTATATGGCTATATAGTATATATTATGTCAATATTATTTGTATTAATAAATATTTTTTAATTTTAATTTTTAACTTTTTTAGTAGGTATAATTTGTATTGTTATATATGGTTTACATAATTAAAAATAAGTATTTTTTGATGCCGACACCAAAATTTTCCTATGTTGAAGTATTACATTAGATTCTCTAAAATAGGGAGGATATCCTTTTGCACGATGGTAATTAATTATCTCACATATTAATAGATTATAATATTAGGCACAGAAATATTATAGTAAAAAGGATAAAAACTAATAAGTGATATTAAAGTATAGTATTATGTGGGTACAGATTTACTAAGCTCACTCCTAAAATTTCAAATTTCTGAGTCGCCACTCGGATATATTGGTAAATGGATATTATTCTTTTTAAATGTTCAATTGCATTTTTAATAGATATTACTAACTATATTAGATGTTTTATAATTTGGAGATTCATAAAAATCATCTACCGATTGAGGTTATAACTACAAAAAAATATTTTGTTCCAGGTATATGGACACTAGTGAATTAAATGTAGATGTACAACCTACATATGTGAGAGTCACTATCCGAAAAAAAATATTGCAATTAGTATTGGACGAAGAAGTAAAAGTGGATGAATCCAATGCGAAACGGTTGATTGGTTCGAAACTCTTAGAAATTACTATGCCTAAAGTAGGTTATATCGTTGTTTAAATGTACAAGATGAAAATAACAATAAAAACAATTTATAATTATAGTATATATTTTTACTTCTTACAGGTAAAACAAATAATAATTCCTAACGTAATTAAAAAACAACACGTAAAAGAAGGTTTTCTTAATGAAAAGTAATTATTTATATTTTATATATATTTACGAATTGCAATTTAGACACTTAGTACTATTATCTTTGACCTACAATTTAAAAGCATGAACTTAATATATATTTAATTTTAAGGTGGATCCAAATATTATAATTATATTTATTGGTTATTGTTATATTGGTAGGAAAGCAAATAAATAATAATAATATTGATTATAATTTAAATTATTTACAAGTCTGTAAAGACATAAGAATATTCAAAAAATGATGAGATTACCTATCTACTTTTTTGTATGAACTGTCCAGGGTTACAAATATATTTATAATATTAATTTTGTAATTAAGTTTTAATTCATAACATGGGGTTAATTCCTTTACCATACATACAACACAGTTGACTTTATACAAATAACCACACAATAGACTTATAATTTAATATTGTATAAATTGATCTTAATATTAAATTACAAATGGATTTAAACAATTTTAAAATAACTACATAAAAAAATGCTCATAAAATGACATGTTGGTGTAAAAAAGATGGAAATATTTTTATCATGTTTAAACCGAGAACCGGAAGGGTTCCCACTTTCACATTACTTCCTTCCAAAAAATATATGTTATATAACTGATTAAATAATTGAATAATTGTTTGTTTGGACCCCAGATACATTACACCCATCAGTAGATATATTAAAAAGGTGTTATTAAATATAATAGAACAAATGAAAGTTTGACAATTCGTATCTATCTATCAAAACTTAATATCTAATAATATCTCGAGATTTAGATAATATCTTGAATCACTTAATTTCACATTAAAAATTTGTTTTATATAAAAATATGAACTAAAAACTAATAAAATAACCCAAAGCGTACTAAAATTTACAAAATATGTATCACTTTCAAAATATCTGTTACATGAATTAAATGTTCCTGTATGTTAAAAGCATCCTTCTAGAAAACAAAAATACAATTTGCATTGAAGAGATAAAATGATCAAAGCATATTATATAATTTATGTTATTCATAAATCATGAAATTCTAAAATTTTATTTAAAAATATCTTATTTACACTACTGAATAATACAAATGTTTAAATGTATAATACATTTCAAGTATAAATTTGTTTCAGTAAATCAAAACTTACAGACGAAGTACTAGAAAGTAAAAAGCAAGTAGAATTTTGGAATATAACTAATAAACCAACACACATGAAACAAATTGAAAATGAGAAGTGTACAGATTTTATAGATAACCCTGATGTACCACCTTTAGAATAAAAGTAGTGCACAGAAGTATATTATGTACCTACTAATCATAAAAACAATTATTTATATTATATATTTCTTTATTAACATAATTTTCTAGTAATTCATATAACACAAGAAGTAAACATATAATTATTTATTAAAACACATATTTGATGTATGTAAAGAAATTGAAATATAATAGATTAAAACTATATAATATGTATTCCAAATTATGTTTTTTTTTCTATGGTAAAAAACTAAATAGTTACCTTCAGGTGTATACTAATATATACTTGCACTTTTTTATTATTGAAAACTACAAATATTCAATTTTTTCTTTCCTATACATTATTGTGTACTTTAAATACAACATTAAAATGTAGACCATGATAAAGTAAACAATAAATGCATGTCATCAAGAATAAAAATTTTCACATTTAACAAAATAATTGAGTACAACATGTAAAAAATAGAAGGGGAACAGAACCAAATCATTGCTTTTAACAGCATTAATTGTATTTATTTATATTATAAATGTGAAATGTTATTATTTGTCAATTTCCATAAAATGTACGATTGTGTGATAGGTTAATATAAGTACATTCCTATGTGTTTAACATAACTTTATAAAAGAATAACATATACATTTTAAAAGATAAATAATCAGTTCGATGTATAAGAATATTAAAATTATTTATTATAATATAATTAACACAATATAATATGAATCTTGTTAATCTTATAAGGACATAAAGTGAAATAAAAAGTTTTTAATTAACATAAAAAATATTGTATTTGAATTGCATAACATAATAATAAGTTTAAAAAATAATAATAAAAAGTTTGCAATGCAAACTTGAATTTTTACTGTAGTTTTTAATAAGTTAACAAAAAAAGAAAAATGGTGATATAATATAAATAAAAATAATAATATTACAAGTCAAAATGAATACAAAATAACAGTGTTAGACCAGTTTTAATTACTTTATAAAATCATATTTGTATAAAAATATTTATTTTTAGTAATAAAGTAAATTATGCAATATTTTTTTACAGCCGATTATGAACAATTTGAGCTTATAAGCAAAAAAGCTTACAATTTATTACAACCCTACAAAAATTAGCTCACTCTGTATTTCATTTAAATTATTAATAGTTTATTGAAGTTTTGTAAAAAAAAAAATAAATAAATAACTTCCACCTGAAAACAACCAATACAACTTGTGTGGTTTAAGCCACTAACATCATCTGTTTTGTTTATTTGAAAATTATGGTGATGTCATGATTAATCTCATTTTTATTTAAATAACTATTAATTATTAATGGTAACATAAATATTTACATTTCTTTTTATAATAAGGAACAGCTTCACAGACAACAATTTTGCTAAGCATTTAAAATAAGTAAAATATGATTTGTTTAATTGAATCTTCCAATACAACATATTTCATATGTTGTATACATCTTAGCAAAACTATTCATCTTGGTGTTTCAAAAAATCTGTCAATAATAATAGTATTTATTTAAAATTGTCTATTAACATTTGAAATTCAACAACAGCGATTTGACAATCTGTCTGGTTTTCTATCAATATTAAGTGTTTCTGGTTTGTCAGTAGGTTCACGTCCAGGCGTCTTGTTTAATATTGATAATGTGAGGTCAGTGAATGCTTTTTCGATGTTTATATTGGCTTTTGCTGATGTTTCCAAAAATGAAATACCATGTTCACGAGCAATACCTTCACCCCGTGTTTTACTTACTACACGTTTATCCTCCATATCACATTTGTTCCCTAAAATCATTTTTTCTACATCTTCGTTAGCATGCTGAAAAAAAATTACATTTTCTCAACTATTTAAAATTATAAATACATATATAAATAAGTTTGATATTACAATAAATTAAAATATATATTAGAAAATTAGTCAATTTAAATTATTTAATATATTTTATTTTCAAGAATTACTACAAAAAAATCTACTTTATAGAAAATAATTATTATAGTTTACTGAATAATTATATTTACATAATTATGCTAGTTAATAATATACATGCATCATAAATACAATTATTAAAATTATGGTCCAAATGGATATATTATTATTATTATTATTATAGGAGTTGGACTAGTCAAATTATATTAATATTAATACAAAATTGTTATTTCAAGTAAAATGTATAGGGAAAGCATGAGTAGATAAAACTTTAAATTTAAATAGTATTTTATACTAATATGGATTAACAGTTATTTGTTATTATTTATTTTTATAGAAATTTTTTTTACCTAAATGCTAAATAGCTATTAGAGAAGTACAAAAATATATTATTATAACTAGTTAAAACCTTACCTCATTAATATTTCTTAGCCACTTTACTATATTTTCAAAACTTTTTTCATTTGTAATGTCATACACTAACATAATTCCCATAGCACCCCTGTAATAAGATGTTGTTATAGTATGGAATCGTTCCTGACCAGCTGTATCCCTAAAATATAATTATTAATTAATTAATAAAAATATAATAACTATATATATTTGTATAGCTTTCAAATTTGAAAATGTAGATAGTTTTAAAAATAAATTATGTTAAATTTAATTAAAGGATAACTTTAAATTATTCATAAAACAAAATACAATATTCTGTAATTATAAAGACATATATAACATTATTAATAAGTTAATATTTTAGATTCTAAACAGAGCGAGGAATGTATGTTTTTTTTCATGTATGAAAACATTTTTTCGGGTAAAAATAATGGTCCAATTACCACAAATAGGGTAACCTTTCCGTACCGAATTTCATCTAGTTGGTACTTTATTTAGCTCATTTTTTGAATTTCCCAAAAATTTTTCTTTGAAAAGCGGAAAATTTATAAAATATAGTTTATGTTATTTTAAAGTTTCTTTATTTCTTGATTACAAATTGAGTTACGATCGTAAGGAATTGAAATTTTTTTTGAGTTTTCACATAGATAATATTGACGTTTAGTAAAACTTTGGAATCGATTGGTTGATTTTTTGGCTAAATATAGAGCTTTGAATTTTTTTTAAAAATATTACCTGCAATTTTCAATTTAACGTTTTGAAATTTAATTGTATACTACTTAATCTACTTAAAAAATATTTTGAAAATCGTGTTTGACAATTTTTATCATGAAATGATAATTCCTTGAATTTTGATCGTAGGAATTTGAAATTGTTTTTGAATATATACATGAGTAATTTACACTCGTGGTAAAATGGATTATCAGTATAATATATATTAATATAATGAGTTTCGCTCAGAATTGTATTTTCTAATGCAATATAATTGCATTCATATCTTAATAATTATAACAAATCACTAATTTCTCCGAGGACTGAAGGGACAAAGGAAGAACATCCTAAATTGACATTCCCCTTATTTTTTTATAATTAATAAGACAAAAACTTATTAATTATATTTTTGACATTTTAAATAAATCAACATGCTATATATATATACAAATTTAGTTTATATAAATTATTATAACAAATATACAAAATGATATATAAAACATTAAATCTAATATTATTACCAAATCTGAAGTTTTATTTTTTTCCCTTGAAGTTCAACTGTTTTAATTTTGAAATCAATACCTACAAAAACCACAATATACATTATTAATCATATAAGAACAATTTTCCTTTTTTTTTTTAACTCAACAAACAGAAAAAATATTATCTGTTTAAAAAAATATTGGTAAATTAAATTATATAGGTATTTGGGTTAAAATTAGTTTTATTATAAATTTAATTTTGATTATGTGATAACTATTATATTTGTTTTATTGAATCAATTTTTGTACACAATAATTATTTTGTAAACAATTTATTTTAGTTTTAGTTATGCAATTAAAAGTAAAATCTATTGAGATCTTTTTGTAGATTCCAAGAAATTTATTAATTTATTTTAAATTAAGAGACAATTATTAGTATACCTAGATATTTTCAAAATTTCTAAATACAATGTATAAATAATTTATTTCTAAACTTTATTTAATTATTTAAATTTATTAAATTATGTGACCATTAATTATTATATTTTATCTAATAGCCTATCTAATCCAATATTATAATAATATCTAATGTAATTATCGAAAATAGTGGGCTTGATTTACTAAGTACTAATTTGTATTTTGTTAAATAGATTAATAAATTAAATAGAATGTTAAATTTGAAAGACATATAAAATGCAATTAATAATATACCTGTGTGATATTTAAATTTTTAATCTTATTTTATAAATATATGGTTGACAAAAAATTATAAGTGAAAATAGATTTTGACGTTGTTTAAATTATAATGTTTATTCTCATTGTACTTTCATAAACGTCTTTATTTATTATGACAGGTTGTTCAGTGTGTGTTTATGCATAGCTATTATATTTTATTTATTACACTGTAAGTAGTGTAGATTTACATAATGTACCTACAACAATTAAAGAAATAATTGAACAGATACTAGATAGGTATAATATAAAATACCTACTTATATTAATTTTTTAGTTATTTATATCTATTTGGCTACTTGTCATGTTTCTATTTTAAAATGAAATACAGCATAAAGTTATGATTTTTTTAATAGCCTTACTAATAATTTGTACATTATAATTATGATAGTGAATGCTTTGTTTTTATTAATTGAAATTTTCAAAGATAAGTAAAAAATTATGTAGGTATATAATAAGTAAAATTTCATCATTTCTAACAATAAAATTGTTTCAATTAGATTGGCATAAACAATAAACCATTAAAAAAATAATTTTATATTATGCTTGATATTTAACTTATTTAAAAACAATTAGTAAATTGTTAGTTTAATCAAAAGCCATAATATTTTCATCTATATAGTAAAGATGACAAAAACTATTTTAATAAGTATATTATTTACTTAGTTTTTATATTGTTAAGTGGCCATATTCCATATATACGAGTATATTATATGTATTTTTAAATAGTAAACACAAATTAGTATATTTTGTAATAGTCCTATTAAAATAATTAAATCTATTTTCTTTGAAATTTACATAAAAAAAAAAATTATATAATAGTTATTAATCAATATTAAAAAAAAAATATATAATTCTAATAACTTATTACATCACTGTTATCATTCAAATAAATGCAAATGACCTCAATAAATCAAATATAACTTAGAAAACAGTGTTAGTTACTTTGAAATATATTCAACTTATAGGTATGCATTATTCAGATTAGATGTATATTTTTACTGCAAGAAATGCAAATTTTTAAAATGTATGCAATTTAAAGTTTCATAATCTATCATTTTAAATTTAATATTAAACAAATAGCAATATTATATTTGACCTCTTATATAAATAACCTATACTTAAAGGTTTAAAATATAATTTACCAAAAATTTTTATCACCTAGCTATATGGCAATATCAATGTAGAAAAGCAAATTATTCCAATATATAAATTTATTCTAATTATAAAATATAGATAGAATGGTACATGACCAAAAAAGTATTTAATATGTTGTATGTGCCGCGTTTCAAATAAAATAGTAAAAAACTAAATAGTACCTATCAGGCCCGGATTGGCCTGGCAAGTTACCGAAGAAATCTCGGTGGGCCGGTAGAAAAATATTGATAGCTCGGTGGGTCAAATTTACCCAAATCCTGCACTGGTACCTACAGTAAGGGAAAAACTATTTACAGCAATTAAACAGTATTAACACGTTTTAATATAAACCGGTGGTTTAGAAACAATTCAATGTGACAATATCATTTTAATATTTTTATAATGGCATTTTTGATTGGGTAAAATTCGAAAATAATATTAAAAAAACGCCTAGGTACCTAGATGATTGTTGAAAAATACTAAATAATAATATTGGGCCTAGGTAATATATTTTTCTAGAAAAATTATAGATTAAAAAAAATTTATACTGTTGAACAAAATTTAATCAATTTGGGTATTTACAGAGACAAAGGAAATATTATACGCTTTGTAACGGAAGAAAATAATCTATTAATATTATTTTATTACGCGTCGAAAATAACGTTTTACCTATCGTCGAGATGAACGTCGTGGTGAACGCATCGTCCGAAAACCGGAACAGGATGCACGTCTTGCCCACGCCCGAGTCACCGATCAGCAACAGTTTGAACAACAGATCATACGTCTTCTTAGCCATCTCGCGTACGGCGTATACTTCCCTCGGACACTTTTCTGTTATTCAATTCCGCGAACCGGAGACTTATTTGAAATAGATTGACAACGATGAGAATAAATCAAAATGTTTCAACGGTGACACGGTGTAAAAAACGCGGGACTGATATATTTTTCAAAGGCCCGAATGTTGTGTAGGCGGTCGAATAACGCGATCGGCCGTCAAACCGTAAAACGAAATCGTAACCGCTGATGAATAACGTTTGACGACTGACGAGTGTGTGGGTAGTCGTCGATGAGTATTATTTGTGCGTCGCCTTTTACTCGAAACAACCGTCAGTAAAGTGTATGTAGTATATACGTACTGTGACACTGTGTTCGTCCGCGACGACCAACGGGGACGATCGTGTTATGATAATATGATGTCACTCCAACGCGATGTGTGTATCGAATGTTGAATGATTAGCGAAAACTCGTTATCTCGGTCCTAGGCACCAGCGGATGTGGGAGGGATTCAATTCTCCCAAAATATTACTGTCCCAATGTATTGTTGTTCCAATTTTGGGAAAATTGTTATTTTAAACGTCACCGTTTATCTATCTATAAAAATTCTGACTTTCTGAGTCATCCGACAGTGTAATACTGTAATCAATAATCATACATCTTCATTCTTCACACGTGTCACGTAATACAAACACTAAAACACATGATATATTATATTATTAATTATTATGATACAATATTAATTACCGATCGAGTACTGAACTACTGACTACTGTCCTAAAAGAAAAAAAATAATGTTCCGCAATTCACAAAATATTTGTTCCAAATTCCAATAGATATTTTTGAAAAAGAATTACTTTTATTATATTGTGTTTGAAACAAATTACCTATGATATTGTTGTTCACATAATTAATTGTGCTAATAAACCATTTAACGGTTGACTCAATAGAACAATAACTCACTGTCTCATTGTAGTGTTGTAATTAAGTCCCCACCCTTGACTTTTTCCAATGATATATTTCGAAAAGTTGTATAAAATATTAAAATAATTTATTTTATATGGCTATTACAGAATGTTAGAAAACAAATCGAAATTATAACCGTTTAACACACATTGTTAACAATGGCGAGTGAATAAATCCATTAGGAAAAAGATAATAAAACGTAATATTTCGGTTAATGAAATGTTACCCTTACCATCGTCCAACCTTGACGAAATCTTAAATACGTTACTACTCACTGCACTAGAATTATAGAAGTGATTTTATAATGGAATATAATATAATACAATTGTTGATAATAGGTATTTAGTACGTTGACTATAACGTTTTTTATACTACAGACAAGACCGCATTATTTGGCAGTTTGGTATCGTAGTCCAAAAATTTGTTCAAACAAATTATGAAAAACTTATTATTTATATTTATATACAGTAATTTATGTATCTTGTTTATCAAAACAATTAAGTGATCGATGACCATTTGGCACTCATCAAATATCAAAATAAAGTCAGAATAATAAATAATAAAGTGGGAAAGGTCGATTGTGGACGTTCCTCCTCCGTCCCTTCGGTCCTCGGAGAAATTAGTGGAGAGAGAGAAATTATTAAGATTTGAATGAAATGATATTGCATTAGAAAATACGATTCTGAGCGAATCTCAATATATTGCAATATATTATACTGATAGTGTGATTCATTCCAAAATTTAACACGAATGTAAATTACATATGTAAATATGCAAAATTAATTTCAAATCTTCATGATCAAAATTGATCATAACGGTACTGTTCGTCTAGTGAACGTCCGTCGATAGATTTGACTAGTGGAATCCTGAGGATATTGTTGGCTAAGCTATCTCCGCACTAGAAAATCTAAAGTTCTCTGTTTAATTTATATAGCCCCAGAGAGACTCCCAGGGCTCGTATTTAATCTCAATTCAAATAAGTAAACTTTCAATTTAGCAACACAATGGAATATATATATATAAATTATACACCTGATATCTGGATCCAAGTAATTGACCAATGGAAATCCGCATGACAGACGACGCGCACAGGCAACAATTATTTAAATTAAATATAACATAATTTAAGTAGGTATAAAATTATAAATTAAACCTCGCGCAATCACGGTAATAAGTCGACTCCCGTATTTATTTGTTTATATTATTCTCGTGTTGTATATTGCGTCTCCCCACTTGTCATACGTACTGGGATCGGGCGGTTAAGAATTTATGCCTCATTGGCAAAAATTAGAGCAGCCGTTTGGGTCGCATAAGGTGACCATAACAATATTCAAGGAGTTATCATTTCATGATAAAAATTGTCAGTCACGATTTTCAAAATATTTTGTAAATAAATTAAATAAAATATGAGTAGCCTTCCATAAAAATTTCATACCGTTGAACCAAAAACTACAGGTAATAATATTAAACATTTTTGGAAAAAATTCCAAGCTCTATATTTAGACAAAAAACAAACCAATCCGTTTCAAAATTTTACTTAACGTAAATATTACCTATATTAGTACTTAAAAAATTTTCAAATTCCTACGATCAAAACTCAATTAATAATCAAAACACAAAAAAAATTAAAAATAACTGAAACCACGTGTAATTTTACCAATTTTCCGCTTCTCAAAGAAAAACTTTTGGGAAATTCAAAAAATGAGCTAAATAAAGTATCAATTAGATGAAATTTGGTACCGAAAAAGTACCCTATTTGTGGTAATCGGTCCATTATTTCTACCCGAAAAAATATTTTCATATATCACAGAAAAAAAAAAAATAATAATAATAAAAAGCCTATTAAAAAAAATTGTCAGTCACAATTTTCAAAATATTTTATAAAAAGATTAAGTAGTAAGTATATTATTAGGCTTCTGTAAAATTATCAAATTTATAAACCCAAAATTTTTGGAAATATTAATTTTTTTTAGCCAAAAAATCAACCAATTCATTCCAAAATTTTACCACACTTGTATATTACCAATGTTAGTACTCAAAAAACTTTTAAGTCCTAACGATCAAAACTCAATTAGTTTTCATGAAATAAAAAAGAAAAAATTACGAAAATCATAATTTTGCCACTTTTTTGGTAGTTTTTCTTCTCCTAGGGAAAATCTTTGAAGAAATTCGAAAAATGAGCTTAATAAAGTACCAAGAGGACACGATTTGCTACTGAAAGCATACCCCAAAAAAATGTTTTCATACATAAAAAAAAAATCTTTGTAGAAACAATACATTCCTGACTCCGCTCAGAATCTAAAATAAGATATTATTTTGTTTGAATTTTAAAATTATTTTATAAAATTACTATGATCAGAGTTTCATTTAGAATTTTTACCCCCGACGCTCGGTACAAACAAAATTTGACGATTGTGTATTTCAACTAGGTATTTGTTGTATTTTTTTGTGTTACATTCTTTAAAAAATATAAATTCCTTTGTTATTTATACTAATATAATAAAATAAATGATTAAAATGCATCTTTTATGTTTTATCTTAAACTGATAAAAGTATTTTAAATAATAATAATGACATTGTAAATATTTACTATATAATAAATGTACCTAATAAAAATAATACATAGTTTATGAAAATAATAACTAAAACATAAACGTTGTTTTCTTATTTCCAGTTGATAAATCGGTAAACCAAAGTGATTATTATAATATTAATAAAAACAAAATATCAAAAAAATATTTGGTTGTAAGCTAGCAGTGTCGATAGTAGCGTATTCAAGATTTTACTACCTATATAATTGGAACTAGATACTAGAAGGTTGTGTGTCGCCCAAAAAATTTCATCCGGTACCGGTACAATTTTAGTCGTACTACCCTCATAAGCGGTGGTTTGGGGGGACTTATATCCCCCTAAAAATATTAATTAGCCCTACCCAAATTTTTATAGAAATGATAACACCAAAATGAAACTTATAACCAGAACTATATAATATAAAATATATACAATCCACTTTTATAACAAATATAATTTTTATTTCATAAACATGAGGCAATGTTCAAAGATTTTTATGCTCTTGATGTATATCAAGTATAATAATAAAAGAGTTTTATATAATAATATTAAAGAAAATATTAAATTTATTAAGTTGATTAGTTCAACAAAATGTCGATGTACCTATTTATGATATATATGATCATGTAAAAGTTTTGTTAGATTTTATATTTAAGTATTGAGCTGTAGCCCCCTTCCCCCAGAAAAATTGTCTCAGTACCGCCTACGGCTATCCCCTAAAAGCGGTTCTGCTTATGATGAACAATAATGGTATAAATTTATTTATAATAAGTTTTAAATATTAACTAACACCTAACTATCCTATGACTATATATGGAATATTATATACTATTTCTCAATTCTTATTCTATGGACTAGTCTATAAATAGTAGTGTACTACTAGTTACCACAAATTATATATTATAATATTGTCTATAGCACTGTTATATTTGCGCCGATGAAGGGCGGCATAGGGGGCTACAACTCCCCAAAATTTATTTAGGCAAAATTATATTTTGGCCCACCGGAAATAATTTATATCATATTTATACTTAGTTACAATTAAAAAATATGTAACAATGTTCTTATATATAAATGCATTTGCCAACTTTATAAATGGTAATAATAACTTTACCTACATAAAAAAAAAAAAAAAAAACAATACAATCACTATAATCGAGAAAACACAGCAACGTTTTATCGTGTATTAAATTTTGGATTTGGAATATATTTTCCATTACGTGTTATCAATCTTTATCTTATCAACATTCAGCAGGGTTTAGCCAATCGAGTTAAACATAAAGCTATACTATATTACCATAGGATATAGCCGCATAGGTATATATTGATACATTATAATATAGTTATTACCTATGGTTATACGGCTATATTGTTATTTGTTATACAAAGTATAACACAATATTACAATATTATCTTCTGTACGGCGTGTCAGTCCATAAATATTAGGTATTCATTTTTGTTTTATTAATTATTAAAAAGTAATTGGAATTTAGTTGCTAAAATTGTTTTCATATTTTATTTTGATAGATTGTTGCAGACGTACGCCCACCAGATACCAAGTTGAAATAAAAAATTGTAAGCTATTAGCTAAAAGCTTACATTAATTAAGTAATCTAATAATATCTTTAATCTTCATTGTGTCCTAAACTCCTAAATAGTAATTAGTAAATAATGATTGTGTACCAAATACTAAATACTAATTGTTTTAATAGGTATATGAATTATATTTTTTTCAGAATAATTAAGAATTAAATAATCAAAATGACTGACAGCAAATATTTCACTACCACCAAAAAAGGTGAAATATTTGAATTGAAGTCTGAATTAAATAGTGATAAAAAGGAAAAAAAGAGAGAAGCTGTAAAAAAGGTAAAGCTTGACTATTCTCATCTATTAAATTCATTAAACATATTTTGAGGATGATTAGAATTTCATGTTACTAATATGCTGGTGTTTGTATACAAATTAAATACCATTTGTGTAACATTGATTTCTTTTACCTCTGTTTATATTTATATGCCTTTTTTAATGGTTATTCATATAAACAATTATTGTTATTCATTATAATATACTTAACTTTTATATGTTAAACTTCAACTAAGTATGGTTAAGTATTGATTAACCATCAATAAATAATTTTGTGTAGTATAAAATATAGCTTACTGTTTAATGTTTATTATTTTTTTTTTATAGGTTATAGCATCAATGACTGTAGGCAAAGATGTATCTGCTTTATTTCCTGATGTTGTAAATTGTATGCAAACCGATAACTTGGAACTGAAAAAACTTGTTTACTTATATTTGATGAATTATGCTAAAAGCAATCCTGATATGGCTATTATGGCTGTTAATACATTTGTAAAGGTATCTATTTCAAAATTAATTGTTATATTATAATTTATTTATTTAATTATTGTGTTTTAAAAGGACTGTGAAGATCCAAATCCATTAATTCGTGCATTAGCTGTGCGTACAATGGGTTGTATCAGAGTTGAAAAAATAACAGAATATTTATGTGAACCATTGCGTAAATGTTTGCGAGATGAAGATCCATATGTACGTAAAACAGCTGCAGTGTGTGTTGCGAAACTCTATGATATCAATGCTCAACTAGTTGATGATCAAGGCTTTTTGGAACAACTAAAAGAACTTTTATCAGATTCAAATCCTATGGTATTATTCAATAAAAATAAGTCTTTATTTAAAGTAATAATAAGAATAAAATAGGTGGTTGCCAATGCTGTTGCTGCTTTATCTGAAATGAATGAAGCTAGTATAACTGGTTCTCCGTTAATTGAAATGAATTCACAGACCATTAATAAGCTATTAACCGCATTAAATGAATGTACAGAATGGGGCCAAGTTTTTATACTTGATTCTTTGGCTAATTATAGTCCAAAAGATGATCGCGAGGCACAAAGGTAATTGTAATATTGTTACGACTTTTATAAGAATAAAATAATGAAATAATTAGAAAATTACTTAATTTATTTTATTTATAAGTAAAGTTTTAACAATACTTCATTAATAATGAAATGTTAAAATAACCAATTAAACTTGCTATCAGTATAATATTCAATTTACAACATTAGGTTTTAATTTTTTTATTATTTAATCAAAAGCTTTATAATTATGACTTCTTAATTTTTTTTACTTTATCAATCTTAGCATTTGTGAAAGAATAACACCTCGATTAGCTCATGCCAATGCTGCAGTTGTTTTATCAGCTATTAAAGTATTAATGAAATTAATGGAAATGTTACCAACTGATTCTGATTTTGTTACTACATTGACTAAAAAACTTGCTCCACCACTTGTTACTTTGTTGTCTACAGAACCAGAAGTAATATATAATATATTATGCAAGTTTGTATAAAATAATCATAAATTTAAAATTATGTATTTTATAGGTTCAATATGTTGCTCTCAGAAACATTAATTTAATTGTGCAAAAACGACCAGATATACTTAAACATGAAATGAAAGTATTTTTTGTTAAATATAATGATCCTATTTACGTTAAACTTGAAAAATTGGATATTATGATACGTTTAGCATCACAAGCAAATATAGCACAAGTTCTTTCAGAACTAAAAGAGTAAATTATTATTATTATATATAATTGTATTAGTACTGACTACAATTTAAGTTAATATTATTATGTTTCTAGGTATGCTACTGAAGTAGATGTAGATTTTGTACGCAAAGCAGTTCGTGCAATTGGTCGATGTGCAATTAAAGTAGAACAGTCAGCTGAACGATGTGTATCTACTCTTTTAGATCTTATACAAACAAAAGTGAATTATGTTGTTCAAGAAGCTATTGTTGTTATCAAAGATATATTCCGAAAATATCCTAATAAGTATGAAAGTATTATATCTTTGTTATGTGAAAATTTGGATACACTAGACGAACCGGAGGCAAGAGCATCTATGATTTGGATAATTGGAGAATATGCAGAACGTATTGATAATGCTGATGAATTATTGGAAAGTTTCTTAGAAGGTTTCCATGATGAAAACACTCAAGTTCAATTGCAATTATTAACTGCTATAGTTAAACTCTTTTTGAAGCGCCCTACTGACACTCAAGAATTAGTGCAACAAGTACTAAGTTTGGCTACACAAGATTCAGATAATCCTGATTTACGTGATCGAGGTTTTATATATTGGAGATTATTATCCACTGATCCTGGTGCTGCCAAAGATGTAGTACTCGCAGAAAAACCATTGATTTCCGAAGAAACCGATCTTCTAGAACCTACTTTACTTGATGAACTTGTGTGCCATATTTCTAGTCTTGCTAGTGTCTACCATAAGCCACCAAATGCATTTGTTGAAGGAAGACCTGGATTACGAAAATCTCTACCAGCTAGGTATAGAAATATTGCCATATTTTTTCAAAGTATACTAATATAATATATAATTTTATAGAAATGAAAATGCTTCCACTAGTAATGTTCCGCAAGCTTCAGTAATACCTGTACCACAAGAGTCTTTAATTGGTGATCTACTTAGTATGGATCTTACAACTCCGAATGTGGTTCCTACAACCGTTCAACCATCTGTTGATTTACTTGCTTCGGGATTGGATTCATTGTTGACAACAACTGACTTGCCAGCAGCATCAACATCAAATACAGGATTGCTTGGTGATATTTTTGGATTTACACCTACATCAGTATCTTATTCTCCTCCTAAACAACTTTGGTTACCTAGTGAAAATGGCAAAGGATTAGAAATTATGGGAACATTTTCAAGAAAGTATGTTTTTAAAGAAAAATATAATTTTTGAAAATTTGTATCTAAGAAAACTAAAAATTGTACTTTATTTTAGAAATGGTCAAATAAATATGGATATGACTTTAAAGAACAAGGCTATGCAACCAATGTCTGGATTTGCTATTCAATTGAATAAAAATTCGTAAATATTTTGAAATAATTATAAAAATTAACATACGAGTATATAAAGTAACAGTAAACATTTTTTTTATAATTTATAAGTAAATTAATTTGAATTAGTACGTGTCATATACTATTTATTTTAATTTTTTCAGTTTGCTATCTATATTCCATAAAATATATCTATTTACATATATTTGTACTTTTTCAGTATGTTTTCTTTTCTCACAATTTTGTGAATTATCTTATCAAATTATTTTTAATGATTAAACTTGTTTTAAGTTTTTGACAGATTAATAAGATTTTCTATAATTTTAAAAAAAAGTTTTATTAATACGATTGTTTAATTAAATTATTATTGACAACTGTTTAACTACAGAGTTCAATAAAAGTTATTTTATATTTAGATAGCATAAAACAATTGCTTTGGAATTCAATTTAGGAAAATAGTAAATTTAATGAACTGTTATACTATAAACTGTATAGATAGATACAATTCAGACCAAAATTATGTTAAAAATATTTTTTTAAAAAATTGTAGTTTTGGATTAACACCAGCTCGTCCTTTACAAGTGCTAAATCCATTATTGCCTACAGCATCTTGTGAAGCCAGTTTGCCTCTTGCAACTACTGGACTTGTTCAACGAATGGAACCCATTTCTAACCTCCAAGTACACAATTATTATTGGAAAATTTTTTTATTGAAAAATAAATTTTAATTTAAAATACTATTATAGGTGGCTATAAAAAACAATATTGATGTTTTATACTATGCTTGTATCATTCCAATGAATGTATTCTTTGTCGAAGATGGTCAAATGGATAAACGGGTGTTTTTAACTACATGGAAAGATATACCAGCAGAAAATGAAGTGCAATTTACATTAAAAAATATTCTTTGTAATACAGGTCAGATATGTTATTGTTTTACAAGAATTAGTTATATCTGACTTTATATACTTAGTTTGTAACTATGCCAATTCATGGATAAGTGGTACAAAGTGAGAGTGGTTCTTTTGAAAGTGAAAAGTGTAGTTAGGAATGCAAAGTTTAAGAAATGTATAGACTTGTATGAGAGGCAGAAAACAAAAAAAGGAGAAAAAGAAGTGTAAAAGTTTGCTAAGATTCAATAAAATGAGTACAGACTTTCAAAATGTGAGAATGAGACAAAAGAATATTTTTAAAGGCTATTGAAAGATGAATTATTTAAAATAAACTAATTACTTATATTCAAATTCTAGTTAAGTTAATATATTTTAATTTCTTAGCGATGCAAAGATGTGTGAATTGGTACTTATTATTTTTAAAAAATTTTGAGACTTTCTCAGATAGAAATAAGGATCTGATTACCACAAAAGTAGTGTATGCTTTCAGTAGCAAATTGTATCTGTTTGGTACTTAGCTCATTTTACAAATTTCTCAATAGTTTTTCTTTGACTACCAAAAAATGGTAGTAAAACTGTAAAATTCACAGGAACTGTAATTTTGACAAACTCTTGAAAAAATTTGGTGGCATTTAATGGGTTTATGTGGTGACAAAGTGTGGCTCCATTCTCTAGACTGATTTTTTTTGTTCCCCATTAACGTAAGACACCCATGTTGAGATGTCATATTAAGACATCGCCTTCCTCATCGTAGCGAGTGAGAAATGTTAGCGTTGCTCTTTGTTTGTTCATTTTGTAAGCATCAGTCAAGAATTTTGGCACCCACCGAGCACAAATTTTATGGTACCCAAGTTTTTGACTCACAATTTCTTAGAAAACAATTCGTGAGATCTGAGAGAAACACTTAGAAAGCTGTGCAATGATGAATCCTATTTTCTCTAACTTTTTTATTGATTTTTTCAACAAGATCATCATTTATCACAGACGGTTAGCAACTTCTCTCCTCATCATAGATATTTGTGCGTCCTTCAAGGTCCAGCACCATTTCCTTACTGCACTGTCGCTCATAATGTTCTTTCCTTATATTGAACACAACTCATGATGAATCTCTGTATGCTAATTTTCTTTTACCCAAAGAAAACGAATAATAGCACACACTTCACAGTAAGCAAAGCTGTCAATTGCGCTGGCGGGAATTTCACTCGCAGCAGCCATTTGATTTTATTACAAGAGTGCTACAGAAGTACCTGACCAACCTTCTTCACAGCGTACTGACAGGCACAGGATGAACAGGTTTACGCGACGCCGCCAAAATTATGCATCTATTCCCACTCTTCCACTCACAAACTGCAATCGTAACTTATATTCTGAACCATCATCATAAAATGAAATATTATCAGTATATAGTATATCTTACTCAGTTTTATTTAGAATTTTTTTTTGAATATTATTGAACTCAGATCTTTATTATAATATAATACAATAACATTCCACCATTAACCTCTCTGAGGACAAAAAAAAAAAAAAAATTGGAACAGAGGATAAGTGTAACAGAAATTATAATATTAAGGTAGATGTATGGAATGACTTGAGAGAATAGAATAAGAAATGAATATATAAGGAGAAGCATGGAAGTTGTATTAACTATGGGGATAATGAGAAGGAATAGGCTAAAATGTTTAGAGAAAAAATGATTCAGTGATAATGAGATTTTTTATGGAAATAAATGTAATGGGAAAGTGTTAGAGGAAAGAAGATGTGGAATAGAGAATGATATAAAGTTAGTTGGTGTAAATGGACAAGAGGTAAGAGATTAAGATCTATATTAGAGTTGTAGGACTAGGATGGCCGCAATCCCATTTAGTTAGTAGTACGGTGAGGTAAAAGAAGTTTTATCTTTTTTTAAATATAAAATCATTAATTAAATAAATGTTAACATTTATTTTTGATTGCTTATGTATGATACATATATATTTTTTAATTTAAATTAGTAATTAGAATATTCTATACATTTATTTCACATACATATCCATTTTTTTTCTATAGAGGCAATCATTTTGAAGATGTCACAAAATAATGTGTTTACAATTGCTAAAAGAAATGTTGAAGGTCAGGACATGTTGTATCAATCATTGAAATTGACTAATGGAAATTGGGTGTTGAATGAGCTTAAAATTCAACCAGGAAATCCAAATATAACTGTAAGAACATTTAATAAATAAATATTTTACAAAGTATATATATAATAAATATAAATATAAATTATATATAGGTTTATCCTATAAAGTTCATCATTAGAACGATTATCAAATAATTTAAAAGTATATTATTTTAAATTAATTTAGACAAATGTTTATCAGACTTTACCAAAAAGCTACAAATATTATTTACAAATAATTAACAATAGCTATACACTTTTTTTTTAGTTATCATTAAAATCACAAGCTCTAGAAGTTGCACAAGGAGTATTCCAGGCATATGATGCTATCCTTCATTCATAGAAAATATAATTTACATTATTTTAAATTTATCTAAGTATTTTAATATGTTTAATTAGGTGGTCAAATTAATCTTTTATTATATTAAACACACAATAAATTAGTTATCATATTACCTTATGCTTATCTATTTATTTATTCACAACATACAATAAGTAAAATTGAATTAAATATTACTTAATTTTTTTTTATTTATTACTTTATTAGTGTTATAATTTATATTATTTTATTTGTATTTTATTATTATACATATGAATGTTATTTATGTGTCCTTATTTTTTTTTTTTTATAATAATTATTTTGTTTTTGTAAAATTAATAATAATATTAAAAAATACATTTATTCAAGTATTATTATCAATATAATATAGATTTATAATTACAAATATATATATACAGTGGTGACAAACTAAATTTTTTTTACGTGTGGCAAGTAGAATTAATATTGCTTAGCACTAACCCACCTTAATGTAAACCTAGTCCATGAAGGACGTATAGGCACACGGCTCATGGGTAAAATGTTGTATTGTCTGAGGGTACTTGACAACATAAATGAGGAATTATTTTGGACCTTATAGTTCAAAAATTTACATAAACCAGTACCTTAATTACTTTTAATCAGTCATCTCTTTATTATTAAGAGAAACAGAAAATAAAATTAATTGGGAACTGGAAGTTTTAATATAAATACAATTATTTACAAAAGCATTTTTAAGGGCAGTAAGGTGTTGCTGCCCCTGAACGGTTCAGGTAGGTAGACTTGAAAAGGCTGAACAGATCCAAGCTGCAGTGCAACTGTATAATGTGTGTAATATAAAATACCTCAGTTGATTATCCAAAAAATGTAATCAATTATTATAAGTTAATCTATTCTTAGTAATGTAAATTACATGATATTCACATAATAATTTTTATTCCAACGAAAAATCTTTTGAAAAATGCAAAAAATGAGCTAAATAGAGTACCAAGTAGATGCAGTTCTCTACCGAAAGCAAAAAAATAGGCACTCATAATTGTAAAACCATCAGGTACATTCTTCATTTCGCTCAGAATATACAAATTATCAGTAGCCTGTGGGGCGTTAAAAAAGAAAAATGACCTGCAGCATAAATTTTTGCTGCCTCCAACCTTAAACTCTATGCATGTATATTTCAATTTTCTTTTCACAAGATATAATCATTAATAACTCCTATAATTCTTCTCCCATATTTGAATACAATTTATATCCAAGTTTTAAATCTTCAGCTGTTACAAATAGTCCATATAATTTTTCAAAGCTATCAGTGCCTCAGGTGATAAATTTGATTTGAATGTTATGATACTTCTTTCAATATCTTTACATAAAAAATTGATAAGTATTTATACAGAGTTGATGAGTTATCATTAAATTTTTTTGATATTATTTGTGTACACACAATATCAATAATGGTATAATAAATGCTAATTTTAAAAATTTGCTAGGGACAACTAATCTGTTCATCGGATATATTTTCACAGCACATTTTTGATTTTTTATTATTCTATTTAATGGTAATAATTAAAGGAGAACTCATCAACTTTAGATAACATAAACTGATTTTTATCTCGTACTTGTTTTTCAAATTGATTTTCTATTTTTAAGCTTTGAATTTTATCTAACACTCTGCATTAACTTGGTAGCAGTCAATAAATCAATATTAACACCCTGTAAATATTATTTAACGGGATTGTATATTCAAATATTTGTAATATCAGGCCAGTAAAAATTAAAGATTCTGGTAGGAAATAACTCATTAAACTTGCAGCTTTTACACTTGACATACAATTAGAATCATTCTATAAATTATCTAATGTGTCAAATATCAATTAATACATCATTATATGTTTCATATACGGTGACAAGAGAAGCAGAATATGATTCTACCCTTTTTAACATTCGTAATGGTTTTACAGAATATTTCTCTCCTTGGTGTTTTTAGTCGTAGAGTGTTTCTAAATTTCCAAATAGATTTCTACTTATTGCGTCGATAAAAACTATGCTAAAACGGTGTGCCCAACACCAAACATATGTAGCTGAAGAATGTTCTTTAACAATGGCTTGCAGATCATTGTAGGCACCTCTTAATGAATCTGTACCATCATATGACTGACCAACTAATTGGGTTTTCCAATCTAGGTCCATTTCTTTATAAATGTCATTAAACATTGAAAATAAATTTTGACCAGTAGTCAATGTTTCCATTATTTCATTCCAGCAATTAGACGATCCCGGATTATACCGGTATTTTTATTTATGTGACAAAATACTAATGAAAACTGCTTTTTTCTCGACACATCAAATGTTGTATCTAAAGATATTGTAAAAAATTTATAAAAATTTATTTTTATATCATTTTTAATTGTATTTAGAATATTATTTAAAATTGCTTGTATTAATTGGCTGTGTCGTTGCCACGAGATAAAATTATAAGTATATTTAATTTGAACATTAGTTAATATGTTAATTATCAGTTAATATATAAAGATAACGGTTGAGAATATTTTACGAATAAAATTGCTAAATCTTTGAAATCACCTCGAATACGCTCTTTCCAGTTTTCACTATGGCGTCTAAAAGGTAAGCAGTGTCTACTTAAATATAAATAAAAACTACCTATATCAAATAAGTGCCTAATTACTTGTTCCTTCCTTGTTCATAAATATTTTCTCCATTTTCTTTTTCTTTTATAAATAAATAATAGGAAAGGCTGCTTCCTTATATGTTGCTTTTATAGAGGCAAAAACCTGATTTTCGGTAACTTCACGTTTGCGAATTTTGATAAGGCCGTTTTTCCAGTCTATAAACCCTGTACAGTTTCTCACTAAAACTAAATAAAGCAAAATGAAAATAACA
Source organism: Eriosoma lanigerum (assembly GCA_013282895.1). Classification (NCBI taxonomy): domain Eukaryota; kingdom Metazoa; phylum Arthropoda; class Insecta; order Hemiptera; family Aphididae; genus Eriosoma; species Eriosoma lanigerum. The sequence continues at coordinate 24,284,626 of CM023360.1, read as the reverse complement.
CAATTGGTTATTAATTCGAGAGTATGATATCCATTTTTTACGAATTTGATCTACCATTATTATCTAAAGGGAAACTTTATTCAAACTTTATTCAGGCATTTCTCGAGAAAACTGCTATTCTGAATTTGATCAATTCAGGAGTCATTTCTTGAATATTACTGGATATTGCAGGATAATTTTCATATTCTGATACTATAAAAAAATTACTTAATTAAATTCATAATTAGGAATATTGTAATAAAAGTAATTTGAAGTATAAAAATATACCTAGTCATTTTATCTTTTTTTTGCAAGCTTTTACCACAAGTAGGGTACGCTTTCGGTAGCAAATCACATCTATTTAGTATTTTATTTTGCTCATTTTTTAAATTTATCAAAAGTTTTTCTTCGAGCAAGAAAAAACTACCAAAAAATAGCGGAAAATCGGCGAAATTACGGTTTCCGTTAAGCTCTGGAATTTTTTCCAAAAATGTTTAATATTACCTGTAATTTTGGGTTTAGTGGTTTAACACCTTGAAATTTGATCGTAGGAACTTGACATTTAAAAATATTTACATTGATAATTTACCCACGTGGTAAAATTTTTGAATGTTTTATTAGTATAGTATATTATAAATTATAATATATCGAGTTTCGCTCATAATCGTACTTCTAATGAAATATCATTGCATTCAAATCATAAGTATAATAAACTATTAATTTCTCCTAGGACCGAAAGGACGAAGTAGGAACGTCCACAATCGACCTTCCCACTTTTTTTTTGATGTATGAAAATATTTTTTGGGTAGAAATATGTGTCAGATTATTATAAATAAGGTACCTTTTCCGTAACAAATTTTATCTAGTTGGTACTTTATTTAGCTAATTTTTTTAATTTCTTAAAGGTTTTTCCTTGAGCAAGAAAATACTACCAAAAAATAGCTGATAATCAGCAATATTACCGTTTTAGTAATTTAAAATTTTTTTATTTCATGATAAATCCTTGATGTTAACTAAAATGGGTAATTTACACACGTAGTAATATTTTGGAATTGCTTATTAGTATAAATATTGTAATACATTGAGTTTCGCTTAGTATTTTATAATGTAATATCGTAGATGTAGATTGTAGATGGTGTGTCGAAATTAGGCACAACGAATTCCGCTTTGTTTGATAATTAACAGACGCATTTCCGTTCCGCGATGTCGGCCATCAGTGACGCACACAGCTGACTGCGCAAGGTGTGACTAAGAATAGGAATTTTGCTGATGTTTTTATAACCACTTCCCTGGCCACTAAACATATTTGTTAAAAAAAAAAAATTCCGTGTTAAATTTTTATTTGGAAAAAATTCAACATTCATGATAATGTTTTATTGGCTTTTTGGGATTTAATGCTTGCAGATGTTGGGTTTTCGTATTGTTTAAAAATTTCTTTCAACATTGATGACCACTTTTGACTTTTCATTACATTTTTTATATACAGATTAAATTTAAGAAATTTCTCGTGAATTTTATTTTTTCCAATTATCTTTTCGCATAACTTTTTAACTAATTCCTTTTGCTTATTTACTATAACAATTACATAAGTGAATTGATAATATAGGTATGTTTGTGTATATATAATTATATTAATAGTAGATGTTTAGCACAAGGTGTGTATGCCAGTTTAAAGAAATATATTTTAATAATCTATAAAAAATTATAAAATAAACATGTCTTAAAACATATAGTGACAGATGCACAGATGCAATAAATATTTATATAATGTTTAAGACCATCAAATCAATGGAGATAATCTAAAACCTAATGTAAAACCGCTGTAAATGTAAAATGGCATATAAAGTACCTGGACGTTATGGAGACAAAAGTTTTATGCTTTAGCCACGTATTTAAATGGAAAACCGGATGAAATGCAGGTAGACATTTAAATGATTTTACGAATATACGAATATACCAATAAACATTTACGTTAAAATCAGTTAATGCAATATAGAAATAAATTGTTTTTAAATCTAATGTAAGGTATAAATCATGGGAGATACGTACTTATTTAAAAAAAGTATTTAAAAGTATTTAAAAAAAAGATGTAAAAATAATTTTATTATAATCATATAGGTACACATTAGTATATTACAATTAAAACACAAGTTGTGTGTGTCTGATTTGTTATACAATCAATTCTAAATATTGAATGTTTTAATGAAATCGGGATTGACTTTATTTGAGTACTATCTATAATGCATTCATTAAGCTATTTATAGGTAGGTATGTAATTTCATAAAAAAAGCCTAATTTGTTATTTACATAATTATTATTTATAAATTACTAGTAAAAATCAGTTTTGATAATATCTTACATTAATTTCACGGAAAACAAATTAAAAATTACTTATCCCATATTGAAGAAGCTAACCTATCCAGTAATCAGTTTTTACACATATCGGCTGTATCATAATCAGTGCTTGAATTAGCAGGCGACGTGTGAAGATGATATACAGCTTTTTAAAAATTGTTTATTGTACCCTTTCTAATTTACAAATTAAATTGAATTCAATCATTGTAAGGGATGCTACTTTTAATGAATTATTTTATTATAGTCCTTATTCTCTCTTCTTTAATTTTCCCAATTCAAGAACCGTGTATTTATAATACATACTCATAGACGTAAATTTTAGTAAGAAAGGATTTAGCCCATTATATATGTAATATTTAATAATCACACATATAAAAATAAAAACAGCATACTATTTTAAGAAAGGCTGAAAAAAATTTACATCAGGCAACGCCAACTCAAGCCCTTCTCCTAGTTACTTCCATGTACAACACATTAACACAAGAATGATAATTTGATAATTATTAATTTTTTAATTTAATATTGCTGTATTTTAGTTCTATTTTGGGGACGACCCCTCATTTCTGAGAAACATAATATGCATACTATACTGTAGCAAATAGCATTTTTTTAAGTATCACTTAAAATTTCATATATAACAAATGCGCTTTAGTTTGTTAATATATACAGAGAGCTGATTCTATGGCTATAGTAATAGTACTATTAGACACATACAACCAACACTCTGTGTTAAACATTTATAATTAATATTATTATGTTACGTATTATTTATTTGTTTTTTCGATAGGGTCTTTTATTTTTGGAAATTTTGAAAAAGCAAATTAAATCCTAGAAAGAGAAACATTCACAATCGACATCCCCACTTATCTTTACTTCTTTTTAATCGTATTATGAAATAGTTGTACGTTTTTTTAATTTTGAACGTTAAATACCGCTTGAAATTGTATTATGTGTTTATTGTGTTCATTCATCTATAATTATTTAGGACATATATATATTTATAATATGTTCATGATATTGTCATATATTTACTTCGTTTTATTATTGTTCAATTGTTAATTATATTATAAAAAAAAATTGAACTTTATTACTAATTGAAATTTATAGTGATGTTTTTTTTTTTTTTTAATTCTTACAGTCTTTCTATGAATACTTGTCCGACAAAAAAAAACACATTGGAAGTCACAGCAGTGAAGAGGATTTCACAAAACGACCATCATATTGTTGTAGGATAATAAGAACAAAATAATAAAAGAAATTCCGTCGGATCAATTACAGATAAGATATTTTTTTTTTTTTTTGTTTCTAATATTATTTTGTAGAAATTATTGTAATTAGAGTGTGGAGTATGACTACACAATAACACTATAACAGCACTATAAAATAACGAAATATATTCCATAAAATATTTTACATTATTATTGTAGACTTGTAGAATAAATAGTAATAATGTACTATATGTATTGATACTTTCTTGTGCATACGTAGTTTATGTAAATTATTATTTGTACCTTCATAGAAAATAGATGTACTCACTTAGTATACATTCGTTTGTTTAATTACATTTTTTATAAGGATATACTTTAATACAATTTTTACTTTTATAACATTAAATGTATAATGGTATACATAATCAATTTAATATGTATCATATAAATAAAAATATAACCAGCAATATATTATATAAAACATGGAGAACGAGTGGTAGCGGTAGATATTATGAAAGTAGTGAATGAGAGACTTGAACAGTGGAGAACAGCGATTCAGGGGTATCAGGAAGAACACTGAGCATATTTGGTATTACTTCAAATAAACAGATGAACAAACTGTTAGTGCAAGAAATAAAATGAAGATGAGTGATGATCGAATGTGTGATCCTGATAGGATAAAGTGTTTAGGATCGGTAGTGCAAAAGTATAGTTGTCAAAGGAAGAACATTAACAAAAGGATGAAGTATAGATGGATAAGGTAACTAGAGTATAGAATATGAAATAAATAAATTTGAGAGATATCTACAGTAGGGAAATTTTTAACGCAATTTCAACTTGCTTTCAGTACTATTCAGATACTTTATGATATCTCTGTTTACAAAATTGTTTATTCTAAGTCTTGTATAAACGCTTTAAATCATTGATACTGATTTAGATTGTTTGATTGTTTGTTTGATTTAGTTCTTTTAATTTTCTTTCTTTGTTTGCTGTTTTCCAGCCATTTAGTGTAACAGTGGTGGCGGATGCAATGGTGGGATATGTATTGGACCTTGCCATTTCACCTTGGTTTCAGTACTATTCAGGTTGCATTTGACATCTCTGTTTACAAAAATGTGTATCCCAAGTCTTGTGTTAAACGTTCTAAATCTTTGATACTGATTTAGATTGTTTGTTTGTTTGATTTAGTTCTTTTAATTTTCTTTCTTTGTTTGCTATTTTCTAGCCATTTAGTGTAACAGTGGTGGCGGATGCAATAGTGGGATATGTATTGGACCTTGCAATTTCACCTTGGTTTCAGTACTATTCAGGTTGCATTTGACATCTCTGCTTACAAAAATGTGTATCCCAAGTCTTGTGTTAAACGTTCTAAATCTTTGATACTGATTTAGATTGTTTGTTTGTTTGATTTAGTTTTTTTAATTTTCTTTCTTTGTTTGATATTTCCCAGCCATTTAGTGTAACAGTGGTGGCGGATGCAATGGTGGGATATGTATTGGACCTTGCCATTTCACCTTGGTTTCAGTACTATTCAGGTTGTATTTGACATCCCTGCTTACAAAAATGTGTATCCCAAGTCTTGTGTTAAACATTCTTTTATTTAGTTTTATTGCCTTTTCCTATACATTTGAAATAGTGGGATATATATTTGACCTTGCTATTTTAACTTTATCATTGTACTATTCAGATTAATTATAATATAGAGATATACACATTTATACAAATATGTGTGTCTATTTGCAGTTAATGTAGTGAGAGGTATATTAAAATATGTAATTGACAGTAAATATCAGCATTCGATGGTAATTGGGACTATGAGTTGGTAGTTTTAAATGAGGTATTAATTTACGATTTTAAAGGTATTTGATTAAATAGTAATATGAACAAAGTGTTTTGGAGCATGAAATATGAAAAAAAAATGAACTGTGATATAATGATTGTGAAACGTATTATTTATGATTAGAATTAATGAATAATATTAAAAAAATGTTTATTTATAATATGATACAGATAATATTTACATAACTGAAATACACAATAAAAAAAATAGTCAGTAATATTTGAACCATTTGACAAAGTGCATGGTGTTGAAAACTCTAATTATATATACTCTAATGAATAGTGTAAAAAAATAATATGAAAGATATTATAATACCTTTTTACTTTTAATTTCAAACCGATAATATATAAATAAGTAAATTATACCTACTAACTATTCAGTTATATTTATCGAATATCATAACTTGCATATTGTACGAAACTTAATTGTAATAGATTTTAATAAATAGTATAAATTAAAGGTATCAAAGATATTAAAATACCTTATAATTAGTTATAATTCGTTCAGGTGAATGTTGTTAAAATCTTAAGTGATATAGACTATAATGAATGGCCAGTATTATAGTAGATAATATGAATACAAATATAAAACGTTTTTTAATAAATATTTATTTTAACTTGGCATTAAGCTTATTTGAACTTATTATAACTGATGATATTAAAATAATTAAATTACGTACTCTTACATAATCTACCATTGGTGTAATAATAATCAGCTGATGAATTTCATATCAATAATATATATAAAATTTTATCTTTTCAGAAGCATCTATGTAATGGTGAATGTCCGTGTGCTATTGCAATGCATTGATATGCGTTGTTTTAAACATGTAAAAGTGGTCAGCCCTGAATATTAAATTTTGGACGTTGTGTCAAATCGAAACTAACTAAGGAAGAAGATGATCTAAAACTATTGTATTTTATTTTATCAATGACGAAATGGTCGTTTGTAGTCTTAGTTTAATATTAGTATTTAGCAACATTATATGCCAATCGTTTGAGTGTGTGTACCTGTGAAAAATATATAAAAACACAGGTACACAATTGTGACTAGTCAGGCTCAAGTGTTATAGTTATTTATTATTCATATATATTTCCGAAGCCCATGAGACTTGT
>CM023360.1:24228164-24269283 GCA_013282895.1 Eriosoma lanigerum | reverse complement strand
CCCCCCCCCCCCCCCCCCCCCCCCCCCCCCCCCCCCCCCCAAAAACAGTCGGGAAAATCATGATATATAGTATATTAAAATAAAATACAAATACTTATTGATTTTTGTAAAATAGGTTTAATTACTATTTTGTAGATTAAACTAATAATCTTATTTACCTAATTTAATTTTGAATATAAAATTAAAAACAATTTTAATGTTTTACATTTTTTAATTTTATTTCTTATACAACTTTTCAAAATTCATTTTATTACATATTATATTATATAAACATTAAAAATAATAAAAATTTAATTTTAATTTAAACTATAACTCTAAAATGTTTAAGTATTAAGTGTATAACTATGGTGACAAATTTTCGGGGGGGGCAAAATTATAATTTGCTCCCTGACATATTTAACGGAGAGGTCGAATGTACCCTGTGCTCCCCAGCTCCTGCACCACTGTAGGTACAAGGTACATGTCCTAAAGTGTAAAGCTGTTGGTACTATATAGCTACATAGGTGGTCAAGGTAATCATACATATCCCGCGAGATAAAAACAATTTAAAATAAATCAAATCTACAGCAAAACAATTTTTCATGCGTAGTAATCGTGCAAGCTAAACATTAAAATAGTTAACAACTATATATTATGTTTATAAGAATTACATAATAACTACATTTTTACATAAAACAACAATACCTATGTAAAATATAATTTGCAATTGTTTATCGTTATCAGAAATACGTGTGCCTACCATATTTATTTTAATAACTTGATCTTTGGCTTCGTCAATCGCTGTGATAAAAAAGGGAAATAAATGCACTACGTGGGTAATAAATAACAACTAATAAGTAAAAACTAATGAAAACTTTTGATTACTAAAGGCTTGACAAGTTGTTACAAAAATCACGTGAACATATTATACTAATATTAATAACAAATAATAACTTTATAAGTATCATATTATTATGTTATTTATGTACACAGTAGGTAAACAATACACTCATAAAGTCAAAGTACAGAATTATTTTAATTATAATTATAAACCAAATGTTATGACTGTCTGACAACAGTCATAACATAAGTTTGGTAGGTACTTTAGTGTTATAATCTTATATCACAATATGCGCATATTATAGATTCGTGTTTACTACATGAATTATTGTAATGACCTTATGTCTTTGTACAATTTACAAATAAACAGATTTAAAAATAATACCAAGTACTTATTATACTTTTTATAGCAAAAAATAGATTTTTTATCCTATATGAATTCTAATTCGTATAGAAAAAATAAAATTTAAAATTATTTCATTGTATGAAAAATTATGCTTTATTTTTTTTAAAATCAAAAATAATTTGCAGTTTAAGTATTAATATATAAATCAATTTATGGATAATGACTATTCAAAATTAATTACTAATTTTACCTATAAGGCTATACCATTGATTAATGATTAATTAATTGTATAATCATGGCCAGATCTAGGGGGGGGGGCGAACCGGGGCACTTGCCCCGGAAGTTTTGGTCGGGGGCGCCAAATTACAAAACAAGTTGTGTATATATATATATATTAATAGTTTTTATTAATTTTATAATAAAAGTATTATACAAATTACAATTTCTATTTCTTTAGATTATGACAATATAATTAAAGATTTTGCCGCCAGAAAAACAAGAAAAATCAAAATTTAATGATAATTTGTTTGATTATTGTATAATGATTATTTTCATGTATTAGTTTGTAATAATTTGTATTTAAAGTTTTTTATTTAATACATATTTTTTTTAATCTGGCATTTTTTTTTTCTTTTATTCTCTTCGATTTTTTTTTAGAGTTTAACTAGTACATAAATATAATTGTGGGCATAACAAAGGGGGAGGGCGCTAATTTTATTTTATTTTATTTTATTTTAATTTTATTTCTTTTTAAAATATACTAGATCTAGCATTGTGTATAATTAATCAATGCCTATACTATTTTCAATAAATATATTTATATTAATAATAAATTAATTCCATTTTTTTTTTTTTGTAATTTAAAGATAAAATTATTAGGTAACTATTGACATCAATAAAACTAAATTGTAAATACTTAGTCCTAGTAATGTGGTGTTGTTCATTGGTAATTTCATGATTAATATTTCCTATTTAATCTGTTTATTTATTGGTAATATAAGGAGTACCTAAGGTCCTAAATATGTCTTTTAATCAAATAGGCGAAGTTATTTTTTAACATAAACTTACTTACGGTTTCGTAGTATTATTTTTTACTCCTAATATAACATAATTTTAATTTATTATTATTTAATTAAAACAAGCTACAAATTTAAAACGCGCATTTATTTTTGACAGGTTATTATAGTTTATAGGTATCTACCGAGTTTTGCCCCACTATATGTTACATTTATGGATTCCTTCAATGTTTAGAGAATTTCAAATATTTATGTTTTATACTTCAATATCAAATTAAATTATTGTTTGTACCTAAAAGACTATAATATCATTTACGTTATTCACGTATTCCTACTTCAAATTTCAATTTGTACCTATAACAATTGGATTTTCTACATCTACATTTTCAAGTTTTATGACTGAAATTTACCTTTAATAACAATTATTTTTAAAAATAAACTATGTTATATTCAATATTGTTATACTATAATATTGTAAATTTGTAAACGAGTTATTGCGAACCATGATGAAATATTTCATTACAACAATGACCGTTGAATTGATTGAAAGTTAGGTCTTCACAGGGTACATATCAGTAAAATCTGGCTTCCTTCAATCAAAATTCATGTTTTAATAATAATAATAATAATAATAATACAATTTTCCATTTGCACAATCTGCTATAAATTAAATTAATTATTATCATCTATAAGAAAAATAAAATGTATATATATATATAAATTACCTAACTTACCTATATTATATATACCTACTATAATTATAAGATATGCGTTTTACTAAATACCTAATTATTTATTTTTCGTTTTAGGCACCAACTACATAATCGAGAAAAGACCAAAGATGTATTATTATTTAGATTATCTACATTTAGATCAATAGACAAATCATGACAATAATGCTAATTAAATTATAAAAATTAAAAATTATGAAATTGTTAAAAGAATATACATTTTAGTTTCTCCATTTCATTTAGTTAATATATAGGTACGTACAGTACAATGACACTATGACAGTAGTACCTAACTACTAACTAATAAATAATACATTTATTAGATCTAGCATTAGATGTATATACCTAACGGTTGAAGTTCTTTAGATTCTAAGCGAAATGAGCAATGTATTGATTTTACAATGATATATATATATATATATTGTAAGTCTAAAAGTACGGTTTCAGGTAGAAATAATGGTCTGATTACCACAAATAGGGTACCCTTTTCGTACCAAATTGCATTTAGTTGGTACTTTATTTAGCTCATTTTTTGAATTACCTAAAAGTTTTTACTTAGGAGAAGAAAAACTACCATAAAATGACGAAAAATCAGCAAAATTACTGATTCCGTTATTTAATTTTTTTTTTATTTCATGATAACTAATTGAGTTTTGAACGTATGGACTTGCAATTTTTTATGAGTATTCATATAGGTAGTTCACATACGTGGTAAACTTTTGGAACGGCTATCAGTATATTATATTTATTATATTAAGTTTAAAATCGTATTTTCTAATGCAATATTATTACATTTAAATCTTAATTATAATAAACCACTAATTTCCCCGAGGACCGAAGGGACAAAGGAGGAACATCTAAAATCGACCTTTTCGATTTTATATATTTAAATTAACTTTATCAAAATGATAAAATACGAATTGTTTACTAGTTATATAGGTACCTGTAAGGCTGTAAGGTTATACAATTATTGAGTTATACCTTATGCCTATTACTTAGTCAGACCCGTATTTGAGGGAGAGCAAGTATTCCATGTATCCCGGGGCGGCAAATCTAATTAATTATTTTAATTTGCTCGGTAATTTTAACTTAATCTCCCTCTCCACCAAAAAAAGGGGTGGAATTAGAAAAACCTAAAATTCTAAATACGACTTTGCTTATGGTCGCCAATTAGTAATTATTATATAATATTATAATAATATAATAGGTAGGTATATAATATATATGTACTTGATATTTTAATAATTAGTACCTACTAGCTCTATACTAACTACTATATAAGTAGTATAAGTAATAAACAATATTATCTAACTAACAAATAATAATGAATTAAAAGATAAGATTAAACATAAAACTAATAACTTTAAAAGCGTTACTTTATGTCTACCTATAGCATTTACACATAGCAATTTATTTCGATAGATACACATAAAAAAAAATTGATTTAATACAGTGGCGTCATTTGGAGGGGGGGCATACATTTGCCGTAGTCTATAATTATCCAAATCCTATGTCGGCAGATTTCAAAAATTAAAACTCCTTAATACAACCCTTTAATTGATTACCATTTACAATAAAATAAAATACCCACCAAAAAAATGACTACTCCAACTCCTGTTCTTTAAAACAGTCGGCAAATTTTTGAGTCTGCCCTCGTCTAGTAAAAACTGAAATGACGCTACTGATTTAATATTCATAAGCATATTATAGGTAATTTATTATAATATCTACAGTATACAAACCTAAAACTAGTGAATTACTGTCTACTATCTAACATTAAATAAAATAGAGTTGATGAAAATTTAACAATTATAATAAATACATTAGTTTTATTGTAACATTGTCAACAAAACTAGACGTGTGACGTCCCTACTCCCTACCGGCAGATTTTCATCAGTGTTTCTAAGATTATATTGCCACCAAAATTAATTACAAAAACGTATTGGTTCTGGTCGATAGTGATATGATTGGTTATAGGTGTTCTAGGCGTACGTACAGGGTACACAGGGTTACATGACATGTCACTATGTCAGTTACTCAATTATTCATCATAAAATATTTAAAAATTTAAAAAATAGTTAATCTTTATAAATACGGTTTTTATATAATAGTACAGTACCTATCCAATTTGTCAGTATATATATATATATATATATATATATAGTATGCTATTGTTAATAGCCAAATCTTATGATTACAATAATTATGTGCTTTAATTTAGTAGTTTAGTTTAGTTTGTATGTTTAAGACATAATAAGTCATAAATGTATATTAATAAAAACACAATAGGTACCAATATAATAATAATATGTCCTACATATTTTATTTTATACAAAGTGCAAGATGAATAAATAATGAAAACAAGTTACAGTAGATTAGGTTAGTATTAGATACCTACACTATATCAAAATATAATCTGTTTATTTAGCATCTAACATATTATAGATGAATTGCATCAGATTTACCTTAATATTTATAGTAAACCTGTTTTATTTTTGACAATAAAGACTTATTAGTTATTATAATAAGTTTTATGTTAATTGTATTGTATGGAATTTGGAATCAATCAACAGATAATAGTTATGTAGATATTAGTTATGTACCTACCTATTAGTTTATTAGTTTATTACTTGCATAACATACTTATAAGTATAGCACTATTAGTTTTACATTTTTTTATTTTTAATTAATACTATTATTAATATAAATTATAAGATAATAGTTACATACACTACTAACCTATAGTCTATAAGTACAACTATAGGATCAAAAAGTCATGTAAACAGAAATTAACATGAACTGTAATGGACGAGTACAGAAAATGCAGTACAGGTATATTAGCACAAAAGTAAAAAAAATAACATCATTAATTATTATCATTATTTATTATTAAACATAAATCATAATATATATATATATATATACTGATTATGTATGTTACATTTGGTTGTATAATTATATGACGAGCTATAACAAAACTATATATATATACTTTTTATATAATCAGGTACCTACAATTTTGTAAAATATTAAATTCTACATTTGTTTATTATGTTTTTTTTTTTTTTTATAATATTATTTAATTTGTTTTTTCAATTTATAAAAATATTTAAAAAAATAGGTTTATTTTAACATACAATATCTACTATATTAATGTATTATATATTATTGTCTTGTAAGACTAAAAATTCATTATCAATTAAATATATAATGGCATATTTATTATTATTTCATTTTTGAGAAAAGAGAAAATTAATTATACTGTAATAATGTTATGAATTATTTTTTTAAGACAAATGCTAAAAAAAAATTACAAACTAAAATAATTTTAATAAATGTAATTAATAAGTTAAAATGCATATTTTTTTAAACCTGTATTAATAACTTTAGTATAAGAAATTGACAAACTACAATATTAACTTGATGTGGTTATACATTTTGCAGGTAGTCAGGTAGATTTAAATACACATTTCTAGGGCGGGGAATGTAAACGTCCTACACCCTGCCCCCCATAAATAGATACAAAATAAATAACAGGATATTCATATATTATACCTAACCCCCAGACTAGATTTAGAAATAATACTTAAAAAGCCAAATATTTACGAACTCTGTAAATTATCTAATAGGTGGATAATTGTATTAAATGCATTAATTATATAAGTATTCAATTATAAGAGAATATATATTATTTATGATAATATAATATTAGCATTTTATTATTTATAACTAATATTATTACCTATTAGCAAATACAAATTTATAAAAATAATTGATTTACATCAAAGTTTTAATTTAAACTACTACTACTACTTAACTCTTGTAATTTTATCAAAATCAAATTAATGTACAAATGTTGTTTTTAAATTTATTCCACGATGTTGTGTTTATTTTTAAATATTTGAAAAGTAAAAATAGTGCAATATGAATAAAATGTTGAAGTTATGCCTTATTTAAAATTATAATATTAATATTATTATAAAATAATCGAAAATATTTCGTTCGAAATATTAACTAACATAAATGTTATGAAATCATATAGAATATGTTCCCTGTAATGAGTGTATTACATAGGAAATGATACATAATATTTGCTTAGGTGCTATTATTACAAATATATATTTTGTTCTATTGTATGATTCAATGTTTAATCAATTTTAATCATAATAAGGTAATTTGAATTAAATTAAGATAAATAACAGAATAAAACATTGAAACGAATATAGAAAACAATTAAATATTATATCTATTTTATAAAATTATATTTAACATTAAATATTAATTAAATTTAATATTATATAAATCGATATACCAGATAAATTTGGTACCTAATAAAATATATTATAAATTATACCATGTTTATATTATTATTGAGTAGGCAACTAAACTTACATGAAACTTCGCATGTTTCTCTCATAATTATTATTTAGTATTTACTAATATTGTAAATTATAAAATATAAAATAATTAATTCAAGTAATTAAAAATTATCCAACATATATTTTTAAAATCGATCAATTTTACTAGTATTGTTTACATTTTAAATATAATATTGCTTAATAATGCTATATTTTTTATAGGAATTATTTGCAAAAGCTTTCATCAAAATTAAATTTAAAATATTAATGATTTTCTATATATTTTTTTTTTTTTTAAGATTAAGCCTATACTATATATTTTTATATTTAATAATTAATCTTATAGATTTCATTTTATTTTAGTAGTTTATATAGTAGGTAAGTAAATGTTCAATGTGAAGTCAATAAAATTCAAGATTATGACGTGTACGTCATAGGTACATTTACGTGTCTAACACGATAAATTGTTATATTTAATTGATCATAAATAAAATAAATAAATCATCACATATATTACAATATAATAAACTAGTTTTTGTATTAAGTTTAAAGTCCGTTTAATTTATTTTGTGTTTACTTAGTATTATTTTATATGTAACGATTACTTATGAAAACGCATATAATAATATACATATTAATTATCTTATTTAATTAACTAAAAAAGTTTTATTTGATAAAATTAAAACTGTTAAAAGTATTTAAATGAAATACAATTGTTATAGTTTAATAATTAAAATATTAGTATATTACCTAGTAGTATAACCTATGCAATCTACATGTATGTAACTATCATATTTTGAGACATAATCAATTTACATAAAACTTTGTTTTTTAATGAGTTCAATTTTCACTATAACTTAAGTTATAAGTAGCAAATTATTTAATAATAATTACATACTTTAAACTTGTTTATTTTTAATATATTACTTAATTCCTACTATACATTTATGAATATGATTATTAGGTCTTAGGTCCGCATTACGTATGTAATATATAAATTTATAAACTAATTTATTTGTATGTACCTTCTTACAATTTACAAAAGATATTTTAAAAAATTATAATTTATAATGTAGCCATACAGTCATTTATTAAAGCTATTTATCGAAGTATCTAAAGAATTATTGTTTTTGAATCGAAAATGTTTATATAGACAATAGACATCATAGTCGTGCGTATGAGGTATGCAGAGTTGAGATGATAATCAAAGTACATTATTGTAAATTATAATGTATAATTACATATCTATAACAGATATTTGGGTTCTTTTATATTTCATTTTTTAATAAATATTATACAATTCTAATTTTGAACAATTATAGAATTAAACTCGAACTAGACACCACATTGTACATTGTTACATAGTCAAAAGTAATTAAATTAAATAATCTTGACGAAGTAAAATTACTTAAAAACATGTCAGATACTGTGCCTATACTTCTTTTTATTTTTTTAATTGGTTTTTATGGACCATTTAGAGCAATTGCCGCAACAATCACTTACCTCCACCCCTGCGTGGAAGAACATCTAATATCAACAGGTATCTAAATGGTTGAACTGGTTAAATAATAATGGACTTTCGGAGATATTTTCTGATTTCTTAACGTCGCTAAAACTCTTTATTACAATTCCTGTAACAAGCTGCTCTTGTAATATTTTTATGTAATAATTGTGTATTAACCTAGTATTAAAATATAACAATATGTTTATAAAAATTTATGTGAAATCGCGTGACCATTTCAATGTCCAATAATAACCAGTCACATCAAATTATAACTAATTGTGATTATTATATTAAATAAGTACACAGAAACATTTAGGCTTAAAAGTTTCTAATGATTTATGTCTTATAGAGTTATGATAAGTTATAGCCTATATATACTATATAGGCAGTAGCCAGTAGGTATTATATTATTTTAAAGTATAAACTATAATGTATTCTTCTACCTTTCCTTTCCGTTCATTTATAATATGTTTAAAATATTTTATTTCGGCTCTATATTTCACTTTCACTCTTCACTACGACCATAATGATATGTATAAAGTTATTGCATAATAATCATATTCTGTATTTCTATCCATTTTTTCAGAATGTTGCTTTTAAAACAGCATATTGTTTTATTTTTGCATATGATTTATATATATAATAAAACTCAGTAATAATAATTAACTTTATAAACAAGTTTTTTTATTTTTATACGTATATTATTAATACAGTATCATTGGAAAAATAGCAACATATCTACCAATTATGTAATCAAATTATGCAATTTAAAATCTATTAGTTGTGTCCAAACAACTCGCGATAAGTATTTAACAACTTCATAACGTAATTATTCATCAACATATTATATCAATACAAATTACTAATAAAATATAAACAAAATTAAATATTTTAGTTATGTCTAATGCCTAAATATATCTTTATAGAAGAACTTAGAAAAGAAAATAATATCTAATGAGAGTATATCAAATATTAATTTATAATGCGATAGTGATAAAATTTCGAATAACAAATGTCATGATAGAAGAATATAATATAGATACCTGTTAGTTATAACGAAAAAAAGGGAATATCTGTACAAACGTACAGTTTATACCTATAGTAAGTAAAATATGGAGATTAAGAGTTTTAACTATTTATAGACTAAAGCCTAGGAGTTAAGGAAAGTTTGAGCTTTGGTTGTCTTTGAGTGACAAACTGACTATATCAAATGCCTTCTATTTTAATAATGTTAAAATGTTAAATATGTATAATGTTAAATGTATAAGTACATTATTAAATGAATATTACAAGAACAAAACTAACGATAAATATAAATAAAAGATAATTAATGTAATATAAATATATATATATATATAATAATTAATAAGTATAGTACACTTTATAGGTAATAAATTACTGTAAAATATGAATATTGAAATTGTTAATTATTATATTTTAATAAATGATAACACATGGCCTCGAAAATATATTATAATAATTACTTACATCATTAAATGTTAATGATAAAATTATAATTTCATATTATATTACATTTATCAACCAACAAAAAACTTAGTGTAAGCAAATCTGATTGACATTTTATTTTGTTTATTTATTATTTATTAAAACAACTTATATAATACATTATAAAGGGAGTTTATAGGGACAAACAATTTTAAGTAAATCTCCAGTATAATGTATTAAATATTTCATTTATATGCTTATTCCAGTATTATAGATTTTAGAATTTAAATGAACAAATCTAAAACGGCTAAATATTGTAAACTGTGTTAAATTTAATAATATTTATTTTGATTATGTAACTTAGCACATAATAATAAAAAAACCACTTTCGTTTCCCACCATATTTTACCAGTCAATGGTCTCCCACAAATAAGAAATATTTATATCAGAATAATATTATAAACATTTGAGATTAGTTTTCCATTCGTACCCTGACACACATAACATATATTCAATAGACGAATCTTCCACAATATTCCAATTTCAATGTACATATTATTCAATATTCATCAATATATATAATACAGTAACATTGGTCACTATGCGTATAAAATAGTAAGTATTAACAGCACATATTTCTGGTATAATTTATTTTATTTTGAAATTTAAAATATGGATTTGAAAATACCTATACAGTATTTTGAACTAAAAATTCGTAGTTATATATTTGTAGTTTTTATTATCAATATATTTAGGTAATACAAAATATAGCACATATGCATAACATAATATTGATTGTATAATTTTAATTTTCTTAAAACAATTATAGTTAAGTAGACACCTACTAATTACTAATTATTGGATATATATTTTATATTAATTACCTACTATAGAATTGTAAAAATATAATTTTACTGAATAGGCTGTATAAAGTACAACCTATGAGTCTATGATCGAGGGTGATAGGTATACAGACATACAGTAATCGGAATTTTGTGTTACAAACACAATGAAAATAACGTTAAAAATGTGTGTAATTCCAACCATTTTTAAAACATAAAATCGTGTATATCTTAAAATATTTTGTTATTCATATTTAAGTACTATATATTATGGTGATTAGTATTATACTTTTACTATTACTATTTAATGCATAAGTATTCACATGAGCGCATAATATAATATACTAAAATAAATAAAATATATTGTGATAACATGTTGTTTAAACATTTGGCCCTAAACATATTTCAATAATATCTAAGCTTGCATAAAATATATTCTTTAAACATATAATTACATTTTATCACGCAAAATAAACACATATTATGAGGTACCTATTGTAAAGAGGAACTATATGTATCTACTAAATTTGACCTTGTTTTCGATCAGTTTTTGCACAAGTGTTATAATTCAATAAGCAATCACTACTACATTATAATCATCACTATTAAATTGCATCTTATTTTGTAACTATACGCCGTTGACCAAACTCATTTCAAATAAAATGTACCTTATGCCCGAAAACTATTGATGGCTTACAATAATATAAAACACACAACGTGTTTCCATAAAGTAGGCTATGAGAACAAGGTGAATAGGGTATAAGGGTCATTATTGATACCGATAAAATTCGAATAACATAAAATTATAGTAATGTAAACGGAAAAGTAAATCACATAACTTCGAGATAGTCTTACGAGTGCGTTAGGTTTGTAACCACGTGAAGTGTGTATTGTAAGTGTGTTAGGTAGCAACTAAGATTTACGAACTAAACTAAGTTTTATTATTTTAAAATAGTATTTAATTATTTATATTATGAAAAATAAATAGCAAAAGAAATGGGTCGAGTTTCAAAAAAATCAGTTAAAAAGTCTAACAGACCTCGAGCCAAGTCTATGTTCATTGCAGCAGACTGTGAAAACCAACCACTATTGGATTCAGATTTGAGTAAAACAAGCTTAGCGTAAGTAAAATACAAATTAATCATTTTAAATACTGATAACTATATAATTTAGTTGTATTTTTTTTCTAGAGAAAATGGATTCATATTTAAATATGACTCCGAAAATAGTGATTTAGAAAATAGTAAACCAATTGTGCAATCAAAGGCCAATGAATTATTATATCCGTATTACTTGAGGTATGCTCTACATTCAGATAAATTGTAAAGTACATATATTCTTATAGTAAATAATAATGTAGAAATACAAAAAAAAATATGATTTACTAATTTTATAATTTATAGATCATTTAGTTTGGACTATGACATAGTAAACAGACCAAAATTTTATCGAAAATTACAGCCTTACATACCATTAGGTGATACAGTAAGTTTTTTTTAAATATACCAAATAACATTACTTAGTAGACAGTAGTTAGCATATTAGATATTAGTTAAATAGTATGGAAATAAATAATATATTCCAGGCTTCACAATAATTATAGTTTAAAAAATAAAAATTATTAAAAATAAATATTTCTATAGTAGGTACCTATTATAGTCAATTATTGTCCTTTAATATTATAATATATTATAAACCAAATGTCCAAATACCATTTACTATAATTTATTAAAGAAATACAACGTCTGCACCTACAACTAATAAAAGTTAAAATGAGTTATACAATTTAAAAATAATATAAATACCTACTTATACAGTACCTAAATACATTAATTATTAGTAGGTTAAAATTACTAATAATATTATTAATATTGCTACTTTGTACTATTATTATTTATTACTTACCTATTGTATAGTTATAATTTTTGAACCAAGTTAATAAAATATATTACTTTCTAATTAAAATGTAATTTAATATAATTACCTATTCTTAATTTTTTTTTATATCTAGGTGTATTGTTGGTATTTTGGTAAATAATTTTAAAGCGTAATTATATTACTTAATAATTATATAATGGTTTTATTTTTGAATATTAAAGTTATAGACGGAACTGAGACAAATTTTCTGGGGGGGTTACAGGCTCAATACTTAAATCTTAAATCTAACAACATTTTCACATGCTCAATAAATCTTATATACATATTATTATATATGTTAATATTTAAAAATTTTAATATACAAATATTATATTTTATATATATGTAGAGTATGTTAATATAATATGATTATTATAATGTTTGAACATTGCGTCCTTGCCTTATGTTTATGGAATACAAATTATATTTATTGTAAAAGTGGATTGTGTATATTTTATATATAGTTCATATTATAAATTTTTACTTTTGTATTATCTTCTCTACAAAAATTTGAAAGGGCTAAGTCCCCCCCAAACCATCTCCTATTTCCACCTATGATTAAAGTAAAAAATGTTATAATAAGTTATGATTAATAACTTAAAACGTTGAACACTTTAACATCAACAATTTGGACCTTTATGAATAAGTTTATTTGGAGGCGAGCAGTGCAGTTCATAATTTATAATAAATTATCTACTTTAGGTACTATCTACTATTATTAAATAAATTCTCTTCATATTGATATTATTTTCATAAATTTATTGAACAGAATAAAATACAATAGGTAGTCACTACATTTAATTAAACACAAGTTATTTACAGAAAATATTAAAATAATTGATAATATATTAATAATTATAGTTAATGGATATAACAAAACTAAATTAGAAAACCTGGTTCTTTTGTATTAGGTATATTATTAAAAATTGTCTAATTTTGTTTAAATTAATTTAATTCTAATATCACAAATTGAAATAAATATTATAATACATATTTATATAATTAAATTAAATATAGGTTTTATATAATTTATTGAGTATTTTTATATCAATTTAAATAACAAAATTATGTTTTGTTATTTCAGATTACCACTGAACCATATACTCAAAATAGCATAATTACCATGTAAGTATCTTATAAAAATTACAATTTTTACACATTAAATATTAAAATATACATTATTAATAATTAATTAAAAAACAAGGGTGGCCGAGTTAGAAGTTCAAAACGTGGTAGAAGAATTGCTTGAAAAATAACGTTTGTAGTTTTAACACTTAAATTATTATTTTACTTTGCGGATATTCTTATTTCGTAGTATACTATAACGAAATATTTACTAACTTTATTTAAGTGAACATATATAGGTACTATTTAGACATTAAAATATTGTATAGTTTCGTCTATGCTCTTAAATAATGTTTTAATTAAAACGTATTTTAATAATTGTGTGCAGTAAATATATAGGAATGTAAAAAATTGCACCAGGATCGGGATAACTACGGTCTACGGACAACGTGGTTTTTCGTATCCAACATAATCGATAATCTATACTATTGTAAACAGCAAACATCAATTCTATCATGTGTGTATAATTATTACAATTACCTTTTTTTTCAAAATCCATCACGAGAATCGGATGTCCAACGACTGCGTTCCCCGAAGATATGATAACCGCCAATGTGGTGTTAAATATAAATTAAAATGATAGAATATCGATCGTATATTGTAAATTGTAAATCTAAATGATAAAAATATTAAATTTAATCGTCTTATGTCGACGTGGGAGAATTAAAATAGCGCCGGACAGTTATGAGACGATAATTTGATTTTATATACATATGTGTGTAAGTATTATATTCTATTATAATTTATAACGATGATCGTCGACCGTCAGGCCGGCCGGTCGGCTATTAATGAATGATGGGGTCGTACACCGTGGTGGAACGCGCGCCTGATTCTTAGAGACTATCATCGGCGGCGGCGGCGAAATAGAGGTTTATTGATCTGCTAAACAAACCCCGGAGAGTCTGGGGTCATTGCACCTTATGTCGGGTCCGCCGCCACTTCCACAAACGCGTGAGTTCAACAGCCCCGAGTACCTATATTTTATCACATAATCGTCTACGCCTCTACGGTAGTAGTAGTAGTACCTGTATAATTATAATAGTACTAAGTGGTACTAAGTTGTAGTTATAATGACGTATATTAGCATTCAGGGTGACTGGTGAATTTCTGTCCACGAAGGGATACATATATATATATATACCTACTTATATTTATAATAATCGAGTACAAAGGCGCTGTCATGCTAAAAATTGAACATAATCCGCATAATTACTCCTCTATATTGGAACAGTATAAAACTCATTAGCTGACATTCGCGTATCAGCAAATTTATTATTCTTACACAAGTTGGTAGACGGACTTATCGATGACCACCCTCTCTCATTTCTCATATTAACTGTAGAATGCCTATACTTGTTTCACAAGATCACATCATCCCTTAACCATTTCTCATTCCTATTCACAGTAATACAATACTAAACATAGTTATATTATATATAATAATCCAATTGATCGGATGATGTGCTTGGCCAATGAGTACCCTACCTATTTAGATTTTCAGTTCTAAATTATATTTATACTTATTAATGATATTTAGTTTCTAGAATTCTATAGTCTAGCTTATTAAGTTATTAATGTCATATAATTATATGTTTATTAGGTATCTATGTCTTATTTTGTACCATTGGGCCTCTGCCAATTTATAAATTTAAATAAATAAATAAAAATAAGCAACATAAATGTTTAGACGATGGAGGTAATTTTTAAAACAGACACCGACTTCTATTGAAATTAATTGATATTAATCGGGACCACTGATTCTAATTTACAAAAAGAATTTACGAAGTTACATATCTAAACTTCGTAAATTCCTCTAACCTACCAAAATGAGCTCCGATTTTAGTTTATCCCTTGTCATGCCGTAATTATACATAACATATATAATTACCATATTTCATAAAACGATGATGGAACTTTTTACTGCGGTTCTAACATCACGTGTATGAATGAATTGCGTATAACCACTAACCAGGATTTATTTTTGGAGAGTACATTTAGCCATTTACGAGTAGGCACCTGACTTTTAAATGAATCTCCATAACACTAACCATAGGGTATGATCCAGTCCAAGATTACTGTAAAAACTATAATTTTTTTTCATACATTTTCGTATTATCTCCTACTGAGACGATTCAGAATATCCATACATATATATCAAAACCAATTTGTTGTTGCACTACTTATTTTTTAAACAGAACCTAAATTTGCCTGCTGAAATAATTCACTATTACTTGAATAATTAAAATAAAATTTTAAATATAATATGTTTTAAGGTTCTAACCTACCTATTATAGATTTATAGAATAATATTTTGTTTTTTAGTTTTGCAATATGGAACACGATAATGGGAACGTCATTATTGGCAATGCCTTGGAGTGTAGAACGAGCAGGACTAATTATGGGCTTGTTATTAATGTTTTTCATAGCTGGGCTTTGTCTGTACACGGCCAATCGTATTTTGAAAGTACAAGTACTTCATGGTAAGTTTTATACTTTAATTGTCAACTTATATTTATAGTTTTTACATATAAAAATTCGGGTAGGCAGATTCTGGACATTCAACTTCGTCCTTTCGTTACTCAGATAAATTAGTGATTTATTATAATTAAGATTTGAATGCAATGATAATGCATTTAAAAATACGATTCTGAGCAAAATTCAGTTAGATATACAATATATTATACTGACAATCCAGTTCAAAATTGTATTATCTTCTATGAAGATTACCTACGATAACACTTAACTCAATTAAAATTATCACGAAATATATAAAATCAAAATAACAAAAACTGTAATTTTGCTGATTTTCTTCCAATCTTTAATAATTTTACTTCTCTCAAAAAACAAACTTTTGAGAAATTCAATATATGAGTTAAATAAAGTACCAACTACATGCAATTTACTACAAAAGTATATCTTATTCGTGGTAATCAAACCATTATTTCTACCCAAAAAAATGTTGACACGAAAAAAAAAAACATCTTTGTAAAACCAATACTTTCCTTACTTTTTATCTAAAATAACATAGGTATTACTATATTTGTATAAGTACTTATATGGTATAGGTTCTCTAGACAGGCGAAAATCTATTAAAATTAGAGGAGGCTTAACATTTTTAAGATCAATATCAGCCAATAGATTTTAACATTTGTATATATGTATAACTCAAAGAATTTTTAGGGAACTTAACCCTTAAAGCGCCTAATTTCCATTTATGAATTTTTAGGACATTAATTCTTCAACACTTGTATTATGATTTGTTTGTTTTAAGGAAACGAAAATGGCGAAGTAGCACAGTTAAGCAAAAAACTATTAGGTCCTTGGGCTGAAGTTATAGCAAAATTATTCTCGTTTATAATTTTATTAGGTGCTAATATAGTCTACTGGATATTGATGTCAAATTTTTTATATTATTCAGTTGGATATATTCATGGTAAGAAAATTGTATTTACTTATACAAATTATGTAATAAGTATAACTATAATAAAAATTAAATCAGCTATAACTATAATATTTACTAATATACATATGTATAATAATAATAATATACCTACTATTTGGTATTTTTTTAATGTATGATGTAGATTTGCTGTTTGCAGACAATACTGAGATGTTTCAATTTAACAATACCAATTGTAAGTTTTTTTCATAAAAATACTTTTTTTTTCATAAAACAATTTTTAACTACTTATATATTACACATATATTTTTTGTATATCTAATACAAAAATGTGGTGATCAGTTATTCTTTTTATAGGTACTTCATTAAATCATAACTACAAATACAAAAATGCCATACAGATAATATTAAATTTATATTGGTGATATACAAAATACAATATGTAAAACACTTTTTAAAGGATGTTAGTGAAACTTTTTGGCTAAAAAATTTGTGTCATAATAATTTTACGCCATCAAATTTATACAAAATAATTTAAATACCAACAGGATGTTTTAGATCTATTTATTAATAATTATCATCATTGTATTATTACCTAACACTGTATGAAAATTTATTAGGCATAAACATCAGGAATAAATTAAATAGGATTTTTAATTATTGTTTATTTTTTTTATTGTACTTTGTAATTGTTTCTTAAGTGTTTTTATATAAGTTATTGCAGTTTTTTTTAGCAGATATGATTTAATGATTATAATATATTAACGTATACCTACTTAATTGTGTTACAGTAATATGTCCGAGTAGTGTAGATTACATAAATAATACATTAACCATGATAAGACCATTAACATTGTATGAAAAAATTTGGGATCTTAATACAACGGTACCAATATTTCTTGTAATAATCGTAGCTCCATTATTAAACTTTCGATCAGCTACATTCTTCACAAAGTTTAATTCTTTGGGTAAATTGAATTACTTAATATTATAATAGTTTGCAATAGAAAACATTTAATATAATAAATCAGTAATTGTTTCTTTCTAGGAACTTTGGCGGTTTTGTATTTGTTTATTTTTGTAATAATCAAGTCATATAGTTGGGGAATCAATTTATCTGCACCCACGATAGATGGCTATACAGACATTTCAGAATTTTATAATAACACATTTCCTGCAACATCAGGCATGCTTACATTGTCGTTGTTCATACATAATATTATCATCACAATTATGAGAAATAACGAAAATCAAAAACACAATGCAAGTACTACACCTATTTAATCAATTAAAAATTCCTCTACCTTGCCATACACTCTCAACCAGATGTGGTTAGCATCCTTATCCCAACACCTCCATAGTTCTTGATCTCCTACTTCTTGTTAATTCACACCAGCTTCCTATATCATTCTCTATTCCAGTGGTTTTTTACCTGGGGGTTGTCATCCACTAAGGGGCCACTAGTAAATATTGGCAGGGTCACCAAAAATGATTTTACATTTCATAAAATTAAATATTTTCATATTATGAATTATGATGATGTTCAAATATATTATTTTAAAGCAATGTTTCAGTTAGAAATATATATATATATGTACAAGTTAAAACCATGAGTACTATATATACGTATTATAATTACTAGATTTATAAAAGTATTATATAGTATTCAGAAAATTGTATTATTTTCTATCATTAACATTCAAAATGAATCGTCTCAATAATAAAAAAAAAATGGGGGTTGCTTGAAAGCCACAGCTCTATTCCACCTCTTTTTTACTTTTCCAAATTTCCCTCTTACTTTTTACATTTATTTATAACAACTCTCACTGTCTATGAACCATATTTCCTTATAACATATCCAAACCATCATTCTTTCTAATTTTCTCCACAATTGATGCAACTCCTAAACTTCCCTTTATGTATTAATTTCTTATTCTATTCTCTCTAATCCCTCTTTTATCCATCTTAGCATTCTTAACTTCATTTTATTCATCCTCTGTTCCATTTTTTTGTCACTAGCTAATTCCTTAAAAGTTAATTTGTAAAATATTAAAAATTACCATTTTGTTTCTATTTTTGAATATATTTAGGGTCGTGATTTAACAATAGCATATACTTTAGTCCTCCTAACGTATATATTGATTGGAATTACATTCTACATTTGTTTTCCACTTGCCAAATCATGCATTGAGGATGTAAGTATAAATAAAATATTAAAATAAAAATTGTTTTATTATTAAGGGGACACTATACCCACATTTGTTGTCTCTGTCCACCATACACACAAAATAAAAAAATCTATATACCGCATTGTAATTATAGTTAATTTATAATTAATATTAGATTAAATTTACTTATGATCAAATTTGTAGTGAACATAAACTTTGCTCTAGCAAACAGTTACTCTAATACAGTTCATTTTAATATTTTAATTTTAAAACTAAGAAAATTAATTTTAAAAATTGAGTTATAAAAACTTGTTAAAAACTGCTTATAATTTGTTTAAATTAAAATTAATTAATTAAAAACCTTACGTCTAGAGACTAGAGCACAATTTGTTCTTTTCTAATAATTTGATAATATATAAATTATAGTGACAATGATATACCTCATTGTTGCTACAATTTATTTGATTTGATTTTAATTAGATTTGTCATGTAATGTGTATATGCAATACAGTGACAATAAATGTGGGTATAACTTCCTCTAACACCTCCAATAATACATTATTCTGGCTTGGTTAATAGCATGGAAGGGAGATAATTATAGGTAAATTGTTCTATTACCTCTACTCCACTACCTATACACTAAAATGTTTGATAGCCTAGATTATAATACCTTATGGTAAATTGGTATAAGACTATTTAAGTAGATTATTGCATAAAACGGTTAAGAGGACATTTATACTCCCATATTTTTCAATTTTCTGGCTATATCTATCTAGAAAGAAATATAATAAAATCACAGTAACAAAGAACACAAATTGTGAAGTTTAGGTTGAACTTACAATATGATTATCTATTAGCAAATTTAAAGACGAGCATATTTTGGATAAAATATCATATATTCATTTTGTGAAATATCAATTGAGCAAGTATAAGTGTGTTAAAAAAAATAAAAATCTTAACACACTATAACTTCTTTACCAGATTATATTTACCAATAGATGATTATACTCTAAGTTCAACCTAATTGTTACAATTTGTGTTCTGTGTTACTGTAATTTTATTATATTTCCTATTAGATAGACAAAGACATAACAAGTGGGTATACCGTTATCTTAATAACTACCATTAAATAACAATAATAGGCATTAGGCAATAATACTGCATTATAGCATACTTAAAACATTATAAAGCATAATATAGACATTAAACCAAATAACCAAAATAAATATTTTTGTATATTTTTATGCTTTATTATCCTTTGAGTTTAATTGTATTAAACTATGAATTACTAACTAAAATAAGGAAAACATTTATTTTTTTCAGAACTTTTTAAACAATTTTCCTAGCACAGACGTATTTAGCGTTATTGCTAGAGTTTTTCTTTTCTTCCAATTATTGACTGTCTATCCTTTGATATCGTACATGCTAAGAGTACAAGTATTCGCAGCCCTTGAGCTATCAATATACCCAAGTGTTCTACATGTTATAGCACTTAATTGTTTTGTCATTTTCATTTGCATATTGTTTGCAATATTCATGCCCCATATAGGAACTGTTATAAGGTAAGTAATCTGTTAATGTAATCTGTTAATTTTAGTCTAAAAAATTTATTTTTTTGTTTTTAGATTTAGTGGAGCTATTTGTGGATTTGTATACATTTATACATTACCCACCATGTTACATTTAGCTTCACAGAAGAAAAGAAATCTTTTAACACTGGGATCGGTCATATTTCATGTTTTCATATCATTGATTGGATTTGCTAATCTAGTTGCCCAATTTTTTATCTGAAATAAATGTTACAATTAAAAGAAAAACATAATAACTAAAATTAACATTAATTGCATATTAATTAAGAGGATGTTAGTGTATAGATAGTAATCTTTATCTGTTTGACATGCAACATAACAAATTAGAGCTTGAACATTTATTATTACATTTAAAAACAATAACACTTTTAAATCATTGACATATTCATTATGTAAAATATTAATAAAAAAGAAGAAATAACGATTAGGCTTTTTGATTTTTTAAATAGCTGTTACTTCTTTGTCAGAGAAGTAAATAAAATGTTTTTTAATCACTTGAAAATATTTTTGTCTTTAATTTTAGTAATGAGTAATTATGCTCTACATCTAACCTAATGTCACATTTGAGTTAAGATTATTTATTACTGTATGTTAAACAACCAGATAAAATAAATTATGCGCTGACATCCTATTAATTAGTTGTATTTTAACTTTTTATCAAAAGGCAATTTTCGTATTATGATCTCTTGTGTGATACTATTGACATTCCATTATGTATTTTTTTAACTTAAATTATGTATTTATATTATAAACTATAATTTATTATATACTGTTTATGAACCTAGTATAAGAAAAAATTATAAGTTTATTAAACTTATTTATTTTAAGAGTTTTTATATAAGTAAACTATAATCATTCAAATACATAATACATATATAACAGCACAACAATAACAAATACTATAAATACTATACTAACCGTGCAGAATTTAAATTATGACATTTATGTTAAACTAAAGACTACTTAAAATATAAATCATCCATTAACAAATTAAAAATTAAATATTTAAGAGACATAAGTTTTTTTTTAAATACATTTTAATGTCTTAGAGAACGTTTTACAAAAGAAGTCTGTCATTGTATTCAAAATATTTGTTTCAACAAATCAAAAATAGAATTAATTAAATTAAATTTAACTAAGCTAAGCTGTGATTTAGCTATATTCCTTAAATAATAGACACAACACAGATATTTTATTCATCTTACATCGAAGTAAGTGGAGGTATAATGTATTTTTAATTGCTTGTTGTTAATAAACATACACTTTTTTACAAATATTTACAGCTCATAAAAATACATTTTAAAATGTCCTCCCCCCATATTATATAAATTCTTATTATGTAGATAAACTATTAAGAATTTAAGATTGCCAATAGCTAATTTAATATTTAAATAAATAATTAATGTAAAATTATTAATAAAATAATAAAATAATTACTTATAAAACTGATTCTGATATGTTATTCATTGGTTTTGCATATTTTATAAGCCCAAACTTTATCTATTCCTGAGCCAATGACTAGATAAGGTTTTAAATTTGGAAGAGGGAAACGACAAGCAACTATCACTGTTTCATCAGATAGTTCTCTCATGAACTTATTTTCAAGGTCTAACATCTAGAAAAAAAAAAAACCTATACTTTTTCTTCACAATATAAAATTATGAATTAGATTAACCATTTCTTCGACACCAAATATGATAACATTTGAGAATGGTTTTAATTGGTATTTCCATAAATCTGTTCGTATAAATTTTGGAGAAGGCCGAATATTAGATTTCAATGCAACTAAACGTGAATATAATACTAACCAAAAATTTAATTCTACTCCAACTGATTCAAATCCATATTTTGCTGTATTCATAACCTAATTAAATATTACAGTTTCATTAATAAAACAAATTAATATTAATTGGAAAAACAATCAACCTGATCAAATTAAAATTTTTAGTTTAGTATTTATTTTTAAATATATAAATATCTATAAAATTAATTGTATAATTAATCATTATAATAATTTATTAAGATTAGGGAATAAAATTAATTTATAATTTTACTAGGTTAAGTGAGTTTCAAATTAAAGCATTTATTATTTTATTTATACATTAAAAAATTACAAATTTCAATTGATATATTTAATTAATAATTAATTAAATTTTTTTTTCTATTGATTTATTTTCAAGTTAAAAAAAAGTAACATACTATTCTTCCATCACCACTGCCCAAGTCAACTAATTTCCCTTTACGTCCTTTAATTACATGTAAAACATTTTGAATTTGCTCATTTGTTGCTGGGACAAACGGTAAGCATATCTTTCGTAAAGCTGGTGATACAAACGGATAACATATTATACTCAGTGCAATGGAAGCTCCACCTAATTAATATATATATATATATATTTTTAAATGGATACATTGTCAGGTAATATAAATCATTATTTCTTTAAAGTATAACGTTAATAGATTAAAAATAATACATACATACCAGTTATACCAACAAGAAACAATCCTTTTAAATTTCTGTTATTAGTTAACTCATTACTGTCAAATGGCAAATCACTAGTCATATTGGCCTGTGTTCCTGAAAATAATAATTTTATTTATTTATAATTTCAATGTGCATACATTAATAGCAGGGCTAGGATTTTGTAGCATTTGCTTTTTCTTTCATCTTTTTCTCCAGAACATAGCTAATCAAAAACAAAATTTGATTCATTCATCACAGAGTTCTAATATGCAATTTTGGTACTTTTTGTCAGTTTATTAGCTTTTTAATTAGTTTTTGTTAACTATACGCATATTTAGAACATTTACGCACATATTTATCTAAATTATTATACATTGATTTATTTTAATTGTATTATTATTTATTATATATTTATTTTGTGATTGCAAAGTGAAAATTATAGTTTTTTCCGAAAATATTCTGAAAATAGATTCTTAAATTTTGTCAAGGGAGTAACGAGTGGGGAATAGTGGTTATGTAATACGTTGACTGTCTGGACTTCAGACGCGATAAGCTGTTTAGTTATTCTAAGAATTAAATGATGTGAATATATAAAAATTTGTTAAATAAATTATTTTTTGATGTTAAAAATATTTTTCAGCTAAACTTAAAAATGTCTTTTTTAGTTGCATTTTCCTGGTTAAAATGCTTTTTATTGTAGCATTATTGGCAAATTTTTAATTCCTTAATTGTAGGTTTTTAGTGCTTCATTTTCCTAGCCCTAATTATTAGTCATATTAGTCATTATTAGTCGTAATTGTAACTCGAATATTAAATAAACAAAACTTATATTACGAAAATAGTACTTATACATAAATTGCTATAATATTATTAACACTTACTATAAGTGATGCTTATGTATGTTTATGTAGATACAATATAGTACGTAAATTGTCAAGTACTTGAATAATAAACGAATATTTTATATTTTATAACAATAAAGACAAAACCAAATATCTATAAATACCAATTTACAATTTTTAATTACGTGTTTAAAGTTCAAACATAATAACAGAGAACATACTTTTAACAAATACTATAAGTCTATAAATATTATTATATAAACGTTTATATTTTTATAGTATTTGCTTTTAAGTTGCAATTCAAGATTTGCATTAGGTAGAATATAGATTATACATTTTTACCATGCGGCATGCATTATACTATCACGGACTTATTATCTAAAGTTTACTAATCCCTTATCAGTACATGTTTTGTTCTATAGAAATATTGAGCAACAGCAGCTGTTTGATGCAAGTTTCTGAAGACTTAAACGGCAGACCATAAAGTTTCTTACGTTTTGTACATTTCTTCATATTTATACTACTGCAAATCTGCAACTTTGGCTATATTCTATAAGGGGGGAGGGGGGCAATTGTCCGCTAAATGATAAGAATCCAATAATGATTATAAATCGAAAAATTACTACCAACTATTGCAAACAAAATATATTTTATTTGAATTTTAATAATAAGTAATAGAATAATGTATAATATAATATTGATAAAAGTTATTGTAATAATAACATTTATATAATTTAAAAATTTAAAAATTTAAATTTTAATGCTTTCTAATTGGCTATTATAAGTTTATAATTTTATTATATTGAATGTAATATATAAAATTTGATAAGTCGATTTTTGGTTTTAAATGTTTTAATAAAGTTATTTATTATATTTACAATAGTCTTAATTTTTGGATCTAATTTAATTATAATATTACTGGGATAGGAAGAATAATTTATTTTTGTTTAGTAATTTTTTATTTAATAAAAAATCATTAAAATTCTAGATTCTTAACAATTTATTTTAAATTGAATAAGGGATTTATTTATTATTTGAAGTTTAATTTGTATTTTAAATATTGGGCCATAAAAATATGAAATTACAATAATATAATACCTATAATATAATGTACTATGAAACTGTATTTATTTAAATTATTATTATTTTAATAATTTTTAAACTAATAAATATTAAAATAATTATAGAAGATTAAACAAGTAAAATTGATTTAAAAGATTGTTAGCAGTTAAAAATCTTTATAATTGGAAATTTTTATTTTTATTTCAATGTTATTAACAGTAATAAACCTCTTTTTGGTTGCAATTAATATGTATCTAATTTTTATTACTTCTTATTATTTTATTATTATATTGTTATGAAAATTTATTTAAAATAATTTTTAAAAAAAAATTAAATGTTTTATAGTTAATATAATATATATTTCATATATAATTTATAATTTTCAATTTGATTATCTAAACTTTCGTTTATAAAATAATGTGAAAGTTTTAAATGTAAATTTAAAATTGTATTTTAATTACTGGTAAAATAATAGAAATTTTAATATCAAAAATTAAGAAAATAATTGCAATTATACAAAAATTTATTGAAAATGGGATTTATGCTTTAAGTAAATGGATCAAAACCACATTCAAATAAAATTATTTAAAATAATTAATTTTTTTTTTCTATATTAATTAAGGTTATTAATATTATTAATATTATTATTGAACATAAAATTATAATTATTATCTTTTTTATTAAATTTAACTTTTTGGTTGGATAGTTTTATATTAATAAGATTTAAATATTAATTTATATTTAATTATGTATAAAAAATAATCATATAATATAAATATCAAGCTGCTATTTGAAAGCTAATTTGATTTATAAATTTTATTTGTATTTTATATAATCGTATTAAATTTACTAATAGAAATATGCATGCTATATATAAAAAAGATCCAAAATAGAATCAGAGAATGTAAAAATTGCTTGTTTATATATAATAATTTGTTAAATAAGAAAATATAAATATAGTTACTTAAAATAGTGGTTAAATTTATAAATATAAAAGTTAATAATTATAGATTTGAATGCAATTATATATTTACATTAGAAAATACGATTCTGAGCAAAACTTAATATAATACAATATATTATACTGATAAGCAATTCCAAAAATTTACCACGTAGGTATGTAAACAACTTATGTGAATACTCAAAACAATTTTCAAGTTCCTACGTTAAAAACTTGATTAGTTATCACGAATTTAAATAACGGAAATCGTAATTTTGCCGATTTTTTGACATTTTGTGGTAGTTTTTCTTCTCCCAAAGAAAGCTAAAATCCATCCTTTTTAGCTAAATAACGACAAATAGCTGAATGTTGGTTCAATTTTACCATCAATTTCCAAAACCGGGACTTTTCCAAAAGGCATATATAAAGTAAATAAAAATAATTTAGATCTTAATTCATGTATAATGCAATAATACTGTATAATAATGTATAATACTGATAGACGGTTCCAAAATTTATCACGTGTGTAACAACCTACAAGAATACTCAAAAAAATTTACGAGTAGTCCCTACGTTCTAAACTGCATTAGTTATCATCAAAATCTAAAATCAATTTCGTCAAGATTACGATTTCGGTGAATTTTGTCGTTTTTCCGTTATTTATTGAAAGTTTTTCTTCTCCTAAGAAAATAATTTTGAGAAATTCGAAAAATGAGCTAAATAGCTCATAACTTATTATTATTATCAACTAGATGCAATTTTCTACTGAAAGATAGATGGTAATCGAACCATTATTTTCACATAAAATCGTGCTTTCAGACATTAAAAAAATATAAAACATTATTGTAAAATCAATATATTTTTCGCTTCGCTCAGAATCTAAAATACATATAAAGTAGTATGGGATCAGGCTTGGTAGAATGGTCTAAACACATGTTACGATGCTAGAGGATCGATGAGCATATCTATTATCTTGACTCTTGAGCATATCGGTCACAATTTCTCGAAAAAACTCAATAATTTAGGCTAATTAAAACGTCATATTTTAGTTAACCAAGAATCATTTTCAACTTCCTTGATATATTATGAAGATTGTTAGTTGTTTCTAAAGTGGCCAAAAATAATGAAAATCGAATCAATCAGTTTAGCACGACAGATTTTCAGATTGATGATTTACTTCGGGCGATAGGTTATAGACTATAAAATTACAACTGAAACTGTGTAAACGCATTTTAAAAATTCGGAAGGAACGCCCAGAATTGAATTCCACGCTTGTAAAACTTATTGTGTGTCATATTGGAATAGGGTATAATAATTATTAAATATATTTATATATTATATACCAATATTCATATTATAGTGCCGTTGCACTCACGAATTCCACCATTCCCCGTGACAATTTTGTCGCCTGGGAGAGGAAAATCTGCACAACTACTCTATGTTAGAGATGATCTTATACAGATGTAATAATTATTATTAGGTTTAGATATTAATTGAAAATATATGAATACATTTATATAATATTAAACCAAACACAAATTAAATTATGTTTCAAATAAATAAAAAACAAAGGTAGACTTATTCAATTGTTTAAGATATCTTTAATCTTGATAAATTGATAAATGACCTATCCTATAATATGACCAGCAGCTGCGTAATAGAATGCGTGCGCAGTCTAATTATTATTAGTCTAATCTTTCATACAAAATCCAAATGTGGACTTAAGTGAAGCACTTGTTTCTGTTTTACGTGGCTATATTCATTAAATATAGTTATTTACCTATGCTGTATTTTATCTAATCATAACTCTAAGCCCTAAGGTATTAACAAAGATTATCAGAAATTATGTTTCATACTATAATCTGTGGTATTAAATATTAATATAATAGATTTATAAAAATATTTAATGATTATTCATCATATTTACTGTTTAGTATTTTAGTCAGCTAACTTCGCATACGTATTTTTAGTACATTATACATGTTTCGCTGAGCTCATCCCTAAAAGAAGGTAAGAAGAATATGAATAATATTAATGTAATATAATTTTAATATTTAATTACATATAAAAAAAAATATATAAGTACTTAATACAATCTTATAGGCATCATTAATACACCTGGGAATACTGAGTTGTACTTTTGACTATTTCGTCTTAATCTTCTAAAGAAAAATGTTTCAAAGTCTTGAGTCTTGTCTGGAAAAATATGTTCCACCGGAAGAATTAGATCATGTGCAAAGAATACTATATGGAAAAAAAGTGGAGTATGTTTGTATTATTCTTTGTGAAATAAGTTTTATTTTTTTTAAAATAAGCATTAAAAACTAAAGTATTAAAGGTATAGTTAAACACTTTATATTATTATAGTAGGCTATATTCAGGGCTTAAAGTGGGAAAAAATTCCAGGAGGGACTAATGTCTCCATATAGTTTTAAGCGTTCCATATATCATTTTATGTCCCCAGAGCGTTTTGTAATGTGTAATTTGTTAAAGGGGACGCTTTTTAACCACCATTAGAGGTAGGGGGACTGAGTCCCCTTACGTCCCCCCCACTTTAACCCCTGGCTATATTATAATCTGTAGTATATTATGTACCTATGTTTATTATACATTTATACAATATGTATTGTTTCTTCTGTTTTTTTCCAAATTCCATCCTACTTGTAACTCAATGTATTTTTATCTTTATCTGAATATAATATATTATCTCTATATAAAATTAATGTAAGCATATTGTATATCTATGTTCTGTCTTTTTCATATTTATTTATTGATTTTTATTTCTAAGTTATAATTGCTAATAGTTAGTAAATAAATTGTTTTATTATTTAAATTTAAAAAAATATAAATTAATTTCCTAACAGGGAACTTGAATTACCAGAACAGTGTATAAATAATAAAGACGATGTAGAAGTTAAAGGATACAAATTTGATTCTTTAACTGAAGAATTACGAGAAAAAAGGTATTAAACATTAATGTGTAGTTTTATTTATACATATTAAATTAATAATGTATATAATAACTATGAATACATAAAAAACTTGTTTCATACTTTAGATAATTATAGCGAAGTAAATAAGCAATCTAATTATTATGTTAGGTTAGTTAGGGTTGGTGTCATTCAACATAAAATTGTTCTTCCAACAACTGCTCCAATAGTAGAACAACGTAATGAAATTTATAAAAAAATTGGCAAAATAATATCACTTGCATCTGAGGCTAAAGTAAATATATTGTGTCTTCAAGAAGCCTGGCGTAAGATAATTAATGACGAATTCTAACTATAGAATGTATTCTTAAGTTAAATTTTATTTTTTAGCTATGCCATTTGTATTTTGTACTAGAGAAAAATTTCCTTGGTGTGAGTTTGCTGAATCAGTTAAAAATGGGCCATCGACTATGTTCTTAAAAGAAGTACTATTAAATTCTATAATTTTAAATATAATCAAATAATGTATTAAAATTAGTATTTTAATAAAAAATTTAACAGCTTTGCAAACAATATAATATGGTTATTGTGTCGCCAATTCTAGAACGTGATGAACATGAAGTAATTTGGAATACAGCTGTAGTCATTGATAACTTTGGAAAAGTGATTGGAAAACACAGAAAGAATCATATACCTAGAGTAGGTGATTTCAATGAGTCTACTTACTATATGGAAGGAAATACAGGACATCCTGTTTTTGAGGTAATTATTTAAAATTTTTAGAAAGTATAAAATATCTACTGGTTAGTATAATTTAGACAGTATTTGGTCGTATCGCAATAAATATTTGTTACGGACGCCACCATCCTTTGAATTGGTTGATGTTTGGGTTAAATGGAGCTGAAATTGTGTTTAACCCATCAGCCACAATTGATGGTCTTAGGTAATGTGAATAAAATTTATTGAAGTATAATATTACAATTATATTACAATTTATTATTTTTCATGTAGCGAAACATTGTGGGGAATTGAAGCCAGAACAGCTGCAGTAGCAAATAGTTATTTTTCATGTGCCATTAATAGAGTGGGTACAGAAATATTTCCGGCAGAATTTACTAGCGGTGATGGTAAACCAGCACACAAAGACTTTGGCCATTTTTATGGTTCCAGCTATGTTACTGCACCTGATGGCTCAAGAACGCCTGTAAGAAATTACAATTTTTTATACAATTATCTTTCATTAAAAAAATATCAAAACAAAAAATAAAAATAGTTTCATGTATTATATGGTTTAGTGTTCAATTCTAACATTTTTAGTACTTTTACATTTTTTAGGGACTTTCAAGAACTAGAGATGGATTACTTGTTACAGAAATGGATTTGAATCTTTGTAGACAAGTAAAGGATCATTGGGGTTTTCAAGTAATATATTTTTTTATTAATCTAATTTTTTTTTATACAATTGTTATTTCATTATTCTTAGATGACCCGAAGACTAGATTTATACGCACATTCTTTGGCAGAAATTGTAGACTCAAAATAATTTTATTAATTTCAAAAGCAAGTAATAATATCTTAATCAATATAAATAATACATAATTCTATATCATTTAGCTATTCAAAATGTATTATTCATTAATCATTAGATATTTAATTATTAGAATATTAAAAATACTATTATCTTAAATCTATTTTGTGATATATGGCTATTACTGTTCATAATAAAAAAATTGTATATAACATAGCTAAGTACTACTATTGTTTTTACTGTTATTTTAATTATTCCCTCCAAGGTTCCATTAAAAAATGTTAACCGATATTGTATTATACATCACTACATTAAAACAGTTATCATTACACAGTCACACAACAATGTTGCTCTCCATTTTTTCATTTTTGCTCATATTAGGTAAATGTTTATCATACAACAATCAATGGGTACCTAGTTTCTACTTGGGTACTTTTCCTGAGAAATTTCAAACATTAAGAATGTATCATGGATCGTGCACTGTTTCTTTGACATCTTTTAAAAATAAACATTTTAATGTAGAAATACCTTTAACTAATGGTTCAACACCAGCTGGTTTTTGTGCCATACTACTAAATAGTGCAGAAAACTTAAGTTTAGCTATAGCATTAGAACAAGGATTAAATGATGCAAATAACAACTTAATTAATCAAAATATCAAATTATTTGAAATCAAGAATACAAATGTCAAACTTATTAAAGAGTAAGATATTATATTAACTTGAATATAATTAAATATTTATAGTTTATATTTTAATTTAAGATCATAAATAATGTAAAACTAAAAATGTATTTATCCTTCAAAATTATACATAAAATATTAAAATTTAATAATTCTAACTTTATTAAATCATATTTCAGTGTATTTGGTTCAAGTGATGTTCCTGGTATATCATTAACCAAATCAAATACAGTTATACTTTTAATAAAAGCAGATCAAAGTATTAACTTTTCTTTAAATATATATACATATGAATCATAAAATTATTATATTTTTAATTAAGTATTAAGTTAAAAATACTGTTTGAAGATAAAACTTTAATTGTATATTATATAAAAATATTTTTATTATACAAAGTATAAATCATGTAATTTTTTAAAAAAATAATTAGTTATAAGAAAATATTTAATTATAAATAAATTTAGCACATTATTACATATATCACATATTTTAAAAAAAAATTCAATAAACACTTAATCTTAAATCTTATACATGAATGTTATTAGAATTACTATTTTTAAACAGGATCTATATAGTTCAGCACAGATCATATTATTATCAATAGATATAATTATATTATACAATTAATTTAATTTAAAATATGTTTATTAAAATTATATTATTAAATTGTATTATTCTAAAATAAATATTATATATTAATAATAAATTCTTATAATATAATATTATAGTTCTCTAATAAAATAGCTTTTTATTTTATTCATAATACCTATATTATACTTTAAAATTGTAAATATTAATAGCATCAAGAGAAAGTGAAAATAGTAAAACAAATGAAATAACATTAATTTACATGGTCATTAGATAAAATATAAATTATGGTAATTAACCCTGATATTTTTAATATGCAAAATAGATGGTACCTGTATAAGTTTATATCCTTTTTTTATATGGGTTTGTTCTTGTAAATACCTAACTGTTTAACTTTCACTATATAGTTGTATACAAAGCCTTACAGCTAAAAGTCATTTATTAATAAAATTATAGACAAAAAAAATGATGTTCTTACTTAAAAACATTTATTTAGTCAAAATGTCTATTATAATATTATTT
Organism: Eriosoma lanigerum; assembly: GCA_013282895.1. Lineage (NCBI taxonomy): Eukaryota > Metazoa > Arthropoda > Insecta > Hemiptera > Aphididae > Eriosoma > Eriosoma lanigerum. The sequence continues at coordinate 24,236,464 of CM023360.1, read as the reverse complement.
AATCTATATGGTGAAAGTATGCAATTAAATTTCAAATGGCCTAATAGTCATATACAGTTGACACCTTGCCATTCTACATACACAATAACTTCAGGAAATTATATGTTAACTTATGATTCTAAAGTTACTGGAAATTATCATAGTGAGTACCTAATTGAATACACCATTATTAAACAAAAATAGTAAAAAATGATACATTTATTATTTAGATGACTGCACATTTTTAATAGAAAGTCCTCCAGGAACACAAATGAAATTAAACGCAACTATTTCAATATTAAATAAAAGCAATGAAGTATGTATGAATTGGTTGAAATTCTATGATTTTCATAGTAATACAACATTAATACCTTTTGGAGAGTAAGTTTAATAATTAAATAGTATTTAATCATTAAAATTTATTTTTGTATATATTTTAATAGATATTGTGAATCGACTAATATAACAAACTCATTAACTTTTTCAAACATCATATTTATTATTATCCAAATTTCACCAGATGATGTTTTCCAATTGAATATTATAGCATAATAATAAAAAAAAAAAAACATTAGAATAAATGTATAGCAGATTTTAATTTATATTAATATATAATATCTAAGTTTAGTTGTTAATCTAATTTATAAAGGTGCAAATGTTGAATTAAATCAAAGTTTATTTAATTTTAAGTTATTTAATTTGTTTTGTACATTTAAGGCAAAACTTCAAATCTTACCAATCTGTGATTTTTATGCTTATTAGTATTTTTTATTATTCCTATGTTATGAAGATGTGTAATTAGATATTTAATATACTAATTTATTTTTAAAATTTTAATATAATTTAAAATATATATAACTTATATAATTTAAATATGTTGTTTTATTATAACTTATATTCATTTAATAAGTTAATGATTTTTCCATAAGAGTGGCAGTGTTCATTAAACTTTCTTTTTCATTTTTAAAAAATAATAACATTGTTATATATACTGGTTCATAATATCTTAAAACTTGTTTTTTCAATGATAACCTAAAGTCTTCTTTTACACCTTTACCAGCTCCTCTTGTTGATATCCTAGGGCTATGAAAATTAAATTTTATTTGTTAAATTCATTTTTATAATATAATACATACTCAAATGTTTTTTTTTTTTTACCTTAATGATGAAGCTACACATGGAAATATATTTAAAACACATTTGTCATGTTCCGTAAACATAGAGATAAAATGTTCAATGATATCCACATTTGTGATGTATAATGAAAATTGAGGATATGCAAACATGGACATTTTAGCTATTCGACTATACATATCTTCAGCAATTTCTTTGCCTTCTGGCCAAACCATTTGTGACAGTACTAAAAGATGTCCTATTAAATCAGAAGCTGTTGGAAAATGTGAAAGCTGATTCTAAATAAAAATAATAACAATTTAGACTGTCTTATATAATAAAGATATCCTAATGAATAATTTCTATTGGTAATCAATTATTCTTAATTAAACTGATATATAATAAAATAAAAACCTACATAGAGTATTTGAATCATTATTTTGATACAATACTGCAATACAGGTAATTTTGCTATTTGAATATAATACATTTCTCTTTCATCAACAGGATTAGCTATTTCCATTGACACTTTTCCATCTAAGGTAAGACTTTCTATTTGTTCAACTACCTCAAAGATGTATTCAGTACATTTCTATGAAAAACATATTTTTAAAACTTTAAGAATTAGTAAAAATAGTTATTAAATTTATTCACCTTAAATTCTTGTACACAATAAAATAATGTTACTAATGATAATGATCTTCTAATATTTTCTTGAACTGGTACAACTTTAAAAAGATTCTTGTACTTTCCTTGGTAAAATTCAATATCATTAAGAAATTGACCTATGAATGTATCTACTTTAATTTGGGCACTTAGTTTCCAATAATCTGCAAATATTTACAGTAATAACTTATTAGTTAATAATAAGTAATAGGTTGTTAGAATACATATATGATAATGTTATTATACCAGTGCACATTGGTTCTTTATTAGTAAGTAATTCCCAATAGTTGAAAGCCATTTTGAAATGATCTAAGACCTCAGATGACTCATCAGTTATACCAATCAATGATTCATTTAATTTCGTGGTTATTGACAGCACAGCCTGTTTTAAAGGGGGTTTATTAATTTGTATTGTTGGTCCTTTAATTGCTTTAACTAACAAGTATTGTGAACCATTTTCTAGAAAAAAAATAATATCAATAAGAAAATTATAACATAATTTCTATGCAAAAATATAAATGTATAATTTCTTACCAGGTTGTAAGGATTGGTTGTAATCAAAAACATGTCTCAATAATAATATCATACCACAAAAAACTAATTGTTTGCTAAGTTCACTATTATTTGAAGCAATTACAAATTTTTTTGCAAAACTTGATACTTTTTTCCATGCTTTTCGTTTATCACTGATTTATAATAATATAAATTAATATTCAATACAAAACAGTTATATACAAGCTCTCGTATAAATTAATTAGATAATTCATATAAAATTGACAAACTACCTTTGACTTAATACAGATCTTAATTCCCAAGAAAGTTTTTTACCAATACGTTCACATGACGCAAATAAATCTTCCCAAGGTGATTTAATATAATTTTCAGTATCAGGCAAATTCTAAATAAAGTTATTAAATTAATTAATTTAAGTTATATAAATTAGAAAGAAATATATCACCTGTATAATAGAATGTCCACCCATAGCATAGTTAATATAAAATTCAGTAGTTTTTGTTAACATCTTATATAAATTTTTCTGATTTAGGGTACTCATTGACACTAATAAAGGACCAAGATCACAAACTGTAAAATAATAATATTTTTAAATACAAGTAGATTTTAACATTTATATTCATAAATTTTTATGTAATTATATAATTAAATATTATAATAATACATTTAATTCATTATCCACATCTCAAAGTATAAAACTTATAGTTATTAAAGTTTTAATCTCAATTTTAATTTTAATTCAAATATAAAATACATTTTAAAATTAAGTAAGTTTATTTTATAATATAATTATTTTATCTACCTAAAATCTTTCTGTAACAGTTTATAACATTAGGGCATTGATTATGCTTTTCTGCTGTAATCATCGTGTCCATCAATTTTAACTAAAACAGATAATTTTTTTAATTATTAATATTAAATATATTTTTAAAAAGTAATATATTACTGCTAATTCAGTTGATGATTGAGGAAAACGATTTAGTAGTAAAAGTACTAGACGACAATGTTCCATTGTGTCTTCACTCCTTTCAGCGCACACTGATAATAACTTCTGTTGAATAGCTAAAGAAACCAATAATTAATTAAATATAATTAATACTGTCCTCATAATCATACATTTTTTATATGTATGACATTAATTGAAAATCATGACTAAATATTTAGCTATTAAACTCCTAGCAATCGCAGTCGCAATTTATAATTAAACCCATTTTAATATCTATAATAATTGAATAATCAAATGGGTCCTGCCGATATTTAAAAACTATCTAAATAAACTCATAGTAAAATTTATCAATAATCTCGGTTAATTCATATTTACCAAATTAATTAAATTAGTCATAAAATTAATTTACAAATTTTTCTAACATTTACTTTTTAACTGCTGCCACTCTCTTGTAAACACTTTATTCATAAATCGAATGTGTCAAAGACCTTGCATTTTACTTATACTGCGTTTCATCTAAGAGCGCACCGCCTTGGCGCTTCCAAATGATTCACGGAGCAACGTTCGGACCACTCAGAGCTGAGTCAAATCGCACTGTAATTGGTCGCCGTCACTGTGTTAACAAACAATTAAATTAATTAATTTGTCTGTCGTGAGTAAACATGTGCGAATTTGGACGCATTATCGTCTACCCCCCCGGTGTGCTCTTAGATGGAACGCAGTATAATTCCTATTAGAACCCTAAAATGTTTGGGTTTTATTAAGTGCAATACTATTTATTTTGTATCTAACTTCTGTTTCAGCTCAATCTATTTTTCTTAAGTTTGTTTAATTTTTGAATATAGCATTGTTGTTTGGACAGTACCTTGTTTATGAACAAGTTCAAAACTATTTCCTGTTATACGCTACCAATAAAATATTTAAAATAAAACACAACTGACAATGTCATTCACTTCTCATTAGATATTCCAACTTTAGTCTCTTTCCATATTAATGTAGACATATATTTTATCTCTTTTCTTCTTAACAGCTTCAATGATGACCTTGATCTTCTGTTAAAATATATTTCCATGTCCCTATTTACATCACCAGAAATAATTTTCTTCTTTACATTTCATCCTATCACAACACTTTATATAGCCCAACCATTGTTTTCATAGAATCTTCAGTTTCTTCAACTAGTTGTTAGGCATTCTTACTTTTTTGAATTATAAAAATATGTTTAAAATTGTTGTTTTTATTATCTCTAATATAATATACTACTTTCTTGTTACCATTAAAAATGGCCGATGTAGCGTTAAATAAATAATAATATTAAATTTAAACTTAATGATGCACTGTGTATATGGTAAAATTACGATATTAATTTGCTTACATAAAGGGAGTGCAGAAAACATTTCTTGAAAAAATGCTTGTTCTTCTGATAAACAAGCTGTGTCCATACATAAAATAGGTGTAAAATTTTCAATCTCTTTCCAAAGAATTGGTTCATTAGGAAAATCTTCAAGTCTAAAAATAAATTTTTTATTAAACCATATTTAACTTAATGGAATAATTTTTAATCTTACAAACAACTGAAACATCTAGCTGCTCTTTGAACACAACGCAAGTTTTTTTCTATTTCGTAACATTCAAACTAAAAGTTATATAACAAATTTTAAACATTAACAACTTGTACAGTTTTAAATGTTTATAAGTACTAGTAAAAATAAATAATATTAACATACATGTATACTAAAATTATTGGGAAACATTGATTTGGCTGTAAGTAACCAGGATCGACATCTATAACAATCAGTTTCTAAAAAACTTTTAGCTTTGTTCATCATATACTCTTCATCAGTTACAGTAATATCCATTGGCTCCATTTTAAATAATAATTAATGTTATTTAATATCCAATTGTATTACCTAAATTTAAATTATTTAATACAGAATATATATAAGTACACAATTAAAAATATTCAACAACTTAAAAACCAGAATACATATTAAAGTTTAAATATAATATTAGAATAAAATTGGAAAAAACGCTCTAGTTTTATAAAAAGAGATTGTTAGTAAACCCTAGATCTCGCATTAGATTATTGAACATACGCTTGTAATTCCATGATTTTTAACATGAAAAAATTAGTGAAATATATTTATATTTTATTATGATTCTTTAATTCTTAATTCATTATTATACCATTGAAATTATGACATAATGCACTTACAATTATAATTTAAAAAGTAAAAATGTTTACCAAATACAATAAACAGTATATATGTTTGTTAATCTGTTTACTGTTTAATGTATTTGATAAATAAAATAAGTATATTTAATATTTCTGAAGATTTTGGTTGTTACTTGTTTCTTTTGACTTTTGATAAATATACTACCTATAATAGTTTAAAAATTACTAGGTTTTATCACAGAGTGAATCTATAAGTTCATCTATTCTGTGGTTTGATCATCTTTCGAGCTCCTTCCAAAATTTAAGTTTCCAATGTTGAAGTCATGTGATGAATTGGATTCAATTTCCAACATTTAATCTTTAAATTATTTTTTATTGAGCCACTCTTTCTGAAATTTTTGGGGATACAGAGTTTTACCCATTTTCGGTGGGAAATACTAAAATATTAAATTTACAGTATTTAATATTTAATAGTATACTCTTTAAGGCCTTAATACAGATCAATATACTACGGATACGAAAATACGAACTGAATAATGGGCTTCACGCTCTGCTTATCAGTTATCACAATATTCACATAAAACATACCGGTATCACATATTATATTAAACCCGGTATGAACCATAAAATAATATTACTCTGTATGATATGAACAACAAATTAAGATAATTAAGTATATTGTCATCATAGACTTATAATATATTATATTATAATAATATATTATATTATAAGTCTATGATTGTGATATAGTCACAGATATAGTTTATAATATATATCTGTTCATATAGTATAATAATATACTTTTACGTCTAACTGTATGGTTACTGGTTACATTTTGATAGAGACACCAATGATTTAATACGATTTTCCTGTTGATATTTTCAATAATACCCGCTTTTAATAATTCTTGTGTTTGTTTTTCTACTTCGTTTCTTTCAATACAGCTTAATTTAAAATTTGGTAAATTTATTATAGTATCTTTAATTAATTTAATTTCGATTGGCGGTAATCGAGCAAGACCTAAATCATATTTTGATTTCGAAAATACAGCATCGTATTTTTTTAACAATATTTTAATTTTTTCTTGCTGGTCGTTAGATAATGTTGGATTTATATCATATTCAATCTTATCTAATAATTTATAATGTTTTTGGGACGGCAATGTTTCTAGTGAAAACGTGTGTTCTTTAGATGTACGTGCGGCGTTATTATGAGACTAAATTTCGATTGAGTTTTTTATTGCGCTGCCAAATTTTATCTCGTCTGCGACGACCGCCTGGGTTTCATTACACACATTATTTATTGCTAAATCGTCATTTTCGATGCGTTGCTTCAAACATTGATTTTTATGTGTTACATTATCGTAATCAGTAATTTTAACGAGTGTTTGGAATTTAAAATTTACACCTGCGTGTGGTCTAAATTTCAATGGTGTCCAATGATTTCGTGAGAACAACACGACTAAATATTCCCGACCTGGCTTGGAAAATACTATAACATCAGATTTACTGTCTGTTAAATAGTCATACTTAGAAATAATTATTAAATTAAAATTATAAAAATCTGCCACAGCAGCTATATCTTCCCCTTTAAGCCATACAGGGTGTTTCGATAAGTATAATCTTAATAACTGTTTTATATCATTAGAGCTGACTGGTACTCGATTATCATTTAAAACTTCGACTAGTGTATTTATGCCGCAATAACCATCGTCTTGAACATTTTTCAAAATATAACTTTTTAATATAGTATTTTCAATTACTTGATCTTCATTTAAAATTATAAATCCTTCTATTGTTTGTGTGTGAATTTGATCAGTATCACTCTTATTAAAATTGATTTTAAATTTCTTATTATCCTTGTATAATTTAATTTGCGATTTTTTTATATTTATATTTGCCCCATATTCTTCCATAAAGTTCATACCAAGGAGACTATCTACCTGTAGATTTGTTACTACAGCGCACATTATATCAAATTGTTCATCATTAAAAAATACCTGTAAATATGTTTTACCTAATAATTCTAATTTAGTCCCATTTGCTGTTGTCAAAGTAACATTTTGAAGTGGCTCAATCAATTGTCCATCTGGTAACTTATTTTTGTTAACTATTGAAGTAGTAGCTCCCGTGTCTAAAATAAATTTTGTCTGTTGTTTATTTATTATACCAATTATTATTGGGTCAGTATTTTTTTTCTTATATTGTTCTAGTTTAATATTATTAACTTTACAACTTATTATTTTGTCTTGTATAGTACTTGATACATTCGTATAAGTATGGCTAGAGACTGGTTCTGTGTCAAAGTTCTCTATAACCTCCAAACTTTGACTCGTTAGTTTTTTTGATCTGTTATTGGTACGGAATTTATCGATATTGTAGAAACCGTAGGGTATGCGGTCCGCGGTATTGCAGAGGATGGAAATTGTACGTAAGATTGAGTTTGTGGATTATAAGTCCAAGTACTCATATTCTGAGTTTCAGGTGGTACAAAAGGTCCACCCGTATAATTATTAAATTGTTGCCTTTTCTTTTTAAAATTTTGAGAATTACAATTATAATTTTTTGCATTATGATATAAAGCAAATATAAATGATATAATGACCTGTTTATGATTTTGATTGATACAAAGAATTAATTTTATATTTAAAATATTTTATATTAAGTTATTTTTTAGGTTTTTAAATTTGAAAAAAAATTTCCGTGGGGATTAAAACGTAATAACGTGTTTATGATTTGGTTGATACAAAAAATTAACTTTATATTTTAATTTAGTATATGACTTTTTAAATTTGAAAAAAAATTAGAGTAAAGAGTAGTATGTAATGACGTGTTTATGAATTGGATTAATTAAAAAAATTTATTTTAAATTTAAAATATTCTAATAATTTTGATATTTAGGTTTTTG
>CM023360.1:23839281-24194537 GCA_013282895.1 Eriosoma lanigerum | reverse complement strand
CTTGGGATACACATTTTTGTAAGCAGAGATGTCAAATACAACCTGAATAGTACTGAAACCAAGGTGAAATGGCAAGGTCCAATACATATCCCACCATTGCATCCGCCACCACTGTTACACAAAATGGCTGGGAACAGCAAGCAAAGTAACACAACTGAAAGAACTAAATTAAAGGAACAAACTAAGATGTTAAATTTTTAACACAAGACTTGGGATATACATTTTTGTAAGCAATCATTTCAAATACAACCTGAATAGTTTTGAAACTATTCTAGACCAAATTTTCCTTCTGTTGATATCTCTAAGACTTTCTAAATCTAGTTAATTTCATATTCTTTATTCTTTAGTCATCGCATCCATCTACTTTTAATCCTATTGTTCATGTTTTTCTTCTAACTACTATTCTTTCGTATTACCTATCTTAAATATTTGATCCTTCATTTTATTCTTTGCTCTATTATATTGTTTATCTATTTGTTTGAATTCATACATTATATTTTACTAAAGAAAACATCTATATGCTCAAACTTGAATCTTGGTACACAATATCATTTTCACTAAAATTCTAGAAACAAACTGCCAAAATTTTCCTATTTTTAATTTGTGTAAATTTAAAGAGAGGTATAAGTTTAAATTGCTTTAAGTGAAACAGAATGAAGTAAATTTTTTAAATTATGTCAAGTTTTATTATAAATTATTGTCAATTGCTATCATAATAATCACATAGGAATAAATTAATTTTAAATATTGTTTTTGTCTTTCCTTAATTAGTGCCTAAAATCTATATGTTTTATTAGTAAAATTATTTAAAATTTTTTCATTTAATGTTTCAATAATTGTTAAAATTTTTATTTTTACCATGTTTCTATTAAAATTTAAAATATTCATTCAAGACAAGTTCTCTAAATATTCTTATACAATAAATTAGTTTACTAGACTTAACAATAATTTATGGATGTACAAATATATTTATGATGTGCATTTAAAATGACTAAATTTTAACATAAATAGTTAAGCACTGATCTGTGCATTATTAATTATTTATTACATATGTTTATTTTAATTTAACCCATTTGTATTTATATCTAAAATAAAATTATATTTGTATAGAAACTTATCAATATTAACAACATTTAAAACTACATATGCCGCAATATAATGGCAATTTAAAAGGGAAAGCTGTTTTTCAACGTTCACTGCCAAATGTTTTAATATATTGTTGGTAATATTTATATTTATATGATACATATTAATTTTATAGCCTATAACATTACATACTTAGTGTAATATTTTTTTTTTTTTATAATTTAACTAAATATAACTATAATAGTAGTAGTATGAGTAGTAATTATTATAAGTTATAATTCAAAGTCCTATACACAATTTTGTTTTGCATTTTTACTATATTTTTAAATTATTTGTTTTTTAATTATAATATTGTAAAACGAAAATAAATAAACTTAACTACATGTTGGTTTTATATTAATTTAAATTAAGTTTATAGGTGTATATATTTTTGCTTTTTAGTTTAATATGAATTTATATATATCGGTATATTTTACTACATATTAAGAGCATGGGCGTAGTTTGAAAAAAATATCTAGAGGGCTTAGTCCCAGATTATTTTTAATACCCTCCTAATTTGCTAGAAGCATCACTTATTTTATTTATGAGTTGTGTATTAAAAAACTAAAAATGACCAAATAAGAAGACACGTCCTAAACTTTTCACATTATCTACATTTCTAAAAAAATTTTACATTAATAATTTTACAAATTTTAGGTCAAAATAATAATAATGTTTTTTTTATAAAATTTAAACATCTTTCTTTTGTGGCCAACATGTTTAAAATTTGTTCAAAATCTAATGATTGTAATAGATATGAAGTAATGATAAATTTGAGAATCTATCACTGGTCATTGAGTTTCTAATGCAATTTTTGATTCGCCTCATAACAGAGAACGAACGTTCACATGATGCTGATTAATTGGTATAATTGTTATTGCGGCTTGCAATAACTTATATTGATTTGGAAAAATATTATAGTCTGCTATTGGTATAATGTCGTCGATGTTTTGATGGGGGGAGGAGGGGGTGGCGGCTCTGTGAGGTTTTAAGGAGGCTCTAGCCTCATCAGCCCCTTACCAAATTACGCCCATGATTAACAGCCATTTCTGGCGGATAAAATATTTTATGGAATATATTTCATTATTTTATAGTGCAGTTATAGTGTTATAGTGCAGTCATACTTCAAACCCTAATTATAATAATTTCTACAAAATAATATAAAAAAAAAACATCTTATCTGTAATTGATCCGACGTAATTCCTTTTGTAATATTGTTCTTATTGTTCTGCAACAAAATTATGATCGTTTTGTTAAATCCTCTTCACTGCTGTGACTTCCAATGATTTTTTTTTGTCGGACAAGTACTTATTGAATGACTGTTAAAATATCGTAAAAGTTTATTTAATACTTTATTTTTTTTAAAAAAACGCCACTAATATAGTTAATAATTAAACTTAAAATAATAATGCGAAATTAATGTGTGTCAATATCATGGACATTATATATATATGTGTATTAATTTTTGTGCAAAAATAAGTACTTAAATAATTATTTATGAAATGAACAGAATAAACGCGTAATAGAATTTCAAGCGATATTTAAACTTTAAAATCGAAAAACGTACAACTATAGTCTATAATACGGTTAAGAAAATAAACGACAAACCGGAATCGCGTTAAATGGTGCGCACTTTGAATTTGATTTGCTTTTTCCAAATTTCCAAATAAAAAAATCCCATCGAAAAAGCAAATAAATAATACGTAAGATAATAATATATAAACATAATAAAAATAAAATAAAAATATATTATAAATGTGTAACACAGAGTGTTTGTTTGTAATATCTAATAGTTCTATTATAGTAGCCATAGATGTTCTAGGATCAACTCTCTCTCTAAAGAGTAACTACAATATAAGACTTCGTAAAAAATTGCATACATTAAAATGATTGTATTCAATCTAATCCGTGTGGATTTGAAAACTTAGAAAAGGTACACTAAACAATTTAAAAAAAAGAGGTGAATCATCTCCACATGTCATCCTGCTAATTCAAGCAGTGATTATTATGATACGGGTGAAATCTGAATACTGGATAGGTTAGATTCATCAATATGGGTTAAGTAATATTTAATTTGTTTTTCCGTGAAATTAATGTAATATATACTCAAGGTATTATCAGCGCTTGAATTGAGGTAGGGATAACGGAGTACCTTTTCTTTTTTTTAAATAAATAGCGTACTCCTTCTAATGTTTCGAAGTCCCCATGAATTAAGTTGAATTTAATCATTGCAAGGAATTCTACTTTTTTCCATAGTTTCATAGACCCCTTCTTTTATTTTGGATTCTGAGCGAAGCCAGAAAAGATTTTTTTTTTTTATGTATGAAGACACTTTTTCGGGTAGAAATAATGGTCCGATTACCACAAGTAGGGTATGTTTTCGGTAGCAAATCGTGTCTATTTGGTACTTTATTTAGCTCATTTTTCGAATTTCTGAAAGTTTTTCCGTGGGAGGGGAAAAACTACCAAAAAACGGTGGAAAATCTACAAAATTTCGGTTTCTGTTATTTAAAATTTGTATTTTTGTGAAAACTAATTAAATCTTTATCGTAGGGACTTGAAAATTTTTTTGAGTATTAACGTAGGTAATATACATATGTGGTATAATTTTGGAACGGATCGATTGATTATTTGGCCAAGTATAGTTATTTTTCCAAAAATGTTTAATATTTCCGGCAATTTTTGGTCTATCGTTTTGAAAATGTTGTCGAAGTAAGTATAATCATATACTACTTAATCTTTTTACAATATATTTTGAAAATCGTGAATGACAATTTTTTTTTTAGGCTTTTAAACTTAAAATTCTTGAAAATCGATAAAATATCGGTTTCATTATTCTAAATTTATTAATTTCGTGATAACTAATTGACTTTTGATTGTAGGGACTTGAAAATTGTTTTTAGTGTCATAAATGATCGGTAGTAAATTGCATCTAGTTGGTGATTGATTTAGCTCATTATTTGAAATTCTTAAAAGCTTTTTCTTGGGAGAAGAAAAACTACTAAAAAATGGCGGAAAATCGGCAAAATAACGTTTCTGAAATTTAAAATTTTTTATTTTGTGATAACTAATTGAGTTTTAATCATAGCGTCTTGAAAATTTTTTTGAGTGTTTACTTAGGTGAACTTCATTACAAGAAAAAATTTAGAAACGAATGGTTAATTTTTTGACTAAGTTTAGGGTTTTAGCTTTTTTTCTAAAAATGTTTAATATTTCCTGCAATTTTTAGTTTATTGGTTTAAAAATTTTATCGAAGTCTAGACATATACGACTTAATGCTTCTAGAAAATATTTTGATAATCGTGACTGACAATTTTTTTTCATAAGCTTTTAAAGTAAGAGTTCTTGAAAATCGGAAAAATTACGGTTTCATTATTTTATTTCTTGATAATTAATTAACTTAAGATTGTAGGAAATTGAAATTTATTTTAAATATTAACATTCGTAATTTATACACGTGGTAAAATTTTGGAATGGATTATCAGTATAGTATGTTATACCTGTATATTGAGTTTCGCTCAGAATCGTATTTTATAATGCAATATCATTGCATTCAAATCTTGAGTATAATAAACCACTAATTTCTCTGAGGACCGACGGGACGGAGGAGGAACGTCCACAATCAACATTCCCACTTTTTTCTATTTCAAGCACTGGATATTATATTAATTTCTACTAGTTATTTATAAATAATAATAATGTAAATTATAGATATATAATAATGATATTTATATATAACAAATTAGCCTATTTTTAATGAAATCACGTAAATGAATGTATGTAATCAGAGTAGATAGTGCCCGAATAAAGTCAAACCCGATTTCGTCAAAACTATTAGGTTATAATTTAAACAAAATAATTATATCAAAATTTAGACCTGATTGTTTATAAATTATAAGTACATAATTATTATCTTATAATAAGACACGTTTATATTTATTTATAACAGAAAAGACAAACATTTCTTATGCTTAAATTATAATATACTAATGTGTATAATATGATTTTAATAAGATTATCTTAACTTTTTTTTTTTATATATATACATAAATACGTATCTCCCATGATTCATATACCTTACATTAGAAAATGTTTTTGAAAAACTTTTATGTTATGTTTTTACTTTTATATTGCTTTAATTAATTTATTTTAACTTTCAATAACGTAAATGTATCTAAGTATAATCGTATATTCGTAATGTCATAAAAATTTCTACTTGCATTTCATCCGGTTTTTCATTTAAATACGTGGCCAAAGAATAAAACTGCAGTTGTCTCCATATCATCCAGATACTTTACATGCCAATTTACATTTACAGCGGTTTTGCATTAGGTTTTAGATTACTTCCATTGGTTTGATGTTCTTAAACACCATTTAAATATTTAATACATCTGGCGCTATATAATGTTTTAAGACACGTTTATTTTATAATTTTTTATAGATAATATATATTTGTTTATTTAAACTAAAATACACGCCTTGTGCTAAACCTCTAATATTAATATAATTATAATTACACAATTATACCTACCTATTATAATATATATAATATATAATATATTATATGTAAATTTTATAGAAAATAAGCTAAAGGAAACTGCAGTTAAAAAGTTATGCGAAAAGATAATTGGAAATAAATAAAAACATTTTTAAATAATACGAAAACCCAACATGGCCAAGCATTAAAGCCCAAAAACAATATCATGAGTGTTGAATTTTTTCCAAATAAAAATTTAACAGGGAATTAATTAATTAGTATTTTTCTTTTCAACAAATATGTTAGTGGCCAGGGAAGTGGTTATAATAACATCAGCAAAATCCCCGTACTCTGTCACACCTTGCGCAGTCAGCCGTGTGCGTCACTGATGGCCAATATTGCGGATAAAAAATCCGTCTATTGAATATTAAACGGTGCAGAATTCGTCGTGTCCAATTTCGGGATGTGCTCTTGCTTCCCCTGAACGATTCGGGTAGATAGTCTTGAAAAGGCTGAACAGATTCAAGCTGCACTACCGTATAATGTGTCAATATGAAATATCTAAGTTGATTATTCAAAACATATATTCAATTATAATAAGTTATAATCTATTTTGAGTGTAAATTACATGATATTCACGTTATTTCAAGGAAAAATATTTTGAAAAATAGCTAAATAAAGAAGATGCAATTCTAAGCAAAAAATAGGCACACATAATTGTAAAACCATCAAGTACATCCTTTGCTTCGCTCATAATATAAAAATTATTTATAGCCTGTGGGCCGTTAAGAAAGAGAAATGCCATACAATTTTGCTGCCCCTGACTTCAAACTCTGCGCACGTCTATGATTTATGGTATGGCTCTATAATTTATATACATGGGTTAATGCTATACGGTCATTTTGCGACTCATTTATCATCAATAATGATAATGATTTAAAATATATTATATCAGTTATTCTTAGTTTGTTGTTTGTAATTTTGTTTTAATAAATTCCATATCATTTTTATTTTTTTATTTATTTCATGAATAAGAAAATAAATACTCGTTTTGAAAATTATACTACTTAATGAATAAAAAATGTTAAATTTTAATTTAAAACATTCATGAAAAACACATTACCCACACAAATCAATAATTTAATCTATTTTTAAAAAAAATATCTTTGAATAATTTAACAAATAAATATATATATTCATTTTTTTTGCATTTAAATAACTTATTTGATTTTTTATTTAATTATCTATTTAATACACATAGAAAAAACTCTATTTACCAATAATTGATATAATTTTAAAGTACAACAATAGGCAATAGCTGTTATTAACGCTAACATGCATTGTAAAAATTTACAAAGGTTAAAGATATAAAAATTTATTTATGTAACAAGGTAAAAGTACTTAATTAAAATTTTTATATGTTGATTGTCAAGTTGTCACTTTATTTTTTAGAAATGCCAAATTCTACTAATGGTAAGGCTAAGTTTGTTTGATTTTTTTTCAACCGAGAACCGGGAGAAAACTGCTTTCGCATTTCTTCCTCAAGACCGCCATCGTTAATTTATAAAAAATTCACAACATTTAGCGGGGGGGGGGGGGACAATCCTCGCCCCATCTAGGGGCTAAGTTAGTTAGTGTCTTTTAGGACATAAATTGCCTTATCTAATATATTTAATTTTTTTTAAGTTGATAATTTTCTTGCTTTAAAAGCAGTTTCTTTCTACAGCGTCACATTACACCTAAAAGCTCCGGTGTGTACTCGGCATAAAATTTGTTGTCAAATATCGCCTGAAAAATTCTGGGATTTTAATTTTAATTATAAATAATAATTAAGACATTTGCAAAATAGATGATTTAATTGTAGATTCCTTTTTTTCTATATTCAAAGGATTTAATTTTTGATAATTAACGAAGGTTTTATTTATATTATAGGTATTTTTACTAATTAAGGATATAATTTCTAACTTTTTGCAAATTCTGTTAATACACCAGTCATTTCAATCCATCGGTCAAAGATGAAATCATTAACATTTATTTATAATAAAATAATTATTCAAATGTTCAAAATAGTTTAGCAAAAATTAATAAACAAGAATCAAAATTACCGGTGTTTGCCAGTACAAATTTTTGCCTAGTATTTTTTAATATTAAGTTTAACTTAATTGATAAATTATATATTATCCTGTTCGTCGTCTTCGAAATATGTAGTTATGAACTCATAAAATCTTTTCGTGTCCGTTTGCTTCGCAGGCTTACAAGTTGTTCGTCAAACAGTTATAGTTTTTAATTTCGTGTTTTACCACAGATATTCGTGTTAGCCATATTTTTGATATAGTACCTATGTTAATGTAATTATGCGAAAATAATATAATTTATACTAGTTGTATTATGTAGAGTAAAGTATGGAAAATTATTAAATCATATTTTCGAAAATTGATTTGATTATTTTCGAGTGAAAAATAAAATTATAAAAATTATACATCCACAGGATAAAATCCCACCCAGGACAAGATCATAATATAAAGAACAAAGTGTCATATATTTTCTTAGTAATTGATAAAGTTTAATGAAAATATAAAACATTACGATATTTTTTACAAGCAAATTATTTATCATTGAATAAAAATTGAATACGTCTTGGTCGTATAACTTCATTAATAGTTTCTTTTTGCCCTTTAATTATGTGTGTATGTATACATATTAAAGCTAAACCGTTTAATCTGTTTTCAAAAATAGTATTTGATACGATATTTTTTTATTTTTATATACGAATATTTTATAAAAATCCCAGAGGGGCAATGGCCCTTTTGCCATTGCCGATTTTGTAATTAGCATGGTCATCATAGCTCATAAGTTTCATATTATCTGTGATCATAGCTTCTTCACTATTTCAATCTCCCTCCTCCCCACTAAAAATTAAGTCCAGCTACGGTCTTATAGGTACAAAATATTTGAAAGAACAGGATAATTCTTTTATCTTACTACACTCTTTTTTACGATCAAGTTCAATTTTTTTCAATTTTTTTTAAAAAATATTTGTAACCTATGACTCTTTATTTTTATATACAATTTAAATTTTAATAGAAATTTTTTTTACTAAAATTTTTGGTTTTATACTTTTTTTTAATGGCAAGATATATTTATTTGTATTCAGTTACATAGGCAATAATTTAAAAATATTTTTTATGAAGAAATTTTTCATTTTTATTAATTCGTTTTTATAATAATGGTATTTGAAAATTCAATTATTTTGATACATAAAGCTAGAGTTGCATTTGTAACGAATTTTACGTCACTGTAACTACGGTTCACACTATCTTACGGTCAATTTTAAAATTATGGAGCGTATAATATAAGCCATTATGGTATTATTTGTTTTTGTATTTCAGTAATTATATAAAATAACTAGATAACGAACTACGTAGATGTACAATGGTGCAGTATGAAACTGGTGTTTTACATGCCAACTTATTTAAAGCCTCATCTAATTTTAATTTCCCGGTGTACCTCTATTTTGTAATGCCAAACCATTCAACTTATTTTCTGATGTCGTATTCCTAAGATATGTTTTTATACGCTGTGGAAAAAGATTCATTTTCCTAAAGCTGTAATTACAGGAAGGGTAAATTTTTAAGAGTTTATAAGTTGTTTGAAAAACATTTTTATTATCACATTGAAATATTGAATTAGTTTTTCAATTGCACCATTGGGTTAAATTTTTTCGGAAAATGTCCTCATAGCTTAATTTCACCTACAACATTCATTTCACTTGTTTTTATATATTGACCAAATAAATTTTAATAAAATCTAAAGTTTGTCTATCTCTATCATTTGAATTCAATGATATAATCATTCGTGATAATAAACAATTAAAGTTTCCCAATAATTTTTTGTGTTGTAAGAATGTGTCATTTAGTTGTAACAAATGACTATCTATAAATGGTATATAAATGGTTAAGTTAATACAGTTTATTTTATACGAAATACATGTATTTAGTTCAGTGATAAAATGTAAAAAAATTGCAGTTGACGTCACAATTTCAGTTTTTATTCCATGAATGTCTCAACTAGATTAAAAGTCAAATTATATTGCTATCATACCAAAGAAGAAGTAAATACCTAGTATTTCATTCATGGATCATAGATAATACATTATGTATTATGCATTATGCCGTGGATGTACCTTGCAT
Organism: Eriosoma lanigerum; assembly: GCA_013282895.1. Taxonomy (NCBI): domain Eukaryota; kingdom Metazoa; phylum Arthropoda; class Insecta; order Hemiptera; family Aphididae; genus Eriosoma; species Eriosoma lanigerum. Next base: position 24,184,745 of record CM023360.1, on the reverse strand, counting down.
TAAAATTTGTTAAATTAATTATATAGAATTTAGTCACAATTCTCGTGACGTCATATATTAGTTTATCTCGCACAAGGCACCGGCAACCGTGCAATTGCGCATAGATAATAATAGTAGCACACCGAACACACCCGGTGTAAATTAATATTTTATTCTTTTATTACACTATCAACTAAAATTTTTCTGTTCTATCTTCTATGACTTTCAGTCGTTTTTAACATTTTACATATTATTCTGTAGTTTGTATTGATTGCAGAGTATGCAGAAATAATAATAATAATAATAATAATAATAATAATAATATAATATATACCTAGGTGGCTAGGTGATTTATTCATTATTATTCACTATAATATTATTATGTTTTTATAAACATTTTTTTTTATTAAAATTATCAACGTTCTTTGTGTTACCTATTCTAATTCCAATCAATTATTTTTAATCTAAACGAGACATTTTTTTTATCATTAAGTCGAATTTTGAATTTCAATTTAGTTTATTTACCTTCAAGTGCTACCACGTGAGCCGTATTTACTTTACCCGTTGACGTATGTACAGATCAATCGTTTTTATTGATAACAAATATTACAATTTTATACCTATTTGGACGTACGTACGTCTCGTCTTGCGTAATTTTTTTTTCATTGTAAAAAATTATAAACTTAGTTCATTATTTTTTACGCTACTGATTTGGTGATAAAGTGGTTTATCTGTGATCATTGATTGGATTAGAGAACACAATTTAATATTTATTGACATTTATTGCTTCAAGAATTCAAGATTGTTGACGGAGTTTAATATTAAAGAATCGAGTTTAACCATAATCGGGTAAGTTCATATTTTTGTCAAAAATATTGTATTATAATAATTGTAATAATAATGCGCAAACGATCTTCTAAACGCATACCTATTTAATGTGTATTTACTAAGTATGTCTATGCGAGTCGCAAAACACGTATTGATAAATTTGTCTATTAAAAATTAGTAGTCTACCCTCAAAAAACTTGGGTTTTTAGTCATAAATAGGTTGGGTTTAAGTATCTAATGATAACTTCCTGAGATTAAATAGTTGTTTCTTCTTTTTTTTTTTTTTTAAATAGGTAGGTAGATTTTTTTTTTTTTGGTTTTATTTATAGGAAATCATTTAGTGTTTTTGTACTATTTCTAACTTTATATTATTAATTTTTAATTAGTCAAATCTCAATGGTATTCAGTTCAACACAAATTATACATATATTTAATAAATTAACATTTAAGTTTTTCAGTGCGTAACTACGGTTTAAGTTTTTTAAGTGTAATTATATTAATATTGCTTATTAGATTACTAATTTTCTCTAATCTGAATATTTTCTTCTTATGCATGAGTAATTATTTAATAGAATAACAACAGATTTAAAAATGTGATCATAATTAAAGGTTATCAATAATTTGTTTGTTTTTCTTTCAAAAACAATAGGTGCTACAAGATGTCAGAATAATTGTTTACGTTTTTTCAGTAATTAAGATATTTTTTTGTAAAAATATAATAAAAAAGTTCACCATTTTAGCAATCAGAAAATAAAATAGTATTATGAATTATTAGTAAATATACTAATCTACATTTTCATTTTTAATTAGTATAAACATTTTAGCAATGTAATTGTATAATTTGTAAACTGAGAATTTTCGTTTGGTTGTTTATTATTTATTTTTATAATCTATTTTTAATTTATTTACAGTGTTCAGGTTAAGAATTAATCTAAAACAGATTAAAAAGCAATCTACAATCACACAAATTTCAATTGATTTAAGTTTATACCACTAAAATATATTTAAAATGCATTATTATTATTAGTAATTGTTATAAAGAATAATAGTAAGATATCCAAATCCACAAAATAAAAAATAATAAGCCTAGTCTGCTATTTGTTGTCAAAAAGGCTCGGGAAGACAATGTTGCCATTAGTCTTTAGTTATTTTTCTATTATTAGAAGAAAGGCAGAATTACAATTTTATTATTAGATTTAAGAATTAAAATCCTCTTAAAATTATCTTTTTTTAAAAATTTATTTTATTATGATGTGTATGTGTTTGTTTTGTTAACTCTGTCAACATTTTCATTCTTTTATAAGAATCCGATAAAAAAGTAGGGGATTGTTGAACCAATCCAAAGAGATATTCAGCATTTTGACAACATTCAGAAGAATCAACCACAACTAAATTTAATACATAGCCTACACAGTGTGTATATACACATAAAGGATTAGCATTATTTTTTATGTGAGTTTGTAAGATCCTTTCATGTTAGCAGCTCTGTTAATTGAGCAGCTAATAACCCTAAAAATGTCCAAGGACAATTTTTTTGAATTCATTTAAAATTAATTCATATAAACCTAAACGACTAAAATCATGAGTTACTACAAGTTTTAAAAGTTTTTCATACATTTCATTTTTTATAACATACATTACACAAATAGCAAGTTGATCTAAGACAGCATTATCTTATGTAAAATCAATTAAAAAAAATTTTCTGCTTTATTTCATATATTATTTTATTTTGTATGATTTGTCCAATAATTAAAATAGGTTTATTCACAAATATTTTTGTTAAAAATATAACTAATAATCCCCTTCCATGACAATGAATATGACTATCATTTTTTTTAATATTTAATTCTTTTTCTTTGCGTTTTTAACTTAATTTTATACATTTTTGTACATGTTCATTTAAAATAACATCACAACCCTTAATTAACCAGATTAATTCTAAAAAGTTTCATGGTTTACAGATCTATCTTCTAAATTTTAAGCAACCTCATCTTTAAATGCTATTTGTTGTTTACCAATAAAAATTATTATGTCTCTAAGCCTTTTAATTACTAATTGTCTACACTCGACTTCTTTTTAATGAATTTCTTTTAAATTAATATTGACTGTAACTATCAATACTATTTTTTAAATTCGAAGTATAGCAGAAGCTGTTGCACAATGAATTTTTATTTTATAATTGTAATTTATTTTTTATATATAGTGGTATATATACAATAATAAAGTAATGGCGATTGGGCCCCGTGAGCCATAACTAACTGAAGGTCCAGTCCGCTATAGTGGAATAGTGGTCCTAGTCAGTCTGACCCTGATTGTATATTAACATGTTAAAATGTTTCTTATAAAAAAATTATAGTTTTGAATTCATTAATTTACCTCTAAATTATTAATAATTTAAATAGTTGCCTACTATTTTTATTTTTCATGAATCATTTATTCGTAATAATATAATATTCAGGAAATTACATATATTAAACTTTTTTGTTTACTTTTATAAAAAATTTTAGGTATGAATTAAAAGTTACGAAGGCCGGTATTTAAACAATTTGGCTCTTTGATAATTTTATGGATCACAAGCAGGTAAATGCAAATTTAAAATTTAATTTGCTTAGGTAACTAGCAAAAACATAGTAAATATTTACCTATTTAACCTTGAAACTTTAATAAATTTATATTTTTTTAAATATAAAATAAAATATAATAGTATTTAAATAATATACTTTTAAAGTATTGTTCTTTGCTAAAATATATATCTAATTACTCAACATACAATCAGTTATATATTTTCCATTTTTTTTTATTTTGCTACTACTTAGTATAACTAAAATAGTTTTCAATACCTTAATTATTGGGTTTTGTATTTTAACTTGGATTTATTAAATTATTATTAATGTTATTATTAATACTTAATAATTTTATCTTCAGTTTTATTCAAAACCAATTTATTTACCAATTTACCTATTTCATTTTATTGTATAAAACTATAAATTATAACTATCTATTAACTATCCATATTGAATTTTAATCTAATATTATTCAATAAATTAATTATAGTAATGTTTTCTTTCGTTTATTTACTCACTTAGGTATTAGAATTTATTTTACATCATTCTAAAAAAACATCAAGTACTAACTTTGTCATTTGTGCATAATTTAAATTAATTGTATGGAATGATACAAATTACTTACCTCGTTGCTAGTAATATACAATAATTCAATTTGAAAATTAAATTCAGCTTTTTGATTCTTAAATTTTATATTAAAATCAGTGTTAAATTAAATGTGTTTTAAATTAAGTTATTATTTATTTGAAACACAACTTAGTCTAGTAATACTATAATATTAATGAATTAAAACCAGCATGTTATTAAAGTATAGATAGTATAGTATTACCATTGGATGTTATTTTTATGCATGTCAAATTTAAGTATTAATTTTCATTCAACTTACATGCTTGTTGTAAAAAAAAAAAATTACTAATAGTAATCGTTCATTAATATATTTTAAAAAATTAACCATGTTATTATTTTTTTAACATTATTATGGGTTATAAATGCAAATATTAAATGGTAAAACTTGATTTGTTATTCACCTTAAATTATAAGTTGTATTTAATAATTAATTATATTATTTTAAAATCTGAAAGAATAATGTGCTAATCAATTATAATTTAATAATAATTAATAATTGGTATATTGGCATTTAAAAAATTAATTTATAATATTAATTTATATTTTTACTATAACTACCTAATAACTAACATTGAGTACATATATTAATTTGTATAAAATTTGAATTCAATTTTACTTATTGATAAATTTTAAATTTTGAAAATGCAATTGAATTTTTAATTTGTTAGTTCTCATGTTTGTATAATTGTATGTGACAAATTTATTTATTTTATGTAGGTATACAAATACTAATATGATCAAACAACTTGTTCAAGGTTTAAATTCATAGTTAATATTTAAAACCATTTTGTTGATCACATTTATAAAAAGTAGTATTTACTTATTGGTTAAAAATAATTAAAACTTTTGAAGGTTAATTATTTTGATAGTAAAAATTTAATTTAAACTATTAAAATTGGTTATCAATTTTTAAACACAAATTTATGTATTTTATACCTTAATTATAAATTAAATTGTTTAATTATTTACCTTATTAAAAATATTAATAGTATTTACCTATCTATCAATACAATAATTTTATATTAATTAATTATAATTAGTCAAATCCAATGTAGGTTAATAATTGTTTTAACTAAGAGCATATTATTATATTATCACTTATATAAAATAAATATAAACTAACATAGTCTTAGTATAAAATATATTTTATCAATGCATTTGTTATTATAGTTTGATGAGTGATTTAAAAGAGGATATCAAAATGTCAGAAAGTGTACAGACCGAAACAATTACAAAACCTGAAAAAAATAAAGGTGAAAGTCTTTCAACAGAAAAGAAAAATAGTAATCTTAGGCATCGTAAAGTACCATCTGCTGATTTAAGTAGCGTAAGTGTTATTATGTATATTTGAACAAAACTACAATTACTAAGAACTTATACTAATTAATTTAACTAGAACTTAATTATATGTCAGTATATTATATATTTAAACAAATATTCAGTGGTTAGTATTAACATTATTTTTAGGGTAAAACACTGATAACCTTTATAACCTTTGTCCTGCGAAACCAGACATGTAAGATATCTAACTCAACACTATCATTAAAGCCTGAATAATTCATTAAGTATTAAATAAATAAATAAATAGAATAATGTCTGTACATATTTGATATACTTGTTTATTTATTATATATATAACATGTACATTAGATGTTGTAAAAATAAATATTAATATTGAAAAAATAAATACACTAAGCATTGTCTTATGTATTTAGAAAAACAATTATAATTTATGAAGATTAAGAATATTAACCATTGTGTTTTATAGTAATGTTTAGCAAAATTTTTATTAGTATTTTATGCAAGTTAAATATTAAAATATAAATTAAATTAAATATTTTGCAATATGAAATAAATTACATTTAAAATTATGTATTGTTGTTTTAACCACTTATTTCATGAACTTTACTACACAATTCAATTTTTATTTTACTATATATCATTTCTAAATTAGTTTTTGAAACATACTTTTAAACAAAATTGAAATATTTATATTTTATATTTACCTTCAACATTATAAAAAACAAGTTACGAAAAACTTGATCTTTTAGTATGTTAGGTTTCCACGTTACTATTCCTTTTTGGAAAAAAAATTATAAAATTAAATTATAATTGTAATATTGGTAATATTACCATACAACACTTAAAAATATATTATATTAAAATAATTTTACTATTAACTGATATTATATATTAAAAGTTATATTATTTGAAATTTAATTTTTGGTCATATATTAAGTGCTACTTTTAATTTGTATAAATTGAATAAACAATGTTTTATATTTATATAGGCAATATTTTAATATTATAAATAATTATAATCATTTTTATATTAAATAAAAAATAAATAAACAATTAATATTAGTTTGTATGGCAATGAATAGTAAGGACGGACATTGACTGATTAACATGATGGTCAATAAGCATATAAAGGTTTTTTACTTTGTATAGAAATGTTAAAGTACTACCAATTCCATCATAGTATCTTTTAGATATTATACATATATAATATAATATAATATATATATATATATATATTTTATTTGTTATACTTTTCAAACAATCTTATTGTCTTATTTTTAAATGTAATCATATTGTAATAAATTGTGTGTATGTTTTATAGAAGTCTGATGAATTAATTGAAGAGAAAACTGATTTATTATCTAGTCCTTCAAATGGAAATAATGATGTAAGGATTTATTAAAACGTTTCAATGTATAGGTAAATAAATAACTAATGAGTAATATATTTTCAGATTGTATGCGATTCCATTGAAACAAATGAAAACATCGATTTTGGCACAATGGCACAAGCAGAATTTCATCATGTTGCTGCTCAAGCTCGTGATCTTGGTCGTAAAATGTGGAATGTGTGTAATTTTCATAACTTACCTCAATGGCTCCAGGACAATGATTTCTTGCATACAGGACACAGACCACCATTGAACTCTTTTCAGGCTTGTTTTCAGTCTATTTTTAGAATTCACACTGAAACCGGAAATATATGGACACATTTATTAGGTGCTTATTCAAAATTAATTACATATTATTTTTTATGTATTTAAGGATAAATTAAACTAAACAATTTGTATTTATTTACTTTGTTCACAGGGTGTATTGCATTTTTTTTTATGACACTGTACTTTGCATCTAGACCAGAAGAAGAATTATCATTTCAAGACAAATTGGTTTTTATTATTTACTTTATTGGTGCAATTACTTGTATGGGATTTTCATTTGTGTTCCATACTGTCCATTGCCATTCAGAAACTGTTGGCAAACTTTTCAGCAAGTAATTAATGTATTTCAATTGTTTAATCAATAATTGTATTAATTGTGTAAATCGATTTACACAATTAGGTTGGATTATTGTGGAATTGCTATACTGATCATGGGTTCATTTGTGCCATGGCTATACTATGGGTTTTACTGTGAGCCATATTCATGGATACTGTATCTAGTACTAGTTGTTGCCTTGGGAATGGTATCAATGATAGTAGCACTATGGGACAAATTCAGTGATCCGGGTCTTAGGCCACTCAGAGCGGGTATATATTAATATTAAAAATACATTTATCAGTTAAGAATATATTGTTTATTGATGATTGTCGATTATTATAATAACTAACAAATAATTAATAATCATGTTTTAACACCGATACACCATTGTAACAATTTAACTAACAATTATGGTTGTTTATATTAATGTATATTTATTTTTATTTATACTTAAAATTTAATCTATGAAATATAGAATATGTGAATTGTATCAATGCAGTCCCCTATAACATTATTGATGTTATTTAAAAAAATAAAATATTTATTTTTTAATTGTTAGTTATTTATTATTAATTAATAGTGTATTAAATATAATTCTTACCCAAATATTATTTTCAGGGGTATTCACTACTTTTGGATTGATTGGTGTTATACCAGCACTTCATTATGGCGCTGTTGAAGGATTCTTTTCTAACTTTACATTGATTAGTCTTGGATGGTTGTTACTTATGGCATTTTTGTATATTTCGGGTGCTTTGTTATATGCATTACGAGTACCTGAACGATTTTTCCCTGGAAAATGTGATTTATTGGTAAGAGCATATAAGTAACACATAACAGTATTTAATATTAATTAAATATTAGTTGTTATTAATATTTACAAAATTATGCAGCATTAAGAATTCTTTACAATAAAATTAAAAATAAATATGAGTAAAATAGATAAATGTACCTCATTTTTCATTGTAAATAGATTAAACAAAATTAAAATAATTTGTAAATATATCATCAATTTTCTTTGTTTTAGTTTCAAAGTCATCAAATATTCCATGTGCTTGTTATATTGGCTGCATTTGTCCATTATCACGGCATCACAAAAATGGCAGAATATAGGCTGAGTAAAGGTGAATGTGAAGTACGTCCTGCAGTTGTTTAATATGATTTTGGCAGTAGGTGTATGGATTTTTTAAACATTATAAAAAAATGTCAGTTGTCTTATTTGAACAAGAACTAAATTTCCATATACTGACATCTAATTGGTTAAATTTAAATTAAGTTCTTCAAATGAGATAATAAGATTTAAATGTATAGATTTAAAACAAATATTTTAAAGAATACATTAAAATTTATGTTCAATTTTATGTAGTCTTTCTATTTTAATTATGAGTTTATATACTAAAAAATTGCATATATTTTTGCTACTTATAAAATATGTTTTATAGAATATAATAAATACCTATAGTTTACATGTTTAAATCTTGAATACAATTTGATACATTCAAATAATATATTATTATAATTTTGTGCATCAATTTATCATTATATTTATATGTGTGTAAAAATTTAAAACAAGGGAAATAAATGAGACATTTTAAATTTGATTTAAAGTTAAAATCAATTACGAAAATAAAGATTGTTGATTTAACCCATTTTAACTTCAAGTAGGTATAATCAAAAAAATATTTTTCTTTTTATTATTTGTTTTAAATATGTGGTTTCTAAATTTAATAATGCTCTATATAAAGTTTATATTTTGGTTCAACACTAATTTACCATTCGAAAATAAATTTTAACTTTATCCACTATATGATTCATTCCATCTCAAATCTAATTCAAAATTAACCGCAAAATATTTATTGTTAATGCAATATTTTTGTTTACAATCTTGTCAGAACATTATTATTATTATTTGTTATTCATATAAAAACAATATTATAAAATATTAGTTTGGTTTTTAAATTATATAAATTAAATTAATCAGGTGTTAAATAATATTATAATTAGCAGCTTCTGTAATAATGTAATTTTTTTTTTATACTGAAAATAAGTTTAATAAATTAAAAAAGAAATGTAAATTAATTATATACTTTATAAACCTTATACTCAAAAGTCAATCAAAATTTAGTGTAATAATATTTGTTATATTTTAAATAGATAAATCTCAATTAATTTGTAATAAAAATTTCTTGAATATTAATTTTGACAGAACATATCTGTAGCAATTATGTAACATTATAATTTAAAATATAAAATTCCTAGTAAATAGAAATATTGAGATTACAAAGAGTATTATTTCATTCCTGTTAATATTACAAATGATTATGTATAAATAAATTACTTCATTGCTTTTTGAACTATGCATGTGAAATAATGAAAATTTTAATAATTTGGTAGTCATATTTGTATTACATTATATATTTAGAGTATATAATCGATTGTAATGATATTGTTTTTGTAGTCTCTTTTTAACAAATTTAGTTTATGTCCAATATGTATTGTACATTTATACGAAATATAGAATATCTTCATATTATATTATTATTGATGAAATATGGGTTTGCTAAATATATTACGCAGGTGAGTAAAGGTTTTTGTTTTGTATTTTGTATTTTGTATTTTGTTGTGTAAAGTTTTATGGCTCGAAATTGATAATATATGATGTACACATGTGTTTTTAGAGTATATAAACTTAATAATATATGTATGTATTAATGGAACCAATATATAAATATATTATCGCTGTGATAATATTGTTTTACAATTAATTATATATTTTTAGATTATGTATTAACATATACAGTTTACAGTATATACACAAGATATATTAGTCAAAATTTCTATATGAACGATCTACTGGCTATTAAATATTATTTGTTATAATGTATTACATTTTTTTTTCGCTCAAATAAAAATTACCGAATAAAAAAATGTTTTTATAATATTATCTATATCTAAACCTGTTATATAATGGCACTATAATATATGTTACTGCACAGCTCAGATTGATTTAGTATAGCTAACTGATAATTTCATTATTAAACTACCTAAATATATACAGTGAAACCTGTCTATAAAGGACACTTACAAAACTATTAAAAGTGTATATTATAAGCAATTTTTGATTTTTATATACATAAATATTCAGACTCATGTGTAAATATTTATCAGCAAGTTTACGAATAGATAAGTCACTTGAATCTTTACATCGAATAATTTCTTCTGTTTGCTTTAAATTAAAAGATTTCCGTGGTATGATAGATGCCATTGTAAAGAAATCACAACACTAAATATAAAACAATAAGTGAAAAACGATTGAATTAAATTTATCATACAAAATAATATGTCTTATGTTATGATTATGATAAACAGAAGTTAATTTACATATTCGCGTACAGCCTAATGACATTTATTTTTGGTTACAAATACGATTTTTCAATAAATTTTATCTATAATGTACCAATTAACTTTATCGTTATTGATAATATAGGTTTAATCAATCGTTCGATAATTATATATGAAGTGTATACAAGTAATACATAGTTTCAACTAGGATTTTTGTCTGTTATCTAGTCACGGAGATGAAATATTACTGTCTGCGTCTGTAATAAAAATTCTGTTAAAGGCAGGACAAAATACTTATATTATACCTATCCTATTCCTGGGACCTTATGTTTGTCCGTTGAGAGGAGTATCCGTTAAGCCAGACTTCACTGTAACTAATAATATTTATGTTTTCTAGTTTTTTCCAATCTAAACAAATTGTTGTTTTTATATTAAATGTTGACTGCACTTTAATATTTTACTTAAAATTTATATTTGAAGGCTTATGTGCTATAATGGTTTTTAAGGAAGGTAATTTTTAAATTGTACAATATAATCAAAGTTCACAAATCTGATGTATGTGGCCCAAAGATGTTCATATTTTCTGAGTTAACATGTTTTATCAAAAAATAGAAAAATATGATTAAAATATTTGGATTTTAAATTTTCAATAAATACCTAATGCCATTTATATAATATTATTATATTATAATATATATTATTGTTTGAACAGGTACAATAATTTCCATAATGTTTATAAATGTATTTTATTTTTATTTCCATGTTGTTATAGATCAACAATTGGTTTTTATTTACAATATGTGTTCGATAAGTAAAACACATCGATTATATAATATATAAATAAAATAATTTGGATTTTTGTCAAATAAATATATTTTGTATAGGTATCAAATTTAATATGATTATTTTCATAATAATAAATAAACAATAATTTAGTAAAAAAAAAAAAAAAAAAAGTTTGTCCGAGTTAAATTTATAGGAATTAAGTTTTGAATAAATAACTGACTCTTTCTTATTGCATAAAAAATAATTCAACATTCTTATTTTGACTTCTACTTAAATTTCAAATGAGCATTTCGTACAAAAATAATTTTGAAATCTCAAATCAGACTTGTTTGGTGTTTCATACGGTATGGAACTCTGCCAAATACTTAACATCCGGCATCCGCCCACGAGTACAAGTTGTTCATTATTTTCGCACTAATTGCTCTTACTTATTGAGGCTATCGGCCATCACTTTTATCACTTGAACACACCTTGGTAAAAGCATTGATTATAGAATAGACTATTAGTCTATTTTATAATCAATGGTAAAAGTCAACGATCTTATTTCAAATCGTTAATTAAATATGTATAATATTTTCATTTATATGTATGAAAACACATCTTTGTATGGAGTGTGGCTTTATAAGGGCTAACGGCATATAATAGGTGGACGGACTATAGGCAGAGAATCCAAAATTGAAGCCATCGAAATATGGTACTAAAGAAGAGAGTGAAAAATTTTGTGGACAGAAAAGATAAGGAATTAGGAGGTTTTTAGAATGATGAAAATCCGAAAACCAATTTGGAATATGCTTAGAATGCGAATAAAAATATGGATCAGATATTTAATAAGGAATAGTCCTTGGATAACTACAATAATAGAAGAAATAATAAAAGATAAAGTAGAAAGAGCGATAAAAACACCGATTATGAAACAAGCATTAGAATACACTGAAATAAAACCCATACAGGAAACTAAAAAGAACCATAAATGACAGAAAAAACATCAGTCATTCAACTAATCTTAAAAAACTACTGTAAAAAAAAATATATATTATATACCAAATGTTTTAAAACATTATTTCTCGTTAAAAAACAATTTTGTAAACTATACAAGGATTCATAATATTGCTTATATATAAGATATATAATATATAAATCATATAATATATTATTAGCGAAGTAAAATTTTAATCACTAGATATCTGATAAAAATTGTATTATAATGATTGTTGACTAGTAGGTATACAATATATACATACAAGCAGTGGTGGCGCGAACATTTTAAGTTGAAGGGACAGCTGAATATTTGGCCTACACATACCACACCCCATAGCTTTATGGGGCACTTGTCCCAAAAAACCTCGTTCCCGTTGCAACTGTTACAGTACCATAGTATATAAACAACAGTGGCGTATTAAGGATTTTGGCGCCCTTACCGAATAATGCCGACACATACACATACGCGCGTATCAATGTAACTACTGTATACACAATATAGATATTATACTATCCTATTTTTTTATTATTAATTTTTTTTAAGATAGTAAAATAATTAAATGAACTTTCTTACCAAAAAATAAAAAAAATTGTTACAATTACATATTGTTTTAGATTTAACCATAGTATTAATTTACAGATTATTATAATAATAATAATAACGTGTTTGTTTTTTATATGACAAAAAAATAAAATATATTTTTCTTTAAATCTATGAAATTAATAAGTAGGTACTTTTATAATCACTTAAAATTATATCTCCTTTTTTCTTGCTTTTTTGAAGCAATAAATAAATGAATTATATTTTATACTATCATATTTGATATTTCTAATTCTCTTAATGTTTTCATTTATGCATTGTACCTATTAATTTTAAATTTTTTACAGGCTGTAAATATATATATATAATAAAAAAAGAAATATATGTTTGTCTAAATAAGTTATTATTTTTCTCATAATATTCTGGCGCCTCCAAATCCTAGAGCTTTGTGGCAGTTCTTCCAGATTGCCCTCTGTATAACACGTTATTGATAGACAGGGCTGAGATTTATATATTTTGAACGACAAAAGTTGTTTACAATATACCATATTTAGGGTTATAAAATAAGATATGTAAGTATAATAAACATACCTACCTACAACGGCTAAAACAAAGAACATTACATAAATGATAAATAAAAAAATAAAATGGTCCTCCCTCTTACTAACTGTAAAATCACAATTTCATTTATCGTTGGCAATGGCCAAGACTTGAGACGAGTGTATGCAGTATATTCTCAGCTTACAGGTACTCCCATTTTTGTGTTTAGTTTTGACTTTTGAACGAACATGGACGCTGAGTGCTGACGCAGAATCCATCCAGATTTTTTTCTGTCCTTGTGATTGCATAGGTTATCCCATATTACTGGTTCATTTTGGTATAACTCCAAAAACTTTAAGGTCAATTCATTTGTAAATAACATAAATCACACATGACTTTTGGAACAACAATAATATTACTTCAAAAATTAATTTAGATTACGCACGAGGAAACAGATTCGAGATGTTCCACGAGTGTGAATGAACGAACCTTATTGTGTAAATATATTTCATAAACTGATTTCTTTTTATTTGCCATAAATAATATGTTCGACAATAATAATCATTATTATAGTCAACATTATAAAATGTTCCAACTGTTCTAATAACTAATTTTGTTTCATATTAAGATATTTTTCATGATTTTTTTCCGTTCGCTTAGAATTAGAATTAATTATACAACATATATATATACATAAAGAAAGCTTGAGATTATACCTAGGTATTCAGCAACGTATTTTGTCAAAGTGAGGGTGACATGGGATGGCAATATTTCATTGATCAATATAAAGTCCCCCAATTCTGTTACCATCGTAAACAATGCGTGTTAGGTTAGCAATTTCGATATTCTTATTTTCTTTAATTTCTTATTCTTATTAGTAGTTATACAAATAATTTATTTTATATCAGTTTTGAAAAATATCACTAGAAAAAATAGGTTAAGGGAGAGGATCTATTACCCATATCTCCCTTGTAAATATGCCACTGTAGGTGTTATTAATTTAAACATCACGATCTACACTCAATTTTATATTGAAATCAATCTCAAATAATAAGCAAAAGTTATGAAAAACAGAATTTAGGACTAAATATTTGATTTGTTTTTTATATTATAATATAAGTTCAAAGTCGTATGAAAACTAATAACATTTCATATTATTGAAAAAATTATGATATGGATAGTACCCATTGGGTACACTCGTTAATGATTTAATTTTATAAATTGTAATATTTTTTTATTTTAAAAACAAGATTATTATTATAATAATAATAATAATAATAATAATAATAATCTGACTTTAATAAATGCTTAGCGTCCCCAAAAGCCATAACAAACTAAATGTGTTTAATTCGACATTACGAAAAATAATTTAGTTTTATTCAAACATCCGACAACGACGGACGAAATTCACGAGTGTCTCCGGCGTTGCTGATTGGTCCGCCGTTAACTTTGTTCGGTGCGATTGACATGTGAACCGGATATGGAATTCACTTGCAAGTGGAGGTTTCGTCGCGTGACCGGCAATATCCCGGTGCACAGATGGCCGAAATCCCCCGTCCAACCCATTTAATATTTTCGAAAAATTATAATTCGAGGATTTCGTATGTAATTTGTATGAACGCGTACGAATGTAAACGCGATCTGTACTGTAACTGTTTTGCGTACGAATCGGATAAAAATGTTTTTTTAAAAAATATCAAATCGGTGGTGCGGGGATAACCGCGAGTATGAGTCGCGCGCTGCGTGCACAAGAGTCCAAGAGAATGCGTGGCCGGTGTTGTGTCGCTGTATACTTAGATGATTCGGCGGAAAATCATCAAGCGCCGACGACGCGATAACTCGTACTACGTTATCACGAATTTACGTTTGTCCGGCTATGGATTTCTACGGGGGCGTTTATCGGACGTGTAGCGGAGGATCATCGGAAAAGATTACATCTCCACCACTATTTGTGCGTAAACCCGAGTTTGGGTGTTGGCATTCCATCGCAGTTTCTGTACATTGTGTACAGATTTATGCGTGTTTACGATAAATATACTATCAGGGGAATATAATCAAGGGATACTGGATACCCCCCACCCCCACCCCCCACCACCCACCACCGCGTAACAACGATAGTTCCTTCTTTTTGTATATCAAATTAATTTTCTAAATAGTTTTCGTTATTAACATTATAAAATCAATACGTATTAAGTATACGGTTTATTACATTTTATGTTATTTATGGTATATAACATTAACTGAACTAATCTAAAAATATATACATTACTAAATTATATTCTAATACAATTTTAGAGCCCCCCTCAGAAATTTAAAATACTCCATTGACTGTGTTTATATATTTAGTAAAAATTGCAACTTTATTGTAAATCGGTGTGATGCTTTTTGTATTTGTTTATTGTTCCAGTTGTTTAATTTCTATGGTAATCAGTAGGTTTTTGCTGAGTGTCTGTCTATATAGTTTGGTAAAACTTAAACGCTACATCCAGGGAAAACGATCAAAAAGATTTTCGAGTTTCGTCCATCTGGAGCGTATCCGACCAGTCCGAAACCAGTGGCGTCATTTGGCGGGGGGGGGGGGGGGGCTCATACATTTGCCGTAGTCTATAATTATCCAAATCCTAAGTCGGCAGATTTCAAAAATTAAAACCCCTAAGTACAACCCCTTAATTGATTACCGCTTACAATAAAATAAAATACCCACTAAAAAAAATGATCCCTCCCACGCTTGTTCTTAAAAACAGTCGGCAAATTTATGGGTCTGCCCTAGTCTAGTAAAAACTGAAATGATGCCACTGGCCGAAGCCCAGGAGGGCTTCCGGCATAGTTATTATTATTAAATACGTTTCAATTTATTTTACGTACCAATGTGTGTAAATCATTGTGTTTGTCTTTGTTTTTTTCTATGAAGCCGTTATTATAATCATATTCAACCGCGGACTTTACACATGGAAATGGAGAATGACATTATAAAATGTGTTCAAATAATTAATAAACGGTATTTTTCATGTGTCGTGGAATATAGAATGTATAAAAGTGTTTGTGTTTTAAATTTCCAATTTATGAGTATTTTATAAAATTTTATATTTTTAATATTAATTAAAATGAATATTTACTTTTTGATTTTTACAATTAAAGATATACGGTCAGAATTAAAATTAATAAATATATTTCCCTTTTGGGTTCGAAAAAGTTAGGGCTTTACTCATACAAATCAGGTTTAAGATAGCGGTTCTTCATTCCAGATGCGAATAACCAACGGTGATATATACGTAATATAACAATAATATAAAATCACATTTTGAATCATAAGATAAAACAGCGGGAAGGTCGATTTTGAACGTACCTCTTTAGTCCGTCGTCCTTTCGATCCTCGTAGAAATTAGTGGTTTATTATAATTAAGATTTGAATGCAATGATATTGCATTAAATACTCAAAACATTTTTAAGTACCTACGCTTAAAACTGAATTAGTCATCACAAAATATTTAAAATCAAATTAACAGAAATCGTAATTTACCGATTTTCAGTAATTTTTTGTTGGTTTTTCTTTATCCAAGGAAAAACTTTTGAGAAATTCAAAAAATAAGCCCGGTAAACTAGATACTAGATAGGCACCAGACAGTGGCGCCGAACAGATACTTCTGGTAGTTCAATTGAACTGCCTTAAAAAAGGGATGGATTGGTCCCTAAAAAAATACTCCTTTAAAATTTGCCGATACTGTTTGAAAATAAGGGTGGGTGGGTATCAAATAAATCAAATTGAACTGCCTGTTCTAAAACGTGTCGGCGCTACTGGTACAGGATAGTTAAATACTAGTAGAATGATGATACTTTAAATTTTTTTAAAGTACCTATTCAACACGCATATTATAAGATTACCTATGTACTTGGTGTTTTAGTGCTCGTGTCTCGTCTAGCCTCGTGTTCTTTGACTCGGGCACAAAATAATAAATACCACCTCCAGACCGATCACCGTTGTGACGAGCGCATTTAGTTCACTCTAGCACTAAGCTGTTTTTGCAGTGGCTAGGCCATTGTTTACTATACTGGCTTTATAATTCGTGTTCAATATTTGATAAAATAAAATATTAAATTCAACAAATAAACACCTAGATAATATTACATTTATCAGGTAAAAGGTGGATGAAAAAAATAAAATATGATCATTTACAAGTTGAAACTCCAGAAATTTGGGCCAAATTACCATGAAATTGTTGCCAATTGCTTTAAGCAATTGTGATTGTTATGATTTTATGAAAGTATATTTTGATTATCATTGTTTTATAAGTAAGAATATTATACATTTCACAATATTGACCTGTTGAAAATTATAATGATCCTAAAAAATCGCGGATAGATCGTAATGTTAACATTGTAAATGATTATATT
Source organism: Eriosoma lanigerum (assembly GCA_013282895.1). Lineage (NCBI taxonomy): Eukaryota > Metazoa > Arthropoda > Insecta > Hemiptera > Aphididae > Eriosoma > Eriosoma lanigerum. The sequence continues at coordinate 24,166,890 of CM023360.1, read as the reverse complement.
AGGTATTACATAATATAGACTATAAATATAAATATAATATAGGCTTATTTCTAAGCCAGTATTATTCTCGTTGTTTTTTTCGTTCCATTATAACGCTTTTCGGTTTTCGTCTCGGACAAACGAAAATAAACAGCTGAGTGTTGACACTTTACGGTGTTAATATTAATGAACGTCACTTATTCATGTCTTACACACGTAAAAAAAAAAAAATATAATATTTAAAGAGAGTTTTTTTATAATGCGTAAGCATTCACATTCCGTATGCATTATAATGATAATTAGACATTTACCGGACAAAACTTTTGATTTTTAAATATATTTTTGAAACCCATTTGCAATTCATTAGCAATAGCTGTTTGGTCTTTTCTGAATTTTGTCCTGATTTCATCGAAACGAAAAATAAAACCGTTTTGTTTGTTTGTAAAGAGTATCCCCTGTTATATTTCCCAAAATAGACTTACGTTAGGTCGGTAAGGCTTCAATAATTTTAGAGAATAGATTTCCATTATTAATTTAAATCTAAACTAAATAATATTATAATAGGAAACATTTATGTTGAATTTGTACATTTTATGATGCATCTGTCTGAATCTTCAAGGTGAATTATTTTCGGTCGTCTTTTATTAGATTTTGAGTGAAGTGAGAAATGTATTGATTCTACAAAGATGTTTTTTTTTATGTATGAAAACATTTTTTCGGGTAGAAATAATGGTCCGATAATAACGCATAGCATATGTTTCACTTGCAAATGTTGTCTACTTGGTACTTTATAAAGCTCATTTTTTGAATTTCCCAAAAGTTTTTCCTTTAGAAGCGGAAAATTGGCAATTTTTTATAGGTTTTTTATTATATTTTTTTTCTGATGTAGAAAACTATTTTTGGGGTAAAAATAATGGTTCCATTACCACAAATAAGGTACCCTTATTTTACCAAATTTCATCTAGCTGGTACTTTATTAAGCTTATTTTTTGAATTTCCCAAAAGTTTTTCCTTGAGAAGCGAAAAATTTACAATTTTTTATAGGTTTTTTATTATATTTTTTTTCTAATGTATGAAATTATGGGTAGAAATAATGGTCCGATTATCACAGTGAGATATGCTTTGGATAGCAAATCGTGTCATCTTGGTACTTTATTCAGCTCATTTTTCGAATTTCCCAAAAGTTTTCCCTTGAATAGCAGAAAATTGGCAATTTTTATAGGTTTTTTCTGATGTATGAAAATATTTTTTTGGGTAGAAATAATGGTCCGATTACTACAAATAGGGTACCCTTTCTGTAGCAAATTTAATATAGTTGGTACTTTTATTTATTATTATCACAGTGGGGTATCCATTTTATACCGAATTTAATTTAATTGGTACCTTATTTAGCTCATTTTTTGAATTTCCCAAAAGTTTTTCCTTAAAAAAGGAATGATAACTCCTTGAATATTGATCATTTGGATTTGAAATTTATTTTGCATATTTACATATCTAATTTACACTCTTGGTAAATTTTGAAATGGGTTATCAATATAATATATTGCAATATATTTAGATACGCTCAAAATCGTATATTCTAATGCAATATCATTGCATTCAAATCTTAATAATTATAATGAACTACTAATTTCTTCTAGGACCAAAGGGACGAAGGAGGAACGTCTACAATCGGCCTTCCACTTTTTTTTAGTTATTAGACAAATAAATTTTCATCAAATAATGAAATCAAATAATAATTTTTGACATATTATTATATTTTATACACGTTTATTGAAATTGATTTACACACAATTATTAACCTATATAGTCTAGACTTAGTCTAGATAGAATATATTAGATAAAACATTTAAATACCTATCTATACATATGTTCAGGTATACATAATTTTTTGTAGGAATATAAATATTTAAAAAAAAATTGTACACTATTACATTAATTATTGCACATTTCGTATTTTCTATTGCACATTTTGTGTACTTGTACCTAACCCTGCAGGTATCTACAATGTATAATATACCTAATAATGGTTTATGAACCATAATATAGTGTTCCCAGCGGTGCGGCCTCTACATTAAAAATGTCTCTAAAACTAATCAACTAATTTGTATTGTAATGAATATAAAACAGGAAGACTTGGATAGTTATTTTTCATAAATATTTTTCATGGTACACGCATAAAATTCATTTTTATTGCATAAACGTATGAATGTATAATACTAAAGTATAGGTACACGAAAATTCGTAATTGTGGTCGTATATAACTGACACTAGTGGCACCAATGTATATTATATAACTCTTGTTTTACGTCACGGCGCCAAAAATATATGCAAATTATTATAATAATATCGAATGGTTCTAAAACCGCACGAAAAGGGTTTCTAAATATATTCACAGAGACGATATCCAGAATTTTTAAAATGAAATCAATTTTGATTAAAATACGAATTATTTTTTCGGTAATAATAATATGTAGTTAACTGATTCTTGTAATACATTTTATATACTCGTTTATATTTGTCCACGATGTTCGTTGCACTGACGCAGCTACGACGAAGACGAGAAATAAACGTACGAGTTTAGTTTATTAGTTTAATATTGACCAATATAAATTATTATACCATTCTATCGAATTAAATTTGTTCAACTAATTTAATAATAATAATTATTAAATAATGTTATACTAATGTAATTCAGTCGGAATTAGTTTATAGCGTTGTACATGCAGGCACGTATCTAGACTATTTGGGAGGAGGAGATTTTTAATTTTCAATTTGAATATTCATATATTTAACATACCTATCGATGTAGCGGATCTAAGGACTACATTTTAGTCGGCAATCTTATAATCATATGAATCCCGGAGCACCGGACGATAATGAAAAGTGGAAGTCCAAGCTTTAAATTAATTTACATCGCCTCATACATAAATATAATTTATTTGACCTAAAATTGTAAAATATACATATATATCAAATCTAAACAAACAAAACTTATGTGATTTAGTAAAAGGGAGAAATAGCTATTGGCTATTGGGGGCTCAAGGACTCTAATTTTAGCTGGGGCCCCGTCGGTATATGCCGACCAAACGATCGTTAAATCCGCCACTGCAGTGCCTATGTTGTCTAATAAAATTATTCGTTTTTCTAAAATATTCGTTGTCAGATAAAATATAGTTAAAATATTTAATAATATTATAGGTATAAATAGGTACACCGCACATTTACATTGCAGTAGGTATCCACTCTCAAAATGTTTATCGAAAATCTGTATTTTTCATAAATCATATAGGTATATCATACTTGTAATGTTTAATACGAATATTTAATTTCTTGTGCCTATGTAGAAATAGACTTGTATTAAAATATTATTATGATATTAAGCCAATGATAATTATGTTAATTCGCGTGTATTGCATGTATGTCAGAAAGTCAAATGAATATTACTCATTTAGGTACACAAAATGACAAATTATTGGAAAAGATTACGTGCAAGTTTATATAATAAACTATATATATATATATATATATATATATATATTAAAAAACAATAGTTAAATTAATACCTAAATAAATAAATTATTACTTATACATTAAATATCTTATCTTATCTAATTTCAATAATATTTTTACAAAAACATGCTACGTCAAATTTAATAAGTACTTTATACTATACACATAATAATTAGGCACTTTTTTAAATCGATGAATTATATTATATTATGGGTACCTACTTGCCTACACAAACTGAAATCGAAACATTGATGGAAAATAATAATTAACATCATCAGGAGCGTATTCAGAGTTTATTTTGTGGGGTAGGTTGATCAAAATCTTTAGACAGGAAAATGAAAAAAATTATATTTAATGTATCATAACCATATTGATTATGAATACTTTATTTATAATCAATGCTATTACTAAATATTTGTATTAAACTACCTATATTAAAAATAATAAGTTGTAAACGCCTGGCTCGTTACTATTACTGTAAAACTTGTCTAACGATTAATACGTGAAATTTTTTTAGGTACCCACTTACAAAAAGTTTATCGAAAATTTGTATTTTTCATATGTATCTACATGTAATAAGTAATACGAATATTTAATTTCTTGTGCCTTATGTAGAAATAGACTTGTATTAAAATATTATTATGATATTAAGCCAATAAGCCAATGATAATTATGTTAATTCACGTGTATTGCAAGTATGCCAGAAAGTCGAATTAATATCACTCATTTAGGTACACAAAATGACAAATTATTGGAAAAGATTACGCGCAAGTTTATGTAATCGTACTTTATAATTATTGTTTTTTCCGTATATTTATAAAATCTATCATCTGTAAACTTAAAAAATATTTTAATATATTATTTAAAATTTTTTATTTTATCAGTCTTTTCGAATTCATCGTTTATACTAATTAAACGAAAACGGTTGTTAATTGGAAATTCCGAAGAAAACGAATTCCAATGATGACGCACAGAACTTCACTTACGTTCGTATTATGTAAATATTTATTACAAATTACTTTAGTAAAATATATTGAGTTATAACTTTTATTTAGACATTTAAAAATCACTCTCAAAAGTTTCAGTAAAAATAAACGTGTTGTACCTACGTGTATAGAAAACCTGGACGGATTTGTACACGTGGAGATAATTTCGTGAATGGAATAGAAGACCGTTTGGGCAGGATGTCAGTTTGAAGTTTTACAGAAATTAATCATGACATTCGAAAAAACATTCTGAGCAGAACTTATTTATAAAATGTATAATTTGACATACAAACGGGTCAAAAATAAAAACGCGGTCATTTTATATTAATTTATGTTTTTCTATTTTGAACTATAATATTATAGGTAAACAAATCGCTAATAATATGACGCAACGTAAAATACACTTTACGTTGAAATATTGTTATAGTTGTTATTATTTATTATAAATGTTATGAAGTTTAAGTTCGGTTTTGTGTACCGCAATTTGTGTACACAACTGCGATTGAACGGTGCGAGAAATGTTTATGACCGGTAGGATTTTATCTTCATATTATTATAAGTTGTTACCATATAGATAACCGTGATTGTTACTAACGTTTACTGAAAGATTTATCGACAATATTTTACTATATAGAATCGCGGGAGTCGCGGTGTTGTAGAGTCGTACAAGGTACAACACTCTACAACAACGTCGGTTTTAAACACGTTTTAATGGATTCGTTTATATCTAATATAATAATATAAAATATGTACAGTGTGATCAGAACTTTATGTTACGGTAATTCAATTTATTTAGAAAAGAAGATCAAAACAAACAAAAAGAGCTTTTGAAAACACGAAACAAACAACTAGTTTTAGATTATATTGGATTAATAATTTTTTCACATATTAGAGGTATATATTTTCTGTTTATTTCGAATATTAAAACGAGAATAATTGTTGTAACATAAAATTTTGATCGCTCTGTATATGTATGTACCTACTATATATTATATTTCAAAGATGGCATGTGCATGTTTTCGTCAACGAGTTATTGACTTTTCATATTATTTGAGGGCGCGAAGATATGAAACTACAGATTTTCGACGCACGTGTAACGTATAGGTTCAGCAATTATAGTAGTACCTACTTAATTAAACCACGAATGTATTTTAAATTATATATATTTGGATAAAGTACTTTAATTATTATATCTATATCTGGACGTTAACAATTTCCGTTTGATTATTTCTCTTCCTAAATTAAATATATGTATGGAAAACAAATTGTTCTATATTATTAATATTACTAATTACGTTTACAAATAATGTTATTAGATAAAATTTAATACATTGTACTGCAGTATTATGAAGTCGCGGGACTAGATGAAATAATTGAATTATGGTTGTAATAGAACTTGACCTACGAGTAAAATATTTTCGTTGGAATCGTAATTTTCATATCGACTAAGCATTCGTTTTTTTATAAATTATATAAGTTTATGATATAAAATCATTAAAATTTACTTATAGGTACATACGCTCTTAAAAACTTGATAATCGTTACATGTGTGCAAAGGCCAAGGTTGTACAAATAACTTCTGATCTTTAATCAACTGTTATCTTATTTTGGAACGCAATAATAAAAGGACATATGAAACAAAAGTAAAACATGATTGTGGTTTAAAGAAAATTTAATGAAAATTGTTATAAAATAAAAGTGATGTTGTGCGATATAAATTTCATTTTTCAATAATGGCAAAATAATTAATAAACTTAGTTATTATTGGTTTTTTGAGAAAACAATGAGATCTGTTAAATTTTTTTATAGTTTTATTTTAGTTTTTGTGAAGATACTCGTATTTCTATTTATATAATGTGTACTGATGTAAGATGATGGGTAGGCCAGCTGCAATATACAAAAGTACATAAAATATTCTATTATGCAGGTTTGGGTATTTTTCTAATAATTGAAATGAATAATTTTAAAATACTAAATAGATAGTCAATCGAATATTATTTTAAATTATTGATCTTATAAATATCTATAAAAAAAATTATAATAGTTTTAAAGTATTAAACGATTTTTAGGAACATATTTGAAATATTCAAAATATTGTATTTTGATTTTTAAAGTATAGGTACTTATGTTTATACGAAATACCTTTAAAAGTATTTTACTTACCTTTAAAACACGAGATTTATAATCTCGAGTACTTTATATTGGTTATTTCAATCGTATCATTTATTGTGTATTTTTTTCATAATTCTATCGCGATAGACATCATATACGCGTTTTGACGTTTCTTGAGCTATCGAATAAACTCGTTCTGCTATATTATTTTAAATAAAAATAAGAAATAGATAAACACACGATGTATAGGTAATACTTTATTTACAATGTAGATACTAGATATACCAGTTAATAGTGGTTTTATAATATTGGGGTTTATGGTGTAGAATTTATATTTATTACAGTGCTATAAACAAAACATTATTCATGATTTGCGCGACCGGAAAAAAGTTTTGAGATTGACAATCTAAATAAGCCTTATGCATCACGTAAAATGGCCGACAATCCGAGTGATTTGTTGAACACAAATTAAGTGTATTGTGTATTTAATTTTTTGCTATCTGGTTTCCGTATTTGTATCTCGTTTTTTGTTAAAAATTTTTATTCAAAACAATACTATTAAAAAACACCTGACATCCTTCCTCGACGTTACGTTCAATAAAATATATTGTGTATTGCATGCATGTTTTTACGTGTTTACATCATAATTATGTGTTTTTTACAAATATGTTATATGTATTATAATAATACTCTAAAACTCGTAAACGGGCTGAAATATATAGCTATGTGAAAAAATGCAGTTGCGTGTTTCGATTTTCATAAAATTATATTATAGTTATTATTATACGCATAGAATATTACGTAATATTATGTATAATATTATATCCGCACTTTCGTCTGTTTATATTTTTCAACCTAAAATATTTAATTTAAACAAAATTATATCGTTAGTATAACTTTATTGATATACCTACCAAAGACGCAATTAGGTGGGTGCTAGGGGATGCTTAGTACCCCCAAACATTTTTTTAGCACCCCTAAATATTTTTTTTTAACATACCTGGTGTATAGAGATATATAAAGGTCTACGATCGTTTTAAAATGTTAACACCCTTAATATTTGAAGTGTAATTGCGTCTACGATACCTACTCTGCTGCAGAAGACGTCATCAGGAACAGTTTGAAAATAATTTTTCATTTTTTTTAATCTTGCAAATGGGGATTAATACTATATTAAATATATAGAATATAATAATATCATTAACTCAATAACCGATAACATTTTTTATAAAAATGAATACATTAAGTTTAAAAATGGGGTTTTTGTTTAATGTCGGTTAATTAATATTTAAAAATATATCAAACAATACATGTTATATAGATAGAAATATTATTGAATGAATATCTAAATAAAAATTGTTTAAAGATCAATTTACCGGAGGAACGGAAAAAAACATTTTACAGGTGGTTTTATAATTTTGAAAAAATTTAAATAATACTAATATTAAATAATATTTTTTTCCTTCTCCGGGAGGGAAACACTTAAATCATTAATTACCGATGAACAAACTCATTACCTTTAGAATTTTGGATGGAGATTATTGATCCATTATTATGATCTGATTTTTTAGATTTTGAGCGAACTGAATAGTGTATTAGTTTTACAATAATGTGCCCAGACCTTCTTAGGCCCATGAAAAATAAATCCAAATTACTAGTTATTTTATTTAGTCAAATTCAATACTTATTAAAATTGTATTATAATTAACATCAACCATTTGTAAATACGGAGCGATTTACTTAGGCTCGCGAATTCTGGTTCATATAATTACTAACATGATTGCCAAATCCTGCCATCAGTATAATTATCATTATTTGTATTGATAATATCATTGATTATACATAGTACTATATATATATATATATATATATACAATGATAATAGTAAACCGAAGGAATATTGTAAACCTATTATTGATTACTTTTACTCATTTAACACGACATGTATCCATTCAAATAAATAGTTTTGAATTACTTAGTCGTGAAGGCTACTTTATATTGCCTTTAGCTTTATGTCATTCTTAACCGAAAAAAATAGAATATGGTTAATTTTTAAATTTATTAACTTAAATTTTAAAATTAAGACTTCAAGTTGAATTTAAATATGTATGCTCTTACATTATCACTAAATCAATCGGTACGTCATTAGAAGTACGAGTATAAAACAAAGGTGCCTAAACTACTAAGAATTTATTTAGGCAAAATTGTTTTATGAAAAATCATTTTTCGTCTGTTGACATTGTTTTATGTTAAAAAAGAACTTTGTTATATCATTTTTGACGATATAAAAAATATTTAAAACACATAACAGTATAACAGATACATAGAGAAATATGTTTTATTTTGTTTCTCTTGAAACAAATGTCCTATAGTATATTATGTGTAGTAGTGCGTGTTAGACTGCAAAGAAATAGAAACACTCCACTTTCAATCCTTATTTAAGTTAAGGAGAAAACAATTATTTCAACTCAATTTAATATGCATAACGTTGTCGGGTGGAATAATATATTATATTATAACAATAACCGATGTAGATGCCTATACTGTTCACCGAACGAAAAAATTGTCCGATCAGATGTCGGAACGTTATTAATTTTTTCACCAATATGCTGGTCAATAATAATATTATTTATGAACTATGTTATTTTAGTTCAGTAATCGGAAAAATTTGTAAAAAGTTTTGGTTGAAAATTAATTAAATTTTGTGTTAATTAAGTTAAGTTAAATTATTGAATTAAAAAAAGAAATTCGAGTTAAGTTTATTATTATAGTATTAACAGCCTTATGTTGAAAATTAACATGTCATATATATTTTTTTTTTTATGATTGGAAGTATCCAAATAAAATATAAAATAAATAATAATTAATAATTTTGTAATATCAAAAACAATATTTATTTACAATATTAAACATATTTAATATGATATAAAAATGATTGTTTTTTTACCAAATTATAATAACTTTTTAAGTGTTCCATGCCCGGCAGCTTTGCTTTTTTACTATATAAATAATATGTATTCTGTACCACGTGTCATACGACGAGGACAGACACCGTGTGTGTACATCTTACCACTGCGGTGAACGTGGGGGCAGGGAAACATTTCGTGTTTAATTATAGAGGTGTATACACGTCTTGTTTGAAGAAGACGGTTATTTTTTTTTTTTACGTGTACGGTTAACCCGGAGATATTTTCGGTACTATGTTTATGATTAAAAACGTGAATCGTACTAGAGTTTATTATTCCGTCACGTCAAAATGAAAAAAAACAAAAATCCAAATAGAATAATAATAATAATAATAAATTAAGGACAATCTAAATGGCTGATTTACTCAGTTAGATATCCACGTTGACAATAAATAATGACTTCTGGTCACACGCGGATGCTACAACGTTGAACGACCGTCGCGAAGTCGTCGGAACACAGATTATATTATTATATGCCAAGAAAAAGCGCGCGACATCAGTAGGTAGGTACGTCAAATTCGAACGAATACGATGTCTGGTCAAATAAAAGAAAGAAAGAAAGAAAGAACGAAAATTAATTTAGTTAATTATGGAAAACGTGTAATACAATTAACGATATACGAATTCCTTTACGTTTTCGATCAAAAGAAAATAATTGCAATTGGAACCTTTTTAAAATGTCAACAAAACTCGCACGTGTGTCTCGTGTAAAATATCATTATTATTATTAATATGTTATAACCCAATTACAAAAATATATAAATTGTGTGCATAATAAGCAAAATAAGTATAGGTAACTTACAAAATTATATTTTTAAACGGTAAATTAATTTTATCATTTCAATCATTTTTTTACATTTTATACATAATGATGTTTAATCTTAAAATCTAATATTATAATATGCTAAAAAACTCATCGTTTAAATCCATTTCTATAATAATAAACATTACTATTAATATATAGATACGAATGCGTATTGCATAATGTTGTGTAAACGTAAACGGAATTTGTCTTATAGTGAACAGAATAATAGCATGTTTTCATTCGACACCGATTTTTGCAAAATGCCAAAATATATATTTATATCTTTGATGATTTTAAAAAAGAACAGTCTAAAAGTTATTTTCATAACATAGTTTTAATATTGTTCGATTGTAAAAACAAAACATAATACAAACTTACATTATGAATGAATATGTTATAAATTTATAATAATGTATATATTATTGTTAACAAAATAATAATAATTAGAACGGGGAAATTAAAAAAATCCTCTATCGTTTTAATAACTTTTTACAGAAATGTTAATGAATGTTTGTTTTAAGTAGGTATACAATACATAAATTTTATATTATTATATTAATTTTGGATTGCAACCATTTATTCTATATACATTATATATATAATATACACAATTATTTCGCAAAATTTAGCATACGGATCTACATCTACTCAAAATTTAGTAACATAAATACGAGTTACTAGTTGATGGCGATGATAATGGAATTTAAATGTGGTTCAAAAGTGTTACTGAATATATAGTGTGTTCCAGATCTATTAACTAATTGGAATATCTCCGTAAAAAATTTAAATTTTTTAATGCAGTTTTTTCCAAATTATTATTTAGGCAACGGATTATAATATTAATGTTATTACTTATTTTAAAAAAGACGTCTTATAAAAAAATAAAAAAATAAACTCTTAATTTTTTAAGTTGTAAAATTTATGTAATTTTATGTATTTATGTAAAATTTGAAGATATCTATTTAAAAGAGCATATTTATATGATAATTTTGACATTAATTAAATTTAATCAAGATTTCGATTTTTAGGAATTTTTTACATTTATTGAAGAAATTATATTTCTGAGGTCATTATTTTTAATAATTTAATATTTTAATATCTGGCACATACAATTTGTTTTATCAATATTATCATGAACTATATCAGATAGTATCTGTATAATTCGTGGTTATCAATTTTTATCGAAAAATTAATAGTAATCTACAAATTGTATCACTTATCGTTATCATAATATTGATAATTTAAACTTTGCATTTCACAATATAAACAGACTATATGAAATACTTATAAATGCTATAATATTAACGTAAGAAATATGATTTTTCCAAAAATTAAAAAAAAATTCCTGAAAACCGAAATCTTGATTAAATTAAGAGATCGACACGTCAAAATTTTCACATAAATATACTCTTTAAAGTGTCTATCTTCAAATTTTATGTAACTTAAAAAAATAAAGAGTTTATTGTTTATGAGTTGTCTTGTTTTAAACAAGTAATAAAACTAATATTATAGTCCGTTGTCTAAATAATAATTTGAAAATTTGAAATTTTTAAAATTAAATTTTAATTAATTATTGTTATTCGATTCATATTTTTTCAATTTTAATTAAATGAAATGATTATCTTTTGGCACTTAGTTTAGTACAAATATATATTTTAATATTTGATCGGTATATTTTTTATAAAATAAACGTATCATATGTTGAATGTATAATAAACTAATATGGACAAGTAAATACGAACAAATAAGTATTTTATTTATTTGTTTATTAAAATATAAAAAATAATTATTTAGTTCGTTAAATTGATTAATGTTATGGATACCTATATCGATAATCGATATAACATTATTAATAATTTTATGGGTCATGTTTTCCATTATTAAAATTATTAAAAAAAAAAAAAAAATCAAAATCACGAATAAATTAAAGACTAATACGTGACTATTACGCGTTCGCAACATTAAATTATATTTTGTTATTATTTAGTTTTGCATTATAATTAGTATAATAAGGTGAAGCAATAAAAATTTAATATAATAATGTTCATAATATGTTGCATAACAAGTGGTAAATATGTTGGCTGCGTGTATTTTTATAATCTCAGATTCTGAGCCAACTGAGGAAGTTATATTGTCGACGTGCATTGTATTCTTTCTTCAAGGCGTCTGGAAACACGTCATGATAAAGTAGTTAAATATCTAATGTCATGATTAAGTAGTTAAATATCTAATTAAAATTAGTTTTTTAGTTGCATAATACGTATCTGAGTTGAGAAATTAAATTAAGGAATTTCTTTTTAATTCATCCGTTTTGGTGATCCTATACTTTCCTGAACCATTAAATAATAATATTATATTATTTACGTTTTTCTTTAAAGTTTTTTATACTATAATTAATGTTTATTGTCATAAATTCAAAAGAAATGCTAAATTTAAATAGTAATTATTATAACCTCGTCAAATATATAATATTATGAGCTGTCGTTGGCTTGGAAATTGCGTTTAAATACACTATTTAGCTACATTTAAGTATTTAACATTATAACATCTTGGTAAAATGTTGAAATAAAATTTCCACTAATGTGAAAATCGAGATTTATATGAAGCAAATAACCGGATTATTTACAAAACCTATGCATTATTATTTATTACGTAACTATACTTTATATACTATATAATAATATATATTATTCAAAGAAAGAATTTATTTTATTTTTTCATTTTTTTTTATAAATCAAAAATAACCTGATCGCAAGAAACTTGTTGTTTTAACTGAATTTTATGTATTATATTTTATGACACATTTATATTAATTATTCAACATCAAAACTAACATGATATTAAATATATAACCAAATATTACAACGCAGGATCCACTCCATTATAGTTATTTAATTTTGAATTATTATAGTTATTCGATTTTGAATAGATATTTTAGCTTTAACGATTTTTTGGCCCGACTGAATCAAATTATTTTTTGTCTACACATCACGTGTAATTTAACAGAACTAAATTAACAGACGCCATTATGTCAATGTATATTATATAAGTACCTATTTTATACTGGTTACGGTGGTACACATCTGAACATGTTTTTGAACCACTCAATGTGTTTCAACACAAAACGTGTTATAGGTAAATTATAATCATTATCGCTTGACGGAAGAACTCAACGCTTAAAAAAATAATGATAAGAAAACTTTAACACTTCCGCGCCCAAAACTATTTAAACAATTTCACACAATTAAACATTTTTCATTGTTTTCGTTCTTTTATCTCTTATTGAAAAACATTATAAACAATAGTTTATTTTGCGGATGTGTCCTACGATAAAATTATAATAATATAAATAGATATCTAATGACAAGTGATGAATGTAACGAGATATTGAGCTGTTGTAGTGTAGATAAATGCTAAAATGTTTAATGCATATTACTAAAGTTTTTCTGGTTGTTTATTTATTTATTAAAAAAAAAAAAAATAAATTCCCTGCTAATAGAAAACAATATTAGGTATAATTCACATTTAGTACGAAAACAATAGAGTATAATAAAAATAGAATGACGATGAAAAGATAGATTAATTGTCAAAACAAGGTAGATAATTTGTTATTTAACAAATACAAGTTATTAAGATAAATTCGATTATAAATTAGATTGAACATTTAAATGTCAAATTTTATTAATTAAATTGCATATTTTCAATCTCTATTTAACCGTGTTACTATTATTACGACCAACGATTTAAATTATTAGCAGTTTATTACATACCAGACGAACGGAAATTCGCATTGAAAACCCTACGATGGGTGACAATATCAATTTTATATTTTGTAATGTGTTATTTTGATCATCCTGTATAACGTAATACATATAACATTATACGTAGGAGTAATTTTGTTTTTATTTTCATTAAAATGTCAATTCGAATTACTTACAGCGATTCGTATAATATGTAATAATAATAATAATAATAATAATTTGTACACTGTTGATTATAATATATTATCTCGAACGCTGCAGAATTATATAAAATAGCCATAATCGGCACTTGTATATACACTGTACACATACTGATATACAGAGTGATTAGAATTTCGTGTAGGTACAAAAATAGTTCGAATTACATACATACGTTTTCAATGTTATGTGCATTATTTTTGTAACATACTATTCTTATCACTCTGTATATACCTATACTGCGATATACGACTTAAGCAGAATGTTTTATATTTAGAAATAACGCGAAATCTTTCTGCACAAACGCAAAATTTGCATAAACATTACATATACACAGAATGATCAAAATGTTCTGGCGTATTTCCACTTTTAATATATTATGCGAAATAGAAAATTTTCAAGTTTAAACTAAAATTTTGATCACCCTGTATAAGTACAGCGAATGCATATTATATATAGTCAATAATAGAACGAATTTAGCCGGTCGTGGGATGCGCGATAAAACGGTTGAGAGGGGAAAATAAAAAGTGCAAAGGTACACACTAATACCTTAAAGGTCATCACAAACACAATGCCTACAACCAAAATTTAATTTTAGAAAATCCCGTTCATATGTACGTCTCTGACGAACAAATATTCAAGTTCAGTCACGAATACGACATATTTTGTCGACTATAAATTCCGGTCCAAACAAAACCGGCAGCCGATTATATATGTTTAGATGCACGGCTTTTACACGGAGCATAAAAAAAGCCACTCCGAGTGACTAATTTTTGGCACACGGACAACGTGTCGAGTACGTATTTTTGATGGGCGAAGTACATAAAAAAATACGATACGTTCAATAGGAAACTGATTATCATAATTTACGTAGGTACTTATTATACCTTTTTAATTTATTGTATGCTATATATTATGTTTTCATAAAATATTAAAATATTATGCCATAAAATAATTATAATTTATAAAATGTCTGATTATATAATTAATTGATTTGCAAATTTTATAGGGCAAATCAATTATATTAGTCGTTTGAATTTAAAAAAATTCTTTAACGAAATAAAACAAATGTATACATATAATGTAGTGTACTAATTTAAATATATTTATGTAATTTGATTCAACAATAAATATACAAGTTTCGTTATATACATATTATGACTCTATATCAGAATTTTTAAATTTTAATTCAAATATCGTAATACTATATCTTCTAAACATACAAAAATTTAAAAAATTAAATAAATTATTAGAAGAAAAAAATAGTAATTATATTTTAATATGTGGTATTATAATTTATATCCACAATCCAGTACATATATTGTATATCTATTGATTTACATCACTACTTAAATATTAGTGTTTTAGTATTTGTAATTTATATATTCATTTTATAATTTTAGGTACTTATAGCTATATTATGTTATAAAATATAATTATATTGTCAAAAAGTTCTAAAAAAAATTAACAGTACAATGTCGATATATTAATTATTAATATCATTAATGATGTGTAAAGCCTAGCTCCGTCTTTAATTTGATGAAAAATTAAAACTATGTATGCTACTTAAAATAAAATATGGATACTAAGAATATATAGCCTAAAGTCAACCATTAATTGTAATAATAACAATAAATAATACTTTAAATTATATAATAATGACGATTAGCTGATGAGTACTGTTTGCCTTTAACTAAACTGATTTTCATTCTCCATACTAACTAACCCTGGCATGAAGTAGAATTTAGTGCAATGTTTATTATTGTTTTTTATTGGTTATACAAACAGTTAAATATACCTCTATTAGTTTTTTGTCTGTTACCCGAAAGAGCACATTTTTCAGAAATCTACGTTAAAAAGGGCATAAATTGGTGGTACTAAAATAGCTTAAAAAACATCGATAAACAGTGCATAAACTCATTTCGAGAATAAGCAAACGAGCACAAATTACTACCTATTACTAATTATTTATAATAATTTCAAAGAACAAACTGCAAATATAAAAATATTGATATTTATAACTTTTGTTATTGAAACATATTTTAGCTAGGAAAGCATTTTCTCAGTAGCTTGGTAAATGGTAACCGTGGTTTTTAGAAGTCGTTGCTCGCTGGGTTTTAGTTATATTAGGTAATTGCAGGACTCAAGATGGTCACTGTCAGGCTAAGTATATCAATTGTGTGAATCCGTATAGGTATTAGGTAAAATTAGGTTATATTAAATGCATGTATTTTATATATAATTATTAGAAAGGTAGTTTATAAATAAAAAATAGTTTACTTTTTGCATATTTGAATACTACTAACCTGCTATACAAAGCGATCAGAATAATTACTAAAGTAGTGAAAATTTCATACGTTTTCAATGTGATTGTCATTTTTTTTTTAACAAGAAATTTTAATCATTTTGTAAGTATGGAATTGATTTGAATAGTAGGTCTTCTTAAAATATTTTACCTGAATATATAAATACTTTAACGCGTTACTGTATGAACCTATTACCTATAGTACCTAAACCATACTAATGGTTATAATTATTTAGTGTCAGATTCTAACTAACAAAAGGTGTTTAAATTTTAAGTTAACTTTGAATTTAAAGCGAGCTTTATTTAATAGTATTTTATAAATATTTAACTGTTACAATCGATTTTATATTAACACTAACTGATAGGTATCACATTATATCAAGTAGTAATACTTAGGTCATTATTATTATATGGATGGAGGAGTTATGCCCCAAAAAACTGATGCACATATTTGTGCACGTTTTTTGATGAGATATAAAACCTATATAGATGTGCAAAAATAATTTTCATATATCCAATAGTTATGAAAAAACACCAGTTGTCTTACACGTTACATTAATTTGTCTATCTATCAATAATAAATATACGATAATTCGCTTTACGCAAGCGTAGATTTAATATCTAATTTAGAAATCCTATGGCTATGACTCCACATTATCTATGAAATTTAATTATCTAAGAATACTGAATATTATTAATAAAATTTAATACGATAACACATAATATAGTATTGATAACAATAATAAAATAATAATAAATATTAATATAGATATTAGATTATTGGGTAATAACAAATGATTATTTTGTTTATTAACTAATAACTTTGTTATTGAATTATTTAAATTTGGTGGAAGTTGGACCAACAATTAAAGATCAGGGAGAAATTATTATTAAATATCGTGTACGAAAAAAATCGAGATATTATAGAAATACTGGACAACAACATACGTGGAGACCGACAAATTTCGTGCAGTTACGCAAAAACATTCTGGTAATCTTTCACAATGATACTCAAATTGGACACCGTTTTTTGTTGTTCTTCGTTAGTTTTCGTCGTCTTGGTCGACTTCGTGATAGTGGTCAAGTAATAAAATTTACTGAATTAACCTTCCGGTTCTTCGTATACCTTGTTTTGGAACCTGATATTTACAGTCTGATTTTGGACTACGTTTCGCTATGTCCTGTTTGGCTTTATCCAGTGAGATTCCGTCGTCGATTATCGATTCTCGCGAAGTCGTCATACGGGATATCATGGTGTCCGGTTTCCTTACGACGTCTTAATCTCCAGAGAAATTACTGCGTTAAGGCCTCTAATTTCCGCGTTCGTCCAGTTTTTGGCATTGGAAATCCGTTTCACTCATCTATTCGTCTAACAGAGTTTCGACGTTTCTGGATTTATAAAAAGCAGAGGCGTATTTATGATAATGGTGGGGGGGGGGGTTGATCGGGTTAACCCTCCATGATCAAAAAAAAAAAAAAACAAAAAACAAAATTGCTATTAATAATATTATTTTGCCAACTGTTTTAGATTTTGCATTATAATGTTTACAGATACAGAACATGTTTATTTTCATTTTTTTTGCAATTTTTTTATATTATCAAACGGTGAGGCCTTTAAAAATTGTTAAAAACGCCTTTGACTTGAAGTTGTCGGTATTGGCGTTAATATTATCGTCGATGGTATCTCCGGTTGTGTCGTTACGGTCGGTAACGTTATC
Source organism: Eriosoma lanigerum (assembly GCA_013282895.1). Lineage (NCBI taxonomy): Eukaryota > Metazoa > Arthropoda > Insecta > Hemiptera > Aphididae > Eriosoma > Eriosoma lanigerum. The sequence continues at coordinate 24,148,547 of CM023360.1, read as the reverse complement.
GGCGACGGTGGATCCGGGAAATTTATATTAGATCGTGTCCTGGCGAGAGATGTGGTTGATGGAAGCGATAATTTTACTTCTATCGGAGTAGTAAATAATGTGATGCTACGCGTGAGACGCGTGTGACACGACCGGCTTCGATTCCCGTAGATTCTTACCGTTTAGATTTAGCGTCCGATCGCGTATCGATACTCGTCAATGTAAATATTTCACTCAACATTTACTATACACTGTTACAAATGTAATTATGCGCAAAATAAATATCATGATTCGTCGGCGTTCGTATACGAAGTTTGCAATGTTATAAATATGTTGTTCGAAATTATTCGATCAAACGAAATTGTTAGAACGAAAAGTAATCTTGGTTTACGCGAAGCACTAATAAAAAATTGAAATAATTGAAACGTGGAAGAGCGCCACTTGATAATATTCCACTACACAGAAAAATATTATTGAACAATAAATTATATTTTTGGGGATAACTGTTAAAAATATATATAGGTATCACCAAGTTTTTCTTCATGTAATGTAACGGGAATTTGACTATGGAAAAATAAAATATAAATCGATATGTGTACAGGTTTAACAATATTTTGTTTTGTTTATTGATATCATATTCAATATGTTTTTATCATCAACGATGATGATTAGGTATAATAATAGTGATATAGATTCATATTTGTATTGTTATGGATTGAAATTTGACAAACAAGCTCATTTGATATCAGGAGAACGAGGAAAAATAATAATTATTTATTATATTATATAATATAATAATAATAATAATAATATTAATTATTCTATTAATTTCCGTATAAACTCTCACTGTCTCTGAATCATCTCTCTTAATAACACGCTCAAATCATCTCACATTTCTTTCAAAATTGATGCAACTACTATTTTGTTTTATTTTTTTATTCATCGCCCAACACTCTAATATATACAACATTGCTGGCCTCACTTCTGACTTATAATACCTACCTATCTTTCAATGTTATCGAAATCTTCTTAACATAAAACATTCGACGCTTCTGTCCACTTTATCGACTCAAATATTATCTTTTTTTTATTTCTTTATTTTTATTTGTTTTATTGTTAATTTACAAATCGTTTCTTATAGGTAACTAAATAGTAGTACAAATCTTATTAGTTTTTACTTTCAAGTTAGTTATAATTGTATGAAGTCTATATATATATTGATGTTGTATAATGTATATATAGTGTATAAAATATATACTACGAATCGTACTATATTATGCACTTAAAATGTTGGACTCTGAGCCAAACGGGGAAAGTTATTGAATTTTAAAATTTAAAATTTAAAATTTAAAATCTTAAAAAAGTTTATTACTATTAGATTCATAGGTGTGAGTAAGGAAGTAATAATAATTTGAGCCATTCATTGATGTTGTGAATAATGTTTATAGAGTAAAAAAAAATATATATACTTGTAAACAAAATATACTTAATTATATAATATAATGACAAATAAATGGTACACATTTCTATAATTAATATATTAGTTGTTAAATGTCTCAGAAAACAGTTGTCTGCATATGCGCGATACATATTGAATCCTCTCAAATGAGATTTTTGCGCCAACGTTTGTGCACATAAAAAAAAAAAAAAAACGTACGCATTTACCGCAAAATATGTCGAATACGCGACGGACATCCAGCGACTATATGCCTATTCGTATATTATCGCGACGACTCGCGACGGGGCGAATCGATTGTTTTAAAATGTAAGGTTAAATTCTATTTTAAATGTCCGGTCTGGCAATCATACCTCATTTGTTCAACCGGTGTGCAGGTATAGCCTAAAAATAGCTGATATATGCGCGCGCGTTTGTATCTACGTGCTATTTGTTTCGTTTTATTTTTTACCAATCCGCTCTGTCAATCACTGTGACCGTCATCCAAATGACAGCCGCTCGGCGCGATGTATAGAATTACCCATTAAGCGTTTGAAAATAATTTACCGGCCAATTTTGGTCACGTAGTCTGAGAAAAGATGCGTTTTCCGCTACAGCGTTTCGGAGACAGATATACACCGACCAATAATGTGCAACCCCGAGACGAATAATTGGAAAAAATGCACCTCAATTTATACCTGTGGTCATAAAAGACGACCCACACGGCAATAATATACCCATAGTCTAAATTTGATATATTATTAAAGAACCCTAAACTCAAATTTTATAAAAAAAACTCAATTAAACATTTTTTTTTTTTATATAATTTTAGACAGTTTAATTTTTTTCTAGATATATCTTGGAAACTATTGTGTCACGTTCAAAAATTAATAATATTTCGTATTTCACTAATTTATAATATTCATAAAACCACAGCTCATCAGCAATTACCTGGCAATCATGTTTTTTTATATAATATCGGGATATATATTAGGATAACGTACAAAACAAGCTATAATTAAATACTAATCAATTATTTTTCCTATAAATTATATTATCTTTTAAACTGAAAAAATCATGTTTTTTTTTTTAACTTCTCCAGCTGTATTTTTTTCAACTAATTGGTTATAACTGGTTTTGAAACTCATCCAACGATTTCAAATTATGTAGTTTGACATAATAATAAAGTATCTGTATCTGCTATTACTACAGGATAAGTTGTACACCATGTGGCAATGTTATATTAAAACAAAATTATCTGTACATACAATTGTATTGATTTTATCTAAGAATTCTACGATTCTAAGATATATTTAAATTTTTTCGTAGGACAATCATTATTTATTTTATAAAAATCAAGAAAAAATTAAGGCTATTTACCAAAATACAATTAAATACAATTCAACTAATGTTTTATATAATTAATTTTACATAACTACATAAATATAATAAATTACATTTTTATTAGGTAATACCATGATCATTACATTATTAATATCAGATCGTGCGACGTGGCTAGCCGAAAATGAACTTCTAGGTACCTACACAATAATACAATAAACAAATCGTTGTCATTTTACAATCATAAAATTGATCGTAAACTATATAATATTATAGTTTATAATAAAATAACATGAAAACAAATAATATTTTATGAAAAATATTACCAAAATTATCTTTTACAATCGAAACCTTAATAATGTTCAAAATGAGAATTAATTATTGTGTAGTCGACTGCCGTTCTCTAAAATCTACAAGACTCTGCTATTATACACATTTATACCATCAGAGTAGACAATTTTACTTCTTTTAATACAGCATTTATTCGTCCCTCTGTGATGCAGGTACACAACAATAATATTAATTAATAATTAAATTCCAGAAATCACCTTTTGGGGTAAATAGTTTAGTTGGATATAATAATAATGATAATAATAATAATATCGTACGACAACGTTTTTATAATTTCGTTACTAGTCCGTAATTATAGTCGGAATTTTCTAGTCGTTGTTTTTTTCGGTCTAATTAATGCATTTATATTTATTCCCATTTTTGTATTTTTCGAATTTGTATCTTAATTCTTATTCTTATATTTTTAATGGATACTTTATAAAAATGTGTACCTACTTATATAGAGTATTATAGATATAAATATAACGATTTAAAAAAGATAAAATAAATAACCCACATGCATTGTTTAACAATTTTTTATATAATTAGTCAACTGTAATAAAAAAAAAAAAAAAATATGTTTATAAATGATTTTATGGTCCAACATAATTGAAGTCAAAAATAGCATCAGAATCCAGGAGGCATTTACAATCGTAGCCAAAATCCAACGATTTGTTTGATATATTTATTGTATATTTGTATGTTATTGTAAGATAATTTATTTTTTATATCTTTTAAAGCTTAGAATGTTTACACAATATGCTATAACACAAATCAACTGTTAAGTTTTTATATATATATATATAATCAAGTATTGAAATTATTTTTATCAAATAAAATATAAACTAATGTCCGATACATAATATTTATAAATATTTAATGTGATGAAAAAAAACATAACGTATAGACAAAATATTATGTCAGTCGAATATATAAATAATTACCTTTAATCATTCTCTCTCTCAATCTCTAAAACGTATTCCATTTGGACCATTAGACTGCGACGTTTTTAATAATATTATTCTGTCGAAATCGCATAAAACTACTTCACTGACAATCAACACTAAAATATTTCTTCTCAAAAATACCATGCCAACTGTTAGTTAAAATATAAATTTTAATTTTATATTTTTTACTTATACAAATGAGCGTCAATTGTTAATATATATATAGTAATATTATTTTGTAGAAAGTAGGTATACTAGGTAAATTAGGTATACCTAATTTCACCAACAATTAGTAAATATTTACAGAACAACCTTGCGAATTAGTGATTTAAATTTTTGCAAGTATATATATATACTTTACAAGTATTATAATATAATTTATAAATATATATATATATTAAGGTTAAAATAAAATTTCAAAAAATACAGATTCAGCTATTTATGATATTTATACAGAGTGATTCTTTTATATCACTATGAACTAATATTCCTTTATTAATTAATTGTTATAATTAAAAATGTATTTAAATTTCAGTAATTTTAATATTTGTGTATAGTATTAGGTATATGTATTATTAAAATAACTGAAAATTATAAAACAATTATTTTAAATTTTAATTCGTTAAACATTAACGTTATTATGGTAAGATACAATAATTAATCTGTATATTATATAGAACTATGTGTACTATATAATAGCTATTCTTACAGAAGTGTTAAGTAAAAAACGAAATCAGAATATTTAATTTAAATTTAATTCTATACATGAACTTGAATTCAAAACAAACCAAACACAAATTAATTGTATCTGTAGCTGCAAAAAATTTAATTAATTACGACTCGATAAACAACCTAGTCCAATGAGCAATATCGATAAAAACTTTTTAAAAAACGTACATATTAATAACTTTTTTTATTTCTATAAAACAAATTAAATAATTTTTTTTACTGAAATAAAAATCTTCAATTTATTTTAACATTAGTATAATATATTTACCGGTATCTAATTGTATAATATTATTTATTAATCAATCGTAGCTATTAGATTATATGACATAAATCTATAAGATCAAATTTAATTATCTCATATACAATAAATATTTAAAATCTATTTAAATAATACATTATGCACGCTAATGTTTGTTTAATAAGTACTAAAGGATAATTATTTAGTTTTTAATTGTTATAAATACTATTGTGTTTCAATATAAATATTATTTCCTTTTAAGATTCTAGCTTTTCGATATAATAATGCAATTCATATGGTAAAGGATTTATTTTCATTATTATAAACACAATTTAAATTAACGAAATTATTTAACGAGTATAACCTATATAATTCCGAGATAAAATTAATTGTTAATTATATAGTTTAAATATATATGCAAATATATTAGTAGTAGTAGAACATGCACAAATATATATTAGTTATATACTTACACAATATTAAAGAAATTTATATTATTTAAGTAAATTATTTTGTTTTGTATTTAAATTGTAAGGGTAACTTCTAATATTATAAATAAAATATGGTATAAAAATGTTTATTATTTTGATGGCAGCACAATAAATTATTTTTGTAAGTTTGATTTTTAGTCAATACTCGAAAACAAATTGCGTTGAAATTTTATATTCAACGTTTAACGTCTGATGAATAATATAATAGTATATATATATACAATTATATAATATTATTTAATATTATGTTGTTAATAATTTTTTTTCAGATATATTATTTTTTCTTAAATTTATATTTAAACACAATTTTTTTTTTTCTTTGACTGTATACTTATTGTTGCTCTATGAACTTACGTATAATAAATTAATAAGATGAATGTTTTGAGTTTTAAAAATATATGTTTAATCACATTTGTTATTATTATTTGTAATCATTTAAAATTAAGAACCATTATTATATTGTATTTTTCCAAATTAAAATTAATATATTCATTAAAAAATGTAATAAGCTTACAAATAATGATTTACAGAAAAAAATTGTGGAATTTTAAATTGTTTTTAAAAACACGAATTAAATAGAACAGTTTGTGCATATTAATATATAAGTTAATGTACAATTACAGAACCCTGGCTTTTTATTAACGAGGTATTGAGTTATTCACATAATTCAAACGTATATAGGTACGTCGTAAAACATAAAAATATAGGTATATATTATAATATAGGTACCTACATAAATACATATTACAATCTCATAATATTATAGTTTCCATATTACCTAGGTTAAATATTAATATATAATCGATTTTGAAAAATATTTTTGTTGAAAATAACTATTACCTATAGTGATCTAAAAATTGATTTTTGTAAATTATAAATTTTATAATATATATTATTAAATATTCAGTGTTGGTTTTGTTTGCATTTAAAATTTAGAAAGGTTATATTTGGATATTTAAAAAATTGACAAAATCAAATTGGTACATTATAATTATAGATTATTTTGGTTATTAAATAAAGTAGAAGTATTTTTGTTATATTTATAAGTCGAATATGTAAATATGTTAAAATATAGGTCGTAATTAAAATTCGTATATTTTTAATTAATTAATTTTTGGTTTAATTTAAATATGTATGTAATTGTATATATTGTTGTAATTAGTTATTATTTTCGGTTGGGAATCAGTAATTTAAAGAATCAATTTCATGGAGTATATACAAGGAGGTCAAATAAAAAGTCGATAACCTGTCTGGCATTTATCATTAAAAAAAAAAAAGTATATAAAGATATTAAAATATTGCTTAAGTTTTTAAACAACAATTATATTACTTTTATCATTGCGTGAATAATTTATAAATAATAAATAAATTATTTTATATTATATATTATATTATACTTACACATAATATACATATCAATATCAACATTCTAGAAGCCAGGAATCTAACTGTTAATGAAAATACCTACTTTAATATAATTAAGTAATAAATTACTTTGCCAGTTTACGATAGTTGGTTAAGTAGGCAATTTTAAAACAATATAACTTGGGTACAAATTTTACATGTTTAAAATATAAATTGTGTTAAAATTTAATTTTACAATATGCAGATTAATTTAGATAAGTATAATATTATCTTTATTGTGATATTCATTCGCTGATACGTTTAGCTAAATATTTTAATGTTACATATAGGTTTCAGGTTTGAATATACAATTTGGCTAATTTACTTATTCAATTAAGTTTGATGGAAAAAAAACCAATATACATATTTATATCTAAGGTGCCTAACAATCGACTAATATCATTGATATGAAAGCAATATTTTTCATCAAAAGTATATTATCATTATTAACCGTTGTCGAAACAATAAACCATGTGCTAATTTAAAAATAAATTAAAATTTAAACTAAACATGTTAGTAAAAGTTTTATGAAACAATATTGGCAACTGTTTTTAATATAATAATATGTAGATAATGTAGATGTAAATGCGAAAAACTAAATGTGAAATTGCAGTAAACATGATTTTATATCATTATTTTATAGACTTATTTGTGCTACAAATTTTCAATAATGTCGTCGTAGATACAAACAAATTGTTTGAATAAAAAATAATTATAAAAAGGAGAAAATTATAATAAACATCGTTTTTTTACTCAAAGTCTTAAATTTAAATGTTTAACAAAATGTATCGTTTTATATGAATTTATTTTTTTACTGTAGATATTTAAATTACTAGGTATAAATATTTTTAAAGGGCATTTTATAGTATGAATTCTATTATATTTAAGATTTCGGTATTAATAATTCTGTTGAATCTTTTATTATACATGTACTTATTGTATATAAGTATTAATATTCTTTAAAAATAATATCTATGTCCTTAATAAATAAAAAAAAACGTTTTTCTAGCTGTCTTGTAACCGTATTTTAGTCGTGTGACATACAAATATAAAATATTATTTAGGTACCAAATTTTTGGCAACTAGGTCTAAAGTTTATATAGATTAATCATATCATTACGTAAGTAAAATTCTTATTGTTATTATTATATAATCCAAAGCAAACTTATTAAATTATTTTATTATGCTAATATCAGAATGTATACATGTTTAATGTGTTTATTGGAATCTAAACTGTTTTATTCTGTTTTGATTAAATTAAATATAAATACAAATTAATATATTATACTACATAACGTATCTAATATATTTTAAAAATTTAAATGATACAGAAATTAACTCTTTCACAAATATAAAATACAAAATTATATACTTATAATATTATATAATTATATATTTATCTACTTAATATTTGTTTTATTAGGAAATGTTGATGATGATGATTATTATTATTAAGAAATTCATTAATGAATGATTATTAAATAAGGATTTCCTGTTTTTATTATGCTTATTAAAACTAATCGAATGATACGACTATTAAATAATGTACGGCTGTACGGGTTTTTATTTCATTATATCTTAAAATTAAAGAATCACAAACAAAATAATTTGTATAGATGATTTACATTATCAAACACGTTATTCCAACCAAACGTATTGACCTTGATCGGACTTAATATTCAAAACTCATATAAAAGAAGATTAAAAAAAAAAAAAATGATTTATATTATAGTGTCCTCTATTAATATATCTATATTATTAAAGATTATCGATCTATATCAAAAGGTTCTTGATAATAAATAATTAAATAATAAAATAAATAATTATATTAATATAATTAACAAATTTAAAATATCTGTATCAAGTTTTTAAAAAGTATATTTGGTTATTTTTTATATTCAATAAGAAAATGCCCATTAAAAAATTACTTAATATATTAGCGTTTTAAAGTTCATAATGTTTTAAACAGCTGAAACTTGGTAAACTTTAAGTTTGATTTAGCCTAAAAATGATTTTTGTACTCCATAATTACTCCAATAAATCATTTTTTAATAGTAGGTTTGTCTTGCTGTCATACTTTTTTTTTAATAACGGATATAGTTTATGAAATATAAATACGAGTTGTTCGACAGCAACGCAGTACTTAACCTAACCTAATCTATATTTATGAACATATAATTGTATAAAAATTAGTAATTTAAACATGAATGACTTATTAAAGAAAAAATTATATTTCAATACTTAATTGATTATCCATTTGATGATAAAATCGCAATGTATCGAAATTATACAGTATTATTATGTTTGTGTTACAGTCGCATAGATTTGCTTCACTCGTATTGCTATGCGCCTATTCAACTATAACAGCATAATGGTATAGTTTTGAAACGATACTTATTGTTTTCAATAAAAGGATATACGGTCATAAAGAAACCCCTTAAAGTATTGGCGGTGTTAGTTAAGAATTATTTATTGCAATCGAGTTTTTAAATTTAAAAATCGATATGCTGCGTTTCAAGATTTATATGTAATGTGTATTAATAATATGAAGACGAATAAATTAATATCATGATTTATGATTAGTTTAGTAAGTAATTTACAATAAGTCTTCAAACCTGAAATTTTTTAGATTTAAAATTAATATATTTATTTACAACAATTATTATTATTCAGAGACCACAAAACATATTAACTAAAATATAATGTATACTGTCGTGTTGTGTTATTTTTACTAATCTTTATTATAATTGGGCAATAATATTTACTGTTTTTTTTCGACAATTTTTACAATCTTACGTAGGTAATTGCACAGGTAGGACGTCATAAATAATAATAATTATCGTAAAATATAGAAAAATAACTAATAAACAAAAAATGTGTTATAGTTTTTATATTATTGTTTTATAACATTCAATATAATGCATAATATAAATATATAATTAGTGTTGGACAATATTTAGTTTTTGATTAAAATTATTCAATAATTATTATACAATTATTATGACGTAAGTATATCTACGAAAAAAACTTGAAAATCAGTTTTCGCGTCTTAATAATTTTTGTATATCCATCTTTGTATTACAAAAATTCTATTCTCAGAGTTTTTGTGTCATGATTATTAGAATCTAAACATTCTAAATGAATAACTATAATCTAATCATTTAAACCTTTTATATGAATCGGTCTAAATTTAAAATAATGATCAATAAATAATACATAGAATATACATATACTTATATTAGAAGGGGTCAAACAGTGGATCACGATCTATATTTATAGTAAATCTTAAACAAAAAAAGTTTGGTCTCCCCTGATATATATATAGTAATAAATGTTTATACTCGAAAGATACCAAGAGGTTACAACGGTATAATAGTTGTATCTTGTACTATTAAAATATATTTTTTTTAAACATGAAATTTATAATATAGTGGAAAAACTAGTTATAATATTCATCTACTTAATTAATTTATGAGTTCATATTTTGAGAGTTCCAAAAATTAATAGAAAAATATTAAAAAGTATTAAAAGTATTTTCAATAAAATCAAAATATCGATTTTTATACGGATAACACTTATCAATACCTATAAGTACATTTCACAACTACACATAATGTACCGACATACATACTGTATATAATTTTCGGTTAATAAATTTTAATTTGCAAATCTTAAATCAAAACATTACTTAACTTGGTATTAATATTTATAACAGTACCTATCCAGAGGTTAACTATTTAAATATTTTAACCATTGTATTGTTTCAAGTTTAAATTTTAAAACATTTAAATACATAATAATATGTAAACAATTTAATGGTCAGGATAATATATTACATAGTTGAAATGTTTGAAGAAATCGTAATGTCAATTTTCGAGCATCCATATGCCATGACGACAGTAATTTTTAAAAAAATTGCGTAATTAAACTTATATAATATAATACAATTATAATTACTGGCATCAACCTTTTTATAGGTATACGTACTGAAGGACTAAATAACATGCAAATATAAGTCATGCACACATCGTTAATCAATGTGTCTGTATAATTATTTAGATTATTTCTTGAAAAATTTATGATTAAAATATATTATAATAAGCGGTTAAATATAATATACCATAATAAACATATTATGTTAGCTAGAATACTATGTCTACTGAATCTTTATAAATTAATCCGTTATTACCTAGCTGTTGTATTATACTACTATGAAATATTCAATAAGACAAAATGGGCAAAGATTCAAGAAATCTATTATTATTACTCGTATAGTATATTACAAAAAGCTACCTACTCAATATAATATAGTTGAAATTGTTTATTTTTTCGAGAAATATACAGAAATATTGGGCAGATTATATTATGAAAACGTTAAAAAGGTTCCAAGATTTTCCCCCCACTCATCACCATTAAAAAATACAAGAAGCATGTCAAATTTAAGTTTAAAAACATTAATGAACAACTATATTATAATAAATTTCGTAAATGATTAGTCTATTTGGCGCGTAAATATTATATTAATTACACTGTGATTTACACATGTGATCATAGCGACTTTTAATTTCCTATTATATTAAAATGTGCACTGATGCTTGTAGAAATCGTAAATATTTTTTTAAAATAAATTTTTAATTCTCTAATTGTAGAAAACAAATAAAATTGTAAAATATTGTACATTAAAGGTACACTAACGTTTAAAATTTTGATATTTTATACGAGCACGTGCTTCCTAGACGTGTATAATACTTTATCTGTGTTTAATTCACATGTACAAAATGCATATTTTATAAGTGTTATTCCATTCCATTTGAAACTTAATAATAGTCTTCGGATTTTTTTTTTTTTAGTAATGTAAACATGTAATAGTAGTATTATTTAAGTACAATACGTGATAAATAGTAATTATAACGATAAATACTTAATAATAATACTATTAATCAACTACCTATTGATAATAATTTATAATATAAACTAATATTAACTAACGTTACATATTAAATGAAAATTGTTTGTGTTTACATAATAATACGTGTAAAATATAATTTTGCATAGAGTTTGAATAATAGCTAAATGACATTAAAAGGGTATCTATATAATATAATGTTATGTTTATATAATGGGCGAAAGTCGTAGGTACACTGACCTTATCTCTACGAACATTGAAAATTTTGCGAAATGTGGTCAGATAGACTGATGTAATAATAGTTGGTGGGTGGTTGTGGTAACTGGTAAGGTAGTAGCTACCCATGTGGAATGCACATTTTATTAATAAAGTAATTTAGTAACAATATTGTGTACGTTACTTTACTATAAAATAACAATTTGCTTTTTATCTTTAGATATATAATTTTATATAAAAAAAAAAAATATTGTTTTTCGATATTAAAATATATATATACGTATATATATATAACAATATAACCATATACTCGTATATTTTCTATTAACAGAATTAAATTAATTCATAAACCATCTAGAGAACTACATTTAATTTGGCCATTTTTATGTTGCGTTCAATAATGCATTATATATTTATATAGTTATATAATTATAAGAATAATATATTATAGATATGAATGAATATAAATTTTGAAATCAATATCCATTAAGTATTTTTTAATTATACATTAATAACTTATTCATTAGTTCAATAACAATAACGTAAAATATATTTTATAATAGTATTTATATTAGAATTGTTAAAAAAAAAAAAAAAACACTAAATGTTATTGATCGTTTCTACAAATGTTTTAAAGAGTTCAAATTTTTGTAGAAAAAACACGTTCCTCTGTAACATTACCTAGGACTTGAATTTTATTTACATTTTGATTGTGAATATTGACTTTAAGTTTTAATTATTCTTAATCCTAATATAATAAAATTCAGGTATAATATATTGAACAATTGTATGCTCACGGGCTTTCTGGATCCTTGAGTAACGTCAAATTATCTACAAACCATCGTTATTAAATATCAACTAATTCGATAAGTATTATATATGATTGGAGTAGAGTTATAATAAGATGTTATACAACAATGTTGCTATTGTTCATTCGTCGATCGAATGTCGTGTCTAAAAATATTAATTTAGTAATTTCGCTATTGATGATTACATCATGAGAAAAAAGAGAAGAAGAACGAATATATAACACATTAAACGAATGTCTGTATATATCGGCGATTCCTGATTGTCTAACTCAAGACGAACGAGTCTTAACGAGGGACTATTATGATAATATTTTTTGTTATTTTTACCGATTCGAGACGATTTTTTTAATTCTAACAATGCTTATATATATGCAAATTAATACCACCACGTCTTTTTCTATGTGAGTGTTTTCAAGATGATATATTATTATTTAAAAAAATAAAATACCGATAATAATACCTCCACTATTCTTCTTTGAAAATTATATAATTAAATATAATGTTGTTCACTACTTATATATATATATATGAATTTATATGTCATGGCACGTTATGTATTGCGTATATGTTATGTTGCACGTGTAAATCTGTCGGAGTATTTACGTTCCCGTCATCAACGTCATTATTGAATTTCACTGTCAGGAGGTGTACCAAAACATGTGTTTCGTTGTATTATTTTATTATGCATTTTTTATTTTCTTAAAAAATGTAGTAACGTTTGACTTGATGTGTAAAAATGTGCAATAAATATGCAAACGCAACTGTATAAATATATATAAAATAAAAAATGCATTTTATATATTTCTTATAACAATATATCACTGAAGAAAACCAATTCCCTGTGATGGTAATCTTTTTTATAAAGTTATAATTATATTAGGTAATATGACATATTGTAGACAATATGGTTTAGGATTCATTTATAGTCATATTTCAAAATTAAAAATATAAAACAACGTTTAAATCGAAATTTTTTGGAATGTTTCTTCGGTGAAATGCGTAAAAACTAAATTAATATACGAATAGGTACTTAAAATGCGTATTGTTTATGTAAACTTACATATAATATTAGTCGTATACATCATAAAGACAAATACCTATTTAATATTATCTGTTAAAAATTATTTTAAGGTTTGTCTGCTCCGTTACACTTACAAATAGTTACAATACACTACAATATTGGGCACAAGAATATAAAATGGCAGAAATTTCTAGATATTAGATGTAAACATTTTGGGATGATTTAATCCTTGTACAAGAAAAATACTCACAATAGTTTTATTTTTAAAATAAAATAAAATATCTTATTTTGTTTGATAGACGCTGACGTGTATGTGCAAATTGAGTTTAATGTTATAAAAATTGTTTTTATTCCATTTTATTGGCAAATTATTCTTATACACATTAAAGTTAAAAAAAAAATCTATAGGTACATTTTAGCTATGTTTTTATTTCTTAGTATTTTTTTGTTTTTGGATGAATTCGAAATATTAAATTCCGATATACAAGTACTGAAGTATGTCATACAATTTATTTTCGATCAATAAGGATTTGATTTAATATTCTCAGGAAAACACAGTACAATGAAAAATGAAAAAAAAATGGAGTATTATATAACAATTGAATTATCTTTTATACCTTTCTTAATCAAATACATTAAAACATGTTTAAAGTAGTTCGTACAAATTTTACAACACAGCGACGTGCAACGCCCCGTTTTACGTCATGTGATGCAAGAACCGAGCACAGTATAGTTGAAGAAAAGAATAAAAATTATCTTTGAAAATTGATACAAATAAAGTAAGAATATTTGGAATTGAGCTGTTTTTTTAAAAAAAACTATAATATTATGAGTACATAAGACGATTGGAATAAAAAAAATAATTAATTAATTAATAATTAAAATAATGTAAGTATTGAAAACGTATTTAGTCATTTTCGTAACATGAAATTCTGATCACATAGCACACATCATAATTTCTGCAATTATAAAAATATTATGATAACATAACTATTTATATACTGCTGTGATTAATTATTGCATACAATTGATTATCTAATAGAATAATAATAATAATAATAATAATAATAGTCAAATGACAAAATAGTATCGTTTAGAAAATATTATTATAATATTATCTCATACATTTTAATAATTTTCCATAATTATAGGAATAATTATTATTATCCTATATTATTATTGACTCTCCTCGGTGACGTTTCAGCATTAATTATTTCGACACAAGCAGGGGGATTATTTTGCACGTCGCGTTATCGGAAAATAATATATTATTAAAATGGTATTCGTTTATACTTCGAGTGAATTAAATCCACATTATAATCCGCGTGTTGTCTGCCAATTAATAATTAAACGGTTTCAATAAAATATAAACACAACACGACTACTACACGAGAGAGATTTGTGATATAGTCGTATATACATTTTGATTTGATTTTTCTCAGGGCAAATCGAGGAAATGCGTTTAGGTTGTAACATCTATATACGACTATATTATATTACTGTACGACAACGGCGTCCTATAATAACAAACAGCGTCACATTTTGCCCCCGGGGTATAATATATATAAATTCGAACGTTGATGTTATTAAAGACATAAAAGAAAACGTTCCAAAAATGCAGTAAAAAATGATTTTTAAAAAAAAAATCTGAGCACAATTTTTTTATTTGTGCGCGTGACAAAAATCGTTGCATAAAAAAAAAGTAAAGTAATAAATTCAACCGCAAAACGCCTAAACACCAGTTCGAGATACCTGTACGGGTAATATTATTTCGAAGTGTTAGTCGGAAAGACATTATAATTTCGGAATAATTACAATAAGAGTATAATAATATATGAAAAATATAAATTCGTGATTTTTCAAACGATTTCATGACGTGTAAAACGAATAAAAGAAAATTGAATTTTAATACGATAATAACGATCATTGCAAGTATAAAAATATACATCCCCGGGTCTTATAAAAAATATGTATTTATACATAAAATTGAGAATAACAATATACACAATATTACGCTTCGTTACTCTGAATAAAAAAAAAAAAAAAAAAAAAAAAAAAATTCGTGTTTCAAACGTCGTTAATCGCGGTCGGGTGATGATATGGTCGGTGCGATGAGAACGAGTGGTGATGGAGGGGAGGTTCAAGGGGAAAGTAACGCCGCCGACAAGACGGCGTAGATTGCATATTCGTGGCGGGTTGTTTTCGGAAAGCGGAATATAGAAAAAGAAGAAAAAAAAAAAAACATTTCGGGGGCTACGTCAGGCGAGACGCGTCTGCGCTATCGAGCGCGATGATATTGGCCGCCGGGGCGTCTCTCCGCCGCCGCCTGGCCGATCGCCGTGCACGCGGGCGATATTCGCGGGCGACGGCAACGATTGTGGCGGCGCGGCTACGCAGTGCCGATATCTCCTATCCTCGCGGTGCGTGCGTGCGTGGGTGCGTGCGCGCGCGATAATCGCGTCCGATTCCCATTCAAGTCGCTCGATTGCCAGTTGTACGCGGTCGTCGTGCGCGCACGTCTATTTCGTCCGTGCACCACCACCACCACCGCCGCCGCCACCGCCACCGACACCGACAAACACCACCACCGTCGCCGCACAGCTGTGTGTTGTAACGCGCTGACGTTATACCGTTCACTGCTGCTGGTGCTGTTCGCCTGCTCTGTTCACCGCCCGCGCGCGACGCGCCGAATAATAATAACAACATCTCTCGTCGGGCTGCGAGTGTATGTGTGCGTGTGCGACGACGACGACTACGCCCGCCGTGTTGTACCTCTCTCGTCATCGCCACCGACTATTTCATTATCATCTGCCGACGGCGTAAATTATTTTCAAGTCGTACTCATTTTTCCCCCCTCGGATTTCTCCTGTTCGTGTTCACGATCACGTGAAAAAATTACATTAAAAAAATCTGAGAAAAATACACGCGAGCGCGGGGAAAAAAAAATATTAGAAAAATAAGAAAAATTCGCGTCGACAGACCGTCGTCGTCGAGTGAGATCGCATCGTTTCCCGGACGGACCGCTTCGGCTCGTTCCCGGATCACGACGCCCTCCGGCCCGGATCCAATTTGTAAATGCGTTGTTGATAATGGGCAAAAAGGGCAAGAAGACTAGATGGCGGGAGCTGCCCATCACCCTAGGTAAGTCGATGGCCCTGGACCAAAAGTACCATATCTGCTGGTACCATCTGGTAGGTATGTGACGTGTGATAACCGCGTTCTCCCGATTTTTGCAAAATCCGAAATTTGTTTTGCGTCGATATTAATTTCATTTTAATCGCTAATGGAACGAAATTTTACTTTCCGGATAGTTCAATATTGTCGGAAACTCCACGCTTAAGAATATACTCGTGACTTCGCATGGTCGCGGACAATAATAATTGGTCTTCGGATCGTATTTTTTTATTATTCTATAGATAAAACGAACGCATTCCCCCCCCCCCCCCGTGGTGAATATACAGTTGTAGTAGTAAATAATAATTCGTATATTAATATTAAAAACCATGCGTTTAATCCAGCTGCTGCGTTACGCCTGTAATCCAAAGGGTTAGGCGACGCGCATGCATTTACGCCCGTTAGCTACTTATTTAAGTTAAATTTGTTTTACGTATACATCCCGATAACTCGTAAACTTTAGAAAATCGAAACTTCGATAAATCAAAAAAAAAAAAATTCTTTGGACTTTGACTTATCGATGTTTCACCGTTTCTACATGTGCGGTTTTCATTAATATTTGTGTATTTGTCGACAAAGCCTTGTGCGGTTTGAAGTTTTGAACAGTATGTTTGATCATTATTAATGTATTGTTGCGTTGATTGTTATTATTACCATTATTATTATTATTATTATTATTATCATTGAATTATAATCGAATCGAGAGAAAAAAAATTACTTTTCGAATTGCAATATAACCGCTGTTTAGATATATTGCTAACCTAATCTATAACCCATATAATATACTGGTCGCGTGCATGATATTATTATTTTTAATAATTATTATTGTTCGCCTGACCATAAAAAGCGAACGATTCGAAACTGTATATATACAGGTATAATATGAGAATGATCAAAGAGAAAAAAAAGTTAACCGACAGAAACAATACATCGTCTTTAACAATTATTCATTATGTTTATTATTATTATTATTATTATCAACATCAGTACCGTGTAATTGTAATAGTTAGACATTGCTACTGTCTTTGCTGCGAACGAGGACACCAAATTTTAGTGTCTTTTTATATGTGAAATACTTTACACTGTAATCGAGTAGAGATTGTTATGCAGTTAGTATTTTTAAAAAAAAGTAATCACCGTCTTTAAATAGCCACTTAAGATTATTTCTTTCATGAAATCTCTTCCTTCCATAGTTTCAAACGTGATCCCTTTAAGTTTCTTAAACTTATTTTTTAATTATAACACCATCCTTATAATGATTGACTTGTAAAAAACATTTTAACAACAACCACTGCTAAAAACATTTGATTTTAGAGTTTTATCGTTTTATCGTAGTTAAGCCATTATTATTCTTATTTTTTTTTTTTTGTGAGTAACTACAATCATTAACATTGTTATAAAACATAATATTGTGTTTTAGTGTTGCGTATTAATATTTTTCACTGAAGGTGAAAAAAAATCGCTTTATTAACAGTTAAATACAAATAAAATGCTTATTATAACATTTTAACACACTAAAATTGGCTCGTTTTGCGCTTTTGTAATAATTAACAATAGTTTTATATATATTATAATATACTAATTCAGTAAAACTACTAATAATTATTGTAAGATAGAAAATATGTAATGTTTTTTACATTTATTTTTAGAAACTGGAAGGACCGAATGCTTAAATGATTTTCGGTAAATAATATCTAGAATAAAATGTTAATTGCAATTTTTTTTTTATAAATAAATATAAACATTTTTTTAGTTAAGTACGATAGAAGTCTTATTGAAATTTTCATTATTCATTTCTTTTTTTAATTATCTGATTTCATTTGTACACAAACTTATAGAATTTATTTATTTTTTATCTCACCATAACACATTTTACTCGAGTGTTGTAAATTATTTAAAGTTTTTAAAGGTTGTCGGATAATTTTTGAGTTTGTAGAAGTTCTAGGGACAGGAAGGGGGATTGTGTTTAGTGTTCTGTTAGATCGATTTTCATTTTATGGTATATATGTAAGAAGGGTTCGTGTTGCCGAGAATCCCAATCGTTTTAATGTGCAAAGGTCAAAGAAGCCTTTTTATTTTAAATGCAATTCATTTTTATATCGTTATATCGATTTCCATATACGTCTGATCATAATATATTACTTATATAATTAATAATTATAATATATTACGTCTGCATTGTTAATATTATAATATTATATACCATTATATCATTACATATTATTAAGTATGAACTGGTTTGATTAAGATAAAATAAAAAAATAAAATTTTGTATTACATTGCGTAATGATTTATATACATAAATTTAATTTAAGTAAATGATTATTATAATTACTATGTTGTATAGAAAACATGCGGTTTAAATGAAAACACATTTTTAATTATAAAATACCAACTCGTTAGAAATAGGTATACTCAGTTGGTCTTGTTTAATTAGCAAGTCTTCACTCGTTGTTTTCTCATGTTCGATGTGTGAACACTACGTAAATAATATTATTAGGTATATTATTAATAAAAAGAATCGTTTTACTGTTAATTGGCTCGTGGATTATCGTTAATGGTATTGCTATATTGGTATGTATTCAATTCCATTCAAAATAATTAATGCGATATTTTCTATACATAGAGTCTCTTGCTCGTTTTAGAAATTGCCTGTAAGTCCGTTTTTTAAAATAACAATTATTTAAAATATGTTAATGTTATGTATACGATTTAATATATGTCCATCGACCATTAGTATATCATATACATATATAATATATAATTATTTTCAAAGGAACATGTTATTGTAATTTTTATCGTTTTCTATATATTATAGAGTAGGTATGTGCGAACAAAAATTACAGCTCTGAACAATATCGTCGTTTAAATAATAATTTTCAACCAAGTATCTATACCAAAGATAACGACATTATATATATATACGTTTAACATCTTAACATATTTTCTAATTTGTAATTATCTATTCAACAAGTTCCGTTAATGATTATAATGATTAGATATTATATCAATCAATATACCTAGATTCTATAATGTTATTAAATGTATTCCTATTTAGATATAAGTGAACTTCGAGCTTTGATATCTTTTACATCCCTTATATAATATAATCTAAGTATATAATTATATTAATTTGGCTGTTAGAAATATCATTATTATTTTTTATTTTTTAATATTTTGTTATATACGTGTATAACGTAATATAATTATTATTAAATATATATCAATATTTAATAATAATAGGTTTAGTAAACACATTTTTTTTAAAAATAATTATTAATTACACGTATTTGTGTTTCAAATACATTAATAATTTTGTACCTACCTTCACGGTTACACGACTATATAATGTGTTCCGTTAAATTAATAACTATTACTTAAATATTTCAAATTAAACGTTTTGTTCAATAATAATTATTATAAATAATCAGTTAATTTCTATAATATATGTATATATTATATGTACAAAATAAAAATGGGAATGGTAAAACGTAAATTAATATAAAAACACTGATCTGTTTGGTTTTTGACTTTAAATTATTTCACCTAAGTCGAACTTTATATAATTTAAAAATACCTACTTTACTATTTTATTTATTTAAAAATCTACTCGAATTTAAGTTATTTTAATTTTGAATACCACTATTTTATATACGTAACATTCTGTAAATTTACGATTATTATAATTGTTAAGATTCAAATTACGAGTATTATCATTACAATTTTTCTATTTACGTAAATCATTTAGTAATTATTAGTTTCTAGATAATATTTAAAATAGAGTCTTCAATGAAAACTGTAAGGATTTGATTGTTTTAATTTATAGACGAAAAAGTTGTTATTATACCTAATTTTTAATCCACCTAGTTACTTTTTAGGATTAAAAAACAAACTTAAATTAAATACTTACATTTTAAAATTTTAAATTGTATGGTAGGAATATTTTCAGAGTTCGTCAATAACGATTACTTTATGATATTTTTGTAATATTAAATTAAATCACTTGGAAATGATTTTATTTTTTGAGTTTACCTATCGGATGACGTAATATTTGTCATTGTCTCAGTTTTATTAAAAAAATATTTCTATGTTCCACATCATTAAATAATGTTTTCGTTTATTACTACTCAATTTACTTTATTTGGTCAATATTTTTATAAAACAGTTATTTTTAAACATTTTATTTTATCATTGTGTTATGTTATATGGAAATTGAAAAGTGAATCTATAAGCTTATGAATAAAACATATTAGGAAATATTTTAAAATTGATGAAGGTAATATTAATATTCCTTTGGAGGATCAGTTATATAATAAGCATAGAAAAAAACAACTAAATCAATAAAGTATAATAACCAACTTGTCTTATCAGTTAAGCAACACAAACACCTACGCAATGAAACGAATTGATGTGAAAATTTATATAGATAATTTATCATCGTAATTGAAATTTATTTTTTCAGTTTTATTTACGACAATTTTGATGTGTCTAAAACAAAATTAATAACAATATTTTACTTTATATCATTTTATACATATGTGTTATTTTTATAATAAACGTTTCTTCTCTCATAATGTTTTACATTATG
The DNA here is from genome assembly GCA_013282895.1 of Eriosoma lanigerum. Lineage (NCBI taxonomy): Eukaryota > Metazoa > Arthropoda > Insecta > Hemiptera > Aphididae > Eriosoma > Eriosoma lanigerum. The sequence goes on along the minus strand of CM023360.1, from coordinate 24,126,939 downwards.
TCATGTTTTCTCATGACGTTTTTTAAAGTTAACTTTAATATTTTAAATACGTATTTTAATTGTTTAAAATCAATTTTTCCTGATAAATATATTATGGTATGTTTGATTTTAGAAACTATTATACTTTGCGATAATTGTTCTTAATAATATTATCAACAAAAGTAATATCGAAGTGAAATATAATATTAAATATATTAGGTTTAGTATAAACACACTTTTTTATGACATATATGTAATTTTTAATTTGATTGTAATATTTAAAACACTGACAGCCCTCATATAATATTTTGATTTTGTCGCATCTCGTATAGTAACTGCCGGTCACTGATCTTTGTTTCCTTTTCCTCTCAGTTCATGCACTCACAGATTAATTCACTAACGACATAGTTAAACATATTTTATAGCTTCCGCATGTCAATTATGAACAGTATGTATATTGTTATTGAGGTATGATGGTGTTTTTAAAACCTGGGAAATTATTGTTTATATGTTAAATCAGTTAGGTACTTATATCTCCCTTGTATATGCCATAAATAAATATTAATAATTATTATAATATGTATTAATTTCATTGATTTACCTTTAAAGTAGGTATTTATTAATTATTTGCCAATTTTGTGTTATTATTATTAAGAATCGTTATATAAGAATTGTTATATATAACATATACAATATTTAAAAATAAAAAAAATAAAAATGATAAGTACAAAAATTTTATAACAAAAAGCTTACAAATAAAAATATTTGGAAATATTTTAAAATTTCATTTCAGGAAACAAATACCTATGTGTAAATAAAAATATTGCAATTTTATCATACTAATTTTAAAACAATTTTCTTCATCATCACTTTTTGAAAGTGTTCTAAACAGGTATATCTTGCAGTTCTTGCAGAACATAAACAAAAGAAAACATATTTTATTCAGAAAAATCTACTATTTTGTGTCAAATACATAACTAAAATAATAAAATAAATTGTATTTTTTGATGGAAATTTCAAGTCACTTGATTTATTAATTTTTTAAATATATTTTTAATCTATTGAGTAGTTTTAATGAAAAATACATTGTTGTATTATAAAACTAATTGTGCCCTCGTTCAGCAAGTATTTATCACATCGACTACCTATAATGCAAGTTAAATATTTAATAGTAGGTCGTTATACAACAGACTTCAAGAAACTGTTAAAACGTGTTTTTAAAATCAAATAATTACTGGAACAGCGTAAACAGCTAACTTTCTTATATACAGATTTTCTAGAAAATATCGATATATTATGTACATTTTAGTTAGTCCTTATACAATATGTAAAATATAATATTATAAATTTATTAAAAAATTATGTACGTTGAAAACATAATATAAAAATAAAACGTAACCAGTTGGTACTTAATACCTATTAGGTATATGTTTTAAAATCAATGAACACAGATTATATACCTATTAAGTTATTTGAAAATATTATATATTTTGATATAATGATATAATGATATAAAGGCTGATCAAAATTTCATGTGACAAAAATGGTGGAAATTGAAATCGTTTTAAATGTTATTTTCATTATTATTTTTGTAACACGAAATTCTGATCATCCTGTATATTAGGTATGTAATTACCACTATTACCTAAAGAATATTGTGTTTAGAAACTTTGTTACTTATGTTAACATTTGTTGTTTGGATAATAAAAAAAAGATTAAATGGCAGAGTATAAAATTGTTGTACATTCTGATGTTGCATAATATACTCGACATTTGCAGTTATTTTAAAATATTTCTACCTTCTAGTTAGTAGTTATACTTATGGTTTACGGTTCAAATTGTATATTTTAATTTTCAAATTCAAACGTGAAAAAGTTATAAACTAGTTGATTCGCATTCGTATTGACGTATTCTACATGTAATAAAATGAATAATATAATTTATGTGCATACAAAACAATTTATTTTATGATTAAAAACAAACATTTTTGATATTGTAAAACTAAAGATATGTTCAGTTTCCTAATTCGTTTACTCGTACAGATCATATTAAGTAGAAATCAAATGTAAATTTTGTACATAATTTGATTCAATATTTGGTTATATAGTTATATATATATATTAACGATTAAATATTTAACAAACTACAATTTTAATTAATATATAATTTTAGAGTTTCGAGCAGTAATAATTACTGTTTATAGTTGTAGGGGAACTTGATAGAAAATTTTGATTTTAATGGAAGTGCAGGACTGGGTAGCCGATCTTATCTAGTTGGAAGTGAAAGGCGAGATATATACGAGAAGAAGCATAAAGTAATATTATACCTGTTTGATACATAATTGAGCTAATGGCATCATAGTTATTGTTAGTAGTATAAATTAGTAACTGGAATCGCTGTTAATTATTTCAATTATAAAAATATACTATAAATTAATTAAAACGTTAAATGTAATTCGTTATAACTCTCGTCTTAATTCGTTTTTTTTTTTTTTTAACTGTTGGTTATAATATTTTTAATATAACTATATGTATATTTATATAGAAAAACTGTTTTTATTGATTTTGTTACGATTGAACAGAAAAAAAAATATATATATTAATAGAATTAGTTTACAGTTAATAGATTAAAAATTGACTCACATTCATAAAAGTGCTTTCTTGCTTTCAATATAATAAATATAATATGAATAATATTAATTGTAAAGAATATAATAAGTAAGTATACTTTTGAATTGTAACTAATAATATAATGTATCTACAAACAGCAATCAAAGTTCTTTGGTATAAGTGTTGATCGATCGATGTGTGGAGCGAAAAATACATACTGAAGTATGTATACTGTGTATATTGTTTATTGTGTCAGAATATTTTTTGATCAATCGCTAACTTAGGTATACTTTATAAATAGGTTTCAGACTTATTTTTAACAAACCTACAAAATGTCATTCTATAATATATATTAAAGTAATATTTTTTGAACATTTATAGATACCATATATTGAATAATATAGTATAGTATAGGTAGTAGGTATATCTTAATTGCGAAGTAACAATATATTCAGTATACGTTGAAAATTGAACAAAAACGGTATCTACATACTTTTTTAAATCTAAAAAACTCTTTACATCGATTGATTTGTAATTATAAGTAGGCAAATTTCAGTTATTACAATATAAGTACCAGATAAAACTGGTCACGTTTTAATGAATCCTTCGATGTTGATTTAAACTGTTTATTTTGTAATTATTTTTGAAATCATAAAGCCAAGTAGCTATTGATTGATTTATTTCTATTATAATTTTTGCGAAAACAAATATCGATATGTTCACAAATGTATATAATAATTAATAAAATTAATATACATTATTATATATATATATATTTTCAATTAAACTGGATACGGATATATTAAAAATGTGACAGTAATAAAAAAAAGGTATAAAATAAAATAATATGATTGTACATACGTAATTTGACGTGTCGTCGCTATAAGGTAGAACATATTTTATTTAGAATTTGACTCTTTTCTTCTTAATATAAATTGATTTAGTTCCAAGTGTTTAAAAACATATGGTACCAATAATAATATTTGTCATATTGCCAAAATGCCAAGTGCCCAAGTGTTACACCAAATTATGTACTTTAATTTGTCTTAAAGCCCATCTCTATACTACAAAAACGAAATAAAAAAAGGTTAGGTAAATTCTTTCGTTATTCATGGAATTTAAGTGTTTTTAAGTTTAATTTTTTAATATTGAAAATTAAATACTTTAATATTATATTTTCATGAAAAATTGTATATATATTATTAATACAAAATACGTTAGTTATTTATATTTAGACGTGATAATGGTACGATATCTATATAATATAGGTAATTAAAATAAATTTAGGCACCTAATTTATTAGAATAACTATTGTTTAGTATAATAACTAGTTGTTTTATTCAAAATATAGATTTCTCGAAGAATTTCGATAAAGCATATTATAACATGCAACATGATATATATATATATATATATATATTGCTATTATATCTTATATAAGTATTGAAGTATTGAGGTATATTATAATATATTAAGTGTTAAACAGTTTTTACGTATAGTTTGTATACGAATATAAAATGTTTAAGTATAATTGTTATGTTAATTTTCTGATAGGTACTTAAAAGAATATTAATTAATTGTATAGCTCAGTTTAAATAACTATATTCGAATAGATAAAATTGTAAAACGACTCCACGTGGAATTAGTTAATACTTATTATATCGATATTGTAAATATAGTAAAACAATTTTATATCGTGACTTCTATAATTCTTAATCCATTTTAAATAATATATGCATGTAATAATTGACAATAATTAAACAAAATATATTAAACACTTTCTGATAAAAAAAAATTAATAACAGATAATAACGTTCTTGATTCGTCTAATTAGATATAATAGCAAATCACATCATGTAATATTATATTAATATATGTATATTACTATATACAATAATACGAAGGACAAATGTTTTTTTTTCGCAATGGCCGTCACATTTTACTCGATTATTTCCACGTGATACGAGAACTGATTTCCCAAATAAACTTTAGGTAGTTTTATATCTCATGATAATTACTGTTTATAATAAGAACATGTATCAAATGACTATATTATATTTTTATACTTAACACATTTCAATTGATAAATTAAAATTAAAATTTAATTTTAATTTATTTAATTTAAATGTGTTAAGTAATTAATAGTTTTAAAGAAAAAAAAAATTAACGACTCAACAGAATGTTATATAAAGATACGGTAACATCAGTTTTTTACACATAAAAATCATTACATTAACAGCATTGGTATACCTAAGGTAATAAAACGATTTTATAGCAGGTAGGCAGGAATAAGACATTTTATGTATACATAACAGCAATCAACAGTAAAACGTTATCAACGATTTCAATTTCAGTTTTTTAACAATTTGATTTTAAATTAATTTGTTCGGAAGAAAAAATATAAATTAAAACCGTGAAGACATAAAAAAATATATAATTGCTATATATTTAACATATAGCAATAATAATAATATGTATAAATTGTATACACTATACTCGTGTTACAATGCTGTACCTAGAAAAAATTCCATGGTGGAGGGGGGTAGGGTTGGGAAAATAAAAATAGTAGACATCTGAAGTTTTTTATGTTGTATAAATAAATTATAATAGCACATTTTTAAATGAATATAAATAAAATTGTTTAATGTTTCAACGTTTACAAAATTAATTATATTATACGATAATAAAATATAAAACAGTTTTAAATTTAATTTAGTAATTTAAAATTTATTTTTTATCAATCGAAAAACGATTAATATTTTTTCTGGAGTTACATTCATATTTCTATGTATAAGTACATTAAGTATAATTTTAGATCTGTTGATCTATCTTTCCCAGTTGCATTTCGTATGTTACTTTTTCTCTTTTCAACGTTAAAAATATCTGTTCGGGTGTTGCTGTTAATACCGGTAAAGTAATTATAAGTTAATAACTATAAAGTTATAGAACTTTTAATAAAAATGAAATGTTTCGAAAATAGTCAACGTTACAATTGACATACGTATTGAGTGTTTGACTCGTTCTAATATGGATTTATCAGACCAATTTTTTTAAAAATTTTAATTCAATTGATAGTGAATCCATATTCACATAGAAAATGAACTATAATACGGATATAATTAATGACAAAAGATCAAATTATTACTGCTTATCAGTTATAAATTTAATCGACGTAGAATCTGACAATCATTTAAATCTAATCGATGACATGTTATATCCTTATAAATTATAGATTAATAATAAATACGTATAATAAACACAACTACTATACGTTATTTAAAATGATAAATAAATTTAACATAATTTTTACAATCATTAATATTATAACATATAAACAAATGTAAAATGTTTACCTATTTATTATTTAATAATACTAATATTATATATATTTTTTTTTTTGTAATTTCGAGTTTAATAAAAAGAAAAAATCAAGCAGGGGGTTTGAATCCTCCCTAGGTACAGCCTTGCTCGTATATTATGTACAAACTATTAACATTAATGGATAAATAATTACTTTATAAAATAACGAAGTAAGCTTTTAACTTCAGTGGGTTGTGTTTTAGGTAATCATACTTTTTCTGTGTATATAGTAAATATTCATTAGTGTGAGTATAGTATTTAACACTCAAATCAACAATCGTGGCTAACTTATCGGATATTATTTAATGGTAAGCAATGTTGTTATATAATATTCAAATATTGATATAGCAATTTCTGCGATAACGATATCGGATCGAAAGTTATCGATTTATTTATGAATTATTTTCACATTTTTACATTGGATATGTGTGGCGTCATGTGGAATTACTTAAATATACTTTTGTTTATTATGATTTAGGTACCTACCTAGGGGCTATAATATAGGCATTAACATTAAATGACGATAAATTTTGTTGCCACATATAAGATTGGAAAAATATAAAAAATATCAAAGTAATTATTTTGTTTGGTTATTACGTTGTTGTGATAATATATTGATATTGTTACATCGGTCACCACTATATTAGATATGACATGATATAATATTATATTAAATAACAATATCGGTTTAGAGTAATTTTGAAAAAAAATTTAAATTTGTCGTCGAGATCAACGTTTTAGTTCTAAAATAGATCTACTTCAAATCAACTTAATAATTTTTTTGTCTACTATATATTGTTTATATATATATATCATTATATCATTAAATTATTTTTATTGCTGATAAATTGGTACGTTATAACTTTGTAAGTAGAAAACGTCTAAAATTATATATATTCGCGTGTTTCATGTTGGACGGAGATAGAAAATCATCACTTATTATAATCGTCAATAAACATATTTCTGAAGAATGAACTTGATAAAATATTTAAATACACATTTTTAAAAAATATATAACTACTTAGGTATGTATTTCGTATAGAAATGGACAATTTATATAAAATAATACTCAAATTTTAAAATGTTTTATTAAGTAAACATAATCAGACACAGAGTGTATATTTTGTTGTTTCTGGAAATCATATCGTATAACTATGTATGGTAATTTTATTTTTAAAATTATTACTATTTTTTCATAAAAATATAATAATATTATTGATTTGTAAACATATTAAAAAACCAATTGTTTGTATACGTGTCATTTTACATTAATTACAGTAAAATATAATATTGTTAAATTATGAGATTACATAGATTACGTAGTTTAGATTGATATTTTTTTACGAGCCACTATGAAAGGTAATAACAATAATACAATATAATATGAGTGACTATATTTTTTTATATCGAACTGTTTGCAACAACGGAATGAAAAATCGATAAAAAAGTATTTTATTATTATGTAAACATTTTACATTTTAAAATTGTCTCAAGGTCATAGGGATCACATATTAGCATCGCATTATAATACAAATCAAGTGAACTATTTTATAATTAAGTTGGAAATGTTTTAGTTAAATTATAAAAGTAACTTAATTTGATTAAAAATTTTAACATATTATTTATTAAAAATGAATATATTATAAAATGTAATTAGGTAATAAAAACTATATTTTCGTTGTCTTTAAATTTGTATTATATTTTTTAAAAATACTATAATAACTGTACATCGACAAATTTAAAATGATAGAAATATAAAACTAATGTTGTAATAGTTAAATTAAATATAAAAATATATTATTTTCTATACCAGTAGGTATGGAAAAAAACAATTATCTCGCTTAGTTAAAAGTAATAGTACTTAAAAAAAGGAACTTGTCTTACAACTGAAATAACTTTTTAAATAGTTAATCCAGTCATCGTGTTAATAATATGTATTATATGTTTTTATATTTTAACACTACATTAACTACAGTCGTTATCCGTTATTAATTTATCGTGATCATGAATAAATTACGTTGCATTTTTTTTTTTTAAGGGGAAAGAAAAATAATACACTCAACTAATACTTACACTTGTTATAATAATAATAATAATGATAATAATAATTATAATTCACGTGTACTCGGAGAGTCTAGACGTCTGTTAAATCCGTCACAGCTGTGTCAGGTTAACCAGAACCGTCGCTGCCAGGGGTAAATCGATATGCGTTAGACAACCCATCTACGGGTGGAAACGTCGGCGTAAAAGACGGTATTCGATTGTATTAAACAACACGTGGTCCATATGGTATATATATATATATATATATATATATATATATATTATATTATTCTGTGCGGATAACGATACACGTGTAAACGCGATAAGATTTCACATTATTATCACGATAATAATCATACAATAATTGAGAGAAAAACATTTTTACAATTATCCACGCCCGTAAGCGAATGTCGACCGAATCGAATTTTACGTATATTATTATCGAAACGTTTATCTCAACGATAAGAATAACGATCATATTATAGTTGTGTCATTGTGTCTATCCGCAGTATCTTTTAACTCAATATTGTAATAATTTATTATATAGTTTATCTCGGATTCTCGGAGAATTTTCGAACAAAAAACATAGGTTATCAAAACATATTATAGTGGTGTTACAATGTTATCACACGTCATTGGTCTTATTTATCTTTTATATTCGTCGAAAGGACCTTCTATATAATTACTATATTAATCTGTTATTTTTCTTCAATGCCAAAAAATTCGTTTTTATATTATAATATTGTACAACCCAATAATAAAATCCTATACGCTGTTTTGCCAGACTTTTTCCGGATTATGTTTCGAATCGTGAAAATTGTGTATAAGTACTGTATTATACTTGATTTTTATTTTCAGCCTTTTAAATATACGGGTTGTACACGACAACTAATATTATCTTTCAAATATAATATGAATAATCCATAGCTTGAGTAATAATAAAATCCAATTATTTATCGTTTAGATTAGGTTTTGGACTTGGTATATTATTATTATGATTTACACACAAATAAGCAAGACTGGTCGAGTTAACTAAATATTTATGTTGTAAAAATTAGAAAGTTTATAAAAGCTTAATAAAGTGAAAACTAGCTGAAAAATAAATAGATATTTTTAAAAAATTTAACTCGTTAAGTTAAAAGCTTAAATTCAAGTAACTCGTTATATAACTTAATTTAAATTAACTTAACATTAACTCAGTAATGTCCAGTCATGCTAATTGAAAATTTGTGAAAAAACTGTCTTTTTAATATTACTTATCATTTATTAGTTATTAAAAATAATAAAAACCTACAGTAACTTGAGTGTTTTAAGGAGTCGATGTCACGAGAAATCGATAATATATGGTTATTATAATATACATATTATAACCATATATAGGTAAATTTAGAAATTGATTTTTTCGTCAAATTTTCTGTTTTATACATACCAACGTAACTATAACTATACTTAGTATTTATTATACTATTATATGTTTAAAATCCTACACATAAAGCTGGATCAGTGTACTAAAAGGACAATGTACGTGGGTGTACCTTTTGTTTAAACCTATACATTCATACGTATATCTATTCATAAAATACACCCAAAACCAACTTTTTATTATGCATGTTTATAAATACAAACTATAACCAAAATTAATTTTACAGACGAGAAAACAATATCAGAGTACTGCTATAAAGTTCATTAACCTCACGTTATTATAATAAATGATAATAGTACCGATCGATTATTACCCTTAACTATTCTTGTGAAATATATTACCGCATGATGTATAAAAAAAAAATATTTATTTTACTTATTTGATTTAACTTTATAGGTTTAACTTTATATAGTTATTAAACATATTTATTGTTATAAATTTCATATTATACATCACGTTTTATTATAATATGGCAGAGTATACGTTCAGTTACATGTTATTATTTTTATTTTTAACTATGTCATATTCCGAAATATTAGGAAATAAATTCATACAAATATTTAAAAAAAAAATTATTATTTTGCAATTTATTTTGATCATTAGCTTTTATGCATTGCCATTTAATACAGGTTCAAAATATCTAAACTATATTTTATATATTCGAAACTAATTTCATTAAACTTTTTTAAATCTATTAAAACTATTTAAATATCATATTATATAATATTTTTATGCGTAGTAAAAAAGTAATAACAACTAAGTAATTGAAAATGAATATGTTAGCTACGTAAAATAATAATTACTAGGTATTCGTTTTTAATTTTATCATATTACAGTTTTTTTTATTAAAAAAAATTAAAAAAATTAAATTGTACTGATTGTACGATAAAATAATTTAAATTTTTTAAACATCTTCTTATTGCAAAAATAAATAGAATATAGAAAATAATATATTGACTCACTTTTATATATTAAGAAAATTGATAAAATATATAGAACTTCATTAAATTCAAAACAATACTACTTAAATTTTTGGACATTATTTCAAACGCCTGTCGACAAAAACACGATTTCGACTTGTTGGCAGACATCCCTTTAAAACTAATAAGTTGACTCATAAACTATAAAATCTTAAATTATTTAATATGAATTAATAAAAATGTGCTTAGGTTAATTGATTTTATATTTTATTTTTATGTTGATGTAAATAATATAGTACACAGAATATAACTACAATTTAGGTTAGGTTAGGTGAGGTATTAGTAAGATTTCTGTTTGTAGTTTTGAGTGTTTTGACCACATATAACTAAGTACTTTTATAACACATCATTTTTATAACTATTAGATCATAGTTTAATTATTATTAATTGTTTACCAATATTAATCACGTATTCAAATTGTTTAGTTTTTTAACTCTTTTTTATCTATGTTTAAATGTATTTTAAGCTATTAGAGAAAATACTTTATATTATAATATAGTTACAAAAAAAAATTATTAATCTATGTAAATTAAATCATTTCTTAGATAATACTTAGGTATTTATAGTTTATAACATTTCCTAATTTTAGCGTTTTTTTTGTTTTTTTTTTTTTGTTATTTAAAATATATCGTATAATATATTTTAAACACAGAGGATTAGTTTTAAATAATTGATACACAAAATTTAAATAAGTTTCCCGTTGATGGCAATTGATGAAGTATTATAAATTTATAAGGTTTATTTTATTTAACGGTTTTATAATATCAAATAAATCAAAAGATTTAAAATATCAATACGTGTTATATTTTACATAATATGATAGTACTTAGAAGTTAGCGACATTTAAATTAGTAGATATTGTATAAACAATAATTTATTTGTGTGACTAAATTTATCACGTTTTCAAAACTCTATCTGTGTTGTAATAAGTTGCCAAGACGAAAGAAGTATGTACTTATATAAATTGTACATTAATCATTTATGCTGTTTATAACCATGCGTAGAATTCTATTAACGATGACTTTCTTTTAAACTTGAACTCGGTGATGAAATGTGTTAAATTTACTTTTGATCTATATGAACTCGAGATTATTTTTACTTAATTGAATACAAAATTGGTTCCTTGCTTAATATTTATGATATAAAGGCAGGCTTATAGCTAACAATTAACCTAATTCTTTTAAATCTATACTAATATCTTTGTTTTTTATAAAAAAATATTTAATTTGTAAATTATGGTGTGTTCTTTACTGTATAATTAGAAAACAGTTTTTTAACAACCATTTTTCTTAACCCTAGTTAAAAATTGATATAATAATTAACATGAATATATTAATATATAATTATAAATTACGCTCATAATATGTAATTTATTATTATTTAAAATATAAAATGAAGGGTTAGTATACGTAAAATAGTCGCAATAATTTTTTGTAACTTACGCAATTATTGTACAGAGTCACAATACTGCATAAACATAATATATTTTACACTTAAAACATTATAAAAAAAAAACCAATAATGATTAAACATTATGAAAACGTATAATTTAAAAAATATTACCGCTTAGGAAAATACGAGAAAATCGTAAATTGTAAACAATAACTGATTCGTAAAAACAATTGATATTTAAAAAAAACTTTCTTTATATTTATATGTCAAATTATTTGCGATTTGCGACCATAAAACTCGTACCGACTACGACTTACAGTATATATTTGCCTAACCTATATATAAATTATAAACTATAATAAAGAAAGTAAGAAAAGATTAATATCGTTTATATTTATATCGTTAAAAAATATAACAAATCGCAAATAAAATAGATGAATATTATGAATTGTATAAGGAGCTTATTATTATTTACAAATTATAAAATATACGTTAAAAACATCGTGAAAATTGGTTAAATAATTTGCCGTTATTTTAAAAATTGCAACTTCAATTTTAGTACACTTAACCTGAAAGTATTCCACTCAGAAATGGAAAATTTAAAAATCTATTCTAGACAATAATAATATATTTATACAAGTTTTTACGTCTGTCGGTCATCGTTTTGTTCGTCAGTCGTCTCAGTAATATTATGTCTATTTAACGGTAAATAACTATTATTGTTACAGCAGACAAACCGTATGCTGCTATTGAACAACAGTCCGGCCGACAGTCGGCAGACGCGAAACCGATAAATTTCGCTGCCGCAGCAGGTAAACGAAGTCATCACACTCAACACCAACAGTACCAACAACAATCGCCCAGCCGCAATCATTCCGCGGGTAGCGGTCAGCAACACAATCACGTCGAATCTTCCACTGTCACGTTTAACGAGGGTCAGTGTATAACAATAAAATATAAAACGTGTAATACGATGTTTATTTCGTGTGCAAATTAAAAATTTTAGGAGGAGGAAAAAAATACATATTATTTCATAAAAATATCAAACGGTTTGTAGCGAAAAATATATTTACAATTTAAAAAATAATACACAAACAGTGTTTGAATGTAGAAAAAAAAAAACCGCGTAAACGGTTTAGATTAAATTGGACTGCAGAATATATATTGTATAGAAATGACATTTTCCTATAACAGAGACACGCCGATGCTAAAAATTCAATCTCGTCTCCTCGATGCGATGTTCAACATTTTTGGTAGAGTTCTATTAACGAGAAAACTGTGGAATGAAATCAATAAACTATAGTCATATTATATTATTATTATTATTATTATGACGTCATAGATATTTAAGATTTAAAAGATTAACAACATCAAATATAAATATACTTGTATATAAATATAATTATTAGATAATATATAAAAACGAGTAAAGAAATATTACATCGAAGTACGTTTGTAATACTCATTTAAATTCTGTCATTGATCGGTAGATAAAAATATTAAATATTTAGTTTGTTTATCGTTTTAACGTAAAATACATATTTCCGTCGATAAGAGTAGTGTTTACACATGTATATTTACACTTAGGTATAAAAGAGCAAGACTAAGTGTAAACATTTGACTTCGTCCCACAATAAGTTTGTATAATTATTTTAACGGTTTTATAATAGCAATTATTACGAAATCGGTAATCTCTTATTTTGTATTTGATATATTTGATAGTTCTCCAATAAAAATGAAAATGCCGTCATTTTATAATATCCGGTCTTTATTTACCGGTATTTTACTTAATATAATAATGAGAATTTTGTTCCTTTTTATGTTTTTTCCTACCAAAATTGTAATAACGTGATTAAAAAATAGTATACGAAAAATAACTTTTATTCCTGTAAATAAAAAATATCTACATTATACATGTAAATAATCAATAAATATAATGTTATAATGTTATATAGTAATATACTTAATACTTATACATTATATTTAATTTCAAAATAATAATATTTGAATAAACAGACAATTGTTTTAAAAATGAATCGACAAGTTTGAACACTTAAAAGAAATTAAAATTAAAAAGTAACTAACCAAATGGGGTTAATAAAATATTTGTTATAAAAAGAGTTTAAAAACAAAATTATGTTGAAATTGGAAACCACTAAACACATATTTTGATATTTAAACTTAGAATATATTATGGTTTTATAGCTTACTTAGCAAAAAATTTCAAAATTAAATTAATTGCTTTTACAACAGCATCCAAGATCTAGTTATAATAAATTAATTTATATAGATATTTTAAAAATAAATACATCCATAAAGTAGTATTAAATACAAAAGGTAGACAGTAAGTATGTAAATGTTTTTCAGGAAGTACATTTATAAAAAAACATATTTTATTATGACTTTAAAGCAAATTTTTAGATTTTATGAATAACAAGACCATTATTATTTTTATAATGTGTTGCATAATATATTATGATATGTATGAATTTAATGATGTCTTCATAAGATTACGTAAATAAAATAAAATAATTTACTATCCTGCTTTGATTTCATTTGAAATTATTATTTTTAAAACTAGATTATTAATATAAAGTAATGATTCATATTTTTTATTATCCATTCATAAATGTCATTAAATATTATATATAATATTCTCGCGAAGATTTATTATAGGTTAATAATAATTATAATAATATATGTACCTATAATACTCAAATTTAATTTGGAACAATAAAAATTAAATTATTTCATATACTCAAACATTTAAATTAATATGCATATTGCATTTACATATTAAATCTATAAAATAATAAATGTTACTGTATATTATGTATATCTTACCGTTTTTCCTAAACTCATATAAACATATTATTTACTTTGAACCAATTTTTATGGATTTATATATAAAATATATATATAAATATGATAAATATATACTATAGCTGGTTAGGTTATAAATATGTTACCAATATTATAAAAAAAAAAATAATATTTTATCAATAAAGCTAGTTTTGTACAGCAAATGAATAAAATGCCAAATGGTACGATCGGTATAAAACAATACTACAATATAATTATTACAACATTCGAGTTAAGTATGACAGTTGATATCCATTATTATTATTTTTTTCATTGAATGATATTTATGATACACGGTTTCGCTCTTATTTATATTATTTCTTCTATGCGGGCAGTAGTACACAACATGGGGCACTTTAGGACAATGACCCAGTCATTTATTGATTCTACTGTTTCAAATGCTCATACACAATATGAAAATTATCTTCGAATTTCTAAATACTCTTAAAATAATAACATAATTATTATACTGTTTTGAAAACAAATCATATTTGTTAGCTAATAATAATAATTAAGTTAATGTAATACTTATTATTTTGAACCATTTCAATATTATTATTTGAAAATGTATCGCACGAATTGTATGTATATAATATATTTTTTTAATCTAAATTAAATTAAAAAATTATTACTTAAATAACACGTCTAAAAAAAAAAAAAAAAAAAATAAAAATCGAGTTAAACAAATAATTTATTATAATATGTCTACATATTTATATTTAATGGAGATTACATTATTTCCATAATATTTTTTATGTACCGCTTTAATACACGTATTCGTGTGGTGTTTGAAAAAAAAGTTAATTATATAGGTATGGGTTAATATAATTAGTCATTAGTAGATATACCTATTTAACTACTTAAATTAATCAGTTATATCGATTATAAGGATTTTCGGCTTTTAAATTTAAGAAGATAACATATATTTCTTAATAAATAATTAAACAAGCCCAAATATGATATATTGATATAACCAATTTATGTGTGTGCAATAGTAAATACTGTACAGTAAATACCCTTTATAATTTATAGCCTAACCTTAGACGCTTTATTGAATGTATATAATCTTAAATATTAAGTGAAAAAATAAATGTAGCACTATCTAATATAATATTATCTTAGTAATAATGACGTGTGATGTGTTACCAATCAACACAGAGCATATTTTAAGGATTTTTAACTGGGTGGCACTTTGATTAAATATTGCGCTTAACATTCCTTAGATATATTTTTAATTATGTTATTTCCGCATTGAACCTGTTACCTATATAATATTGGAAAATTCACTAGCAACGCGGATGTAACTTTCTCCAAATAAAAACGTATTTGTCGATTTATTTAGCCAATATTCAATATAGGTATATTTCATTTATAAATTATTTAAAAGCTCTATGAATAATAGAGGCACAACCTTCAACTACTAGGTGGCAATATTTATTCACTGGTGACACTAGTGCCACCTAGTTAATATGTTATAATATGCTCTAAACACAATTATTTAAATAAGTACTTATTCCGTATAAATCCAAAATGATATACCCTTTTACGAATATTATGAAAATAAATTACTATTAGGTAAATATATGTATAATATGTATGTATGCATCTATACGTGTATAGATTTTCCAGACTACTAATAACATTAGCGTAATTTCACGGGGGACAAAATTAGGAAAACACATTACCCAAGATTCAACGTGGTGCCAAACAGTCCCAAGCAATCCCAAGTTATTTCATCTCTACTTGTTCAAGATCTACTTTGTGTTCTCTCATATCATCTTTTGCCGTTATATTACACATTTGATTGAATAACCACAGTGCCTAAGTAAAGGAGGAAATGGGAAGGGGCTTGGAGGGCTATGCCCTCGCAAACAATTTTCTATTAGCTTTATAAAAATTGTTTGTATGTTATGAATTAATATTATTGATTAAAACGTATAAAAATATGTGATTTTGTATAATTTAGTTGCTTTATACTTAAACATTTGAATAATTTAAGAATTTTCTTATATAGTTATCATATCATAAATGATATTATTCTAAATGAAATAAAAATTTACATTTTGTAATAAATTTTATATTCAGATGAATACACAAAGATTACAACTCCCAGACAAGACGTGTTATTTAAAAAAGGCTATTTGGGAAGACGAAAACATAATACTACTGTACCTGTCATTACCGAAGTTTTGAATGAGAATGAAGGTAAAAAACGTTTAATTATTAGAATTTATTATTTGTATACAATTAATTATTAATTGATAAATGCATTATTTAGATGGTGTTTCAACTGATACTATAATCAACCCATTAGATGAGTTATGCCCACATGGTGAATATGTTGACCCTTCTACAATGTACATTCTTAATGGTATGAATTAATTATAATACTATTTTAACATTTAATTAAAGGTTTTCTAATTTATTATAATCATTCATCTACAGAAACTAAAACTAGCCATAACATACGTCATATAAAATCAAAAAAGTTCCCATATGTTGTTTTTAAAAATTGTAAAATTATAACATGAAAATAATGATATATGTAACTATCTGTATATATTGGTACTTGTGTAAACATAATGTAATACGTTTGAAAACACTGATCGTCAATTCATATTATAATTTGAAGTATGAAGTTACTTTAGTACAGAATACAATGATTCCCATACTTTTCATGGGCATTGGGCATGACCCATTTTTGAAAAATTACAGATTTTGGTGATCCACCCTAAAAATAAATCATAGTGATATTTTTAGATATATTTAATTGGTTAATAAGGTTGTTAATTAAATAATAATTAAAACTTTATTAAAAAAAACATACTATATTATATAGTGTTAATGTAAAATGATAGCATTGAATTGTCTTTTTATTCTTTAGAAAAAAAAAAAAAATTGAAATTTTTTCTATAGACTCGCACAATTTGTAAACTTCCGCTTAAATATTTTTTATTAAATTTAAATAAACGTGTAGGTACTGGAAATCAAAACATAAACACAGTGTTAATGATTTTTGTTTTATGATCGCAGGCGGCGGATACGAAGTTTACGATCCCTACACTGGAAATGTAACTGTACTGATGGGCCCACCGCCCGGTCATTATCCATCGGTTGGTCATCCAATGCTGGCGGCAATGCCATACCAATCGATGCCACTGCAACCGGTCGATTGGTATAACCCTTCAAACCATATGGCTAACGAGCATTGGATACACAGTGGTGCGGTATATCAGCCATCAAACAGACATCACAAAAAATTGACTGTCACAGGAGATGCTCAGCAAGTAAGGATTTCGAATTATAACTTTACAAGTCACATATTATAATAAAAACCTATTGGAAAGCAATGTCTACGAAATTCAATCACCTCCACGATGATTAAATTTCCGTCGGTCACACTTTAGTCGACTTAACTTGGTATGCTGAGAAATAATACAATGTAAAAATAGCAGAAACTAGTTTTAGAGTACAATTTATTTCGTATATTCTTCAATATACATGGTTTACAGTAAATTATTCGCAAATCGACAACCAAATAATACGTATGAGGTATACATATAAATTGTGAACTTTACTACCTATACTTGGGTATTTCGTAAATATTCCAAGATTTGAAATCGTTTCTATAAATCTAATTTAATTGACATTTTTATTGATTTTCTAATATAGTTTAATTATTATTGAATTCATTACAGAGTTGCAATAGTGCTCAGAATTCAGAAGTGGAAAACGTTGTTCAGGAATCGAGCCCAGATGATCAACAGACTTTATATCAGCCACCGCAGCCTTTTATGTACCCTGCAGGTTATATGTTTGGTGCTCCGTTATATAACTATAATGGTAATATTATAATAGATTAATTTAAACGAATCAATCATTTACTTTATGTATAAATTGATATATTTTTTAAATACGCAATAGTTTGCAATGTTATCAATTAAATTGTTTATAATTTATCGTCTATATCGTTCCAATACTTTCTAGTAATATAGTAATCTTAACATTTAACAAATATACAAATTGATGAAATACGTGGTCGGCAATGATGACCTGATTATATGTTAAATTATAATAGTTCATGTCCATTTAGATTATAAGTATCTACATGTACCTAATATTATATTATACAAATCATTGCCAAACATTCCATATGTCTAATTTAATTTTGGCTACGATTACCAGAAAATATTCTGGTACATAACTTGCATCCTGACGATTAACGATTAGCACATAGTCTTAATATTATTAGGTGACGATTGTTACGAATCAATATTGTAATACGGACACTACAGACATTTGTGACATATTGACATATGGCTTATGTCTAGTATTTCCATTAATATTTCCTGTTTGAACTCGAAGCCAAGTTTCCAATTTCAGCTTAAGTCACTTATTATTATAGTATTTCAGTATCGAATAAAATCGAGGATATTTTTTTTCACCGATTATATTGTTCTTACTTTCGTGGAACAAAGCCAAAAGACATAGTTTCAATAACTATTTTTAAATCTTGTATTTTTTTTTTACCTCAGTTCATTAGAAGGTTAATTATGTACACGTTTATCAGAAGAGTTATACATATTGTATATCGCTAGTAAATACCTGGAGAACACATAGTTTTATACGATTTCAATTTTTGTTTTTTATTTATTTATCTATTATATAATTGTTTTATTTTTTATCGTAATTTCATAAAATTAAGTTACTTACTTAAATTATTAATGTTTTGTTTAATTATGATTATTAGTTACATATTGGGCCAATTTTTCCATAATTAACTGAAACGTTTGTATATTACACTTAAAAAATAATGCATTAAACCTAAATTTATTTAGAAATTTGAAAGTAAAGATTATGAGGATAAATACGAATTATAGCTATAAGTAATTTTGTTATTACGATATTTGAAAATTTTTATTTTAATTGTATTTTAAAACTAATTTTGATGTATTTTTATTATAGGTGTAAACATTCATGTTCCACAACCACAATCTCCTCCTTCACCTTCAATTAGTTGTGATTATACCAATGGAAAACGGCGCAAGAAAAAAAAACGTAGAAAGCGAGGAGGCGTAAGTTATTTTTATACAAAACCTAGTATGTAAAAATAATAATTAAGTTAACTCAACATTTGGGAGGTTACAAAGTTTGTACTAAAAATATACATTATTATAGAAGTTTTAGTATTATTAAGAAATATTATTTTTCTAACTATTTGAATTTTGTTTACAAAATTACTTTTACAATTATATATATTATTATATAAAATAATACATCTATTGCACATTGTAGGTAGTTAGGTTTTAAATTGAATATTAAAAATAATAGTTATGGAATGACCTATATAGGAATCATTTAAGAGGAAGATATGACTAAAATTAAATGTAAATACTCTGTAAATACTCCACTATAGCTAAATGAATTTTATAACAAATTACTAATTTTAATTCGATATTATGATAACTTAAATAAACTTTCTACTTGGAAATATGAGTATTTCATTTTTCAAACAGTAAAATTGGGTTTTTTTTCTTAAACAAGTATACTTGTTTATCGTGTTTTATAGCAAGGTAAAGTAATAAAATTGATTATACAGTCGTAAATCTATAATGATAAATTACAAACCCTCTATAGTCTGAATTGTACAATATGACGTTACATACTAGTTATCGTATATTATTAAAATATAGTGACGCACATCAGTCTTATGAATGTATTTATAATTGTTTTACAAATTAGATCTTTTTACTTTTATGGTTTAGTTACCAACTAACATATTTTTTCTCAATGTATTAAGTTTATAGTATAGTTAAATATTATACTATTATCAAAGACAAAAAGTCAATAAACATTCTATTAGGAAAAAAATGGAATGGAAATAACAGACAATTGACATTTCAGAATAAAAAGAGTTAGCTTCTCTGGCAAACACCAACATTATTCCAATGCTTAGAAGAACGCAAAGGTATTAAATGCAAAAGGTCAATAATGTGATTTAAAAATACCTCTATCATTTCATTTACCTAGTATCTCAGTACTTATTTAGCTAGTATCAAATAACAATTATTTATTTTCCGAACCATAAAATAATATATAATAAGTACACCGTCATAATCTAAAGCAAATTTAGAAATAGATATTATTACTTAACTTAACGTAATAATTAACTAGTATTATATCTTTACAGATATTTGACTTTCACATAAAACTCAATTATTTAATTTAAACCGTAATATCTTAATTTTAGATTCTGAGCGGAGCGATGAGTGTATTGTTTTTACAAAGTTGTTTTTTTTTTATGTATGGGAACATTTTTTCGGGTAGAAATAATTGTCCGATTATCATAAGTAGGGTATGCTTTCGATAGCAAATCGTAACATCTTGGTACTTTATTAAGCTCATTTATCGAATTTTTCCAACGTTTTTTTCCTAGGAGAAGAAAAACTACCAAAAAATGGTAAAAAATCGGCAAAATTACGATTACCTATAATTTTAAGTTTATTGATTTGAAATTTTTATAGAAGTCTTATAATATACTACTTAATGTTTTTACAAAATATTTTTAAAATCATGACTGACAATTTTTTTTATACGCTTTTTATTATTTTTTTTCTGACGTATGAAAACATTTTTTCGGGTAGAAATAATGGTCCGATTACTACAAAGGAACCTTTCCGTATCAAATTTCATCTAGTTGGTACTTTATTTAGCTTATTTTTGGAATTTCCTTAAAGTTTTAGAAGCGGAAAATTGGTAAAATTACGGTTTCCGTTATTTAAATTTTTTTATTTCTTGAAATAGATTAACTAATTGAGTTTTGATCGTAGGGACTTGAAAATTGTTTAGCATATTTACATATTTAATTTACATTCGTGGTAAGTTTTGAAACGGATTATCAGTATAATGTATTGAAATATATTACGATTCGATTAGAATAGTATTTTCTAATTCAATATCATTGCGTTCAAATTTTAATAACTATAATAAACTTCTAATTTTTTCCGAAAACCGAAGGGACGAAGGAGGAACATTCACAATCGACCTTGCCACTTTTTTATGGTTCTATTAACTTCTAGCTAAGTCTATTAAATTGTTTTTTTTTTTTTTTTTTTTAATAAGGTACCTAAAGTATATATATAAGAAGTATAAATTATTTACGTTCATGAATTGCATTTATTAATTTATTAAATTTTTAAAATGTTTATAGGTCACTGATGAGTATTCAGACTCGAGTTCGGAAGAACAAAAAAGCCAATCGGGTGCTAGTAGTGATCACGTATTAGACTCAGAAAAGACTTCTGATTCAGGTGTGCTGACGAACAATAGTGGTAATTCTACACCAGTGAATGTCATACCTGTTCAACTATCCCATAGCGCACCACCATTCCATATGGAATGTCCTCAGCCATTTGAGATACTACACGGGACACCGATCATTGTTCACCATCATCCAGATCAAATTGCCGCGTATTACCAACCTATACCACAGTACACGGAACAATTAACTCCAATTGGTTACCAGGTTATACCAGAAGAACAGGTAGCAGAGATTATTGATGATCAACCTGATGTCGAACCAACAGCTGGGTATTCGGCAGAAAATTCGGATTCGGGTATCAGCTCGCCAAACAGCGAAGTAATGGTTAAAAACTCGACAGAAAATAAACATGAAAAACCACTTGCTGTTACTGGTAATAGTGGACAGACAGCTACTAAAAAAAGTAGAAATAAGAAGAGTAAACAACGAGAAAAAACCACAGAGTCAGCAATGAATAAAATAAAGAGTAAAGACCTACAAAAGAATCATCACGAAGGCAGTAAAAAATCATCAAAGATTGCAAAGGAACCAGCTATTATAAAAAAATTAAACGCTAAAAAAGCCAAAGGTAAACTGGAACCCGAGAAATTGGAAACGACAAGATCATCTAAAGAATCAGATCAGTCTGAACCTGAAATCGAAAAAATATCAGAAGAGATTGTTCAATTGTCAATAAACCCGGAAGTGGAATGGTTACAAGAAGAAGAATTTTGTTCACTGGAATGCACACCTAGGTCAACAACTGACAATATCAAATTTCAATTTACTAAAACACAATCACTTGATTCGTGCGAGTCTGTAGAAGAGGAAACGTTTGCAACGGCAGTGAACACGGGAAATTCTGACACAGAGAATGAAATTAGACAAGACGAAGTAGGGAAACTTGATTTGATAACGCCCCCTAATGTTACCCCGCCAGGACCAATTACTGAGGCCGTAACTAAGTGGTTAAACGATCAGGGTGGCTTAATGTTAGCTCCTTGTTTAGATGATTCTGGCACTGATGACGGGGATAGCGAATATGACGATTTCGAAGAACATTCAAATCCAACTAGTCCAAAAAACGTGCAAAGCAACCCTTACCCTGCACTGTCTCGTAGTGATGGGTCAAGGGTTGCTGGTTCTTCATCTCACGATCAAAGTGGACTAATATCCAGTGGTATATGTTGTTTAACTCAATAATTATTTTGACCAGGTCATAATATTATAAATATATATATTGTAATTATTTACGATCAAACATGTACAAAAAAATATTTTAAAAAAATGATAAGTCATATGATAAGGATACTACACAGGGCACGATAAATTCGCGTACAATGGCCAACCTTTAGAAAATTAGGCCCTCTGTACAGTTCCTCAGGCATAAAGTATATAATTAATATTAATCACTTCAAATTAATCACTTCTTTGAATAGTCTTTTTTAATATTTCTCATTCTAAGTTAAGTTTTCAATGCTATAAGAAAAGAAAAATTTGCATTTAAAAAATAATATTTGAATTATTATTTTTTGGACGTTTCATTATTCGTCAAATGCAAATTTTTCTTTCATTTTTATAAACCATGAAAATTTGGTGTAATTATGAGACTGCTTTTTTGGATCTCCTCTTCAGGAGTAATTTGTTATAATAAGTTCATTATACAATTTGTTAATCGTTATCATTAAAATAAAATATTTTTGTCGTTAACAATCAATCTTTAAAATGACATACAAATTAAAATGTATAATTATAATACAAACATAAAATATTGTTAATTTTAATTTGCATGTTAAAATGGATATGGATGGGTGCGGTATCTCTGGTCTAATCATAAAGTAATGAAATGTTTTGCCATAAAACAAATAATATAACACTTGTTATTTTTGTAATATTTACCCTATCTATTAGATGTTTTAATTTCAAAATGATTTAGTATATTTATACATTATAAATCAGCAAAGTCCTGTTTAAGTATTACAACCTCGGTTTTCTGAATGCATTGTTTAAACAAAATATCAGAATAAGTGCACAACAAATCTGTATTTATGATCAAATATTTGTAAATATATTAAATTTCAGTAATTATATAATAATAGGCACCTTGATCTATTATAGGTATTTATTTTAATTATGGTATTTAGAAAGTCGAGGTTATATTGATATGAATCATTAATAGGTACATTTTAGTCAATAGATATAAAAGCATTATTCTATGATTTACACTAGATATTAGCAATTTAAATAAGGCTCAATTACTTCCAATTTTATATCATACCTATCTAACAATGAAAAAATACAAGTTTTTTTATTGAAATCCAAAAGTCTTGATACTTAATAATAACTATTATCAAAATTATCCGATATAATAATTTAGAATAGTTTGTAATTTATCATAGCTATTAATTAAGATATCAATAGTACCCGATAACAACGGTATTGTCTGAATTTGGTGCTTATACTTAAAAACATAATAATATTACATTTTTAATTTTAACTTATAAAATACATAGAGAATACCTATTATAAAAAAATTAATAAAATCATGAATAGTCTAAATTATTTGGGTGATATTTAATATTATGTTTAGTATGAGGCTGCCTGGATATTAATGTTGTGTTATTGAAGAAATTTAATTTGTTATGAAACATTTGATAATTGGTTTAGGGTGTTCAAAAAGTGATTAGTGTTTTTATAAAACAATATATATTTTCAATAATAATATTATCATTAATAATTTTTATTGTATTATTATATTAGCATAAATGTTTCCAAATTGCCTGCGTACTTTAAAATTTCAAAATAACATTTCTTAGTTTGTTATTAGTTAATTATCTATAAATATAGTCTGAATAATAATAATAACAGTAATAATAAATTGTTTAGTAGATATCTATAGAAAAACGATTTAAAAAAATGTTTTTAAAATATATTGGGTTGTACATTATTGAAAAAAAAAGTTTATAGTTATAAGCCTAAGATTGAAAAATTTTATAGATATGGTCATTTATATATATATATATATATTCTGTTAAATATTTAGAAAATATAGAAAAATATAAGATTTATTTTTAGCACCTAGCCTATTATTATTTAATGACAATGTTTTCATCTTAATGATAATATTAAATAAATAAATTAGACACATTACATAATATTATAGCTACCTATAAGATAATTTCAAATTTGTATCAACTATGTGAAACTTATTTACAGATGAAAATTATTATAAAATTTATTTATTTTATTTTAGTATCATAATCATAATATTGTTTAGAAAATATTTTATACAATGTCCAATATTCCATGTTGTAATATGATCCGGAAATCAATACGAAAATATTATATTGTAACTATTCGTATTAAATACTAATGCACCAAACTAAATTATACCATCACATAAAATCAGTATTATGCCAAAGATATTGTAAAACGTTAATAATAATTTAATCGGTACATTTTTTTTTGTTTTCATTTTTGTTTTTTTTTTTTTTATATAATACAGTTGAATAACTATAACAATACATTAACTAATGTTAATACCCCGATACCCCATTCCCTTTTCTGGTTTGGCTTAATTTGTGCAAGAATATATTATGTCTGTTTATGTGAATTAATAAAAATATATATTAAAATTTTGTTATGCAACATGCTACAAGTTTAGGCTTTTGATAATTAAGTGCCTTAGGTCATTCCTTTATAAGCGAAATTATAATAACGAAATTTGTTTTGTTTTCGTGTTATTACAACATCGCGTCACTTTGTCTCGTACATAAGATAAGACATCGAAGATCATTAATTTTTGATTGTGTATACTGTACTGGTTGATATGCATGCTAATTTTATTTTAATTTCCAAAACTTGGAGAAAAAGAAATTGCATATTTAATGTTTATTAAATAAATATATGAAAACCAATAAAAATGTTCTTTTTTATTCTTTATATTTAAGTTTAAGAGAACCTATATATAATTAATTATTTTCAAAATTTTTAATACCTCTTTACCAACAGAGGTCAATTTTTATTTATGAGTGTTCTGCGTGTATTATTTATATTGTACATCGTCACTTTGACCTTATAAAAAAAGTAACATGTGTACATAATAACAAATATATGAACTGTTCAAAACATGAAAATTAATTGGTTAACATTTTAGTTATTATTATTAAAATGTATACCCTTTTAAGCTTTGTTAAGTAGTTTTAAATTAATAAATACAATAACAAATAAATAACGTGATATAAAGAGTGCATTGCTCTAAAATGATTATCATTATCAATATATATTTTATACAACATAAAACATTGTCCTACTAAGATATATCAAAAAGAGTTTCCTGTTAATACACCCACTTGTTTTATAAAATATAAAGCTACAGTTGTTAATGGAAATTAACATGTAGAACTACAAAAACAAAAACGTTACAGAATATTTGTAAAAATGAACTTAATATTAATTTTAATTTTAATTGTTTTTACTCTTGAAAAACTACATTGTCGGTCAGCAAATGATTTTTTAAAAGATGTATTTTCTCTTGAAGACGAGATAAAAGAGGATAAATGTTCAACAGTAGAATGTCAAACGGCAGGTAAAATTATCTAAATTAAATGCGGAACATCAATTATTATTTTTTAAATTATAAGTTGCATACTAATAAGTAATTAGTATAATATATTATTTATACCATATATACAACTATACAATATTTCTACATGTGTGAGGTACTAAGGTGTAACATAAATATTTATAATTCATTTTTTAATAAAATATTTTAATTACTTATTTTATGTATCAGTAATAATTTTAGTTCCAAAACCAGGTAAGCCTCCAGACATTACATTTTCCTACCGTCCAATTAGCCTTTTGCCTTTCTTTGTAAAATTAACTGAACAATTAATACTTAAACGTATTTCAAAAATTATAAATGACAAAAAAATAATTCCTAACACGCAATTTGGATTACGTAACAAACACTCAACTTCACACCAAGTACACCGCATAACAGACTCTATTTCCTATGCACTGGAAAAAAAAACTTTACTGCTTCACCGTTCTATTAGACGTTGCCCAGGCATTCGACAAAGTTTAACACCCCGGCCTATTATTTAAACTAAAAGCGATTCTTTCTTCTCCTTATTTTGAAGTCGTACTTAGAAAATCGTAATTTCGTTACATAGATAGGATCAGTCTTCTCAAACTTATGTCCTATCCTAGTTGGTGTCCCCCAAGGAGCAATTTCGTCTCCAATCCTATATAATATATACACAGTGGACCAACATACCACTCCCCAAATCAATGTTGCTGAATTTGCAAATGACAAAATTATCTTCACCTCGTATGATAGCCCGCAAACTGCCTCCCAACATCTACAAATCCACCTTAATATGATGGAATCGTGGTACTCTAAGTGGAAAATAAAAATCAACAATAAAAAGTCCTCGCACATCATATTTAGTCTCAAATAAACACAATACCCCCAGTAACTTTAAACAATAAAATTATTCCTCAAACATCTAACGTACGTTATCTAGGTCTAATACTAGATAAACGTTTAACCTGGGCCGAACACTTAAAAAAAAAACGAATCCAATTAAACATTAGAAGAAAATCCTTCCATATGCTTCTCAGTAAATACTCCACAATTAGCCTAAAAAACAAATTCCTATTATATAAAACATTACTAAAACCAATGTGGTCGAACAGTCAATCATTCAACTATGGGGTTCTGTTAAGAAATCAAACATTAATAAAATACAACGTTTTCAATCTATAATATTACAAATGATTACAAACGCACCTTTTTACATTTCAAACCACATACTTCACACCAATTTAAACATCCAAACAGTTCCAGAAGTAGCAAAATCATCCTACAAATTATTTTGCTCCCGACTAGCGAACCACTCAAACCCTTTGATCCTTGCCCTTGACTCTACCAACATACCTGGCGACCCTCCAAAAAGATTAAAAAGAAACTGGTGCAGAAACCTAGCAACAACATAAAATTACTAGCATTTAAATAACTCACACATATAAATACCTCACGTCATAAGTACTACTGTTGGATAGTTCCTTATAATCATGTATTAACGTAAAATATATATATATCAAATATATATATATATCAAATTATAAGATTATTATATAATATAATAACGTTTAAATATTTAATAATAAAAAATAAATAGGTTTATACTTATACTTAATATAAAATCTATTATAAAGAGGGTCATCAACATATTATGAGTATCATAATATTATAATTAGATAGGTATGTTAAAAAAATAATGGCAATAAAATTTAAAACGACAAACGAATGTTATTTCTACCATATCGGTAAAATTATAATCACTTGACTTAGTTACATATAATAATAAAAAATATTTAAGTTTTATCTATAAGTAGTATAAGTTTATTTAATTAAAAACTTTAACTTTTAATTCAACATTAATTTTTAACTTAGTTAAAATTAGTATAATAATTGTATTTTAATTAAATGATGAACTTTATTTCTATGAATTTTAATTATTATAATCTAATAAAATACCATGTTGAAGATTGCAGAAAAACTCTTAAAAAATATTATATTCATATCCTATATGAATATGACAATTATGAAACCTCGATTCAAATCGCGAAACCCATTTCTAAAAAGACTGGCTTCTATAAAGTTTATACTATAAACTTTTAAAGACTTCTCCAGTCAGATAGATGGAAAGTAGAATGTGGAAATATCCTCCAAAAATATGCGAATTTAGTGGAAGATATACATTTACCTCAACCTGGATCAAGACCTCCCTCGAAAACTGTGGATCATAGTATCAGACTAAACCGAATGCATACCGTCCAAGGCCGTTGTAACTACCTCAATAACAAGTGGTGACTAATATATTTTCCAGTGTTTGACTCTTACAAACAATGAATCACATTGTTAGTGAATGTGAGATGAGAAAATTAAATGGCACTCTTCAAGATCTACATGAAGTATCAGGCGAAGCTATCCTATATGGTTGAACAACTTGGACATAGATATATGAGTTAGAGAATTACCACTATATGTTACCACTTTAAATTTAATTTATATTTTATAAAATAATTATTTAATAAAGGTATATATTGTATTTGCTTTCTATTGAAAGGTCATACAGGAATATATAACAATACGTTCTATAATAAATAATAAAGAGTAGGAAATAAAATAATAACAGAAGATTATATTATATTATTTTAAAATATGTAGGTAGGTAGGTATACCTATAATAACGCGAATCCCCTGACAGTTTTGCTCGAATTTTATTGTATAATTTCAATTTGTCAGTCGTCTATCGTTTTTTGTACTACAAAATGAAACTATTCATTTGGATAAACACAAATGTTAATGAACTTATATGCGATATATTATAGAATATTTATTGAAAAGTATGAATAAATCTGTAAATCCGTGTGAAGATTTCTACGAGTATACATGTGGCTTATGGGTTAAAGAACATCAAGTTCAAGCAACCAAAGTGTCATGGTATCAGTATAAAGAAGCCGAAAAAAGTATAACGAATAATTTAAAAGGTAAGAAATTTTTATAATGTCAATTAATATAACTTCCTACATTATTTAAATAATACCATACTAGATAGTAGGTACCTACCATAGAAAATTTAATACCTAGCTACTAACAAAAATGATGTTAAATTTTAGAAATTTAAATAAAATAGAACACTTAAATTCAAAACTTTTTATCATTTTCAAAACATTAAATGTAATAATGTATAAATACAATATAAATTTATAAAATAATTCAAATATATTAGTAGAATAATTATAAACTTTATTTATTTAGACTAAACATTTTAAAACTTTTTATCATGAGTATTCCAAGTTTTCTAATTTTTGAAGGAAAAATATTATATTGATTTGTATAATATTTTCAAGCTAATAATATTAAACTATTATTTTTATCTTTTAAAATTCTAGATATTCTAGAAGATGAAAATACTGATACTATTATAAATCCAGCACAACATTTTTATAGAAGTTGTCTGAATTCTGGTAAACATCAAGTTTTGATAAATAGCAATGTACTTATTTATTAACCATTAATTATTTTAATAGTTAATAATAAAATGAACATGGAGTACTTAAAATCGATTATTACTTTATTTGGTGGATGGCCGATCGGAAAGAATGATCATAATGATAAGTTAGAATCGTTGGATTGGATGAAAATATATATTTACATAGAAAAAAATTGGAAAGTACCAACAATTTTAGACACTGGTATATCAATTAACTATATGAATACTAGTCAATACATTTTAATGGTAAATTGACACTATTAACTTAAATGCTTTAAATGTTTAATAGTAGACACTATAGTATTAAGAATGGTATAGGTAGGTCAGCCAGATTTGATGCTACCAAGATCAATGTTTTTAAATCCAGACAAGTATAAGATTCAAATGAACGCTTATTCAAAACTTATCACTGGTACTGTTTATCTGATACATGACGAATTTGGATTTGGACTCAATCGAAGTAGAAATTTTGGTGAAGAAATTTCTGATGAAATAATGAAGTTGGAGACACAACTAGCAAAAGTGTTTTAAATATCTAAATATAATAAAATGATTTAAATAAATAAATAAATATTTATAATGGTTTGTTATTGATATAGATTCAAAGTACAGGTGAAATTAAAAAAAGTGAAAAAATATTAAAAAACCGTGTGATGACAATAGATGAACTTCAATCTGATATAAATATCGTATCAGACACCTTTCAAGTAAATTGAATTAATACATTATTTTGTGTAGGAAAATTTATTATAATTTCGACAGGTTGATTGGTTAAAAATGTTTCGTCTACTATTCAAAGGTACTAATATACAAATAAAAAAAACGGAAAAAATATTCGTAAAAGAAGAGAATTATTTAAAAGATCTTGTTCGGTTACTGAAAAATACACCAAAGAGAGTTTTAAGTATGTAACACAAATAAAGTATAAATTAATCTATTAAGACTTTGAGTGTTTTAATTGGTATTAAGTCTTTAGTATTATGTTTACAGTAAATTATATTTCATGGTGCTTTTTAAGATCCATGCTATCTGATATCAGAGAAGATTTAAGAAATCTCGTACAAGATTTCAATGTGGTATTTACTGGAGATGTTAAAGAAACATCTAGGTAAGTATCTAGTGAACACATTTACTATTTAATTTTTTTATCCTTTACTTATTAATAAACAATGAAAAATATTTATTATTTCATGTTTAATACACATTTTAGATGGGTGGATTGTGTATCAATTACTTGTTCATACTTTGCATATAATATCGGATATAAATATGTTACAAAGTATTTCGATGAGTCTACAAAAGAAATGGTAAATTATATGAATATATATTACATCAAATACGATTAAAATTGCTTTATAATTTTTCCATGATATACAATTAATAGATATATAATTATAGATTAACATACTAGAGTACAGTAGGTACCCATAATTTACTTATAGTAATTAAGTAATTTTTTTACAGGGTTATATACTTAAAATTAATATATTTTAATTAGAAATAAAATTGAAATTTAGGCTACAGAAATGGTTAATAATATACAAGAAGCTTATATGGAACAATTAGAGAATGTTAGATGGATGGATATGATTACTCGACAATCTGCGATTGATAAATTACAATCAATGAATAAGTTCATCGCGTATCCTGATTGGTTCAAAAATACTTCAAATTTAGAAAATAAATTTAAAATTGTAAGCACATTAAATATAACGAAATAGTCTATTAATTAAGTAATTGTCCATTTATTTTGAATAATCAATAATAGAATTTAAAATAAGATTTAAACTTAGATATACTAAAATACTAAATATAATATATAGTTACTGCGTAATATTAAGCTGTTAAATATAAGTATTTGGTATTTTGATTAAAACTAGATATACTACAATCTTTTCGCCACTTAGTAGAAATATAATATAGATTATAATACAAAATTAATTATAATTATTGATCATAAATTAAAATTATTATTAATAGATAAAATATCTTTATTCATTTTTAGGTAAATATGACTGAGAGTTATTTGGTGAACCTAGAAATTTTACAAATATCTTCAAATTTAAAAAAACTATCAAAATTAAATAGTTTTCACAACCACGCTGAGTAAGAAATTATGAACCATACTTAAATTATATAATTAACTTAAAATGCTTTTTTTTATAGATGGACAATGGATATTGTTAGTGTGAACGGATATAATGACATTTACTCAAACGCAATAGGTAAAATAATTAAACAAATCATTTTATGAAATTATGTTTATATTATTAGTTACCTATAGGCTATAAGTTATAATAATATACTTATTATGGGCTAAATTTTTCAAACTCTCAACTAAACTTTCTTTAAAGTATTTTGTTAGGTAATTAAAATATGACTAAAGAATAATTTGTAAATATAAAGGTACACTCTTATACTCTTATATTAAAGGTACGTCTTAATAAATGCTTTCATAATTTATAACATTGAATTAATAGAAACTATAATTATTCTGTTTTATGATTATTGCGCTATTTTAATAATATATTCATTTTATGAAATATTTAATACATACACTTAAATCGCTAAATAATATTATTTCGTTTCTTTTTGATTAAAAATAACTTATAGTTTTACCAGCTGGAATGTTACAACTTCCATTTTACCAAAAAACTAGAATTCAGTAAGTACTTACTTATTCGATGTCATAATTTATAGTAACATGTACGTTTATTAATGATTATATTTGAACGTGATATAGGGCATTAAATTATGGAATGGTGGGTTTAGTAGTTGGCCATGAGATAATGCATGCATTTGATGATTCAGGTTGGTATTATTATGTAATATTATTGTCAAAAAATTATGTTTATTTTTAATAACTAGGTAGAATGTACGATAAATATGGAAATAGGAGACAGTGGTGGACTCGAGAAACAATGGAGACATTTTCCAAGAAAGCAGAATGTTTTGTCCAACAGTATAATAATTATAACATGACCGTATTAGGCAATTCTGTTAAGGTATATCATAAAAATGGTATTTAATATTAATTGAATTAAGTATAGTTATATATTTAAGTGTCCATCTACGAGTTAATATTAATATAAACTTATTGGTTTACAAATGCATAAATAATATATTTTACAGTGTATTTTATATGTTTAGGTAAACGGTCAATTGACTCAAAATGAAAATATTGCAGACATAGGTGGTTTAACTCATGCCTTTTTAGCATATCAAAAGTATGTATCAAATCATGGAACAGAGGGCAGGCTACCAGGCCTAATGGAATTATCGCCAGAACAATTGTTTTTCGTAGGATTTGCCAGCGTATGTCTTTGTCAAATTTGTTTTTAAATTTTAACTAAAACATATAACATTCGGAAATTTATAGATATGGTGTGAGTCTACAACTGAACAAACTTTGTTAAATGATCTATTAACCGACGTACATAGCCCTGGACGAATACGGGTATTAGGTACTTTATCGAATTCTATAGAATTTGCAAAAGCTTTTCAGTGTCCGATTGGATCACCAATGAATCCAATAGAAAAATGTAAAATTTGGTAATAAACAAATCGATTGTTTAAATTTTACATATTATTATTATATTACATTGTCGGTGTATTAATAACTGTAAACATTTAAATTCATTATTATATATAAAATTATGAATTCAATGACAGTGTGAGTATTTGAATAATTGAATCAACTCTGAAGAAAACTGTCATAAAATAAAATAATGGCACGTTTCTTTCTTCATATACCTAAGTTTACTTTTTATTTTTAATATTGATCCCATCTAGGAAATAATTTTTTATATTAATTATTTGGTAGTACTACCTATATTATTTAATATACTTATATTAAATAGTAGAACATTACAACAAACTAGTACAATAATACAAATTAGTTGATTAATTAAGTCGTTCAAAAATGAGTCTTGAAAACAAAATTCTTCTATACAAACAACTTATTCGTCCTGCAATGATTTACGTTATGCAAATCTTGGGTTCGACTAAAATTTCAATCTTAATTTATTTCAATCCTTCCAATCAATAAACCTCCGTTTATTAACCAATGCTCCGTGGTATGTCAATAATCGTACTCTTTACAATGACCTAAATATTCAAATACGTATCCTGTTCTTACCTCAACTCGCTATAAAAAATGTCACAATAATACGATAAATCACCGAAATCCACTAATAACTAACCTTTCTTCTCTTACTCTCCCTACAACCCTCTTTGTCGTTTAAAACGTAATTGATTTTGAGATCTATTATATAATCAAATTATAAATATATATATAATGTTTCAAGTTAGTTGAAGTAGTGTCACTGGACGCACCCTTCCGTCATGCCATCTAGTTATTTGTATACATATGTTCATCTTATTTACTTATTGTTTTATTTAATTACAGATTGTAAATATATTTTTTAATGTATATAAAAAAAAATTTCAATAATATTATATTATTACTAATAATATATAGCGGGAAATTAAAATATTTATCGCTGCTAGGCAGCGTTATACTTGCTAACGTAGGGACACGTATAACATCACAATTGGGTACTCTAAACACTACTTAGTGAAGTTTATAATTTATAATAAATGTTTTATTATTATAATCATACGTATGAATGTATGATACATACCAATTTAATTATCATTGAGGATTTGGAAATAATAATATTAATATCTCCTTCTGTGAAAATTGTAGACACGTCATACTTTAAAAGTTCATACGTGTTATTCTAAATAACAAAAAAAAATTCTAATATTATTTTATATACATTGTTCATTTGTTGCCTGGTTGTTGTTAAGGTAGTACAACACTCATTTAATTCGTACAATTTGTATATGAGTAGCAGCTTTTTCCTAAATAAATCACAAACATGATTTTAACTATACCTAAATAATCTAAACAACTAATCTTTTTTTTTTTTTTTGTTGTTGTTTGGTATCTACTTATTTTATATTTCATAAATCATACGCGAATTCGATAGGTGGACAATATTATTTATATTGTTCACATTATTATATTATAATAGTGTTTCTATTATATTATGAAAAAGTATATTAAAAAAATCAACTATTAAAAATTCAAAATTCAAATAGCTAATAAAATTTTTGATTTAAAAACGAACAAAAAGGTAAACTTTTTTCTATAATGATATAGTATTTATGTGGACGAAACTATTTCTCATGAGTCTACCCTATAGTAAAACTGTAAATATAAATAATCTGTTGTTATCACTAAATGTGTTATCCGTGCATTATATGATATGATTTAGGACCTAGATATTGTAATGTCTTAATTGTCATTATTCATTACATTGTAAAACTAAATGTTTGACTAAGACTATAAACAGTAGAGTTCATGCGAATTATAAATTGATAACTTACCATAAAGATTGTAGAAAGAGTAATGTGATATAACTTTAAAAAAATTTTAAAAAATAATTAGTGTAGTTAATTCATTGTATATATGAAATAGGTATTTATTTATATTATTTATGAATTTTAATATATATCTTTAATTTTATAGACTTATTTTAGATTCTGAGCGGAGCGAGGAATGTATTGTTTCTACAAAGATGTTTTTTTTTATGTATGAAAACATTTTATCGGGTAGAAATAATTGTTTGATTACCACAAGTAATGTATGCTTTCGGTAGCAAATTGCGTCTAGTTAATTCTTTATTTAGCATTTTTCGAATTTCTCCAAAGTTTTTCCCTAGAAGAAGAAAAACTACCAAAAAGTGGCGAAAAATCGACCAAATTACGATTTTCGTAATTTTTTATTTTTTATTTCATGATAACTAATAGAGTTTTAATCGTAGGAAATTGAAAATGTTTTGGTGAATCTCGTTATAAAAAAAAATTTAGAAACGAATGGTTGATTTTCTGACTAAGTATAGAGTTTTGGCTTTTTTTCCAAACATATTTAATATTTCCTGCAATTTTTGGTTTATTAATTTGAAAATTGTATCGAAGTCTAGACATATACTACTTAATCTTTTTATAAAATATTTTGATAATCGTGACTGACAATGTTTATTATAAGCTTTTAAAGCAAAAGTTCTTGTAAATCGGCAAAATTACGGTTTCATTATTTTATTTCTTGATAACTAATTAAGTTTAGATCGTAGGAACTTGAAATTTATTTTAAATGTATATTTATTACATTTGTAATTTACACACGTGATAAAATTTTGGAATGGATTATCAGTATAGCATATTGTAATATATTGAGTTTCACTCCAAATCGTATTTTTTAATGCAATATCATTGCATTCAAATCTTAAGTATAATACTAATTTCTCTGAGGATCTAAGAGACGAAGGAGGAACGTCCACAATCGATCTTCTCACTTTTTTATTTTATTTTAAATATACAAAAATATTTTATAGTACCAAGGGGGCTACTGACATAATATAAAATGAGGCCCCACAAGGAAAATCACTTTTTCCCTATAAGTTTATCCATCCTTGTGTACCATTACAAATTGTAAATAGTTATATTCAATTTATTATTAAATAACACAATATTGTTTATAACGAATTTGAGGACTTTAACTAGGTATTAATAATAATAGTCTATTATGCTACTAATTTAAATTAATTAATAATAGTTATATTTATTACATTAACTATATTAAACTATTATTATTATTTACGCTCAAATGTTTAAATGAAAAAATTTAAAATCCATTTAATTAATATAAATAAATTTAAAATTATGTTTGATAATATCACATACCTACCTATTTTAGATATTAATCAAATATGTATTAAATATATATAATAGGTATAATATAAAATTATATTATATATATTTTTAAATAGAGAATAGTACATAAATTTACTACAAAAAATACTATGATTAATTAGGTTAGTAGCCAAATTATACCTGTCGACTGTATTTTTACATCGAGCTATACATTTGAATAAAATACACATTCAGTTATCAATAGATATTATTATATTTCAATTAATAATAATAATCATAATAAATAAAACTAATATTTAATGTTTATAATTTTTGTAATTAATAAAAAATATTAATTTTACAAATGTTTTATGTGCACGTTGTCTTTTAATGTATATATAAGTAGGTAGGTAGTCTATTTTATATAAATTAAATGGCTATGAAACTATGTTTATAAGGTTCTAATTTTATTCAAAATATGCATTTATGGCCTAAAAACACTAAAAAATGTTTTAAATGTTTTTTTTTAAATAAAAAAAAAAGGTAATTATTTTTTATAAGTACTTGTGTTATAAATGTATAAATTATAATTTAATGCAAGCCACTCTTACCCACTGCCCCTGAATCATCTCTCCTCAAAAAGTCATGACATGGCCACACCATCTATCCCTAGTTTCTCTTATTTTCACGACAAGTGATGCAGCTCTTACATTTTTTTCTTATATATTCTCATTAATCATTTCTATCCTCTACATAGACAGTAGTCACTTTTCACATGACACATTCATGTTAGCATTCTCATCTCCGGTACACTCGTCCTCTGTTCAATTTTTTTTTTTTTTTTTCTGTCAACATCCGACATTGCGATCCACACAATGAGAATTCAATAAACATATACGATTATAATATTTATATTACCGCCAAATAATACACACTTCGTCACACATAATAGATAATAATATTATTGTTGTCGTCATAATAATATTATCAACAACTACTATCATCATATCGATATCAGATAATATTGTTGTCGTTGTTATTATCACAGAATTGTGTTGTGTATTATTATTATTATTATATTTTGATTATGATAAATAAATTTAAATACGCTCCGAACTTCATATATGACACGCAATATTTCTAAATTATAAATATTTAATGAATAAATCTGTAACCGGTGACCAGATTGAGCTGAAACGAGATCAGTTTAGTTGTTAATATTGCTATGCGAGTGTGGGCACTCGCTGCCTGGGTGAAAGTTGTTCGTTGAGAAAATTGAATCGTAAAAAAATGTATAAAATATTGTAGTTAACGTGGTTTCTGTTACTGTTTTTTTTTTTTTTTTTTATCCACTCCAAAATGATTACTAGACATCAGAAAAGAACAGTTTGGCTTTCGATATTGTTTGTATTATGTTTTATTCTTTTCGATGAAAGCCGACATGCAAACGGCCAAGCGCAGCCAATATCCTCGCAAGAGGAACAGCTTCCTCCGGTCCAGCCAACTGCACCGTGGTATGAAACTTTACCAGCTGTCGCGATGGATTATAAAGTAATCAT
Organism: Eriosoma lanigerum; assembly: GCA_013282895.1. Classification (NCBI taxonomy): domain Eukaryota; kingdom Metazoa; phylum Arthropoda; class Insecta; order Hemiptera; family Aphididae; genus Eriosoma; species Eriosoma lanigerum. Next base: position 24,088,664 of record CM023360.1, on the reverse strand, counting down.
CGATCCGGGCAAAGAAGACTGTTATTTTCAATTCGTCAACCCTGGAGCAACGTTCTACGCTAGTGCTCAGGTATGGTGTGAAATTTATTAATTTTCATAATTTAGTTCAATGGTTCTATATAATAGATATGTATAGGTGTTGAGAGGTGGTGATGGAATGGCTGGTTTCGCAGTTAGACATCCAAACGGCCAAATCGTTCATCCATATCAATGGAAAGCAAGTTCTGACTACCAAGATCAAGAGTCCACTGGAGGTTATTATAGCGTTTGTATAGACAATCAATTTTCAAAATTTGCTGCTAAATTAGTAAATTTATACATAACTGTCATTAGGTTAGTATTATATTTTATACGTTTCTATGTTATAATGACCAATATTTGTTTTTTCCATCTATACAATAGGTAATATAGGAAAATAAAAGTTATTTAAAACTTAAACTGTAGGATTTGAGTTAAATTTATCGATTAAAGTGTTTTAATTGTTTTCATATTTTAAATAAATATATTTGAGTTTGTTGTCAGATGACATTTTACAAAAAGCCCACGAGGGATACTCAAAAATGTTCCACTATTTAAATTTAGTTATAGTTATTTAATCTGTAAGTTTAGCTCAAATTCTACAACTTCAGTTCTATGTGGCTGTAAATTTCTTATGTCTTCCATTGGGTAGACTGAGATAGTTATATATCAGAATTTCAGGGTATAATGTCCAGTGCTTAAATTGTTTATTTTATTTTATTTATTGTTATTTTTTTTAAAAAAAATTATGTACCCCTCCTAATTTTTCAAATTCTCTATGGGTTAGATTTAATTTATTCATTGCAAGGGATAATTATTTTTAAGTTTCATAGTCTCCTTTATTTTATTATTCTAATTCAAGCACTGATAACACCTTTCAAAGTTCCAGGAAAGAAACATATTTATGATCCATTCATTTGCTCTAAATTTTTTAAATTATTTTGATTAATTGTAGATTATAAATGTATTTTTTATTATATTTAAAATATATATTTTCATTTCTTAAATTATATTCTACTTTCAATATAATTTTTTAATCACTTTATAAACATTTTAATAATTTTAATTTATTTTCAGGTACGATAAATGGGATGAATATCACAAAGAAATAGAGGAAATGAACGTCAGTGTAGAAAATTTTACGGTAAGTTTTTAACATTTTGTATAATTAAATTGGAAAATTACACCATAATGAATTACATTTATTCAAAAAAAAAAAAAAAATTACGACTAAAATTTAATATATGATTAATAATAATAATTATTGTAACATGTTTTTGATTTTAAATTTGTTTTCTCATTTTATTTAAATTGATTTAATTAAATATGTAATGTACATGGATTATATCGATGTTTCCCAATTTATAAATCATAACTTTTTTTTATTTGTTGGCAATTAGTTATCCAAATATTCTATTGGTATTTATTATTATTATTTATTATTTATTATTTAGCTTATCACAAGAAATGTGCCAACTAAAAAGTACATTTAACAAGGCATTTACATATACATTTTTATTATCTAGTAATGAATTATTAAGTTAGGTATCTTAAAGGTTGGGAATCATTGAGGTTAAAACAAAATAATTAATTATTATGACATATGACATACATTTTTATACGTATGAATTTCATATTAAAGTTTAGTTGGGAATTTTTAAATCATGTCATGTTTAAAATATGTATTAACTGTTATTACCATTTTTATTTCAGTCTACTGTAAAATCAGTTGAAAGTAACATAAACCACATGTTGCAACACCAATATCATGTTCGTAGTCAAGAGAATCGAGATTATAATTTATTGGTTGATAACAAAACTTATGTAAACAGATGGTCCATAATGCAAATTTTATTAATAATGGGAACGACCACTTTGCAAGTATATTTTGTTCGTAAATTATTTGAAACTAAAGTTGGAAAGTCTAAAACTAGGGCTTGATATTAATAACATTGTATTTGTATTTGTATGTGTATTATTATATTATTAAATATCATTCCTTTTTTTTAAGAATTATGTATGTATTATAAAAATAAAAAAACATATACAATATATAATTTAATTATACATTTATAACTTGTAATTAATAAAAATGGTAAAATAAAAATTGAACAGTGTTTTTTTTTTATAGTATATTAAGTTTAAATAATTAATATAATGATTTAAAGTCTTCTCATAAAAATATAGTTTTATATTATAGGTATTATTTTTTAGTATTGGAATAAAATATGTCAATACCTTAAAATTATTCTACTTTTGTAATTACTAATTATAAGAATATTTATTTTAAAGTTGGATGTTATTATAGTTTATAGTTTAAATTAATCAACATTTTTCAACTACATTTTTTTAAAAAAACTAAGTGGAATAGTTATTGTTTAGTGAATACATGCAAAATTATTTGAAACATGTTTTGGAATAAAAATTGATTTTCAATTATAATTTATTTGGATTTATAAAATTGTATCTTCCACTTTTCACTTAATGTATTTTAATAACATTTAAAAATAATGATGATTATGACAAATAAATAATAATTTAATTAAAATATATGGATAAGTATATTATATATTATGTTAATAAAAATAATAATTAATTTTTAAAACAAGGTTTATTAATTACTGGAATAATTAAAGAATGAAACTTAACAATTATTTTACACATACAATAGGTATCAATGAGGCAATATACAATAATTAATTAATTCAAAAATAAAATGGTTACTCAAACGGTGGTATTAATTATAAAAAAAATAATAGATGTTTAGTAATGTAAAATACAAATTGGTATTTTATAAAGCTAAATTATTTGTGATTAAATGATAACTATACTACTTAGATTAAATACAATAATTAATACAGGATTATTGATAAAGATAAATAAAAGATCATTACATGATAATTGATTAATATGATAATTAAATAGTTGTTGACAATAATAGTTTTATTTTTGATAATAAATTATTTATTTTATAATATATACCTTTTAAATTTACCATAATAATTTGAAATATAAAATATTTACTAATAGTAATAATTGTTTTTTTTTTCTAAAAAAAATTATTTACACAACTGTCTGTCTAGATAATAAAATAATAACTTAAATAATTAAAATATTATGTTGGTTAAAAATTGAACATGAATATTAATATTATTTAAATTATTATTATAAAATACTTTTTTTATCATTTAGACTTTGTACTTTAATTAAAAGGTACGACTTGAAATGGTTACACCCAATAATAATAGGAGCTTAAAATATTTTATAGCAATAATTATTTTATAAATAAATGGGAATTAACCAAAAGTTGTGATTTATTTAAATTTTAAATTTAAACATTTATAACAAAATACTATAAATGTATAGCATTTTGTTATTTAAATTTTAAAGTAGAGTGAAAAAAATTATTTGTAAGATTGACATAAAATAATAAGTTGTTATCCTAGCAAGTAGCAACCTTTTATTAAAGCATATCCTTTATGCTTATCCTGTCATAAAACCGCCATCGACATATAGATTCAGACCATTGACCATTTTTGAGTAATCACTCAATAGAAATACAACAGCATCAGCAATATCATTAGGTTCTGTAAAACACATATAAAACAATATTAATTTACAATATTATATATTATGTAATATTTATATACTAAATGCATACAATAATAAAATATAGCTAGCTAACAATCAGAACTTAAATTAAGAATGAATATTGAGAGACTCAAAAATTATCTTATATTTGATGTTTTTTTTAACAATTGATTATTTGATTATTTGTATTAACTAGGATCTATAACACCCCGTTCCTGATTCAAGCATTTATTATATTGACAATAAATGGCTATCTGTAATATTTTTTTGTTATTCAAACCTGCAAATCTTCCTAGCGGAATTCTTTTTAGCATCGGTCCTGATTTCTCAGGATCAGACCATGCTATTTTTCCCATTTTGGTCAAAACAACAGTAGGGTTAACATTGTTTGTTCTTATACCATAAGGGCCCAATTCTATAGCCATTGATCTTGTAATTTGATTTACTGCTCCTTTAGATGCACAATATGACACGTGATCCGGTATCGATTTCTGAAATCATCATTCAATTTTAAAACATTAGTTCTTTTGAAATTGTAATCAAAGTTTATCAGCATAATTGTTTATAAATTCAACAAAAAATAACATATTATGTAAAATTAATAACCTCAGATATAGTCGATGATATATTGACTATTGATCCCTTGATTTTTGCTTCAATCATATTTTTAGCTACGGCTTGACTTATCCTCATTAATCCTCGGGCATTGATATTCATTGTACTAAGAACAAATAATGCTATAGTATTATGAATATGAACAATAATTGTTAAATGAATCAAATGGTGAAAGGATACTACAAAGTAATATTCTAAATATTTAAAATTGCCAAAACAATGTTCATAGGTAGGTACCTAAATTATTTTAATTTTCAATAGGTAGCCTATTATAATAATTACAATAAATAGTAAGTACACAAAAAGATATGGCATGAACAAAAAATATTTAAATTAGGAATAGTTAGGATTTTTATATACAAGAAAGATTATGATGAATATGAATTATATTAAAATTGAGACAAATGTGAATTTAATAATATAATTGGATTTCGAAAAATGAGTAAAGTTTAGATAGAAAATGCTAATGTATAGTTGGATTTATAGAATAATATCTTAGCTTGAGACATATAAGAGAAAAGTCAACATAAATCTTCATTATACATGTTCTTCCTCATAGAGAATATTGGGAAATAATATAAATACAGGTAAGTAGGTTTAATATTATAGGAATTAGCAGAATATTTAAATAAATTACTGTTTACATTTTTAAATATTATATATTGCTTATGAACAAATGCATATCATAATTCACATTTAGAACTTTAAAGGTATTGATAATAATTCTACTTTTCCAAAAAAGAAAAATCATCCTAAACATTCGATTTATCATAAATAATCAAAATCAAAAATAATATTTTATTTTAAAATCTTATCTATGAAAATAATAATTTTGCCTAATGAGAATTAAATAATGTTCATAAATATACTTGTATTACGATAAAATGATTTATAATAGTACTTATTATGTAATTATTAATGTAACATTATTCATATATATATAGAACATAAAAAAACTATAATTTTTGTAATTTCGTTTCACATGAATTATTAATGTATCTAAGTGCATGATATTTTATAATTTTCGTTTTATGTATGGGTATGTACTTATTTATAAATATATTATGTAATAAGTATTAATAAATGGATTAAAAATAGAAAAAAATTAAATCCGCACATCTATTGAATTATCGCAAAACAATATTATTGTATCATTTTATTTAAATTGTGTAGATTTATACATCGCGACAGACCCGAAACAAAAACGGTTCCCGTTGCTTTTAAATAATATTATCGTCGTGTTTATTTCGTCACAACATATTCCATTTCTTTAAATCGCATAATATAGGTAGGTTAGGTACACACAGCGTAAGTATATTATTATTATTATATTTTGTTGGCTGTTCGAATATACTGAATATATTTACCATTTTTTTTTCTCTTTTATAAGTTAGATCAGCGGATCTATACTAAACTTTTTATCGTCCCCTAGGCTAAAAGTATATCATTCCCTCATCCGCCCTCGCGATGTTGACACGAGATAATCATATTCAAAATATGATAAAATATATTACTATGATTGTATATTATAATAATATCCGTGTGCCGTTTGCCATTATATTATGTGCAGTCACCTTTGGACAATTGTTTGACTTTCTAACATATATTTCCACATAATAATACGATACGACCAGTCGAGCAAATTCCTCGTCGATTAGGGTGATCATAATAATAATATGTGTATTGGTTAATTTATACTTCATATAAATTCCGAGAATATGTCAAGGTCGGACGAGTTAACTAATTTTTTAACGTGTCAAATCAAGTTATTCTTAATCAAGAGAAATTAAAAGTTGTATCTTCATATTTTTTCAAAGGTACCTATAACATATACCCACCTAGCACCTACTTATTTATTTATTGAGGAAAAATATTAGTATTTTAGAAAAAAAATTAACTTTTTAATAGAGGGAGTAATTCTGCTATTCATTAAGAAAAATTTAATTTGATATATGTACCTATATATAGGTACATTGGACATTCTTCATCGTCCCCGTAATTTTCATAACATAAAAAAAAAATTATAACTTGACGTTATCTTCGACTGGATTCGCACCTGCTCGTTAAGTTAACACAAAAAAAGTAACTTAACTTAAATTTTTTAACTCATTAATGACCAGGATTTTATTTATAATGATCGAAAACACGTGATACGCAATATACGTTTTCGATGTTATTCAAGTTGCTATTTTCAATATTTTGATCACTCTGTACATTACACCGTTTCGTTGTACGACAACGATTAGTAGGTATGCGTCCGTATTATGCTACCTAATATACCTAATAAAGTGTTTCCCAAATTTTATTTCCATCACGGTACATTATTATTAGTTATTATAGTTACGACACACTTGAAATAAATATTGTCTACTTTTTAAAATATAAAAGTGGTTATTTAATATGTTACACAATTTTCTGGTGCTAGCCGTGGATAAAGTACCGAGATAATTATTTAAATTTTAGTTTTACTTCTTTCACTCATTGTGGATCAGAAGCTCGTATTATTCCTTATTTTTTGGTATGTGGAAAACAACTCGGTAACGAATGTATATGGTACTTACCAGTTATCTAGTAAAATAAAAATATATTTTAGTTCTAAACACGGTCATTCGTTAAGTAAAGACAAAACTTACTTTAGCCGTATATTATTATTATCAAATGTAAAACAATAGCACACACTATAGCTGAAAATGTCATATTTCCAGCTTGCAAAGAAAATGCAAAATCAATGTTAGGTGACTGTGTTGAGAAAGACGTTTCTCGTGTTCAATTATCAAATAACTCTACGACACGTCTTCAGATACTCAAAAACACGTTTCTACATATTTATGTGATAGCCGAAAATGTTTACTACAAATTGATGAACAGACTGATATTAGTAAAAAATGTCAGTTATTAAGTTATTATACACTATTTCTTGAAAACAATGCGGCTATTGAACAATTTTTTTCTTGTATACTGAATTATTAACAACATTAACTGGACAAAATATATAATATAATTGTTTTATTATTAATTAAATTTGATCGTTCATTGAAATACAAATTTAATGAATTTGTAGACTCTTCCAGTTTTGGAGTTTTATTTATAGCGAGTATCCGATAATTACAGAAATAACAATAAATATGTTATTACCATTTTCTACAACACGTACTAGAGTTCTCCGCACTAACAAATATTAAAAATAAGAAACGTGAATGACTTTTATCAGTCGAACAAGAAATCATCGTGTTTATCGTCAATCCTATTCTTGAATTGAAGTATTATGCTAACGACATCAAGCACACATTAAACTTATAAATTACGATATTAAATCAATATTTTATTAGTATTATTCAAATAAATTTTATACCAATTATTTATACTTTTTAAAAATATAACTAATATGAATATATTTTCAAAAATTGTTTTTGATAATATTTATAATTATTTTATAATGGTTTTTTAATGAAAAACAGTTCAAGTTATCGCGGCACACTCTTCGGGAAACATTGATCTAGTGCCTTATTTTACCTACCTAATGCTCCTCATTATCAAGACGTTTTATATTTTCGGCAACGAGGATTCGACTGTTTTACTTACTAAATTATTATTTTTATTCATAACTTGTAACAATTATTAACGCGTCACGTTTATATCAATTTATTTATATATATTTTGATTATACATTGTGTAATGTGTTAAAAATTTATATAAAATAATTAATCAAAAAAATAAAATATATAATTCGACTGTAACGATTATATGACGAATAGATATAGGTATAATTTGTAAATTATCTATTTAAGTTACTCGAAAAGTGGTAAGTACCTATCTAACTGTGTCACTAACACAGACTTAGAAATACTGTTCAGAATACGAAATATAATTATTTTTAAATTTGAAAATTAAAAACCATACTCATCCCATCCGTGTTTAGTCGTCTCGAGAAATGATTCGATGTGTGCGACTCCGGCGTTGTTAACCAGACCATGGACAGATCCCATTTCCAGTACCTTATAGTATGCCGATTCCCATTCGCCAACATCCACGGTCACTTTAGTCATTTTAGGACCAGCAGAAGCCGGCAAATTTTCCACGTCTCTTCCGACCGCAAAAACGTGCGCGTCCAAAGCAATCAACCGTCCGGCAATTATTTTTCCCATTCCTAATTATTATTATTATTATTACATTGATAATTAAAACAAAGTAGAAAAAAAAAAAACAAAATTTTTTTTATAATATTCAAACGAAACGCACAAATAGCCATAAGATTATTATTTGCAAAATTAAACGTAAATTTCCATTGAACTGTTCGCGAATCATTTATTATAATAAAGTCCGGTCATAATGCATTAGTGCGACCGTCGCTTGTTTATATCGTGACACAACAATCGACATACTACCTTTGACAGACGATTTTCAGAAAATGTAATATCGACTAACAGTTTTAATGAAAAAGGTTTTATTTGTTATTATTACTGAGAATTAAAATAGAACCTATACTCGCGTCCCGTTTGATATACGCATAATATGGAATTTAGCGTATATATAGTATATTATACAGTGTCTGCACTTCAAAAGTTCAAATATTACAAAACAATTATAATTATATTATAAACTATTGTTGGCCATTTTAACTTCGTAACGTCATATCGTAAATTAATGTTATACTTAGATAATTTTTATATATTAACAATTAAATTAGTTACAAACTGAAAACTTATATTTAGTATATTTTGATGTTCGATATATCATTATAAACTATTTTGAACATCCATTAGACCCAGTTGGTAGTTTGTAACTTAATTATTACGATATTCTATATATATTATATAATATTATGCAAAATACAAAATATGTTTTTGTTTTCGTCGGATATGGGACGAAGTATGTGTTCGAGAAATATTGGAAACTGGTCAAATATTCGAATACTGAAAATTAATAGTGTATACGGTGAAATATTATAATAATTTATGTTATTTAACGAAACTTTTGAGACTGTAATATTTATAATAATATTAATATCTTAAAATTACATTATATCATACCGTTGTTGTATATGGGTAATTATACTTTAAATAAATTATTATTATTATTATTATATTATACATTTGATAAGCATAAAAAAAAAAAAATTGGTATAAAATTAGAGGTAGGTATTAACAAAATAATAAAAATAGTTAAAAATAACTATATCAATACAATTTAAACCTAATGAGGTTTGTCGAATTGAACTTTAAAGACGACTTGGACAGGGTAGTACTGTCATAATATATTATAAAGAATGGCTATGGCCTTGTACTTATGTGTGCCTTTTTAAAAATATAAAACTCAGCTATAATGATTAAGGGGAAAAAAAGGTAAATAACGTTTATTGATAATAATATAGTACCCAATGGTTAAACAAAATATTTGATTGGCGTTTTGTATAATATATTAAATTGTAAATTAAATTGTAATTGATGAGGACCATTGTAAATAAATTGCCAGCGAGTCCGACTCTTGACTTGGGCCTAGTACCTATTAAAAAATTCTACGATAAATAGTTATGAAAATATATAAAAAGTATTAATAATGTGTATAATATTTAAAATATCCTATCGTTTAATATGACTGATGGTCGACAAACATATAATAATAATATAACCGAGAGGACTTGCTGTGAAAATATACATTTTGAAGGAAATATTATATAGATACACTTATTTAATATTCTGATCACGTAAACGCATTTGATAGCTCATCGTTGTTATGAATTATAAAATAAGACATATCTACACGCATAAATGTCAACTTAAATAAGTAACCTGTAGGAGGTATTTATCCGTTAAATAATAAACGATAAAGACAAATTGGATACATTAGAATTGTATTATAATATTTATTATTTTTACTATCCTAAAAAGTATAATAATAGTTCTATAGGTACATAAAGTTCAAACGAGTCATGATCCGCAAAAATTCGTAAAAAAATATTTTTCTTTAACAATATTACATTTACTATAAAATTAATTTTTTTTTTTAATTTACGATTGTAATTAATAATTTGTCTTTTGTTAAATGTTGTATTTAAGATTTCATAAATACTTACCAGCACTCGCACCCGTGACGATAAAACGCTTGTCTTTAAAATAATCTTCCATACTCGAACGTTGTTGGGCTATACTCCTAGACAGAGTGTCGAAAACACAACATTTGTTCAATTTTGATGACAACTTGTAGATCGAGGAAAACATAATGATTTTTTTTTATTAAATTCTTCAGCTGAAATTATTGGAAAATATTATAAATATAAAATATCTTTATTTAATCAGCGCAGGTTAGGTTAATGTAGCTTAACCTAACCTAACCTCTAACCCTATTGTAGTCAGTTTTATATAACATGTTTTAGATTCTAAGCGAAGGGAGTTGACACTTTATTTAACCTATTTTTCGAATATCTCAAGAGTTTTTCTCTGGAAGAAGAATAACTACCAAAAAATAAGGAAAATCGTAAATTTAAATTAATAAAATCTTCTAATAAAAGCTTGGGAGTATACGCTGTATATGGAATATACCCTGTGGGAACGTTACTGGTTTAAAGGGTTTGACACAATTGAATCAGTCATTTCAAAAACAACATAAGTCACTGTTTTTACAAAAATTACATTTATTTAAAATTTGATAATATTATATACGCGTAGTTACGTAGATTCTGCCAAAAATACTTTTGTCAAACATAAATTTAATAAAAAAATAGGGCATTATTTTGTAATATTATTTTATTAAGTTATTTGTGGTTTGTGTAAAATTTCAATTTTATTACTTATGTTGTTTTTGAAAGGATCTATTCAATTAATACATAACTAAAAAGATGCTTGTTGGTCTGTACTGTTGGAACAGTAAAACCAGTAATACAATTATTGGAAATACTTAAATATTTTCTTTTTAATTAATATTAGCTAATTTATTATTTACGTAATTCTTGTAGTAAAATTGTAATTAATACGACATTTAATGTCAATTTTTACTTTAAAACTTCTTATATTTCGCATTAAATATATATGTTTAACATATATTTCATTTGTGGTTTGTTACACTTGGTTATATTGTGTTTCAACAAAAATAAATTATAAAAACAATTTCAATACGATTATATTTTAAAGTTTATTTTTACCAGATTATAATATTAAACAATAATCAATGTCAAATTAATCAAGTATAGCCATTAAGCTATTAATTATTTAAATGAATATTTTATATTATTAAAACCTAATCCCTTATAAAATTATTAAAATTGTAATATCCGTCAATAGCATTAAACTATACAACAATAGTCGTATCTATTATTTCAATTATTTCATTATTATTTGTTAACAATTTTTTATGGGTAATAGAAATTCTGTTATAATAAATTATAGGTATTATAAACTATTAAAGGTTTTCCAAGCTTTTATGTACTTGCATTAAAATATTTGTTAATAATATCCATAGTATTGTTTTTTAAGATTTTCTTATGATAAAAAATATCTAAAAAAATTGTTTCAATTCTACACTTTCCAAAGAAATTTTAACATTGCCAATACATAGGGAATAATATTATCCATTTCCCACGTATCACCAGGCTTCGATTAAGAAATTATAAATGGGAGGGGTGCTTAATTTAAGACATGATTCAATAATAACATCAGCTTTATATTAATGTTTTAGATTCAACATACTATTAATATTCGAGGAGGACTAGTGGGCTACAGTACCTTAGCCTCCTTGTTCTGTATCTGTAGTGTATCACAGTAGTTTAATATAACATTATGTTTATTATTTAGGTATAGATATAACAATCATGTACTCAATCTGTACCATGTAACAACTCCAAGAAATGTGTTTCAATATTTTCATGACTCAAAATTTTTGATCACTCAAATGCAACCGACAGTGTAAAAATCACTGACATAATATAATATAAATTTAAATAATATAGTATAGAATTATTATAAAATAATTTGATTTTATAATCATTTCGTTTACCACAAAAAAATGTAATTTTAATATTGAATATGAGTCTGTATAAAAAAAAAAAACACTACGTACCAATATTATACTTAATCCATTTTTACCATAATTATTATTGTTAAACATAATCACTGGTTTTACAATAATATATGATATAATATATGTAATCTATGCGATTGTTAAATGAGAGAACGCATAAAATACACTCAAGTTCAAGAAGGATTAATATATTGACTGAGTATTATTATTTTATATATAAAATACGGTATTATACCTACAGAATGTACAATAATGATCTGACAAATCTGATAATAACTCTGGTTCCATGTAATATTTTATAATTATTATTAATTTTTTTATTATTTCTATATACTCTGGTGCTACAATTATTATGGTATATATTTGTTTTTATTTAAATTACAAAAATATAAAATTACAATTTATTATGTATATTTTTTAAATCAATACTTAAAACCATTTTGTAAATATTACGATTTTTAGATAAACATTGACATTCAATTTTTTCTTAATGTGTTTTGATTTATTTTTAATGATTTTTTGAAGTTTATGAAAATATCATTTATTTTCATTCTTTGTCGATCAGTGTATCATATTGGTTATATCATTAGGATTCATTATCAATAGACACATGTATTTTAAATTATAATTTCATTAACTTAAAAAATTTATTAAAAAAAAATTATAATACTTTAAGAAAACATTTTAATGTCAATATTTTTCTAAAATTCAAATCTGTAAAATAGCTATTTTGAGTTAAAATATTTAAAATTTTCGTATATAAAAATTAAATAAAAAACGAGTATACTATAATTATTGTAGCGCCAGAGTAAAGAAATAATTTTTAAAAAAAATCATAAAATATTACATAGACTAAAGTTATTACGTTTGTCAGATCTTTGTTGGACATCCTGTATACCCTCATCAACTTCTCTCGTATATATATTTTACCAGCTATTATATATCAACGAAATCTGTATACTATCATCTATATATATATATGTATAATAATAATGACGACGATCAGCTAAGGAGGTAAGATTAAAATAAAAAGCGGGAAGGTCAATTTTGGACGTTCATCCTTCGTTCTTTCGGTCCTCGGAGAAATTAATGGTTTATTATAATAAACAAATACACAAATAAAAAGATTTAAATGTAATAATATTGCATTCAAAAATACGATTCTGAGCGAAACGCAATATAATACAATATATTGACTGATAATTCGTTTCAAAATTTTACCACGCGTTTATTCTACTTATAAGAATACTCAAAAAAATTTACAACTCCATACGTTCAAAATTGCATTAATTATCATGTAAATCTAAAAATCAATTTCGTTAAAATTATGATTTCTGTGAATTTTACCATTTTCCCGTCATTTTTTGGTAGTTTTTCTTCTTCCGAAAAAAATGTTTTGAGAAATTCAAAAAATGAGTTAAATAAATTACCAACTAGATGCAATTTGCTACCGAAAGCATATCATATTCTTTTTAATCGGACCATTATTCTTACCAGAAAAGTTTTTTCAGACTTTTAAAAACACACTAGAAAAAAAAATAAAAATTCTGTAAAACCAATACATTCAAACAATTAAGAACTGGAGAATAATCATGAGGCGAGCAATTTGTATGTTTTATATTATAATAATTTGTATGTTTGAATATATATATTTCTCATTTAAAACATAAAAACAATGACACAGATGATTTAAATAATTCATTATCACATTATTGTGTAATATACGCTGTATAGAAAAAATAATATTTAACGAATGAAATAAAAATATTCAACAGATTATTGTGTTTATTCGTCCGAGTATTAAAATGAAGTATGTGTAAAATGTACGTACGACTTTAGTGTAATAAAATATAACACATTATATTTTGTACGAATGAATATAATATTATATTTATTTACACAATAAACGTAATATGAATGTAAATGTTTATAATAGTATTTCGCCATTGAGTAATTATTTTCATACTATACCCGATTACGTAGATGTCCAGCTCAGGTTTGTTTGTATTTTGCCTATAACTATTATACGTTGAATTAAATAAAAATATTCGACGTTAAATTTGCCAACGCAATACGTGCATAGTTTTCATCGATTTAAACAGTAAACGCACGAAAGCGTGAAATAGATTATATTGTATAAAATAAAACTATGAACTATTGAAATATTGATTCATTGAATAATAATAATAATAATAATAATATTATAATGAATCCAGTCGACCAAATACCACTAATCGGTAACGCAGTAAGGCAATAACCACCATTAACTGAGCTCATCACAGCGAGAGAGCGAAACATATAATACCACGATATATCTTGCATCTCAACTACTTGTGACCAAAGACTACCAGAGTACCAGAGCATTATTTATATATTCGATTGTCCCGGCATCGTTTTACGTACCTAACAGATTTGTTTTCTCGATCGTAGACATTTCGAGGTTATGTACAGAATATATTAAAGGTGCTATAGTCCACAGGGACGGGACACAAACGTTAGACGACATTACTACAGCTATTACAATAATAATCATATTATATTATCACGAAAAACCATTTTAACCTACTAATAACTAAAAAAACTTCAACAATTTTAATGACGAATACGTCGGCACAATGCAAAAAACGTTTTAAGACATAAGATAATAACAACAATAATAAGTACTTTTAATTATCATAAAACCAAAATATAATACGACGAATTTTACGAATTTCAGGTACCTATCTATATCATATTAACTTATTAAATAATATATATTATCATGTAAAAAAAATAGTGTGTTCGCAGCTAACAAACATGATTATAAATAAATTGCATCATGCAAAAAGGGCCGAAGTCCACAATTTGGCTATTATGTGATTATTATAGATTCAAGTTCACTATTTCAAGACGCATTGAATTGTATTATTTATCACATTACTACATAGAACCCATACAGAACATTAACATTGTTTTTTGAGATTCATATAAAAATGTTGAATCCAACAAACATTTTTAATTTTGAAGATATAACTGACACCCTTTTTGTACGAGCTATTCAAATTATAGAAGTGTTGTACAAAAAGTAATGATAGAAACGTTTTACAGAAAACATTTTTTATTCAATCTTCTAAATCGTTTTCGAAATAACTCCCTATGTTCTAATACATTTTCCCCACCGTTCTCCTGCCACTTTTTAAATACAAACGCCAGACCATCTATCTTGAGCTCCTGCAAGCAGCGCGCGCCTCTAAAGTTTTGATGACATCGTGATTTTAGTCTCCCCGACAGCCGAGCGGAAACATAACTTCGGGACACAGCCAGAAGTATTAAAGAGCTAAATTTGAAGTTCTCGGTAAGTGTGGTAAGAAATTCACTATATTTGTACTTATCATGATGCAGTAAAATTGCGTTAATATCCTTGTGCAACTGTTATTTTTTAAAAAATTACTTAACACCATGGTCAAAACTGATTTATAATAATCTGCCGCGACCATCCGGCCTTTAAGGGCTTTCAGGGACAGTATTTTGGTACAAAAAAAACTCGAAATAACTTTAAAGGCACCCCTCGAGTAATTCATAAGCAATGTTCTCTCTATCCTCCTCGAATACCTTGGACCACTTATAAATGGTCATCTGGTTCATAACATCTTCATCGTGTACGGTAGTTAATAATTAAAATGCATATTTCGGTTCTTTCCGAGTTTTATTAAAAAATTCATTTTACGTTTTTATTCACGCTAGACGTGCGGTAGGTGAGTATCCAACACACGTTATGCAAATCATCACACACGTCCATTGAACCAAAGGACACAAAACTGTGATATTTAGATAAACAAGAGACTGAGCTACATGATAGTTTGCAGTGTTACTATCCTTTGAAACACATTTTTCCGCTGGATCACTATATTATCATTATTTTTTGATACTATTATAAATTAAAAATTTAAATCGCGTAATATTATTTGTCAATATAATATTAATTAAGTACTACGTAAATACGTGTTATGGACACGTGAAATATGGTTTTGTAAGTTTAGTTTTCAAAAACAATGCATACTACATGTTTTCATATATTATATTGGTGTAGTTTTTCAGTTCGTATAGCAATAATTGTATTTATATATACTAAAACTCGGTAATTAAACTTATTATTATTATTATTACCTACAGAGGAGAAAACGCTTTGGGACTCGTAAATAAGTCGTAAAACGGTAAGTTAATATTATTATTATTATTATATAGCCAGTGGCGGCGGCGGCGGCATCCGTGTTACAATAATGATAATAATATAGGTACTAATTGTTATCTGAAACTAAAACCATTACAGTGAAACTCGAATGGGATAGGATTATTCGTGGGAGGAAGCTGATAATTAGTTGGGCTCATGTTTTAACTGGTATGTAAAATAGTATATTCTAAAGCGCATATTTATATATAAAATATGTATGTATGTATTTGCGTTGTGTAAATATATTCATATCTTCTTATGAAAACGTCTCCCGAAAGGAATGACGTAATTGTTAATGATACCTATATATAGTTTTCAAAAACTGTATAATGAAACATTGCGTTTTTCTCAAGTGCCTTGTATGTTATATCTAATCGATGAACATTTTTTTAATTATACTTTTTATAAAACTTTATAGAAGAACAATATTCGATTTTTAAATTAATTTACAATATAAAATATAAAATTAATAATGATATACGCAACGATATATATTTTAAAATAAATTAGAATTTAGAAATATTATTATTACGTAAGGCAACGGAGAAGAACATGATGTTTAACATTTTGTATGATTTTAATATACATTTTAATCTAAACAGAATCTCATAAAGTAACTTTACTATTTATAGATTACATATAGATATTAGGTACATATTTAATAATCTTGTAAATTATATTAAATAGAATTATTTCGTTTTTATACATAAATAATGTTATAAGTTGAATACATGTTTTGTAAAACTATTTTAAGAACTAAAAAGGTAGACCTGTATTTTTTTTCGCTTTTAAATTTAATTAATGTAACATAATTATTTTGTATACGCAATAACATAAATCAATTCATATGCAGATATCAACATATATTTATATAACTACTTTGAAATGTTTCGAAACACTATACAATAATATGATTTGTATAAACTAATATAGAATAATTATCAGAACTATAATGTTATTATTATGTATCTCATTTCTAATTTAGCATCACTTGAAGTTTTCGACAATCATCTCAGTTGTCCAAATATGCATCTTGTTGGAATATAAATCAATTCCTAATAAACCATCCACCGAATTATAAAATATAAATATAAAAATATATAGCGAGTTGTATATCAACCGATAGATGTTTTCTCTCGAAGAAAGCATAACAGGTTTGTTATAACTGAAATGTAGGAAAATTTATTTTATTCGAGTATAATAAATATATCGCGATTGTTCGGATAATGTTATAAATAATAGAAGAAAAATTATTAATTTTGGTTGAGTCGTCAAGACTTTCCAAATCACTGCCGTGTGGCTCTGTAAAACTTGTTTCATAAATTCGTAATACGACCTAATTTATCATTGCTTGTCATGGGTTCAGTTATATACTATATTATTTTATAACAGTTTTTGAGTTTTCGACCTTTATAATATTATTATGTATACACTATAATGGTTACTAAATCGTTTTACTGTACACATGACTATAGCGAAAGGTGACAAAAATAAATTAAATTAAAAATCGGGAAGGTCGATTTTGGACGTTATACTCCTTTGTCCCTTCGGTCCTCGGAAAATTAGTGTTATTATAATTAAGATTGGAATGCAATGATAATGTATTCGAAAGTACGATTCTGAGCAAAACTCAGTCAGATATACAATATATTATACTAATAATCCGTTCCAAAATTTTACCACGTGTGTGGACTACCTATGAAAACTCAAAGAAATGTTCAAGTCCTTACATTCAAAATTGCATTAGTTATCGTAAAATATTCAAAATATAATTTTATTCCAATAATTCTTTTATTTTGATAAAATTTGTTTAAATCACAGTTTCCATGAATTTCGCAGTTTTCCAACCATTTTGTTTCTTTGAAATCTCGTATCAATGAGTGCAAATAGAAAAAATTCGAGGACTTCATATATATATATTATATATATATTATTGGTCTTCCTTCCAATTATTATTAATTTTTAGTAGTCTCCCCAAAGTATTTTATGAAGAATAGTAATTAATTCGCCTAAAATTAAAAAAAAGTAATATTGTCGATGAGTAAAGAAAGTTTATAAATACATATTTTTATAAATTATATAAGCATTAAATAAATATAAAAAGTTAAAATCGGTTTTATCCATATTTATACTACTTATGTTTGGTTGTTTGGTATATTACAGTTATATGATTTTGGTTACGTTGGACAAAATTTTGCAAAATTTTGCTTACACAATTACACTTAATACATATTAAATAATTAAGTTTAGGTATATAATGTTTTTAATTGAAATAATTTATATCTGTATAAAGTATTTTCGTAATATATATTGACGTGTTTGTAAAAAAAATAAGTTAAAAGGTTTTCTTTTTAGGCAACGATAACGTCCAATTTTGTTTGCTAAACTATTATAATAACTGGTAAAGGGAAAAAGTTTATTTAATCAGTAAAATGAATTCTGTAAAGTAAAACTTTTTGATTGGATACGTCTGCTAAACACCTTATCTTTCATTTAAATTATATTGCTATTTTATTTTACATCTTGAAAGTATTTTAAATGTTATACAATAAATTATAATACATAATATAAGTCTATAAAATAGAAAATTAATCGATAAATATAAATTTTATATTGTTTTATATTATAGTAGAAAGATTATTAGGTAATAAACAGTCAAATAAATGTACAATTTAAAATAGCTTTCTTAAATGATAAACCAAATAGATAAATAAAATAATAACTATTAAATTATTATATTTCACCTTTATACTGTTAAAATAAATTATTTAACTATATCGATTACTAATAATAAATTAAAATAGGATATAAAATGTTTGTTAAAAAATGAAAATAAAAACTACTATTTAAATAATTATAATTGTTTAATTTCATTATAATATAAGCATATAAAATAAAGTCTTTCGCAGAAGTCATTTTTAGGGAGTATAAGATATAGTTCAATGAATTTCGGACAAATTACGAGAAGTTTGTGATTTTTCGGATAGTTCCGGCGTATCATAATAAACTATTATTTTTAAAATGTGCCATACAAACGTGTAAAAAAGTTTTACTTATAATAATATTATATAATAATTTATTTATTTAAGGAATATATTATACTCATCTGAAATGATTAATAAAGTTTTACTTACTATACAAAATAACTTCAAAGATAAATTTATACAATCAACTTTTTGTATACGCGAGTTTGTCTTAAAATAATTTCACATCAAAACTAATTGCATATTACATATATATATATAAATACACATGTTTAATTTTTGGAAAAACAAACATCACACTGTAAACTCTAATGTGTAAATTACTAATTTAGTATTACATTATAATATAAACGAGGACTACAATCTGTTACCGAAATTTAATATTTCTAGTATCTCCGTTTGAATCAAATTTTCATAGTTTAGTGTTGACAATAATAATTAGGATTAAGATTTCAATGCAATTTTTATATTTTTGTGATAGAAAATAAAACACGTTTGCTAAGTGAGTACAAAATATACTTCATATAAGAATGTGTGATTAAAAATACTAATTTTCTTGGAGCATCATTAAAATAGTTTCTCTCTCTCTTGGTATTCAACCCTTATGGTTGGTTTTGCAGTTGGACATGCGCTCTCCACTCTTCTCTGTTCCCAGCTAACCTTTTCAGTTCGGCGTAACTTGATAGTCTAGCATCGGAAATCATTTGTTTGACAAATGAAGTTCTTGGACGTCCTTGGCCCCTTTTACCTTCCATTTTCCCCTCTATTATTCTGTAGATTAGCTCATTTTCATGCCTCAATATGTGACCAATCATGTTCCATCGTCTTGCTCTGATAGTTTTGAGAATCTCTCTACCTTCATCTATTTCACTGAGTATGCTTTCGTTGGTACGGTGTTCTATC
Source organism: Eriosoma lanigerum (assembly GCA_013282895.1). Taxonomy (NCBI): domain Eukaryota; kingdom Metazoa; phylum Arthropoda; class Insecta; order Hemiptera; family Aphididae; genus Eriosoma; species Eriosoma lanigerum. The sequence continues at coordinate 24,068,330 of CM023360.1, read as the reverse complement.
CAACTCACTCTCAGCATCCTTCTCCAACACCACATTTCAAAGCTTTCGAGTGTTCGTTGTTCTGCCTTATTCAGAATCCATGTTTCGCAGCCATATAGTGCCACACTCCATACATACACTTTAATGAAGCGTTTCCTCACTTAAAATAGTTTAGTTAATAGTTATATATCATATTTTAAATTTTAAAAGAATATTTTGTCTTTGTATCGCACAGAAATGGCGAACCTTTTAATATCTTTGTGTCAAAATTAAATTTGAATTTTTTATATCAAGACTGGCGTGTGAGTATGAAATAAATAATTTTAAATACATTTTTAATAATGTATATCAAATTATGTGTCGACGATTATAATAAACTAAATACTATTAATGGATTACTTAATGGAAAACATTAACAACATCATGTCGAATACATACCTACAAGATAGATAAATAGAAAATGAATTTAACAGGACTATTTTTTTTCTTTTTACTGGAAGTGAAATAAAAGCATTTATTATATTTGAAACCGCGTGTCGCTAAAATTGTGTGCGTGTGTCATCTGACACGCGTGTCAATGGTTTGCCATCACTATAGCACAATATTTTTTCTATTTTATAATTTAACAAGCAATTTAGTAATAATTTTTTTTTATAAAATTTTCAGAAAATAAAGATTACAGTTATTTAAACAGTTTTTGCCCGATTCATATGCGCGAGACAATGTCATTTGTAAAAAAAACAAAAAATATTTAATAAACATGATTTATATAGGTTGGTACTAAAAAAGTAACGTAAAAATTGTAATTCAAAGTCCTGCTTAAACAATGTCATTTCATTTTTACGATAATAAATAATTATTTACCGGTGCTGTTAGTTGTTTGATACCTTATTAATATTAATTCAAATTAACCTTGTAAATTTTTATTTTTTATTAAACCATTTTTGATGCATAAATACAAATTTTTAAATGCACATTTCGTAATTTTGTAAAGCATATAAAACCGAATAAATATATAAATATATGTAAATATATAATTGTATTGTTTCTAACGAATTTATTGCATAAAATATAAAATATATTATGCTGTATAATATAAGCAATATTTTGTTTGGTTGATAAATCCATTTTTATTTCGAATTTATTATTACGTTCTGTCCGATTTGTTGATATAATTATTATTGTAACGCAATAAATATATAGCATGCATAATCGTTGGTAATTATTTTGAACGAAGACGTTTATTTCAAGCCTAATAAAAAATAAATTGTAAACAATATAATATTATATAAATGCGTTATTGTGCGTACGTTGACTGTGTGTGTAGTGAATTATTTTGTCCCTGTATAACGTCGTTAAAGAAAAATTGGAGGCGGCAGAGAAACTCGTGTTGTTTAAGTCGTCTAAGTGTAAAATTTTCAATTATAAAACGTGAAATCAAAAACGCGTTAAGACGATTTTTGTATTTTACTTTCCTACGGCACTTACGAAGTTATATTATATCGCTCCCCTGGGTACTCCAAGACCATTGGCGTGTTTAGTACGTAATACGGTGTCGTCGTCCGTCTCGATTCTTTTTCCACAACATAAAAAGTTTTTGAAAAATACAATGTATATATAGCTCTGAAATTTTGTTTCCTGAATCTCGTTTGTATGTGTGCAAACACATATTATATTATAATAGTGTGTATAGTGCATTTATAAGGTTTTACTTTTTTCCTCCGTAGATATATAATACCTAATATTATAAACATTCATTATTAATTTAGCAATACCATCGCAAACATACTTAAATTAATATAATACTAATATAGAAACCAATGTAATTAAATATGTATATAATATTTATTAAAAACAAATGTTAATTTTAATTGTTATATATTATATTATAATATACAATATATATCATAGAAATTAAAATTGGTTAAATTGAATATAATTTCAAATTTTCAATGAGGGGTCTCATTAAGGAACTCGGAGTCCTCTTAAGTACGATTTTTCGGTATTAAAATATAGTTAATTAATATCGTATATACCAAAACTACCGTAGGTACGAGTTTTGTGTTTACTTTCCAGGGCGATACGAGTATAATAATAATATATAAAAGTGCATAGGTACGAACTCCGAATAGGAGAAAAAAAAGAGAAAAAAGATGAAAATTACAATCTAGTGTACCATGTCTGATTATGCAAATGGTGAAGTTGTGTCCGGAATATTGTTCTGAATCTCGCGGGGTATAGACTTTAATCTGAGTTTTCCTCTCGGCTGATTCTTGTTCACTATGCTACGTGAATAAACTTTAAAAAAAATATAATTTGTCTCGATATGGAAAAAAATACGAGTACGTATATATATATAAAAAAAAACGTGCAATGCGTGTTTTGAAAAATGCATTCCGCATGGGTTTACCGTGTTCGACACGATATTAAAATGAAAAAACCAAAAAGAATTTTTTTTTTTTAGACATTAGTAGATATTATTATACTCTCTGTAAAGGTTTTTATTTGAAATTTATAATATAATAGCACTTAACAGTTTGAATTTTACATTGAATGTAAAATTGAAATTTTAATGATTATTTACATGACATAATAATAATAATAATAATAATAATATAGCACATATAATATTATAATATAATACTCAAGACTCAAGTACTGACAACAAATTATTTCCATTTTCCGTGGAACTATGTGAAACATGATTAAGAGAGAAGTGATTTTTCTAATTTTTTAATTATAGTAAATGAGATAAAAAATTATTTTTGTTGAAATATGAAAACAGATTAATAATTAGAAACTAATTTTTAAATCAAAGACAGTTACAAAACAATGATCAACTTAGTAACCTAACCTAACCAAACTTTAATGTAATATTAATATTTTATTTGTTATGCTTATGATGATAATAATAATATAATAAAATATAATCGTAATTATTCATAAATCATAATTAACAATATTAATAGATGCGATGTAAATTTATATTGATATTTAGGAATTATAAACATTAAATATTAGTTAGTATACCGAGTTCAAAAGACCAAAAGTCTTTTGAGCATACATCAGTGGCGAAGCTACCTATGAGACAAAGAGACATTGTCTACCCATTTTTTTTTTTAAACTGTTTTATATATTTTTAACTACATATATATTTTGTCAATTTGTGTTTTATAATCATATTAAAATTTAAAATATATTTTTATAAAAACGTATTACATGTTATTATAAATAGATACTTTAGTTTATAATAGTAATACTATATAATATATGCGCATAAACTGGAATAAATAGGCGTTGTCTGGTCAAAACAACACAAGTTAATGATATTGTTATTTGCTAGATAATAAAGACAACGTGACTAGTGTCTCCTACTCTAGGATATGCGGTGTGGTGGGTTCTTGAAAGAAGGGTACCTCACGCAGTGAGCTAATGGAGACATGTCTCACTAATATTTCTATCGTAAATTTATGAATGTACCCGCATCCCGATAATAATATATAGTAATCTTATCGAATAATAATTATACGTATTTAATTTTAATAGTCGTAGTTAAAATAATACACATTTTGAACTGATAAAAACTTTTAAATACATTTTAAAGTATTTAGTTGTTGTTTTTTATGGAACGTAAATTGTTTTAAATTTAATATGGAGTGTTCTGATATAATTAGTGATATTTTAACAGTAGGAATTAATAACTATTCTTTTGAACATAAACTTGAATTAAAAAAGAAAAGACCTACACCTCGATTAAGTTTGGAAACGTTTGATAGAAAAACTATACGAAAATTTCAAGTATCATGGTACACAAAATATGCGTGGTTGCTGGAAATGAAAATCTTGGTAAATTGTATAAAAAATAGAAAAATAGATTTAATTTATAAAATAATATAAAAAATTTTGTATATTATATAATGAATAAAATAAGTTTACTAATGTATTTTTGTTTATATAATTTCATTCCAAGAAAAAATTATTTGAAATTTGTCTACCCTAACTTCGAACCCAAGCTTCGCCACTGGCATACATATTATAGATTTCTTTTAATGTTATACGAAAAATAGATAACAATAAATTATTAATAAAATACAGTAAGTTAAATATTATTTAAAATATATTTGAAAAGAGGACATGTACTTTTCAATTATTTATGTATGTTTAGGTTTATCAATGGCATACGGAGGAATTTATACATGGGAGGATTTTAAAATTTAGCGAACATAAAGTGATAATTTTAAAGAAACAAAAACCAATTGGGCAATAGTTATTTTACTACCTATCTAATATTATATTATACAATACATTAATATACGAATTTAAAAACGATTTATTAAAAAACAGTACAAAACATTTAAATCGTCAAGATTATGATCAATCTTAGAAATGAAAATATACCTATATTAATACTGCGAATGCTTTAGCTCTTTAATCCCCTCTGCGAACGCCACTGAGGTGTGCAATATATTGTTAAATAATTTAAACAAATACGAGTACCATCTAACTTTTAAATACGAAATAACTGATTAAATTATACATAAGTCTGAGTACGTATTATGGGTCCAAATGAATTAAGACAGTTATAAAACAAAATAGATAATATAATATATCGTAGTACAATTATTATTTATACCACATATTGATTATATTATTTTTAACAATTAGTTATCTTAACTAAATTTTTTAAAAATTTTTAATGAAATTTGTGTCATTATTAATAATGAAAATTGCCTAGTTAAATTATAGAAATAACTAATTATAATATTATGTGAAACTAATAAAACTGCATAATTAAACGTGATATGAATTTTAAAAATATGTACGTCAGTACTGCAACAATAATGGAAAAAATAACTAAAAATGAATATTGTGATTAGTTTATTTACTTATATCAATAGTAATTAGTCGTATTAGTTATTAATTCCTGTCTTTCCAGCTGACAATTGATAAACATAGAACTAATCTATTATGATACTAATGTACTATGATACTTGATTATGATCTGATTAATGATTATTATAAGTATTAAAAACATTTTCTAAGTTCATTAAAAAAAAAAAAATAAATAAAAACTAATCGTTTTACGATAAAATATGTAATGATACAACCTATATATATATAAAATACATTTATTTTATTTATTTTGGGGTTGTCAACAATATAACAACACAGTTCAATTGATTTGAATAAAAATATGGTTTCTTTTTAGTTGGAAACTTGTTGACACCGAGAAAAATAAATACATTTAAATATTTTTCTTTTATGATTGTTAATTTAAAAACATAGTTTTGTTTTAAATTTATGACTTCCACGAAATTTATTGACCCACAATATTTAATTTAATATTTATATCACATAAAATGCATAAATTCTATTAAACTGATAAAATTATTATGAATATTTAGATTTGAAATAATAAACGGAAATGATAATTTAAACAAATATTTATCATCACAAATTAATTATAAAATGTTTTATGTTGCATTACATTTTAAACAAATAATTTTTCAAGAGGCTTTTTATATTTTGTCTTTTTGATATAAGTTATTATCATATACTTTAAGTTTAAAATTATATTTTTTCTTGTATTTTTAATTGGGTACATGGAACACTATTATAGGTAGACGTACATGAGTATTTTTTTTTTTTTTAAGTTTAACAAATTATGGAAGTACAAGTAGTGTTTGAATAGTTTACCAAATCAATTGTTGTTATGGAACATAAATATAATATTATACTATAGGTACATTTAATGATCTTTTCCTTAAAATTATCACACTACCTATTTGAAATATACAAATAATTCTTTTTTTGTAATTATGACGTTGCTTTTACATTAACTATGAAAAGTCTAAAGAAATTGGAGTACGAAAATTAGGTTTTAGTATTTACTGAAAAATGATGTATGACGTATGCTCAAAGTACATTTGATAGTTGTAATATATTAAGCTGATAAGAATATATTATATATATTACTATTTTCAAACCTATACTTTAATAAAATTAAATAGTTTAATTAAAAACACTATTATCATAATTAAAAACAAATAATATCACAATCATTCGTTTTAGCATAAAACCCAGCGTTGTTATTATTTGCACGCATATTTGTATGCATTCAATCATTAAATGTGTGCATAATACTTTTATTGTAATTAATAAAAATTTAAGTATTTATAAAAAATACGTTATAACTTATAACGTTTTCCAAAAAAAAAATTGTTTTTATATAATTTGTAAGTTACATCACATATAGGTTAATAATAATTATAATAATTAATTTTCTTTGTTTTGTTTTCTATTTTTTTTGTGTATTATTATTATTATAGAAATTTTATAAACTTCTACTTCCTTTATTATACTTTCTAGTTTCATTCTTATTTAAGTACACGACATGAAATTATTTAGTTACTTAAATTAATGTTGTAAATCTTTACAATGTAGTAAACTACCTATTATAAATAAGTAGTAAATAACCTAGTAAATAAATATGTTGTTTGAAATTATATAATTTAAAAATCAAAAATTACTATAATACATTTTACATAGTATGTACCCAGACTTACGTATTATGGAAATCAATTTATAGTTTTGAAATCTGTCAAATACACATTGCTTTAACCTCCATCAGTTCAAACGAAATCAGATAAGAATAAGGGCCTATAGGTATATAATATTATATTTACTCGCAGAATAGTTAAATTTATTTATAATCAAATGATACAGTTAACCGAATTTTAAAATTTTTTAATTATATTGTATACACATGCTGATTAAATTCAAACATTTTAAATTTGATCACTCGAGTTAGTGATGATATTGCTGTATACAAATTGCCTTTATTCAATATTAATATAACAGGAAAAATAAATGCGTTAAAAACACGCGGGAAACTTCAAATGAACACGTGCAACGTAAGTATTTACATATTCGAAAAGCTTTTGAATACCAATTTACGAATAGAACATTATACCAAGTATATAATATACAAATTACTTATGTAATATACTAGCTTAAAACAAATATAGAAAATATTCGTAATAGAATTTTTGCAATTATTAAATTTTTCATAAATTATGAAACATAATAATTGTAAACGTAAACTTTATTTTTGGTATCCACCATCTTGTTTTAAAAGACAAGTTCATTTGGTTCAACTTTATACGTAGTAACTGGCTGCATGCCCCCTGGCTGCATGAAAGCCATATACTGCTACCATTTATTTTATACATATTATTATATATAATATAATTTATAGTTTTTATATACTTATATCTTACTTAACTTATATATTTTATAAATTGTACATAAATATATATATATATATTTCATATAGTTTTTTTTCATATAATGTTTACATAAAAATATATTGTATTATAATAATTATATATAATATTTTGTATTTTTGTCGACATAGTTAGTAAGATGTCCAATGACTACCTAGAATTAATTGATATTTAATTTTAATTTTAAGCAGTTTATGAAATATTTGAATGATTAAGATATATAATTTAATATTTCGTAAAATATGTTTTGGTAGTATCTATATAACTATGAGCTAAATATTCTAGTAAATACATAATTTAAGTTAAACAATTTATAAATAATATATAATATGTTAAGAAAATTAACATTGATTTATTCACTATATGAAATATTAAAACTATAAAATATATAGGTTAAGTAAAACATAAATATATAAAAACTATAAATTATATTATATATAATAATATATATAACTTATATGGTTGCAGATGGTGCCAGATTAAAATAAAAATTAAAGTAAAAAACTACAAAATAAAAAAAAAACACTAAAAAATATATCAAACATATTATTTAAAACAAATAATATGCTAAGAAATAGAATATGGTATCAGTATATGGCTCCCATGCATCCTGGGGGTTGCAGGGCCCCGAAACTACTTCTATATGAATGTTTTTCTTCGCCTTTTATATTATAATTTATCAAGTTATATTGATTCTATATCTTTTTTTTTTTTTTTTTAATAAATTTAATAATTATCATTTTAAGAGTGTATCATGTGTGAATTCATTATGTTACATAATAATGTAACATAAATTTTGTAAAAAAGCCTGTGAAAATTGATAATAATTGAATTTAACACTTCTGTAGAATTAATTTAATGTTTCGATTTATAGACATGCCTCGTTGAAATTTATTATTTCATTCATCTGAAGTACGTACGCTTCATTTTACTTAAAATATTATGTAAAAATATGTACTGTTGAAAATATGCGTTTGCCGCGAACTTGGTAATTCTACGCAACAAATGTATATCATAAAATACAACGTGGTACGTGTTTACGCGTTCAACTGCTCGAGAAAAAACATGCAAATCCAAGTCTTCTATATAATAAATCATTGACAGTTATTATACATTTTCTATAATTCTGTTGTTATAAACTGACGTATATTTTCACACAGGTTATGGTTTAGAGGAAAAACTATGCAAACGGAATAAATTTGTAAATTTTTATAAATAACATTTAGTAGGTATAAATATAGAATCAAGCTGTTTTTTATTTTTATTGTAATCGAATATCATTTTTTCCGTGTCATTTAAAATAGTTAATATGACTAAGTATCGATGAATTGATATTTATATTATACGGAAAAGAAATAACTGTTAAAAATTCAATAAAAAAAATATTTAGATATAATAGTATGTTGATACTATAGATGGAATACTAATATATTAGTATATTATTCACAAATTCACAATATTATACGAACAAAGACTTTTAACTTACCTATAGAATTTTTTAACGGCAAAAAGGGTAAAAACATATTTGTAGACGAATACAAAAAGTATAACTTTTATTCGCTACTCTTTGGTTTAGTGAAAATAGTTGTTCCGTGTTATTATGATTCATATATAATATAATATATACGCGGTGCTTTACATTGAAAAATACTAAACAGAATATCCGTCATCTTCGGAACGGAAATGTTTTTCTATTTGCCACGTCACGACAATAGTTTTCCAACGAACTATTGATTTTTATGTATATATTTATATATAACATATATTTTATTGCCTTAACCATCATCATACTCGCAAATAATTCAAACTTTTTTTTTCTCATTATATCAACATGCGGTTAAACGTTAAACGCGAAAACTAGAAACTACTGCTACATTTTTCTTGTCGGGGAAAAGTTAAAGAGTTGTAAAGTGTTCGTTGGTTAGGGATCAGTGCACATTTGCATACGACTTAGGACTCATTCATTGTACGCGTCGAGTTATTTTCCCATTCGAAACTTTCAAGTGTACACTGGAAGTAATATGATCCGAGTTGAAAATGTGAAAATTTAAAAATAGTAATAATATAATACATCGATAATAATAATATGTTGTGCGCCAAATTGATTTATTCCGACAACGTATAAATCGCCGAATTAATTTTTTTTTTTTTTTATTAAACATGCGTAAGCACACACTTTGTTAAGAACTTTATCTGCAGAATAATGATTCCGTAGTAGTTTTTTGAATCATCATCATTCTGCAGTATATCAAATCGACAATATAACCTATAACTTTGTAAAAAATGTATAATTATTTAAAAATACGCAACCAATAATCAATTTCTTAATGGCTTTATACATATATTTTTTAAAAATTGTAATTACATTTTGTTAACAACATACAGTCGGTTTATTTCAAACATTAAAATATTTACTATATAGTGTTCATACGTGTAAATTATTTTTGCTAAAGTGGTATCAGTAGCGTATTTAGTATTTTGTCAAAGGAGGATATGTGATATCAATATTTCATTGACTAAGATAGAGTCCCCCTATTCTCTCATTATCGTAAACAATGTGTGTTTAGCAATTTTGATATTTTAATTTACTTTAATTTCGTATTATTATATGTTAGTTACACAAAATAATTTTATTTATAAGTTTTCAAAAAATATGACTAGAAAAAATAGGTCAAGAGAGGATATATATCCCCCACCCTCCGTAAATACGTCACTGGGCACTGAGAGGTTGTCATGTTTTATGTAAAATCGACAACGATTATTATTGGTTAGAAAAAACAAATGAATAAATTATTATTATTAAGAGAATACATCTTGTTATTATTTAATTTTGAATGCATATAATAATATATCTACATGAGAAAGACTGTATAATGGACATACAATTTAAAGATAAACAAATAAAATAACTTGTATTATTGAAAATCATCTATATTTATAAATAAGTAGTTGGTTTAGTTGAAAATCACCAAATATTTAGATGGAGAATATTTTATTTGTATGTAAATATATAACAATACCTATGCTATACGTATTATACATTTTTATTGCATATTAATGTCCAAGTATATAAAGAAAAAATGATTTTATTTTCATATAATATTTACATTGGGTTGAAAAAAAAAAGTGATCTTCGATTTCAAAGATCATTTCATCATCAGCATTATATTAATAATGAAATAATTAGATTTTTGGAATATTTTTTAAACCTTGTTTAATATCGTAACATATAAATTCTAGAAATAATACACATATTGATTTTGGTTTTGATCATGTGCTAACCAGGTTCAAGTGTTATGAGCATTCTGTACGCATTATAAATACGAGATCGGGATCCAAGTTTATTGTGTAAAACTGTAACCGTTTCGCATACATAATAATTATATTATAAAATAAATAAGTTTGGTAAAACAAAATTTAGTGACTCGCCACCGCTACAATCATGTGATGTTACATATAAACAACATGCGGTTAACTCGGTTTAAACCACGGTCACATTTCCTCGTCACACAACATAACCATATACCTGCATCATCAGGCCATAAAAATGATTGCCCGCCGCAAGTCTCGTGTACGTCTCTCTGGGGTCTCGTTATATGCGAGGGCGGTCGGTCGGCCGAGAGGATTATTTTCGACGGACGAAAGATGCGAAAACGGAAATGTTCCGAACTGGATGAGTAAGAAAACTAGCGGGGTGTGATAAAACCACCAGGATATTTTTCCTGTGAAACAATATGAACCGTATCCTTGTCAACTAACAGCGAAAAATAAGGAGATTCTGGAGAAAGAATGAGAGAGAGTGAGAAAGAGGACGACATATATAAAGAAACGCGAAACAATGTGTCCTTGTTATACGCGTATTATACGAGTGAAACGGAGGATATGGAGAAAGATATTGAGAATTCGAACGTGGTGAGAAATTCCTTTGGGTAATTTAATATCCTTTGGCAAGTTTGGACTTTTTGTATAAACAACTATTTATTCTACTACTATAGGCTACCTTAAGACCTTATACAGAATGATTGAAATATTTTAATAGAAAAATAGTGAAAATTACATACGTTTTCAATGTTATCTTCATTAATTTTGTAACACGAAGTTTTGATAACTCTATATATATATATATATATATAATTAACTAGAAAATACAAACATATATGTTAGCTATTCTAACAATATTGATCAATTCATAGTTTTCTTTTTCTTGATTAATATTTTTTTGAATCGAATCCAAATACTAAGTTGCGTATTTATTTTATAAATTGATTAATTTAACCGATTGAATATTAATAAATATGATAGTCAAATTATGAGAAAAGAAATTTGAATCCACTTATGTGTCACTCCAGCCATATACTTACTGTGGCACACGAAAGTGGATAACTTAAAAGACAGTGAACAGCTCTGCACTTAACCCTTTTTATCTTAATTTATTAACGTCAAATGTTATTATTTTTTGTTAATTTAATAAGTTTTTTAAGTTCGTTGTCAATCACATAGATAAAATTACTCTGTTAATTATTTTGTTTAAACCGAGTACCAGTTACGTTTTCAACGGGTCATATTGGTTATGCGTACCTATATATGTTATTATTATAATCTTGTATTAATATTTTTGACATTTTTAAGAAATACCAACCGAAAAATCTCAATTTGTATACCTTTTTTAATTATTGTAATATCTATATTTAAAATGTATTATAAATTAGTAATATTATTATTATTATTATATTATGGTGATAAATTTGTGAAATTGTATATTTATGAGATTTGTATGCGGACGTCACCGTCTGGTTGACTCCGATTAAAGTATGAAACTCAATTTAAAAATTTAAACGATAATGAAATAAGAAACGCACTTGATTATTAATAATAACTAAAATGATTTGTATTTGAATAATATTGCACGTATTGAAATAAGGGTGTCTAATTATAAAAAAATTTCCAAGTTTTATAAGAGATTCTATTTGTTTGCTGACTTAAGAAACTGACAGAATTATATTATTAATAAATTATAATATATATGCCCGCTGTTATATATTATTATTATTTATTATCTAATAATATTTCGATCATTTGTATTCTTTTTCTCATGTTAATTAGACAATAATTAAGTTTTTCTACATTTTTAGCGGATAGCGGATCTTATATTGATACAAATAAATAAACCTGACAATGTCAACGTGAATAAGATTTTTCATATTAAATTCATTTATTGTTGCCGTATAAAAAATGATTATGGTTCTATATATACATTACATATGTATAGTGAAAAATAGTCATTGTGAAAAATGGGAATTACTGAACGATATGTTTTATACGTATTGAATTCATTGTAAGGAGAAAGGAATGAAAAAAGTTATTTCGTGTAAAAGCCATTAAGAACTGTCCAGTGTTGAATTCGAAGGAAAGCTGCCGTATCAGTCAGGATCCTAACACCCAATGTCCGGACCTTAGTAAACCTCGTTATATGAAGTACATTTTCCGAATTTTGATTGTATATTATAAAATAAACATATATTATTTTTGTTTAATTACAAACTGATTTAAATTTTGGTTTGAATTGTGCAAAAACGTTTTTTTTACTTATTTCTACATTATCCAACGTTCTTATAAAAAACACTAGAATGTTATATGTTTAATTTTAATTAATATGAATAATATAATATAGATGTACTGTTATTTTTTTTCTTTGAGGTACCCAAATAATATATTATTATTGTTATCGTTGTTATCGATTATGATAAGCAAAATATTCCAATTTTCCAGTAAAAATGTTATGCATTAAATTAATTATTTAAAAATATAAAATCTACAAATTCTGTGAAAGTAAATAATTATCTAATTTTGAAATAACAAATAATATATGAGCAATTTTATATTACCGGATATTATATTTTGTATTTAACTATGTGGCCACGTAGATCAGTTTTTAGTTTATATTCGGGTACATAGTAACAACTAACGCATTTATAGATAATAATTGATTAACTAAAATTGTAATATGATTTTTCAACTTGACTAAGAATAAATAATGACTAGCGAATTATGTTATAAATTTAAACCATTACCATAAATTTATTATTTATTAATTAGTATTTTTCTCTATAATAATATTGTATGGATAATTAATTATTTTAATCCTTAAAATAATGATTTGGTAGTTTATAGCTAAAATTAACTATACATGAGTTTTGAAAATAGTATGGACACAACTAATATATTACAACATTGCATATAGGAATAAGTCAATTGAAATTCTAAAGTTCACGATTTGAAATATCTGTCTGTGTAATAAAAATAATGTTAAGCGTTTAGGTTTAACGTAGAACTTAATTACCTTTTATCAAAATTAAACACAAAAATGTTTTCAAAAGATTACAGGTTTATCCGTTTTGTAAAATATTTAGAAAAAAAAAATTTTAATTATTTAAAGAAAAAACAAAATCAAAATAACAATACGTTTTTAATTTTTTTTAGTTAATATTTTACTTTTTAAGTTTAAATTTACCCCAGATACGAACAATTTTTGTTCTGCGTACAGATATTTTGCTATACTACACGTTAGACATTAGGAAACAGCAATTCGAACGATAAAATCCTCTTAATTATAATTTTTATTGTGTCAAATAATACAATTATTACATTAAATAATTATTATATAATACGCGACTATTAATTTATACTCACAATGAACGAGCGAATCTTTAGAAGTTGATGATAAAATGAAATTTGATTATTTCGTAGTGAGATATGATTATAATATTATTTGAATTTGTATTAAGACACAATTTAAAATATTTAAACAATTAAGCATATTGTATGTATGTCCTGTTCATGTTTAATTGAATACATAACGCATACGAAATGTTAATTATATTAACTGTGAACACTTGTAGATGGTATTATTGTTCACAGTACAATTTTACTTAAATTTGTATTATTATTTTTCACCACAAAAATTAAACTATTATATACTCATATTATATAATATTAAAAATGAACATAGACTTCTTAATGAACCATGTTTCATTTTTAAAGCTCATTATTATGAAGTTTGTAGTTATTTATATAATATGTATCATAATTTTGCATTGTATGATTTATTTAATAAAAATGAAAATGAATAGTAATATATTTTTTAACAATGACATTTTAAACAATGGTAGATAATAATAAGTAAAAAGGTTTAGTTAAATGTATAATATGATATGAAATTAAAAATATATTATATTTTTCTATGTACTTTCAGAGTAGAAGAAATATAGTATAATCTATATTATTATATGAATATAAAAACAAATTACATATTCAAATATACTGTAAAATAAAATTCAATTGGGTAACTACTTATATTTAAAATATAAACTTTAATAGTTTTAAATAACCAATAGGTACCTTATAATTATTTGAAAAATACAATTATTTAATAAAATTTTAGAAAAAAAGTTTAATAAATTCATAATAATTGTGAACTAAAAGTTTACATGTTTTCAACGTTTAAAATGTTTAACATAAAAATACGATTTTAGTATTTTTTATGTTACATGATAAATGTTTATAAATAAACAGTTTTTAATTTTATAAAAAATGACAATTATAATATTATTTAGATGAATTATTATTTCTTTAAGGTTAGGTACCTTAATTATAGTGGACTAATAAAGTAAGTTATATTAATAAAAACACTTACCGGCTGAGAATATAAATGAATAAATCGTCGTTGGTAGAAATGGAATTATGCTTGAACGTGTAACAAGTGACAAGTAGTGCTATTGATATATTACAACATTATATTATGTATAACTATAATAATTAATGTCGACTTGAACACCTAATTATTTTTTAAACACTAATTGACTATTTATTTAATTAATTATTTATAAAAATTCATTTTTCTTGGAGCGGAAAGTATAATAATATTATTACTGTTATTATAATGATATTTAATTTACGTAATGTGTTTGTTGCAGTTTACTGTCGAAAAACAATATATTATATTAAAATGTCTATCTGAGTGATCAAATTCCGACTATGCATTGGACATTAGGTACTTATCAATTATTATGATTATCGATTATTACTAATAATGTGTTTATTCCGATTAAATAGCTTTTGAGTACACTAAAATAACAGTAAATAAAAGTATAAGTATTACACTATTTACAGTATTTGAAAAAAAAATTCTTGATTGAAATTTAAATATTTTAAGGGAAATCGTGGCGTTGTTTGACTTTTTAGGTATTTATATTTATGATGTTTGTCCTCGATAACGTGCAATCGAACGTGTAAAATAAGTTCTTGATGCGCTATGTAAAATAATTTTAAACATTTTTTTTTTTTCAAGCATGAATGATGTATATTACTATATTATATTTTATTCGATTAAATTACTTTGTAATATTCAACTAATAATTTAAGAATCTTTCTTACTAACTATGTTTATACAAAGTAATTCTTTTAATTCCATACCCACTAAATTTTCTAATTTGATCGCATTTACAGCGGTATTCGTATTAGTATTATAATAATCATGACTTTTCAAGTTCACTATACATTTATAAATCATTTACTTAAGTTATTATTATAATTTTTAAGTTAAAATAAGTTATAATGATTTAAAAGTAAAAAAGAAGTTAAATATAATTATTTAAAAAAAAAAAAATCTTTGTAGAAACAATACATTCTTCGCTCCGCTCAGAATCTAAAATGAGTATAATATATAATTTAATTAAAATTAAAAAATTTTTTTTTTTTTGATAAAATATGCAAACCAGACTAACCCAACCTACCTATGTTGACCAATTTAAAATGATTAAAATTAAAAACTGCTTTTGGTGTTGCATTAGTTAAATTAAGTATAAAAACATTTTCTATACAAGTATACGTTGTTTAACTTAATTTCATAAGAAATAGTTAACTGAAAAATAACTTTTTATTTTAGAAACAAATGTTATTAGTTAGGTTAAAAGTTAATTATCAAAATACAGTAAATCGGTATTAAAATGAATAATTGAATATTAAGCTTTTAACTATCGTTAGTGTCCAGCTTATGATAATAATCACCGAGAAGAAATAGGTAATATTATAATAGTTGACCAACAAATGTGAAATTTGGGTGGCCAAAGAATGATGGCTTATAATTATTATACAAATTACTAATGTTTTTTAACCCGATAAATCCGTACCGATATTGATCGTATGTAAATTCGTGTGAGATCATAATACATACAACGGCGTTGGTAATGTTGTCATCTATATACCTACATAAATACGATTTTACGTTTATCGTCGATTTTCCAGCTATAATAATGATATGTATGTATGTATAAAAAAAGGGTTAACGGCATAAATCCAATATACAAATTTGTATAACTACAAAACAGCTATCCGTATTATAATAATTATCGCAGACAGCTTAACGCGCTCGTACCAACAAAATACACGTTAAAATTATCGTTTTATATGTTTTGCTGTTTTGTGCGGAAACAAAGTTTTCTCAAACAGCGGAATCGTTTAAGCTCACAATTATATTACGATTACGGCGAGGTACGTAAGTACAACAAGTGCCTTTTATTTTAATATATACAGGACCCGATAATAATTATAATAACCATAACGATTATTATAAAAACTGCGGTGTTTATTGTAGGTATAAACGAGTTTGGACGGTTATTTTCCGCGACAAAAAGTAGGGAAAAATTGTTTCCTTTGGTTTTTTTGCGATATCGATTTATTTATTCCAGAAACACGTATTATTTTTTATCGTACGCAATACAATATTTTACCACGATACGTCGAATAAAATTTCACGATATAACACATCACGGTTGAAATTACGTGAAATATAGGACCTAAATTATTATTATTATTATTATCGTTATTGTTATACGAGTACACGCGGTCAAATGAAAAACACATTATTTTTCATTTACTTTCGTATAAAATATATTAATAACAATTTATTTTAAAAGCTTTTAACGCGATTGTTTCAAAATAGAAAATATTGGCCCTTAAAAAATGTTACATCATATAATATAAGTATAAAATAGACAATTACAGTCTTTTTATATACATGATATATATTATGGCTTTGTGTGTTAAAAATATTTCTAAAATTTAAAACACTGTATTTTAAACATTTTTTGCTATTTATTATTAAGTTTACCATTATAATATTTTTAAAATAAATAAATTTAATTTTAGTAATTTGTTTTGTTTCTTTCATAGTTTAGTTGTAATGAATCACTTGATTCCCAATAGTACTTATACATCACTGAGTGTGTAACTAGTAAAATTTTTCGTAAGAGGTTTTAAATTTTTGCCCAACTTAACTATTAAAAAAAAATATACCAACATTTTAAAATAAAAAAAAAAAAATTAAATATATATCAAGGGAGGTTATAACCCCATTATTTGCATTAGAACCATAGCTTTTTTCATTTACGCCCAAGATTGTAAAAGCGTATAATAAATATTGTTTTAACGCAAATATTTGTATTTTAATACAATTAAGATATTCAACATAAAATTATCAAAATTTTGTATTTCACTAATGGTAGAGTTTACTTTAGTTTTAATTTGTAAAATTGTATTCTAATCATCCTGTACATATCCGGTATAGTCTATTTCAGACATTGATACAACAACAATCATAACAACACATTAAAAAATAATATACACTTATCGTATAACGCTATTTTTTGATGTTAATACATTTATAAACAAGAACTGTATAAAATGTATATTTCTTACTAAAAATATTGTACATAGTACAGAAGCGTATTTAGCCATTTATAAAGGATGGGTAGTTCAGATTTTTTTTAGAAACTTTCATGAAACCAAAACCCCCTCCTCTCACTGTTTTATAATAAAAAAATAAACTGCAAAAAAATGAAAATAAACATGTTCTGTATCAGTATATAATGCAAAATGTAAAACAGGTGGCAAAATAATATTATTAATAGCAATTTGTTTTTCTTTGGTCATGGGGGTTTAAACCCGTACAACCAGAAATGAATGTTGATTGACCAGAATGTTTTTTTAAAACATTTTTTTTCATTATTGTGCGTTATTATTATTTTTTCTCAAATTTTAAAATTTCTACTGTATTTTATATTATTGTTATAATTGTTAGGTAGTAAATAAAAAATAGGTAATATATTTTAATTATATTCGTATTTAAAATCAATGATTAAAAAATAAAAAATAATAATAATACTTAAACCTATTTTATGAGCATTTTCTGAGTTTGATGATACATTTTACTTTTTGAACTTACATTCTAGTGGAGTACTACTACTTCATGTCGAGGTTCTTATGAACATATTTTAAATTGTTCTTGACCCAATCTGATACATAGATATGATATTGAAGTGTCATTATATACAATATATTTGCTTATTAAGCATAAATTGGTTAAGGAGCTTTTAGACTTATTCTTGAAAAATTGTTTTATATCATTATGTATAGGTTTTAACTTTTATTCGAAAAACTGACGTATATACTTAAGTTATAAACTAATATTCATTTAATTGTTGTGTACTTGAGCATTTGGTTTCAAGTTAACATGTGATTTAAGAATGGAAATCGTCATTTCATTTATCTTATATATTTTTAATTTTAGTTTTTTATTTATATAGATTTTCATGAAAGTATTAGTTATTACAATAATATTATGTTCAATACCATATTATGGTCAAATAATAATAATTGTAAAATATTTAGAAGTATTGAAAATTACAATACAATTTTCTATAATTTACATCATGAAGTCATTATTTTATGAATTATCACAATTTAATATAAATTATAACCTTACGCTTACTCGTATAGGTATTATTATACTTTTGCCATTATATTGGATAAATGCTGTGATTTTCCTTTCCAATTCAAAAGTTTCGAAGCAATAAAATAATAATAAAATAAGATTTTAATCAGTATGTACAACAATGATTCAGGTTTTAAATTGTATAGTTTAAATTAGATATATAATTGTTTTTTCGACTGCCTCGAGATATTTTTAATGGCTATAATTTATATATAAAATTGTTTGTTAATATTATTGTTGACTTAATTAGAAAAACTAATTACTCGCTTAAAACATAATACATTTTCTAGCTCATCAAGTATGAAGTAAATAGGGATCGTTTTTAAGTGTCTATAATATAATGCTCAATGACTGTATATTGTTATAAAAAATGTATATCAAACAACCATCAGATACTATTATCGCACGTTATGTATTATGCAATGGACGTTATACTTAAACGGAGCGAAAATCAAAACGACTCGATTCAAAAAAGATAGTTTCTATAAAATTTTGTGCGAAAAGTATATTATTATTATTATTATGGTATACAACGAATAAAAATTTATAAAAAATAATATAAAACTCTTTTCGATCGTTTCAGGCGGCATAGTAAAATTTAATGTAAGTGTTTATTTATATTTTTTAATAGGTACGTTTTATTTAGAAGATCGGTGTTTTAGACTGCAGAGAATGTATAAAATATTATTCATTTATTGTTCTGGTATTAGACTAAAAATAATTTGGTGCGCCTAATAGTTTATTAAAAAATGAAGTTGTTTATTTTTTTAATTAAACGCTTTAAAGAAACGTTTAATATTATTATGAGAAACAAAAATGATACTATAAAATATTTAAATTAAATACAAGTAATAAAAATAATAGTTTACGGGTGTAATATAGGACATTTAATAAATTGTCAATTTATAAACCATCTACAGTATTAATTTGAACGGTTATAATTTATAAATTTTGTTTTAACTATAACATACATAACAATATTATACAATGTGTCATCAATGTACAGATATGGTAATATGGCATTGTTAGAACTTTAAGTCAGAGTATACTACTTTATACTAGTATATGATCTAAGGTTAAAACCGACGAAATAAACTCTCAAAGAATTCAGGTTTCGGAGAAATGTTAAATACAATATAATTTTTATAAAATGTATTATCATCGCTGAAACGTGTTATTTACTGAATTTTTATAAGGTTCTGAAAAAATATAGATTTTTCTTCACAGAACTACAAGACGTAAGAAGAAACGCCCCGGGTTGTCGACCTCCCGCGTTCGACTAATAATAGATTATAAACGATACCCTTCGGCCGCAGAATCTTTCGCTTAAAAATCTCTGCTCCGCGACACGGTGTTCTCGATAAAATATTTTTTATAATAATTAAAGTAATGCAATATATATATATATATATATATAATAGCGATGATTAATACTGGTGTCAATATAAAGAAATGTATGAAAAAGCATTAAGAAATTTTACAATAATGTGTGTTTTCTCTGTTTTATTTAGGACATTTTTTTTCTAATTGTTTAAGTATAGTTTTCTTCAACTGTTGAATATTATTATATGATAATAGGGTAAAAATCGTGCCTGCCCGTATTCGATAAAATTGATTTTTGTTACTTTATCCATACTATGAACAAACTTTCTAAAACAATAAAACGTAAAAATGAATATAAATAATAAAATAATAATGTTACAAAATTGTATGCTGTGATATTTTATATATATATAGTGTTCTATTCAGTCGCATACCCTGAAGCCGGATATTAGAAAAGTGGCTGAGAGACCATTTATGAGGAGCTACTGAAAGGAAAAAAAAATACTGAAAAGATAATGTAATAAAATAAACAAAATACTTTTTTATCTTTTAATAACTTTTGCGTCACCAAAAATTGTATTTACAAGTAATAATAATAATAAATTCAATGTGAAATAAATGATAACTTATTAGTTATTATATAGAGATTTTCTGTTATATAATATGAATATTTTGTATCTTAATAATCACTCATCATAACGGAATAATATGGTTTCACAGTAATCGTAATAATATATGAACTGCTAAAAATAGAAAAATATAAAAATGAAACGATTGCGTACGATTTAAAAATTATAAATAATCTATCAAAATTTTACTTTTATAATACGAATTTATTTGTACAAAAATTACATAAAATTTAATGAATTTAAATTTTAAAAACAATTTTTATTATAAATTAATACTTTAATATTTGTTCTAGTCAAATATTTTAGAACGTTTCGGTGAATTTCATATTTACCATTATTGCTTTTCTCGTTTGAGTCTTGCATAATGCATAGATACAGAGTAATCGAAAATTCGTTTGATAAAAAAATTGAGGTAACATAGAAAATATAATATGTAATTTACCCCACTTTCCTAACATGAAATTTCGATCACCCTGTATATTCAAGATTTAAAAGAAGAATTCACAGCTCGAAATTCAGTGAAAGAACTAAATTAAAAAAAGAGATTCAGATTTCGAGTGTTGTACTGTCGTGGTTAAGATCACGAGGCTCATATAATACTCTTTAATACACGATTTCAAGAAGAGGTAGTCAAGTAGTCAATGTCGTATTTATTGACGTATATAATATAAAAAAAAAAATATATAGTATAATCATATTCAATAATAATAATAAAGTATAAATTGGGTTTCATTTTTTTCACTCAAAAGAGTTATTTCTACAGAGAAATTTAATATGAGTAGAATTGTATAGGATAACAGGATGCACGTCGATTTGTTTTTACATTTTAGAACTTAAGTAATTTAATATATAACTTTATCGTTTATTATTATTATAACTTATGTTTATTTAAATTCTGATTTTACATTTTTAAAAACATTTTTTTTGCAACAGTGCAATTTTGATAAAAATAGTATATGAATAATCCCATAAAAATGATGTATCTGAACGTAAAACAAACAGGTTACATATAATTTAAATCATACAATGAAATTATAACATTTTTTTAAATATTACTTACTAAGTATAACGATGTAACAGTATATATTTTAGTAAACGTAGATGATACTGATTACAAATATTCAAATAATTTACTCGGATCATCGAATTGATAAAAATAGTATAATACAAGATAATATTGTTTTTGACGCGTCAAAATATATAAAAGACTAACATTATCAAGGTTTATTATATTATTTTTTTATGTCTAAACCGAATAGCATAATATATTACTAGTAGGTAATACGAAATAATTGTCTGGAGAGAAAAAAAAACTTAATAAGGGTGGGAACAGTAAGTACATTACTAGGTAAGTATAACATAATGACAAATTCGTAACGTAATTAATTATTACATTATAATGATATAAAATAAAACACGTATATAATAAAATATGATACGGTTTCGTATGGCAGGATGTGATCGCGTACAGCAGTCCTCGGGGGAATGGTAATAGTGGTTATTAACGGTTACAATATTAATGGTTCTTTTCCGGAAAACTTAAAAATTGTTTGAAAAAAAAGTTAACCATCAATTATTATCACACCTAACCTATAACCATATTGGTCAGACGGCGTGTTCGTCCTGGCCGAGGACGACGCGACACTTGCGTCATACCGAACTGGGCATGACCAGACGGGGATCAGTGACCGGTGGACAGTCGAGCGCTTCGAGGGCGGCGATTGGCGTCTGCGGCACGACGTAGCCGCCGACGGACGCCTTGAGCCGCCTGGTCGGTGCATCGGGTTTCCGGTGGTGCTGCAGTTGTTGGTGCACATGATCGGTCTCTTTGATGGCCGTCAGACCGGAACACCGGCCGCCGGACGACAACCGCTTGCTGTTGGCCAACGCGGTGGTCGTGGTGGTTGTGTACAGCTGTTTACCGCCGCCGTTGTGCCTGGCCACGCCCGCGATGGTCGCGTACCGTTTGGTGGTCGTGGCTGCGGCCGACGTGCACGTGCACGGTTTGCTGGTGTCCACCTCGTAGCACGATCCGTTGCCGCCGACGGCCAACGTCTGCCGGTAATGCTGCTGCTGGTGTTGCACGTGGTGTTGCTGCGACTGTTGCTGCAAGTGGTGCTTGTGCGGCGGATGGCCCAACGTGGCGCTGCAATAGGCGGTGACCGCGGTCGCCGTGGCCGACGAAGATTGTTTGCACGCGGCCACGGCCACGGTCGCGGGGACGGCCTCGTCGCCGCAGCACGTTTTCGGCGGACATATGTCGGGCGGCTTTTTACTATTCGCGATCCCGTTGACCTCGGTCGCCATGACCCCCGACGACGGAGCTGCGGCAGAATTGCACTCTACGCCACCGCCGCATTGCGCGGATTGCCAACCGGCCGCGTTGGCCGACGACGGGTCGGGCCGAGATGTGACTTCGGTGGCGGCCAGAGTGGTCGGTTCGGGCGAATCGGCCAGACCGTCCGTTGAACAGGCCGACGACCGGTCACCACAGCCCGTCGACGGCGGCGTGTCCGGTGACGACAATTTCCGGTCGACGGCCGTGTACTGGACGCGATCCTCCAGTCTGCGGAAGTACGCTGTTATGGTGAACACGGCCGACGCTTCGGACGTCAAAAACGCCAGGCTGCATGCCACGAACGACCAACCGTAACGATAATCGTAGTTGGACCGGAGTTCGCCGTCGAAACCGTCGTCGCCGTCCTCGTCCCCGTTCGCGGATTGATAGACAACGGGCGAGAAACTGTCGTTGAGAACGGATGCAAAAACGAACAGACCGGCGGCCAATATCAGTCCTGCCAACAAACGAGTCCAATGTAATAAAATTAATTTTATTGATTTTCCAAATATTTAATTTTATTAAATTAATATTTATTATACGACACTTTATAATAAGGTGCTATAATAAGAGGTGGGTTAGTGGCGTAGGCACACACTGGGTGTGAATTTAAAGGGTGCTAGAATTATAATTTTTCGTTTTTCGTTATTCGTTATTCGTTATTAGATTCTGTGCGGAACGAGAAACGTTTTGTTTTTACAAAGATATATATATTTTTTTTTTATGTATGAAAACATTTTTTCAAGTAAAAATAATGGACCGATTGCTACAAATAAGGTATACTTTCTGTAAAAAATTGCATCATCTTCGTATTTTATTCAGCATATTTTTCGCATTTCTCAAAAATTTTCCCTAAAGAGAAGAACTACCAAAAAATCGGCAAAATTATGATTTCCTTAATTTTTTATTTTTTATTCCGTGATAACTAATTTAATTATGATCGTAGGAACTTGAAATTTTATTTGGATACTGACATTAGTAATGTATAAATGTGGTATAATTTAGACACGGATTGGTTGATTTTTTGGCTAAATATAGAGCTTTGATGTTATTCCAAAAATGTTCAATATTACCTGCAACTTTTGGTTTAACGGTATGAAATTTTTATAGAAGCCTAATAAACAATTTACTATTAAAATACTACTTATATACCTACCTACTAATATACTGTTTAATCTATTTAAAAAATATTTTGAAAATCATGACTGTTGTCACGATCGTTTATCTGTATTCTGTGTATTATTTCTGTCATTACTATAATTATAACTTTTAAATTACAGTTAATTTCTTTCATATTTCTATATATTATCAATAGTAAGTTTAAAATTATTATAATCATAATATCACATTGTAATAGTCAATAATACAGAAATAATAACTGATAATTATTTCATAAACTCCGAAATAATATAAAAGCATTAAAAGCCAAAAGGTATAAACTATAATATTATGTAGTTTAATATATTTTATAATAAAGATATTTTAATTAAAAATTGAGGGGTACTAATTTAAGATTTAGGGGTGCTAAGCACTCCCTGGCACCCCCGTATATGCGTCAATGACTAGTGGAATGACTAGAGCAGACAAAATAAGGAACGAGCGTTGTTTTATGAGATAACGGTCCGAATTGTGATGCAAAACGATAAACTTTTCGCGTCCCCACTTCGCAATCATCCAAAAAGTACAACCTTCACCAGTCGTATTCTAACCCTGACATGCACTAAATTGGGTACCGTTTTCTTGTGGAACAAATTCGTATATTTGGAGTATTTTCAAGAAGTAGACGAAGTGCGAGACAATAGATAGAGATGGCTCCAGATCAAAATTTCTTGTTATCCAAATTGTAGGAATTATATAGTGTATACGTTTTCAATGTTACAATTGTTAAAAGTCTCCCGTTTGTTACACTGTTCGTTTATATAAAAATGTAGAGAGTGTAATTTGAGGAAAGTGAGTTGTCTGTGAATTGTGTGTTTGAGGGTCTGTGTGGAGAGCCAAACCCTCAAACTTGCGGCATTCTCGAGTTGAAAATATAGAAATTGTAACCATCTTTAAACGGTAAGTATAGTATACGATATTCAATTGTAATTTTAAACTTTATTATAATATAAACTATCATATTTTAATCGGTTCATGTGGTACTATCTATCATGTTTAAAATTTCAACTATATTTTGTATCTTATATTTAGAAATTTAGATGTTTATTT
The DNA here is from genome assembly GCA_013282895.1 of Eriosoma lanigerum. Taxonomy (NCBI): domain Eukaryota; kingdom Metazoa; phylum Arthropoda; class Insecta; order Hemiptera; family Aphididae; genus Eriosoma; species Eriosoma lanigerum. Next base: position 24,042,737 of record CM023360.1, on the reverse strand, counting down.
GTTTAATAACATAATGTATATTCTTTATAAAATTATAATAAATTATACTAATATTATAACATAATTGTATTATAAACATTTTTTTTCCCCGTCTTTTGTTGTCAACCCAAAGTCATTATCTCATTTTGATCATTTTATGTATATATAAATATAAAGTATAAAAATCTGTATATAAACCTATCATCCTTATCTAACCCCCTTAATGTGTTATAAATTGTTTCTCAATAAAGTTGTTTTATTGAACGGTTTTGCTGTGTAGGGGGACGGTTCTGTATATGTGTTTATGACGTTTAGACAATAATAAAATAATTTTGAGTTTATATAATAATATGATGTACATTTTTTACATAAAAAATAAACGCTGGAAACAAGCGGAATAGTAATAACTTTATTATTTTAACCATTATTATCAGTGGTTGAAAAATGAAAAAAATGAAAAAATTTTTTCATATACCTAGTTATCGTTTGGTAGAATAAGGTTAAAATTGAAAAAAAAGTAATAATAATTATAATATTATTGTAATTATTATGTTATTATGAGATATGATTTTATAATTATTTTTACAGTCCAATTTTAAATTCTGAGCGATCGAGAAATGTATTTTTTATTTAAACCACGTTATTTAGATAATAATGTAGATATTTTACTATTCATATGCATATTATATACTATACAAATATCTTTAATCCTTATTCCTCATCAAACAATACAATGTCGGTATTATGCATTAATACATACACAATGACTGGACGATCGGTATCTTATAATATATAAAAAACGTCATTCGCATAATATTATACAATATAATTGTATATAAACAACACTGGGGTTTAATTTTATTTTTTATAAGGATCATCATGGAATTCTGGCTTTACAAAATCGTTTGTCGACCGTAACAATCATATTATATTACTACTGAAAATACGCGTAGTATCACAACTACTTAAACATTCCATGTTATATCAACAACCATCAGGTTTTATGTGAGTTCTATATTTAAACGTAGAATCATATTAGTTTGATATGTGTAATGAGTGCAATATAATAAAATACTATACCGGGTTATATGGTATATTATGTAGGTTTAATAGGTTAGGTATATGTTAACGATAAATTAAAATATTTGTTTCGCGAAATGAACGACTATTGTAATAATAATATTATAGTGTATTTAATTTTAATGATTTAACAGTAAATTTTACATTGAAAAATAAAAATTACGGTGAATTCATTTATCAAAATATTACTTTGTATACACACGGTTTTCAGTTCATTTAAAATTAATATTTTAAAATATAATGTGTAGATTGATAAGCACCGTTGAACACACAAGTGTATATTCTGAAAACACACTATTGATCGCCATTTCGAAAGAAATTATATTTTTGTTAAACCGAATATCATTTCATTGGTATGGATTGGATTTTTTACATTATAAATACAACGTTATTGATCAAATTATAACTCAAACGCGTTTTTTTGTAGAATAGTATTATATAACCATCAAATCACATTTATTTAATATAGATTATTATTGTAAAGTTTACTAATAAGTAATAACTAATAATATTAAAGTAAAATGTTTGAATTGGAAAAATAATTGTAGAGGAACCCATGAAAGATCTAAATTCGTTGAAATTATATAAATTAGAAGAGAAATATTTGTAAAAAAAAATATGAAATTCCGTCCCCATAGGAATCCATTCAATTCAAGTACTGATTAACCTATACTTAGAAATTTTTCAAACAAAATTCTAAGAACTACATACTTTCGTTATTTCTGTATACGACGAAATGACGTTATATGTAAGTTTTAGCGAATTTAATTTAAAATTCAAGACGAATTGGTGATAAAAATAATAAAAATGATTAGATTAGGTAAGTTGAGAATTTTTGTTTACTAGGTAGGTACCATATATTTTCATTAATTTTAATCATTTATATTGTTTATTTAATGACAAAAATCTAAACAAACACATTATAATTTATATTGCCCATAGGTATAGCTAGTATACCTCTACAGATTATTGTGTTACGAAAATAATGAAGAAGAATGAAGAAGAAAATGTATATAATCTCCAAAATATTTGTAATATTCTGGTCAAAAATTATTTTGACATAGATATGTATTGTTTATTGTAGAACATAATAATTAACTCTTATGGAAATACTCGTATAAATTCGAATTGCAAAAACCCTGACTCCTATAAATTAGATCTGTCTTATTATATCCAATACGATACCTACTCCTGTTAATACTAGATCAAACTTTACCATGTGAACATACAGTATGTGGTAAATACCAAAGTGTTACTAAAGCAATTTTATGTGATAGAACGAAAAGATTGTTTACACTTATTCACATTCCAAAATAACTTACTAAAGTACTAGGTACCTACTAAGTTACTAATTTGAGTCGCGACCTATTTATTGAAAATCACTAGTATTTACCTGTACATTATATTTTAAGTCAATTTTAAAGTCAATCTCAAGCAACAATTCAAAATGATATTTGTTGTTGAAATTTGGTCGATATTTCCTGGAACACGTTGCAAGATATAATTTGGATTATTCGTGAATTTCTGGTAACTTTATATTGAATATTCCGTGTATTATACCTTTACGATAATGACAATACTATCATTTTATGCGGACTTGAAGGGGGAAAAAGAGTTACGTTATAATTTTTGTTCTTGTATTAGAATTTGTTTAATTTAAATTTTTTTTCAACTTTAATACAAACAAACAATAAACGGATAAAGTGGATTTTAATGAAATTTCCAATAAATGGTATTAATCAATGCGTACACAAAAGTTGAAAACTTGCCAATATCAATAATATAATTTACAATTAATAATATAATCTACAATATTATAATTCTAAGCAGCATCAATAATAATAAGTAATAACAGATAAAAGTTACAATTTAAACCCTCTTATAAAATTTTAAGAAGCAATAAGAAAAATGTTTTTTTTTTTTTTTAATAGATAGATAAATAACAATAAACTTTAATTTTTGTTAATATTTTAATTTTTACGACCACGTGGTTGTTATAATTTTGAGATCCATTTGTTTAAATATTATTCGTTTCCTCTGATGCTCTTAATACCTTTAACGGACAATATTTCAAATATATTTTTGTGAATTTATTAATTTCATAAATATTCGACTCGGGTCGAGAAGATGGATAATCATATACTCTATGTATTTATAGAATGTTAAAATATAACAAGTTTAGAGAAAGCAAAACAAAGTCCAATAATAAAGAAAATAATAATTAAAATTTGTTTTACGAAAAAGTTTTATAATTATGTAGTTTTAAATTTTTACTGTATAAACTATTCATAATATATTTAAATGGTAAAGACATTTTTTGTAAACAATAAAAATCTAAATATTTTTATGAAGGTTTCAATTTCCTAATATTATTAATTAGTAAATAGTAATGAAAAAAACAACGAGATGTGCATATTCAACACCAATGGTGAGACGTTATTACAGAGCGATACCAACGACAAGTTATTAGTTTATTATTTATTATTTCGTATTTTTGCCGTGACACCGTATAAAAATAATTTCAACAGTGTAATAACTCATAATAATCCACGTTTATTTTTTTCAATTGTCTCTAATTAAATTTTCTTGTATTTCAAAATGAATAACTCAATTAATTAACTTTACAAAAAAAAAAACAATCAATTAAACAAATTGTATACAAAACTAATGTTTAAACAACTTGAGTATTTCCCAAACGGTGCAAATTGAAGATTACGAGGTCAAGTCATATTTTGTTTGTGTTGAAAATAAATTTGTAATTTTGCCAAAACAAAATTATATTATACAGAGTGTAACATTTTACGTTACAAAAATAATGGAAATAACATTGAAAATGTATGTAATTTATACCGATTTTATAACACAACATTTTCATCACCCTATATATATATATATTTATGAGTTAATTTATAATTACACAAATGTTCAACTGTAATTATTAGTATATGAAACAATTGAGTAGACAAATAAAAAAAAAAAACTATTTAATTGTATTTAATTCATTATTTGATAATATATTCAATTTTTTTGTTTTGTTTTAGATAGACAATTTTAATTCAATTACAATATTTTATTGATTATCGTTAGTTATAGTTATTATTGAAATTGAATACGTTATTCGTTAAATTTAATTATATTTTTATTCTAATAATATTGTTAATACCATTAGACGTAGTTTTAATAATAATGTATGCGTATAAACGAGTAGTTAAAAATTGTCAACGTACCAATTTAATTTGAAACAATTATTTACGTTTAACTAGTACAGTTGATTGCTGTTATTTTGAAATTTTTTTCATTGTAATTTTCAAGTAAAATAAAATATATATATATCGTATACATATATTAAAATAGCTTTCTCATTCTATGTTAGAATGTACCGTAATATAAATCGGTAAAGCTCAATTATTCTGGTTTTCACGTTTTTTTCATATTTATCCATATTAATATTTGACCATAAAATCCATAAAATAAATGCATAATTATTAAATATTATATTTTATTTAATGAAATTGTTTTATTGGTGTGATAATATTATTATGATAGTATGTAATTTAATTATTCATTATATCGTCATGAATATTGATAATTTATTTCTATGAGAGAGTCCAACTTAATTTAAAAACGAATTCAAGCGCAAACGTTATTTAATTTATTTAAAGAGATCAATTTTCAAATTGACATTTTTAGATATTTTATATTTTACAAATTATCCTAAATAATGTGAATAATTGTATTATAAAGTACCTACTATTGTATGTAACGAAAAAGCAATATAGCTAATGGAAATTTTACAGAATCAATTAATTCGTGTTACTTTTTTTATTTTATCAGTATTAAGTGCATTTATTGTATCTATAAATAAAATATATCGACTGACGATTTTTCAACTTCCATCATTATTACTATAAGGTTACCTATATATATATATTATAGATAGATTTACTACAGCTTACAACTTATTAAAAGAAAAAAATTTAAGAAATTATAGTTTTTATTTTTTTATCTTTTTGAGCACATAATGTACCTATTATTATCTACTATGGTCTATTAATATCTTGTTTAAAGTATAAATAATTTAAATTTGAAACAAATGAATATTAATTTTAGCTAAAATGTTTTAAAAATTATATTCATCGAATTTCCATACTTTGGGAAATAGATTATTTTATTTTGTTAGTTGATATTATCATAATTTCTTATTATCTTCTAATTATCTATATAGAATATTTAAAAACACTTTCTGTTGAACTTTAAGATTCTAACCAATAACATGTTTTTCAAATTGATAATATAGATATATTATTAAAAATTAGATTACTGCCTACCTTTACTCTTTCTGTAAAAAAATCTACATCAAAGTAAAAAATACTACAAACAAATAGTCTTTAGAAAGTGATTTTTTTATCTATAAATGTATACCAAACCATCAAGCTCGTATATCACTCAAAGTTTCCAATTCATTACTCTTCGTTTGATTGTTTCTATAAATATATATGTATCCATACATGACTATCTCATTGTACACCGAAATCCAAAATAATTCGAACACTATAAAAATGTCCATCAGACGCATTATCATCATACTCTAATCACTTCGTACCACAACTATTTCTGCCAACGTCCAACATGCACAGATCGATTCGTTCACATTCATATCCCTTCGCAAATACTACGGATATTGATTCAAAATTTCTAGTGATGATCAATACGATATCGATAATTCGATAAAATATCATTCTAGACACAAAAATTGATTTATAATTTTCCTATAATATATCGCGATGTCGTAATAGACAGGAAATACATTTTTTACTATTGACATTCATTTTTTATGTTATAATTTTATAAATGTACATATTTGATCATAATTTTATTTATTATAAGAGGTACCTTTTTATTTTATAATTCTTATGATGTAAAATTGAAAACACGTAACTTAAAATTTGTTAATTATAATAATGCAGCGTAGGGAATTTAGGTCAAATCTACCACACAATTCACTAATTCTAATTGAACATAAATTCAACTTTAATAGTATAATTAGCTTAATTTTAGGTCACATATTATACTGACACCACTGAAACTATATTTAAATGAATATATATATGGTGTTTTTTAAGGCTATTTATTATCATAAAACCGAATGTCGTAATTATATTTTATCCTACGGTGAAGAATTATGAAAATATTCAATTTTATGAGAATTTCACCTATATATATTATGATTTAATTATAAAAAATAAAATATTTTTCAAAATAATTTATAGTTCAATTCAAAGTTCAAACAAGCACTTAGTGTTTTTTAAAACGAAATCTGATTATTGTACACAGAAATAACAATTAGTTTTTAATTAAAAACGTAGATTAAAATTAGGACTTGAAACGATTTTAAATATACCTGTATTATTAAATACATTTTCAGGATAGAATTTATGAATAAAAGCCAATTGTTTTTTTAGTATTTATTTCGTTTCAATTGTTTTTTTATTTATATTTTTAGAATTATAAAAGCTTTGTTAAGAACAATATTGTTTGAACTTTTTTAAAAAAAATAATAAGTAATAAGAATCAAAAATTGGGTACTGTAATGTTATAATTTATAATAATGCAATAATTATAGTGATATGATATATTATTAAGAAATATTATGCAATTGATCGATAAATATAATATAATGAATTAATATACATTTGGTATTTGGAGTACGTAATGATAAATTTGTAATCACGGATTTCGTACTAGCAATTTATTATTTTATTTATCGTCCAGATTTCTAATTTTATTTTTATAAATAAATATTATATTTTTATTGAATTTTATTTATTAGTATTCACACGTTTTTATTATTATTTTAATTCAATTATTTAATGCAAATGCATTATAACTACTAATATTTAATTATATTTCTGTCCTCTGCAATGATATATTACAGAGACATACCAATTAACATTACCTACCTATTTACCTTATTCTTTGAGAATATTAAATTAATCTTTAAATAATATTTAATAATTCCATTTATATTATGTAAAGTTCATGGAGTAGACAATAGAATCGTCGTGTTTAATTTTTGCTTCACGTTTTTCGAATTTAAATTTGATAGGCGGTATGTACACATTATACATAACAATACTCATAATATTTGATCCCTTTAATTGAAAATTTAATAATATTTTAATTACTTAACGAACTTATTAGAAAATATATTTTAATCAGAAATTTTTTATGAATTTTATTTTATAATAAAATGTGTTTAAACGAATTTTTTTCATTTAACATCTATGAGGCAATGTATTTTTTTTTCAAATGCAAGTATTCTATTTCAGATTAACAATTAATCATTTATAAACATATCATTTTGTAAGAAAATATTTGTTTACAAAATCTTATAAAAGATAACTACCAAAAAATGATAATTTGTTAAAAAATTATCTGAACGATATATTCCATACGTATTAAAGTATGTATACCTATTCTAAATAGTTAATTTGAAAAATTTTGAAAAAGTTTAGTTTGTAAACTACGTATTATATTTTTAGATTTGACACTTAAAAAAAATATTTAAACTTGTTGCAAAATGCCTTTCGGAAAAATACATATAGGTAGTTAAAATATATTCTAGTTTGTAGTATTATTTAGTCTCAAAAATTGTATAATGTTGTGTAGAAAAATATGTAATATATTTTTAAATCCTGTTAAAATGAATCGTGCTCTGCCTACATACAAAATATTTAAATAACTACGATTAATACTCATTTTTAAATATTATAAATGGGCGTTGCTTGGCGACGGTTATTTCATAGTCGTCAGTAATATATTGTATAATTTAAACGGTAAATTCCTATAATCTCCGAAACGCTCCCAAACTTCGATTTAAAAGACAAATAATAATCGACCGTATTATACAAACAAATTAAAAACTAAAAGATTCTATAGGTTTACAAGATATTATTTATATCATATTATTACTAGTTTACAGAAGGATTCTGTAATTTCTTAGCATGTAATATAATCATTTGCATCATTTCCGAAATCTCCCATGCACATAAAACTCTATTAAACGTTTCTGATCATATTCGGACACATCTTTGAACTCTAGGTATAATAATTATATACTCATAAATACATGTAAGATGCACAATGTTGCACATGTTAATACACTACAAAAATTCAAATTTATCTCATAAAATCTCAAAGATTTGGATGATTATTTAATTAAAAGAGATATATTAGTAATTAAAAGATTGTTTTGTACAAATATTTACCGTAAAATTAAATAGGTATACAAAATATATAATCGAATATAATATATATAATATATATATATATATATAATATATATAATAATAATATAATCGAAATATATAGAAAATCAAGTATAATAAATCTATGAAAACAATCATGTATTTAAAAATAATTAACGATTACTTACAATGTTTTTTTTAATACTTAATATGTTTTACTATAGACGGTTTAAATTCAAACACAATACGAGTAATATCATAATATATATTATGTTCCGTATATTGCGGTTAAAAATTAATTAAAACAGACAATTATTATTGGAATAAATTCGTTTATAAAATAAAGAAGATTATTTAATTTAAGATTATTTTGATTATTATTTATATAATATGTGATATTATTTATATAGAATACAAATTGTAAATTAAAAAAAATTATAAACAAACTGTTATTCTTTAGTGATTATGAAAAAAGTTAAAAAGTTATTGTTACGAACCAACTCCTAAATAATTGAATAATTATTTCTCAAAAGTTTTATGCATTAATTAATTAATTATTTTTTAGGCCTGCCGCAATAACACTATGAGCCAGAAATATTTTCAAACAATAAAACAATTTAAATACTGTTTATTCCATTTTTTTTTACTATTCCTTTGACGAGAAAATATTATATGTTTGATTTCATAATGACTTATTACTTAAGTGCTGCTTTATTTTAAATAAGCTCTAGTGACAATAGCATAAATTAATAAATAATTATTTAAATATTATTGTTATTATTATTATTATTATTATTTTTATGATATAATCAAAATATTCTAATTTTAATGAAATTTAAAAAAAAATCGATAATTCGCCGAATGATATCTTAAGTGATTTTAATATAAAATTGATTATTTCATCCATACACGATAAATGTCATATTTTAAACGGAGAGTATAAATTGTGTTCATCCAAGATATTATATTTCATAGTGACCAATATAATATAGAGGTTGTCATATACCACCATTAATCACCATTGTCGTTTGGTTCGACTATGCCACTATGAGTACCCTTTGGGATCACACTATATATACCTATAAACACGCAGAAAATAAAAAAAAATACAATAACGAGACGGCAAATTATTGTGTTAAACATATACAACAATTGTTGTCTTACACTAATAATGTAAAAAATATACTATAATATAGTGGTTTTTTACAATTTCTATTTAAATTTGATGTAATTTTAACATATAGATTACGATTTTAAAGTATCATTCATAGTTTAAGTGTACTTAAAGTACACTAAGTATACTTAAACTATGAATGATACTTTAAAATCGTAATCTATATGTTAAAATTACATCAAATTTAAATAGAAATTGTAAAAAACCACTATATTATAGTATATTTTTTACAAATATCTCGACTGTTGTATAATTAGACATTGTGTTTTATTACGTTCAAATATATAATTAATAAGCACAATATAAATTATGAACGTTTTTTACAAGCGATTATGTTTTTATTCAAATGGTTGATTCATTTGTTAATACGCCTATATAGGAAGTATTGCGTAATAGTAATATTCACATTACCGTGACTTTATAATAATTTTTTATCGATTTAACAATATTTATGTGATAATAACGAAAAATTTATTCACCTAACCTTAAATGAAACCTTCCAAAAATTGTAATTTATTCCAACATTTGAAATTTAAGTAGATTTAATTAACTTTTATTTATTGTGCAATTTTCAATTATAATCTCTTTTTACCGCAACAATATAGCATGCAGAGTTCTGCAGAGAACATGAATGTAATTAATATTATATTAGTATCGATATTAATTTGCAGAAACGATTTAAAGAAATTTAACTAAGCTGATTAATTCCCTTTAAATTTAAATATTAATCGGCGTTCAGCTTTTGAATATAATGGCACGCATTTAATATAATTATAGTTACATTTAAAACAATCGATGGAATGACGTAGATCGTCATTGTTTTACTTATTAGAGTATTAATATTATAATAGTTACACAGTCATATGGAAATTTGTCAAAATTCGTCAGAATGACGATCCTAAGTCTTTCCGTGTTTGATGGTCTTCAATATTTGTTTCAACAAAGCCAATCACAATATAATAAGATATAACATTTTAATAATTATATATACATGTAGTGATTTTACAAAATCTAAATTTATATCCAAATTAAACAATAAATATCTTGTCAATATTAAATTGAAAACAATTTAGGTAAATTAAAAAAAAAAAACCAAAAAAATTATGAATCACATAAAATAAATACTAACCTAATTTATTATATTAAGTAAAATAAAAGATTTCATGAATGAAATTTCATTTTATTTGTATGTAAGATTTCATAAATTGCTATTTTGTCTTAAACACGTGTGTTTCATGGGAATGGGACATTCTGGCGTCGCCGTTTTGGCGTGGCTATTTTGTCGTGACTCGTTATGGCGTGAGGTTATTTTGGTGTAAAAATTACTGGATTCAAATTTCGCTCTCAAACAATATTTTTTTAATACCTTTAAGACTCTAATTTTTAATATAAAATTCTGATAAGTTAAGTTATAACTTTGCACAACAAATCGAGGGATATTTTGAATTTGCGGAGCGAAACGACAGCGCCGAGGAACGTAGCGACGAGCAGAGTCGCATGTGCATGCATTACATTGATAAAGAAATATTTAGATTTTTAAGAAAGTAGTCGGCTCATAATCTTTAATGATATGTGTGTGTGTGTGTGTGTGTGTGTGTGTGTGTGTGTATGTGTGTGTGTGTGTGTGTGTGTGTGTGTATATGTTATGTATGATTTTGAAATGATATATAATAATATGAATTTTGTTTATTATATATAATAAATTTTTTATAATTAAATAATTTTTACGCCAAAATTGGTCTACATCAAAATAACCTCACGCCATAACGGCTTATGCCAAAACGGCCACGCCAGAATGTCCTAAACCCGTGTTTTATGCACATATTAAATAATTGTTATAATTATATATGTTATAATTTTTATTTATAGGTATACGTTTTATTATTTTCAAATCATTTAATATTTCAAACATTTCATTTACTATCAACTGGTAAGAACAAGATAATTTTATTATTATTTACCAACTTTTATTAACTGTAATATTCTACTCAATATTTTTTAGAATAAAACTCGTAAAATAAAAATAAAATGAATTAATAATTATAGTAATATAAAAAAAAAACGTGTTACTTACTCGAATTCCAAAAATAAAAACTAGTATATAATATTTATAATTAAATAAAAGAGCAAATCGTAGCACAAGAAACATTTTTAAGTGATTGATAAAATGTATATTAGTTATTTTTAAATTTATTGTTTTTCAATAAATGTTCTATAATAACACTATTGACCAAACTTTTTAGAAAGTCTTTTGTTAGTTTTTGTTATATTAAAACTGTGTTATAAGAAGGTTAATGGTTTAATGTACTGCAGTACATTGCATGCAATGAAAATTTCCTCATGTTCCATTATCGATACATATATACATATCATAAGTGTATGTGTATTGTGTGTGTCATTTGATTTATATGGGGAGATATTATATTATAAGTCTTTGGAATATTTTCGTTAATTTTTTATTATTTTTTATAATCGCGTTTGAAGTGATGAAAACTATTTATTAATTTTTTAGTCTATAGCGAAATATGAAATATTCATTATAATAATATATTATTATTAATTATATATTATACATTATATTACAAGTTTTCGCACTGGGTTATCTCAACGCGTATCAATTATTATACTCAAATTTTTTGTCTCTTCTTTCCGTTTTAACGCTGTTTTTTATTAGCTTGTCGGTGAAAATTACTTCTCGTTTATACGAGACTAAAGTCATTAGTCCTTTCCGACGACGAACAAACGTAGACGAAAACGACGAACTCGGTAGTATTTAAAAATAAAAGGTATGCCGAATTGTTTTTACAATTATTATGTTATTCTCGCCGAAGAGACCCGGACGCTAATTAAGAGATTTATTATTTTTTTTTTTTTTAGAAAAATAAAATGAAAGAAAACACGAACGAAAGAGAAAATCGCGCATACAGGGTGATAAAAATAATATGATGTTTAAACGTTTCATTATTTTTGTAACCTAATATTCCCATCACCCTGTGTGTCATACAGGTACTAAGTTTTAAATCTCATTTCGTATAAAGGTCTTTTAGAAAAGTGTGAATGAAGTTATTACGAAACAAGTCGGAGTAATTGCCATTTTATCGTTCTCCACTTTTTCCCTGTTCTTTTTAATCCACTTACTCCTCAAAGGCTAAATGTTATGAACTTTTCATCCTTTATAGACACTTCATTCTTTACTAGACAATAACAGACGCCCGTCCGACTAATCCATTTTTCTTTGTACTCGCGCTGATAGGTCGTTATTGTAATTTATCGACATCCGACACTGTTGCGTTTGTCATTTAATGGACGGTCAATTTTTTTCCGCTTAAACTAACCAAAAACCAATTGCCCGATACATTACCGTGGTTAACGTTAAGTACCTATAACCTATTAACTATACCTATATCACGCGACAGTTAACTCGCAGTGATCCGTTAAATAATTAAAGAAATTACTTTTGGTTTAATTACAATCATTTAGCAATCCGAAAACACGGAAGTAATAATATAAAACAATTGCAAAATTAAATGTAATATTATTTTTTTATTTCATTTTAGTTTAATAACAATTATATTTATAAATTGAATTTGTTTAAATATGATACTTGACCCAACTATTTGCATAATCATATTATTTTATACTATTATAGACACATTTGCATTTAAATTAAATAAACATTTTTATAAATTGTTACTTCAAATGTAAATTATTAGCTAGGTATTACAATACAAATCATATTAAACAAATAAAGTGTACTTTATAAATAATTATTAATATAAGAAAAATATTTTAAAAGTTTAGATAAGTATATTCTTATAGTGTTAAATGAATGAAAATTTGCATTTATATTAATTTTTACTTAAAATGGTTTTCTTCTGACATTATTTGAATAACAATTATAATTTTATTGTTTGTAAGACAAAATCATATACCTACTCGTACTGTTGTTATTTTATCGTGAATAATTTGCACACCATAAAATTTAAACGGGCTAACCGAAACTTAATTTATCGCGACTGCCGGCTTTCACATAAGACATACCATAAAATTAAGTCAAAAGTTTCTTAAAAGTTCATCATCAAGTATATGTATATACTGTTTTATTCGTCATAGTTAAATTTTTCACCGTGTAAGTATAACATAATTATAAGAAGAAAAAAAGAAGAAATTAATGACGCTATTTGTTTTCATTTTGGTTTATTTTTATTTAGTAATTTGTAACTTTTCTAGATTTCGCGAAAGGTTTATTACTTTTAAAAAGGTTATAATCATAATGAACCATTATAATAAACGAAAACTTTAATAACAAATAAAAAATAAAACAAAAAATATAATAATTTTATAGAAATATCTGTAATATTTTAGAACACGATATTGTAATATATTAGTTTTAATTATAATTACGTATGTGTAAAACATAACATATAATTCTGTAACTGTAACATGTTATAATATTATGCAAATATATTTCCACATAAAACACCTAAAATATAATTTAATATCAACTACTATTGTTCTATTCAACATGAATGCGACTAATTCACTATAGAATCACTAAAGTACAGCTATAATATATTATGTGATGTGTAGTCTGTAAGTGAGTTTTAGTGACTACTTGAGAAAACGACAGTACCTACCTATTATTGGTAGGTACTTGTTTTCACTTAATACATTTTATAAAATATTATAGTAAATTATTCGAACGTATAATCATGAACAGATTATTACAATGTTTTAATATTTCCACATTATATAACATATTGATATAACGCATTTATATATTAAGGTAATATATATATATATATAAATTTTTTTCTAATAAAAAAAGCAATGAATTATTCATTTCAATACCAGAATGGAATAACTATTTTTGATAAATAATTCACTTACATAATTTGTCAATAATTTTTTAAATACTTTTATAAAGTACATGAATTATGAGTACGAATTATGCATTTTGACAAGATTTCTCAAAATAGTATTTATAAGAATTTCGTTTGACATTAAGATAGACAATATTTATTTTTGAAAATTAATTTATTGATTTTTTAAAGAAATATAGAGGATTAATTAAAAATTTATAGCTAATTTAAATGTTTATACTTAGTATTAACAAAGATCAATCGTTTTTAAAAATATTTATGAAGTAAATATGAAAAACAAATTATTATTTTGTCTTACCAGTAGATATTTATGACTATTTTAAAGAATATTAACTTTGCAACTGTGACAAAGAATAGAAAAAAAAAAAATCAAAACAATAAATAAGGATAGAATAATATGAATACTCAAAAATCATTTTTATAACCCATATAGAATATCTTACATTATTACACATAAAGTTGCTCATATATAACAATAAGTTGATAAGAAACAAGTATATCCATTGATTCATAATATATTAATATATTATTCAATATATACTATTTAATTTCAAACTTTTTAAAATTGTCGTATATTACGTATTTTGTATTTATATTTGAAACATTTATCTTATACAGAAAATTTGGTATCCACAAAGATAAGATTGAATATTTTGCAAATTTGTTTGATAAAATATATAATATACATATGATATTACATAAGTACATTATACTTGAAATTCTTATCACGTTATTATAATATACATGTTTTTAATATTAATCACTTTTAATTTAGCGTAGTTTATAATTTTAATAAAAGCAATAATATTATATATTATCAAATAATTTTTAATATAAACTATTATCATAAACAATATAATAATATAATAATAATATTGAAATATGTGTTTACAAACCAGCCAACGTGTGTAAGGATGAAGCGATAAGTGTTTTTTGATCCTTGTAAAAGTGTCCGCTTAGTGAAAAAACACATCCTGCCATCATAAGACATAGGCTGACGCTAACTAAAGGAGTGCACCATCTAAAAACCAAAATATTAAAAATAATAATAATATTTAAAAATCGATTAAACATAAAATATCGATTACTATTTTTCATACAAGCTGTATGATTTCAGATACGTATAAAAAATAATTGTTAAGTAAGGATTCTTATGACGCTCGACTAATACGTATAAGTCGGGTTAATCAAATATTATAATAGTTTTTTACCAGTATAGGCTCTTGTACTTTTTATACGCAAATTATCGACTTGAAAATGGACAAATTAAATTGAAAACTATATTTTATAAAAGATGACTTTTACAATGTTAACATGCAATTTACTGACTTAAAAAGCATGAAATTATATTGAAAACTATTTTTTATACAAGGTGTATAATTTTTAGGTACATACAAAATAATCATTAAACCAGGATTCTATTATGATGCTCGAATATTCAATGTATGAGTCGGGTTAATCAAATATGGCATAATAAGGCTCTTGAATTTTTTCATATACAAATTATCCATTTAAAAATAGATTGAATAATAATAATTTATATTGAAAATTATATTTTATATTAGGTGTATGATTTTTAGGTAAATACAAAAATAATTGTTAAGGCAGGATATTTATAATGCTCATATATTATGTATGAATCAGAAATATCAAATTTTAAGATATTGTTCTATGGGCACATGACCTATGTGATCCTTAATATGCAATTCACCGATTTGAAATATATATAATTATAAATCCACGTACAGTCACAAAAATTATAAGTTATTTTCGGATGAATGTTTTCTAGATACAATACGGTAACGAAATAAACGATCGAACAGTTCGTAAAACGTTACTACACGGTTTGAGGAAAGAAATGTTTCATCGAAATAGTCGATTTGAAACAATTTAATACGCGACAACAGTTTCAAATTAAAAGATCAAATTTCGCCTTCAATTGTTTTCGATACCAAACGATACGTTTTATAAAAATTATTTTTAATTTATTTCGGCAAAATATTGCTGCTTAATGTTTCGTTCAATAAAATTCCACAGACCTAAATAAATACTATCGTACCTTCAGCTGATTGTATAACGATTATTTTCAGAGACAAATAATATTATTTATATACAAAACATTTAACGATTAAATGACAATTAGGGTAGCAAACAGTAAACATTAATAATTAAAATGTTAACGAGAATAAAGATAAGACCTTCAAAGTCGAAGTCAGATAAATTAAAACCACATTTGTTTTATTAATCCAAAATTATATATTTATATAATGTATAATACAAAGTGCCCTTTTCTAAATCTATTTACTACCTCCCTAATTGCAACATCTTCGCAAAAAATTACAATTTTTGAATTATGTTTTTTTTCTAATTATTAAGTTGGCAACACACTATTATATTATATATTTATTACTTTTTTTAAAAAATACGTCAAAAAAATACATAAAATATAAAAACTATAACGTTATGTTTTAGATTTTAAGCGAAGCGTGGAATGTATTGGTGTTTTACAGTTTTTTTTTTTATATCCGAAAATATTTTTTCTGGTAGAAATAATGGTCCGATTACCTCGAATAGGGTATGCTTTCGGTAGCAAATTGAATCTATTAAGTAAGTACTTTACTTAACCTATTTTTTGAATTGTTTAATTGTTTTTCCTTGGGATATAAAAACTATCGAAAATGGTTGAAAAACTGTGGAATTCTTGGAAATTATGATTTTGAAGAAATTTATTTTAAATATTTTATAACTAATGCAAATTTAAATTTACATATTTAAAAATTGTTAGTACTCTCATAGGTAGTCTATATATGTGGTAAAATTTTGGAACGGATTATTAATATTATATATTGTATATTATTTGACTGAATTTCGCTCAGAAGCGTATTTTTTATGTAATATCCTTGTATTTAAATCTTAATTATAATAAACTACTAATTTCTCTGAGGACCGATAGGACGAAAAAGAAATGCCCAGGATCAACTTCATGTTTCTTTATTTTTTAAATTATGGAAAATTTTATGATTGCTAAATTAAAGATTATATTTTTATTAAAATTGTAAAGTGTTGACTTATTTAATTGAAAAATGAAATATTCTCTTTATTGTATTTATTTAAACTATTATAACACAGAATAAAAATTTTATTTAATCAATAATGTAATAATTAGTAATACCTGATAATAAATTGACTAAACGCATTCCATTTATCTATAAATCGACCTATATTATCCATGTTATTTTGTAAATATAATATTAATATACATTTTAATGTAGAGCCATATTATTTTATATATGCATTAAAAACTTGCAATAGTCTAAATAGTTGAATAATAGTATTGAAATTAAATATTATGTATAATTAAAATGAGTAGATAAATATGTGAATTATTATTATTATTATTATTATTATTATTGTTATCATTAAAATTGTAATTAGTCTATATTAGATACTCTCCAACATATCCCAGTTCAGTATGTGATTATTGTGTATCCCTCATGAATCAAGAAACAAACATTACGATTTATAATCACGATATGCTACATGATTCTAATAAAGTGTTTTCATCTTCACGCTGAAATCGATCAATAGTCAATGAAGAACAATTAATTAGAACTTCAAATACACCACAAATGCATAATAAGGTTTTGTCAACTCATGGATTCATAACGTAGAGTTATCATTCAAAGAAGATAACGTAGGGTAGGCAATGTTGACGGAGATAATGATATGATAATAAAAATAATTATATACACGTTGATTGTAAAAATTAAGTAAAAAAAATTAGTACGTATAGAATTAAAGATTAGAATAATAATAATTACATATTTTATAGAATACGTATGCTTTTGTTATTTAAAGGGACCTCCCCAAAAGCTCAAACTATATAATATTGATAAATATCTATCCATAAATACTTAAGTTTATCGTTATGCCCACCTGAAAAATTCCAAAGGGTTTTAATGCATTTTGGAATTCCGTTCTCAATAAAGCACCATATAATATACTGATATACACGTTATATTATATTATATAATGTAAAAACTAATTTTATCACGGCATAATATTGTGTGTTATTATTTATTATTACATACCTACGTAATTTCTTATACAATTTATTTAGGCGTTAAAAATTATTACTGAGCAGGTAATAAAAATTATACTGACTAAAATGTAAAAAAATGTTAATTTATTTTTCAGTAACTTCGAATGAGATTATTCAACCAAAATGTATTAAAAATTAAAACTACGAGAGCCATTAAGGGGCCACCACCGTCCACAGTGAATTTATTTCCTCTTTCGGAATATGGCTAAGCCGTAGGTAAATTATGAACTCCTGAAAAAACGACTCTCTAGTTGAACTTCTAGCAAATTATTTAATTTTACAGAATAATACATTATAATATAATTACTCGTATAATATATACTGTTGATTTTTTTATTTTTATTATTATTAAACAACTTATATTGACATTAGTGTTTTTTCTTGTTTTGATAAAATGTAATTAGTTTTAAATATAACAAATGCTAATTTATTTTTATAACATCGAGAATGTTGATTAGTATTTCAAGTTGCACAAATTTTGAACACACGCTTCCAATGTTATCTCCGTTATTTTTGTAACACAATATTTTGATTAGCCTGTATTTTTAATATATTCATGGTGTATCACGAAAATTTGATATTTTTACTTTGATATTAAACTGAAAAATGTCATTCATAACATTTATACAATTTAAAAAAAAATTAGAATTTTAGCTGTTTATAAAATATTTAATAGATATCAAATATATTATTAATCAATGTTATAAATATTTATATTTAAAATTTAACTATATACCTAAACACCTTTGAATTGTTTTGGGTATATACAAATTTTAGAGCGTTTTAGTATTCAGAAATATGTGTGATTTTAATTAACGGTTAAATATCAATTTTATTTTTATTTATGAAAGTTTAAAACTGTCTGATGATAAAATTTAAAATACGTTTTATGCCTTGCTTCTATATAAAAATATATAAACATGTGCACTCTTAAATATTCACCTAATATTTCTCATTTTCATATTGGCGGTTAAAAAAATTATAATATTGTAATTTATTATTATTATCATAAGTATAATAATAACATCATTATACATAATGTAAAATTATTAAATTAAAAATAAACTATAAAACTAAAATTTTCAAAGTCCATCAATAATATTTTAATTTAATGCTATGCATTAGTAATGATTATTGTAGACTGACAGAGTATAATATACTTTATAATATTATAGTAGTAATTATAATTATAGTAATTAATAAAAAATAATCAATATTTATTATTATGTTTTAATCGAACAATTTCTTTTTATTTTCTGTAAAACTTATTAAAATTATTTTAGGAATCAATAAAAATTCCTAATAAAAATATTTCTCATTCCAATATAATAGGTATGTAATAATTTATAAGCATGTATGTCCCTTTATAGTACTTAGTGATCAATTCAGGATTATTCAAAATTCAAAAGAAAAGAGACAGTCATTTTAAAAATGTATATATTTAAACACAAAATCATTCTCTTTTGAATTTTGGCTTATATTATATAACTAATATACTTATGCATTAATTTTTAAAACTTTAATTTGTTTTATTGAACAATTTTAGCTATTGAATGAAATATTGTGTTGGATTTTCTTTGGCCAAAGTACCTTATCCTGATTTTATTTTTTTATACCAACTGAACATAGTTTTAGAACTTAGCTAAACTATCCTATTAATAATGTTGTCTATACGATTCAATCGTTTTTATTTATAAAATAAAGTCTGTAGTTTTAGACCGAAGCCGAACTATTATCTTGAGGTATGAGGGCCGGTTCTAAGTCGACGTGATTTATCTACCTCTATACCGATATACAATTTGTTCTTGGGAGTAGAAACATTAATGTTATGTACTTATATTATAGCGGTCGGTTTTACAAAATGTAATTTTGATTTTACGTTTTTAAGACGTTCTCGTTGAAAAAATAGAAAACGTCATTACTATAAATAGGTATGTATTTCGATAACGGTATACTAATATTTTCGTTTTTTTTTTTTTTTTTTTTTTACAAGTTACACGATATGCGTTCGTTATCGTTAAAATATTATGGTTCAAATTCAATACGTGTACTTATATTCTCGTTCGTCAATAAGAAAACTTGAGAGTTAAAACATGTTCGTTAAATTTATATATATAGTAGTTAATTTATATTGTCATGCCCACGCATAACACCTATAACAATAACATTAATAATATTATAAATATATATATTACACTTATGATAAATACGAGATATAAATTATAATATTCATTCGGAAAGTTTAGAGAAAATAAAAAAGTAGGTATTTCCGGAGCGAGAATAAATGATGAGCTAGTGGGTTAGGTGTGTTGAAGTACATCAAAATAATGTATATAATATAATATGCATCTTATATGGCATCACGTGCTTGTAAACGTATTATATTATTGATGTGCCAGCTCGCGTAAAGAACTTTGGAGTGGCACAAGTCGCGATTGTATTTTTGTTTTTTGTTTTTCTAAGTATGGCAAACAATGCGTTTGACAGTGAGCATAATATCTCACGTGAATGCAAATAAACATTGAGCTCTCGGGCACGTTCGAGCAGCGATAATATATTATATGATTATCCGTTATCTCGTCGAGTACGTTTCAGTCAAATCAAAAGAAAAATTATACACAATCGATTCGCAATATGTACCTAAATATACTATTTATTTTTTATTATTACCTATATTATTATTAGTATAACATGGATTTATATACGAAAAAACATCACGTAATATATGCTCGTAAAAATATGATATTATACACCAAAAATGGCTTAATAAAATCTAATATATTCCTGCCATTTTTTGTTTCTCCAACTTTTTTAAAATTGTTTCACACATGGTCAAAATATACAACCATTACAGTAATGCCCATAATCTGTTTTTTTTTTTTAATTACCAATAATACAATGACACCGTAAATGGAGCGTTGCTGTTCATTATGGTTCAATTAATTTAAAAATATATTTTTTATAATTTGGATTAAAAATAAACACCATGTGTGTAAAATTGTAAACATGATGACACCACTGATTATGTTCTGTGATAGCACCATTACGCTATCATTTTTATTCGAATTGATAATGATAGTGCCTATTTGCAATAACCTTGTATATTTCAACTAAGGTCTGGTGTATACTGGCCGGGTATAACAACGAAAATGTATATTAAGTTACAAAATGATGCAACACGCCAAAATATTATCTTAAAACTGTGAAATATTAAAATATGGAAAATATGACTATACAATTTTTTTTAAAAAAATCGTTCTTTATGGAACACACCTTTATACACAGTATGATCAATCAGGAGAAATATACAAATTCGTATAGATATCCTAGTCCTAATTGTTATTAATGATTGGCGATCAAATAGCTTATCATGTGCATAAATTATGATTATGATCAGAGTATTATACCGTATAATATTAGGTTAGTATTAGTTTCTGTTTAGTTCGCATTTCATAAAGTTGTCGTTGTGTGATAATATTACGCGTGTTCGAATTAGTTTTAGATAATTAAAAATATGTATTGTATTATTTTGTGCCAAAAACAGTCAACATCGCATATATAAACGACAATATATATTGGAATATAATATCTTGTATGTTATTAATGTTGATATTATTTGTCTCTTGCACGTCGCGCCGTGCGGAATATAAAATACTCGTTTTAAAAATACGAAGTGAAAAATAACGGAAACGAGAATCGTTTGGAACGCGTATGGAATCGGAATGTAAACATTATTCTTATACAATTTGTTTTCTTGGATCCAACTACACATTTACTAAATAATAATGAAAATGCCTTCGAACGTACTTAATTGCTTGAAATTCCTCAAAGCAATTCGTGTTAACGAAATTAATGAATATTTAGATCATTTTTGATAGTTAAATATCATTTCAATTTATCATTTTACCAAAACTTTTAACAATACCGGTTGGTTATACATTGACGATAGGTAACCGTGGTAACGTAAAGGGAAAAAAAACAAATGCGTATGATAAATTATTATAATACAAGATAAGTATATTATTATATTAAACGATAACGACTCGTATGAAAAATTGTTGCAGCACCGCCACGCACAGCTCATAAAACGTATATCCAACTACAGCTAGTATAATAATGGACTAAATTACGGTTGTGTCAAATGGGATTGTTTTTTTCCCCTGAAAGTCTGACGAAAGTACAGAAGTTTTCTCACCAACAATATTTTTCATTTATTCACTATTTCAATACACTAAAGTTTTTCGTTATTCGATCGGTAGATTCTATCGCAGCCCCTATTTTTTAGTTAGCGCCGACACAAAGTGCGCATTACGGATTTTAGAAATATGTTGTGTGCACTAGTAAAAAAGTTTATGCAGTTTATATTTTTCAATGAGAAAAACATCTATATTCTATGATAACAAAAATAATCTTGTCAGTTATATTTTACAAAAAATTAGCCGTTTTTATAAACGCATACGGAAATATTCATGGGCCTATTTAAGGAGAAGCCAGGGGGC
This sequence comes from Eriosoma lanigerum, assembly GCA_013282895.1. NCBI lineage: Eukaryota > Metazoa > Arthropoda > Insecta > Hemiptera > Aphididae > Eriosoma > Eriosoma lanigerum. Next base: position 24,019,773 of record CM023360.1, on the reverse strand, counting down.
TAAGCCCAATTAAATGTGATCACTTTATTGATCACTGTAAAAAGTAATGTAAAATTGATTCCGACTTATTATAAGCGAAAATGACTAGCAAAACATTAATTAAAGAAAAATTAATGGAAATTGGTTGGTCTTATGCATTTTTCAAAAAAATCAGTATTATCAAATTTAAAAAATATGATACGAGTAGCTTTAACTCTCTCTGTATCAACAGCTACTTGCGAAAAATCGTTTTAGACAATGAATAGAGATTAAAGACATGGCTAGAAATCCTATGGATCGACATTGTTTTGATAGCTTGACATTTTTAAATATTGAACATGATATACTAAAAGAAAGTATTTTAAATGAATTCTCGAAAAATCTAGAAAATTAAGATTTTAGTTAAAAATTATTTTAATTTTATATTATTAACTATACATTTTTATTACTATTTGGAGAAAAAGTTTTTATATAGGTACATATTATACTCTAACGATACTATTATATTTTTGTCATTATAAAATGTAGTAAAAAAAAGTTTACTATATCGTAATAACCTGCTGTGCCTATTAAAACTCTAAATGCGCCCAATATTACGATTAGGTTTTTATAACGTAATCGATCATCGCATCGGGAAATTACTATAATAAACGGAATGTTTTTTATTTTCATTTTACTCGAATCAAATCGTTTTAAAAAAATTGAAATTTATAACCGTTATTTATCTACTTCTTCTTGGTTCAAATGCAAGTAGTCCGAATAAACAAAAGCGAGAGACTTAATGTGTTAGCATTTGACACCGTTGCAAATAGTATATATACATATTATATTATACAAGACCCATTTCTAAATGGTATTGTTTCAGGATTTTACTTAACCTGCAGCTCGATCTCGGTTAAATTGTTCCTTGGAGTTGAAAGTTCTATCTACCGTGACATGAAATATATACAACCTAAATATTTCCATATTTGCACTCCTGCCCGTTTGGACGCGCTCAGCATTTTATCACTGTTTACGTATAGTACGTATATAGCGTATATATATATAATTAGACAAATCGCGTCTCGGGATTACATGTGAGATCACTGTTTCTATTATTATTATTTTATCACGCCCCGAATCGCTACAATTTTATAATAATTTAATTTATTTTAAATCCAAATAAAAGCTTCATTTTGTTTAATTTTCTGTAGTTACACACGTAAACACAATATTATTAATTTTATGGTACAAAAAACGAGAGATGCTTACATAATGTAATATGAATCTAAGTAAGTTAACTAATTCTTTGAAACTTAAAAATTAAAATAACTTAATATAGTTAAAAAGTTTAAAACAATTAAATATATTAGTTTTTAAAATTTACATATCATACATACATACATATATATATATATATATTTTAAAATATAAAATTACTTTATAGCTTCAACTTTAATCTTATTTTTTAAGTATTTATAATCTATATTATATATATATATATATATATATATATATTGACAAATTTAAAATTATTAAAACAGAAAAACATTTTACCTAAAAATTAGATAAACAAATTTGTAAACTTAATAATTAACTGAAAAATAATCTTATATTTTGGAAAAATATTAACTTATTAAATCAAAAGTCAATAAAGTTTTAAAATATAACTCATTGTATAACTTACTTTAAATTAACTTAGCTTTAATTCTTTAAAATTACATTCATAAATAAATATACCATAGTGACTGTAAATATTATAACGTATATTTTAAACGCAACATTTTTAGTGATTTTTTCAATGGCATAGAAACAAACAATTAAAACATTATCAAAATATACAGTAAAACTCTGGGCACACAATAATCATTTACTGTTAATCAAGATACAATTATTATCGTACGAACACTAGACATTTATTTTTCCGATAGTATCATATAATATTATTATAATCATAAAACGGAAGTGTCGATTGGCCAATTACCATACTTATTCTATCGGCTTTTACAAAAATAATAATCCAGTAATTATTTTATAAGATGTAAATTCTATTTATGCAATAAATAAATATATTTATTTAAAATCAATCTAAGAAATTGATTTAATCCTCGTAATTACTATAATAATGACATAAATACTTTAAAGATAAACAGCGGATATTTAATTTGCACGCTTATTCAAGTTTATAGTCTTTCCATTTATAAACGTAATCATTTATCACACTATATTTTATAAATTATATTCATTTTACCTGATTTAATTTAAATATAAAATGCACATAAATTAATTATTTAACATTTGTTTCTGAAAACGTTTATATTAAGTTGAATTTTAGTTATAAATTATTTGTTTATTTTATAAATATATTTTTTTAACATTTATGTATAGTATGTCTGAATACAATTGTATCAAAAATATTTTAATCTTAAGCCTTATTCACACGATAATAGTAGTTAGTACTGTCTTACTCGCTTGTATGCTACATTCTATGTTCATTTGAATAGTATACTATTTTTTTAAATAACCAGTAGGTATATAGTTTTCGTTAATAAAACATTGCCTATTTTACGCTCTATTTAACAGCATAGTATTATTGACAACTAATCAGAATTGAGAATATATAAAAAATAAACTATAAACTAACCTAACCTAACCTAACCTAAACGAACCAAACCAAACCTAACCAACAAATTTTGATTTACAATTTTTTTCAATATACTATACTATATAATTCTAATTAATTTTTTTAGATTTGTTTATTTTCTTAAAACGAAAAAATGCAGAGATTTACTATTACTATCGTCCCTTTATTAATAATATAAAAATTACAATAATTTCTAATTCTTATTGTATACTTTCTAATGTATAGTATATAATCATGATGAATAAATTTAAGTATTTTAGACATAGTACTATATTTATTATCATGCAAATAGAACTTTGGTATATTCAATTTGAAAATTGATATATTAGAAACCCAGAAATATATATTTGATAAGTCTTAAGAAAAAAAAAATAAGAAAATTGTTTCCTATAAACAGAAAAAATGTTGTTTAAAATGTTTTGCATTTTTAATTATTATAATACTTAAATCAATACTGATTTAAGAGAAGAAATTGTTTTTTTAATTATAAATTTACAGCTGTATAGGAGTCGAGTAAAATTTAATTAAATAATTACATAATGTATACATTGTTATAATAATATTATGTAATTACCTTATCACATTAATAAATTACATATTTTAAATTCATAAATTAGTATGTACTTATCAGAACATTTTTTTTTTCTAGATAGAATGCAATAATTAAAACTATATATAAATAATATTGTATAATATCAAAATATTATAAGTTGTACATATTTTTTACTGTTTACAATATAATTTTTAAAAAAAATATAAAAAGTATAATTTAAAACATAATATTATTATGCATCAAACAATACATATCAAAAGTTATTTATCATAATATAATATGATATAATAATATGTAATTTGTGATTACAATCTTCTAGAAAATTGTGAAAACTTTTAAGTTTCTTATTACGATCTTATAAATATTTGCAGTTCAACATTTACGTTAAAGTATAATATAACTATCACATTACTTTACAATGTATTATTGTTATTATGTGTCCCGACGCTGCAAGTTTTTATTTTATTTTATAAATAATAATTTAAAAATAAAAAGGAACAACTCTGACATTAATAAAATTAAATATTCTCTCGACTGTTAATGGTTACGCTGGATTTGGCCACAATGTTTTATGTTCTATAATACATTTTTAACTAGAGGTTGTTTAACTATTTAACATGGTGATTGGTACTTGCTAAAACAATATACACCTTATCTAAAATGCATATGCTATACAAAAATAGCATAAAATTAAAATAAAGAAATACCCGTTTCCAAAAACATAAGTGGTTATATAAACATCGATATGAAATAAAACTTTAACTAAGCGTATATAATATATTACGATATAATAAAAATTGACTGTAAATAATAAAATTTAATCCTTATAGCAATACAACGAGAGAAATAAAAGTAAAATGCGTCTTTTGCTATTAAAGTGAAGTCAAAAACACTTTAATTTATATAATTTCATCTGAACTTTTTATATTGAGTATATAGATTATACTATAATCTTTATACGTATATATAAATAAAATTATTTGAATTTCTCAAATTATAATTCATTTAAGTTTGTATATTTTTATTCCTACCAATAAGTATTTTTTACAATTGGTTATTGAAATTGAGGTAAATTAGAATTTAGATATGGTGTAAATAATTTAACTATTTAATAATCGAAACAATAATGGTTTTACTACTTATATTAACTACGTATATTATATTATTATTATACTTAGTTTTTACTAGGATTACATCCAATTTTTATATATTTATAATTTATTGTTTACAAAACGTTTAATTAATAACGAAGAGAAGCAATTCAGTGAATATTTACGTAATTATAGTTATAAATAGTAAGTTTAAAGTTTGAATAAATATAAAATTTACTTTAAATAATAGTTTAAAATCAAATTAATAATTATGTTGTAAATATGTATACGAAATAATTTTAGTGAAAGTTGGTTTGCGAAATTTTAACAACTAAAGATAAAAGAATGTTCGTTTTATGTTAAAAATTATTTTATTGCTCTATAAATACAAAATATATATATAATAATGTAAATTATAATTTCATTGTATGTACATTTATAATGAAATTATATATTTATATATTTTATAAAATACTTTAAAAAACTTTAAGTGTTCTTTAACATCATTTATTACAATTTGCATTCGATTGAATTAGAACTTAGTCAACATTTAAAAACTACCGTTATTTTTAAATCAACTACACTACCACAGCATAAACTACACACGAAAAAAAATATTCTATTTACACCGACTCACTCAAATAAATGATCTAATTAAAAAGAACATAATTCACTGGCATGTTTTAGTTAGGAAGTATGAATTATCATATATTCGTAAATACGCAATATTAGCAATATTCGCATTAAATATTCGCATATTAGCAATTTATAATTGGGGGTTCAGATTTTTTTTAGGATTTTTCATGATCCCGAACCCTCTTACCACATTTTATAATATAAAAAATAAATTGCAAAAAAAATGAAAACAAACATGTTCTACATGCATTATAATGCAAAATCTAAAACAGGTAACAAAATATTATTAATTGCAATTTTGTTATTTTTGTTTTTGGTCATGGAAAGGAATTTAAACCCATTCGACACCCCTTCCGCCCGTAAATACGTCACTTTATATAACATATATATATATATAATATATAAAATTCACGTGTCACAGTGTTTGTCACCAAACTCCTCCAAAACGGCTGAACCGATTGTGATGAAATTTTGTATATACATTCAATAGCTCTGCGAATAGGTTGTTATCTATTTTTTATCTTCCTAATACTAATAAATATTTCATATTAAACAGTAAAATCCTGTAACAGGTGCTGAAACGCACAAGAATGTTACTTCGAAGAACTATTATGCGTATCGGTTGATGATTAGACGTGATCAGGACAACGTTATTCTGCGATGTCGTGAGCTTTGTCAACAATTCATGGTCGACAAGTATGTAAAGATAGAAAGCGAACGATTACGATACTTGCGATTCAATCAACAAAAGCTGAGAATACATTCACTTGCGAGACGCTATTGCCAACAATGCCGATGCCGCTCAAATCGGTAACTCGGTCATTCTGCCATCATCATATATAGGCAGTCCACGTCATATACAAGAATACATATAGGATGCTCTAACTCAGAGGTTCTCAAAGTCAAATAAATCACGGACCCCTACCTAAAGACCTACAGTCTTCAAGGACCCCCGGTTAGGTTGGTTTGGGTTCCAGATGTAATTTTTTGTTTGCTCATCATTATTTTATTTTTCAGAAAACTTGCTTTATTTTGTTTATTTTTAGTTATGTGTAAATTGTGTAAATATATAATTTTTTGTTTTTAATTTTGAAATGATGAAACACCAGAGATAAGAAATATTTGTTTTGATTTGTTTTTGTATCTGGACTTGAAATTAAAAAAATCGTTAATGTACTCAAATATTTTTATTAACATAAAACATCTTGATAAACATATAAACACTATTAATGTGAAGAATGCATTTGTTTCTTACACTTAATAATTTCCGACGTTTTGGGAACAATTGTTGAAATTTTCAACCTCAATGCTGGTTCAACGTTCTTCAGTCGATTTCTCTTTACACCATTTATGTTACAAAGTATAGAAAATGTCTGTTCACACAAATAAGTCGTACAAAACGGCACAAATTGTTTGAGGGCTTTTGTTTGCTAAATCTGTGAATGCCTCACCATCAAACCGCCACTGGCTTCGCGGACCCCCTAGTATGGGCTCACGGACCTCTGGGGGTCCGCGGACCACACTTTGAGAAACTCTGCTCTAACTTACGTACGCGAATATGGACGGCCATGTTTATTTATTACGTTAACATGTAATCCCAAATGGCCGGAGATTACATCTTTACTGTTGCCTGGTCAAAATGCAATACATCGTCATGATATTACAGCACGTGTGTTCAGACAAAAATTAAAGTCTTTAATAAATTTTATTACAAAATTACATATATTTGGTCCCACACGTTGCTGGATGTATTCCGTTGAATGGCAAAAGCGGGGATTACCTCATGCCCATATTTTGGTTTGGTTAATCGATAAAATACGCCCTGAAGAAATCGACAATATAATTTCTGCAGAAATTCCAGATCCGTCTACTGATCGAATGCTATTTGATGTCTGTTTGCGGCCTAGATTTGAGCACATCATGTTTTTCACACGGGCAATTATATGTGGCGTGTTCTCGAGTGGGAAAGCCATCCAGTTTGTTTGTGTTGGCGAAAATTGGAATAACAAAAAATATTGTACACTCTATTGCATTAAGGGATTGATATAATTTTCTAGTAATATTGTCATAATTATAGATATGTATTTAATTTTAAAAAATCAATTTTAATAAATTATCAACAAAATTAATATTTGATATTCTGTAATTTATACATTACGTCACCGTTGACAGTGATCCATAACTGCTTCACTTATATACCATATCCTTACATATTTACAATAAGTAAGTTATTTTTTTCTAGAAAAATATTCTTTAAAATGAATTATATGACAAGACAACGTTTATCGGGTCAGCTAGTATATATATATATATATATATATAACAGTGTTTTCCAAATTTTTCTTCTAACGAACTCCATAAACGTTTCAGAGAAGAAAAATGTCTACGTGTCCCATAATAAAAATAAAATTAATAATAATAATAATAATTGTATAATTATATTTTTTAAAATAAATGTACATATTTTTATTATGTAAAATTAAATGAATGAATACAGATATTTGTAAAATATATTATAATAGGTTATTAAAAAAAAAAAAACCAGTGTAATAGATTGATAATGTAAAAATGTAATGTTTTTTCGATACCAAATTAGGTTTTTTTAAATTACTATTATCATTAAAAAAAGTATCAAAAGCATTAAAATTGTTTTGAATATTTCTATATACCTAGTATTGTATAAACTCAACGAGAATAACAGCAAAAAAAATTCTTTAAAATTCCTTTTCAAATTAGAATCTCAAGGTACATTAATTACTTAGCTTTCTTGTATCATCATTATAAATTATTCTTAATATTTTCCAGTATGATACGAATATTACATTTTAGTATTTATATTAAATTCTTACTTTTTTTTTTTTATTATTATTTATTTAATTAAAATTAAAATTATAATCCATATTATTATGGATTCGTAAAATGATAGTTAGTACTTTAGTAGGTACTACAAAATAGTATATTATGTAGATTGTTGTTAATTATTGTAAATTTACAGGTTAGTTTATTGCATATCCAATTGTATCAATTTAAAAATTTGTTTAATGATATGAAAAATAATAGATTTAAAAATTATACTTAATATAATAATTCTAAGTTTTTATCCTACGATAAATCAATAACGTTTCAATGTATGTTTAGTTGAAATATAGACTTACTTTTATAAAATCAAATAATTGAAATAAATAAACGATTAATACGTGTATATTATAAAGAAACAGAAAAATTATTACATTTAATCTATAACTTTTAACTTATAAAACTTAGGTAGTTGTTTTCATTGCAATTTAGTTATGATTTATGGTCAACTCGACTTCAACTTTAAAATATTTTCAAGATAAAATCACAGTAATTCGTTTATGATTTGTTCGAAATAAAAGTTCATTCAACTACATGAGTAATAATTTTTATCCTCAAATCTAATTTTTAATACAGGTTTTTATAAATATAAAAATTGCAAAGCTTATTTTATAAGTACTTTCTTGGTTTATAAGTTATTTTCATTCAACTGAAACAATAATAATTCTGAGGATAATGCAAATTTCCGTATGCATATTATTATGAAGAATCAAATTATTTTTATAAATCAAACACTTAAGAAAAATAAAAAATCTTAAATAGGAATAAAGAAATATTATTATTATAAAAATAAATGAAATATTCAGTTAGTTCTTCTGGAAAAATGAAAAGTGATTTTAAATTTAATTCACTAAAAAATTATTATTAAAATTATTTATTCAAAATATTATTAGCGAATATTTTGAATAAATTGTTGTGTATTTTTATTATATTACTTTGAATAGTAAACGTTTAATTAAAAACTGATACTATAATTGATTACCTACCTACGTTAATTTATTAATTATGGTTTTCATAATACTATACTTATATTTCTTAGAAATTATAATTATTATGAACGTAGATGTTTTTTTTAGGTACTTAATTTCTGTTAACGTCTGTAGATTAGATAAAAGCAAAGAATTTCAAAGGACATATTTAGATTTTGTATATTTTTCAGTACCTACCAAAAGTGAATTATTCTGTAACTTGTAACAGATAACAGAGATCACCTGTTACACGAACTTCTCTTCAATTAGATATTTTAAGTAATTTAATTTTTAATATTTATATTGAAAATATATAAAACAGTAAAAGTAAAATATAATTTAATACCAATTTTTGTAACAATAGTTGATATTACGATATTTGCTGTAGGTCGAATCATGTAATTGAGCGTGAACAGATTTTATCCAAGTTTGTTTCCATTGCAATGCGCAATAAATTCGAAAATTCCGAGTACCTTGCTGCAGTGTAAATATGTAGGTATTTTATTCCACACGGTTAGATTTATTATTTTACAAATTTATCGTAAAAAATTAAATTTATAAGATGATTTTTATTTTTATTTTTAATTGAGTTCCTAATTAACTATTAAAATATATTATAAGTAGGCTAGAGGACTATTTGCATAATTATTTATTTTATACAGTTATAAAAACTGCAACTAAGCAAAATTTTAGTTCGTTTTATGTTTGAACGAAGTAAAATATTTTATTTTTCATATAAATGTATATTTTGGGTTTAATTTATTTTTAGTACATATTTTTAATTTTGTAGACTTTTCTTTGCATATTTTATGAATTAAAAAAACTACTTAATAAATTAATAAAAAGAAGAAGAATAATCTTCATAAAAAGTTTAGGTAATAATATAGCATTATTTTATAAGTTTTTATTTAAACATTAAGGAAAATTTAGTAAATAATTATGTAACAAATATAGTAAAAATTATACATTATGCATATTTTCGCGTTTATAAGTGTATAATAAATACTATCATATTTCATAATTTTTTATAGGTATAAACAAGTCCTCTATACGACTATACCCCATCGTTTCTCAATACTTTATCACGACCTCCAAAATAGGTAAAAAGTAAAGGCACGTCACTTCACGACCACCTTAAAATAAATACTGATTTGAAACAAGTTATTTTATTTACCAGTTACAAAATAATTATTATTAATTATTAACAAAGCAAATAACTATTATGCTTTTATTATTTCTGACTAAACTAATCTAACCTTAATAAGGGTTGGTGACCTCTTGATTGAGAAGAGCTTCTTACAGTAGCTTCTCTACACTAATTATGAGTTGACAAATTAACTAAAGACATTTAATTTTATTAGGTATTTTTTTATACAATTTTCATTACAGTTTATAAATACAATGTCAATTTGTTTTTGGTTATTGTTATGAATATTGAATCACATAAGAAATACGTAATAAATAAATAATTAAAATTACACATATTTTAACAACAATATATACTTAGATACAAATTTAATCCGTTTAAAGTGTTTGTTTGTAAATATAAGACGGTGTAAGCGTTCTATATATTCTATTATTCATGTATATTTAATTCTCGACAATAAATGTCGTATCTAACTTCTACAATTACACAAACAAAAACTCATTTAATTCAATGCTTTATAAATACAATTCATTTTAATAATATACACTCATACATATATATTTATCATCTGAAGGAAATATTTTATTTTATACTACTTTCTAAAATTATATCAACTATATAATAATAATAATAATTTCTTTATTAAATTATCAAATTAAGAATCAAAATATTAAAGTAATAATATTATGAAATTTAATGTGTGCCATAAACATGTATCACTATAACAGTATAAAAATTAAATATAAACTCAAATTATTTTAAATTTCCTAATAGAAATAAAGAAATATATATTATAATATAATTACATTCCTCAAATAAAAATATTTTATTTTATACATTGAATTATTATAATATATATATATTAATACTATGATCTGACAACTATTTACCTAAATGTTTCACTTTTAGAGTTAATGCCTCTAGATAGGTAATTGAAATTTGCTTTTAACATAAAATAAAAACGTATTTGTACCAATTGTTCAAAAACTGTGAAAGGTATTCAACTTAATTATTGCCTCGTATTTAATATTATGAAAGTGTTTTGAAAATTTAAATACAAACGTATAAGTACTCATATAATGTAATGTCCCTGACTTATTACAATGGCTATCACTTTTATACGTTCTAAATTATATATAAATATCGCAAGTTACGCTGCGCTGTAGGAAAACATATTTATATTGGCACTATATAGAGCCGAACAAAGTATAAAAAAAACCTGTTTACATATTTCATAATTAAAAAACTAGTTTATCTTTTACCGTGTTGGCCATTATATGTTTTGCAGTGATAAACGAGAGATAATAATGTTATTATAACGTGATTACCATCTTTTTGCTATGAGTGAAACGTTCAACATAAAACTTTGTTTGAAGTTTAAACCCTCAAAAATCATATGAAATATTCAAACGTTATAGTTGTTGTCTGTTGTCATTCATAAATCATAAACAACCCGAGTGGTCACAACTAGAAACAATATATTAGAATTTACTGATGCAGTAATGTGCAATCTAATATATAAACTGGAATCTGAATCGTATTTCAATATTTGATTAAATTTAAGTGATGTGATGAATCCTAATACATATAGATTATTCGAACTGAAACGGAACCAAACTAAATAAAAATTTTCCGAACCAAAATTGGACCGCACATTTCAATTAAAGTACGAATTCGAACCAAACTGAACTAATGTAATCAAAAATTTTAAATTAAGAAAAATCCATAATTTGAAATAAATTATCAGGATAAAAGTTCAGTTCGAAAATTTGTAATAACAAGTTCGGTTCGGTTCGAATTTCAAACTATTCATCACATCACTATTAAATTTCCTTTTGAACTTTTGAAATTACTATTTTAGTATCTTAATATAGCAATTTATAGATATCAAGTATTATAGTCACAATCAAGGGAGAGTGCTTGATACCCCAAATTTCCAAATTAGCACGCCCAGAATCTATATATATATATATGTTGAAAAAGCTGAATAATTGTCTATATTGGATTTTAATAAATAATTATTATACTTTTCAGGGCTTCAGCACATCTGCTATATATATCTCATATATATCCAGAGACAATAATTGTATTGTTAATCATCTTTGACATCCAAATATGTATTAATGTTGAGCAACAAAATAATAAAACGATCTACAACCCAAAGAAAACGTATTTTCTTGGTGAACAAACAGCATCTCATCTCGTACGACGAACGGTAATCTGTTGAATTTGAAATTAGTAAGGCGTGTAATAACCATATTGATAATATAAAGCAATTATAATTGTCAACTTGGTTTTTGGTATCTGCCATGGGCTGATTACAGAGAGATTTCGTTATTTTGGGTGGAATTGGCATGTAACTGTTCTAAAATAATAACATCGAGCAAACCAACTAACAAACGGTCCCAATTACGTAACGCCGGAACAACATCACTATTATGCGATTGTTTGATCGGCAGACGAGGCCGCGGGAAATGCTCAAATAATTGATAACGATATTATGTGGGTACCTGATAATAATGATGATAATAATAATATGCGTCTAAATTATTATTTGACGAACCAAATAATTGTTTATACAGACAATGTTATCCGTTTGGGTAATCGTACTCGCATATTACGTATTATAATAATATTTTATTATTATTATTATTATTATTATTATTCTATCTACGATGCTCTGAAAACGGGTTGAAACACCGTTTTGGTGAGACACGCATAAACAACGTTTTGGGTATTATGTAATATTATTATAACAAACGCAAAGAGTACCAAAAATCACAAGTTGACGTCATATTACGGAAACAATATGTTGAAACGTGTCGAGAGGTGATGCAGCACCCCGACGTAATCCTACAGGTACACGTGCGTGCTCGTCAAAACCAATCCGATTATACCGACCCGATTGGCCGTAGCGAAATCCGTTTTATACCTGGTATACGGTATATCACACTGTACACTATAGGGTGATCCATTGCAGAAATTCACATTGAAAATTGCTCGTACTTATATCATTGTCGTCGAAATCGTTTTCGCAACACGAATTTCTGATCACTCTGTATGTGCAATTCGAATTTAATCTCAAATGTCAATCTCTCGACGTCTGCCACCATGCCATTAATATTATATTATACGCGAAAACATTGTTTACGAAGTCACCGTGTGTTTTTCACCTTTTCAGATTATCTTGGCCCGAAAGTAATTAAACAACGAGATTTGATCCGTCGCAGTCGAATAGTTAGAATATAAGATATTATACTCGTATATTTATATTAATATGTATAATAATCGTAATATTATAATTTTCTACTTCGTACTTTTATAGTGTATAAAAATATAATAATTCACGAAGACCAATAAAGTTGAGAAAATTAAAAATTTAGAAAAAGACGTTTGTAAATCGTCGACGATATTGACATAAGCAATTCGATTTTATTATAGTATGGCTTTAAACTTTAACAATGATAACTTATAATGTTTTTACACTATATAATCGGTAAGTTAAAGTATTATTAAAGGATAATAAACTTTTGCCAAATTTTTCTAAATGAGTGATGATTAAAGGCTAACAAACTATCATATTTCCAATTGAATATCGCTTACCAAGCGATTAAATGCAACATTATCTGATTATGAATAAAACAATACTTTGACGTTTGGTCTAGTTAAGAGAAATTTACATAACATTATATTTCCAATAATATAGATATCAAATATATTAAATATTATTATACAAAGTAAATAGTTTTATTAATATTTTTAAATTAATAAAAAAAAGTATTATAAATTTATCTTTTAGAATATTACAATATTGACCTATTTTCCGGGGTATTTTCATAAATATATTTGTTTTAATTAGTTTTTTTTCCATATAATATGAACATAATATTATTATGATTTATTGATTAACTATGGAGATTATTAAATCATTCAAAATGTGTTTATTATGTGAAGATATACTAGGTAATCAGAATTTTGTGTTACAAAAATAAAAATGATAACATTAAAAACATATGCAGTTCTCATTACTTTTATAACATGGAATGTTGATTACCCTGTAAACTAAATATCGAACTAAAAATATTTTCAAAGTATAATTTATAAAAATAAATAAAAACATAGATTATGTATAGTTATTAAATAATATTTATCACCAAAAACACTGCGTATTATTTTAGTTCTAAATTTGAAAAGAGTTCGTTATAAAGTTTAAACTAAAAGTATGTATAAAGACTTGTAAAACTCGAAGAACATAAACTTATTTCAGTGAGTAAATATGATATAAATGCGTACGTGTGTGCATTATACCACGGTTGTTGGAGTAGATAACTTAATCGTGGTATATATACCACTGATCGACAATACACGAGACCGTATTCTACTATTTGCTAGCTACTATAGTAATATAATAATATATAAAGTAAATGACCGGCAACGACAATGGCTGCAGCAGTACGATTTCTCGTAGAAAATCCGGATAATACTTCCGGAAAATAGAAAAAGGGACTATAATAAATGACATAACACTAACTCATTTCGGTCTGATTTTCTGGAAATCTTAAAAGGGACGAGGAACGATATTATTTTAATTATGTTTGTGACCGCTACTGCAGTAGGCAGTCCATTAAAATCAAATTCATCCGGCACCTTATTAAATGTCACACGGAAATTCACTATACATTTTCATATACTGTATTATACACCCGACGTGCACTTTCTCCCCGACTATTCATTCATATTTATTTTACTGAGGCTTTAAAAAAAGCACAGCCCATAAAATGGGAGATCACATCCGTGGCGAGACTATTGTTTCCTTCGAAGCTCATCCGGCATTTTAAGCAACCACCTTCTTTGTTTGACAGAACGCCCGACGCTTAGGGAGTAGCGAAATATACAGATAATAATAAAAAAAATCAAAAGAAATAAATCAAAAGAAAAAAAGAATAAGGTAAATGTAAATATAATGATTTCAAATATAAGTTGCTTGGAAAAAATCACGAAGTAAAAACAGTAATGCCCCTTTCTGTTGGCCCAGTGAACTATCAAATTGGATTCGCCACGAGAAATTATTGTATGCGGTTTGTCGTAGAATAAAAATCAAGTTATTTTCCAATTACAGATGTGAATTTTCTATGTTCGAGTAATAAGACTGGGACGGTTTACCCGCTAGCATTACCCCTCACTATTTCTTATCCACAGTATACCCTAACACACATTTTTTTTTATATTCGACAGCCAGTTAAAACATTTAACAAAAATAACCTAAACAGTCAAAACAGTTACGTTTGTAGTTTGTTTAATAAAAATCTACATTGTTATTTCTTTCATTCCTTTACTCATTTTATCCTTTTGAATAAAGTTGCCCGAACAATATACTCAGCCAACAAGAAAGGTCTTCTAGTACAATTTAAATGTATTTTTCTAGTTAATTTTTAATTATATTCCTATTATATTGTAAATGAAAAAATCTAAAAATATTTAAACACAAAAGGCATCATTTTTATTGGTTGATGGTTATGTATATTTTATAATTTATTAATAGTAAACCTAGCTATAATACCGTTATATTGTATACAACTATTATTTTATTCGTAATTTTTATGATTTATCTAATTATTAAACTTGTATATATATATATATATATATATATATATATATATATACAGAGTGTCCCAGTAACTACGTTACAGAGTTGTACAAGGTGAAAATACGATATATTGGTAATTTTAACTCAGGGAACCTTAATGTAGCCTACTGAAGTTTTATTTTAGTACAACAATAAAAATTTCCACCTACGCTCTTTGCGCATGCTAAATATGATTTTTCTTGGTTTTAATAAATAGAAAATTCCAAAACTTTGAATATTTGGGCGGAAAATTTTATTATTATGCTAAAGCAAAGCTTTAATTTACTATTTTTAGGTTTCCGGACATAAAACTATAAAAATATTGATAAAAAAATAAAACTTCAATAGGCTATATTAAGGTTCCCAGACTTGAAACCACCAAAATATCATATTTTCACCCTGTACAACCCTGTAACGTAGTGACTGGAACACCCTGTATATAAATTGTTATGCGTTTTGATAATTAAATTTTTTAAATATATTTTTCGTTAAAGGTATAAAAACATAATACTTTTTATAGTTTTTATTAACATATTTACTAATATTAGGCATTGTAAACAGTTATAATTTAAATAAAAAATAAAAAATATATAGATTTAATATGATGATTAAAACATTTTTAATATTATAATAATAGTATTATATAGATAAACTTTTTTTTTTACTTTTGTTGATTAAATTTCCCCAACAGAAATAAATATGTATTTATTATTTTATACGTATAAATCCAATTTTGTTCGGTAACATAATTATTATAATAATTACAGAAGTTAATTATTTATACAATTTACAAATAATCGATTACAAACATTAAACATAAATTATTTTAGTTTAGTATTCTCATTATGGGACCACATAGACCACACACAAATATATTTGAAAAAATAACACCTAACGGAAAAAAAAAATATAAATCTGAGTATAGAAATAATTGTTATAGATTTAAAAGTTAAATGATAAACAAACTAACACATTAAAAATTATTTTACAACTTTTACTATTTTTTTATTTATCCGGATTTATATTTAATAAACATTTATAACACATAATTCCATAAAATATAAATGGTTTTGTACTCAAAATAAAAAAAACGAATTGTATTAAATTTTATTGGTTAGTATGAAAATAAAGTGTAAGCTAATTTATAATAAAAATTAAAACATTACTAACGAATAACTTTTAAATGATTTACTATTGATTTTTACAGTTTTTTTTTTCAAAAAATACACTAAAAAATACTAAAATAAATAAAATAGTTATTCAAAAAAAATTTAAATAATCAAATGTTAAAAAGAAAACATATATTTACATGATTTTGAAACACGCTAAAATTGTCACGATATTATATATACTTGCAGATTTTTAGTCACTGATAATGTATCATTGCAAGATCTGAGTTTCAATAAAGAGCAACAATCGTACAATCTGTACGTAATGTATACTATAAATAATAATAATAATGTATACTATATAGTACGTTTAGCTCGACAACAAATTCAAAATCGGAACTTAAATCGGAATCCCAACACGTTTGCACAGCGAAAATATTCGATAAATAGTGTTTTGTTTGTTTCAACATTAACGTCAATGTATTCAATAAAATTACAATAGTCTAAAAGCCATATAACAAAATCCAGGCAAGCCCCAGAGGTTAACCAGAGTACTAATGTTTATAATGGTATCAAGGAAATTCCTATGGACACACTTTATAGAGAAACTTCGACGATTATATCTACGCAAGGATGTACACTGTAACTCGAGTTTAAATCCACACCAAGGTCTACGAGGAAGAGGCAAAGTTTAGATACGTGATAAAATTTGTGTTCCCACTCGCACTCCGACGTAGTATTGTTGATTTGTAGTCGTTGGACGCGACCCATTACCCGGTTAGAAATTAGTTACCATCAACTCGACATGTCGTTTATTTGGATAATTTTAATTTATTATCTACCTACCCACCCACAGCACAATAGTTCTCGTATATAATGTCAATGTTTTATGCTAAAAATTGCGTTAATTACTTTAGATTTTCATAAAATTATAAATCTTAAAGGGTCTTATCAGTTAAGTAATTTAGGTATCGCATAACACGTAATAACTGAGTATTAAGTAATACAAATGATGTCAATAGTATATATTATTTAACTTTATAAGGATATATATTTAAATAACATAATATAATGGTATACTATAATTATTCATTGTATTGATTAATGGAGTAAAAGCATCCTCTTTTCATTAATTTATTCCTTTTATTTAAGAAATAAACTTACCTCATTTTGGCAACAAACGATTGTGTGAAATAAAAATCCGAGTCAACACCGATGTCTTCCTTGGCCAAATCCAAATCCCAGTCACTAGTATACCGTATGTATTTACACGATAGAGATCGAAAATCTAAAAATTATTAACATCATTAATTAACTTTTTTAATATTTTATATTATAAAAAATAATAAATAATAAGTACATAATAAACTATATTTTAACTTATTTTTTATAATTATACAAATAATATATTAAGTTAGATAATAAATCTCTAATATCGTTGTTAGGTGTAATAGGTACTAAAAACATTTAAATCGAAGTGTTTGTGATATTTCCAATTGAATAATATTTGTTTTGAGTTCATAAATCAGACTAAGAAATTCCTACGAAACATAAAAAAAAGTCCCAAGCAATAGCATTTAATCAAGATAAGTAATGGGGGCAGCTAAAAACAATATATATTATTATAATACTCAATTATATATTACCACGTCGAATTTAAATTATCTTTATTGCATTAATTCAATATATACTTTTTGTTGAGCCGACATTAATTAATAAGGAGGTTCCATCTGGTCATTTATTAAACATGATTGACAATAAATGTTAGTCGCACTATAATATTTAGGTATTGTACAATAATAATACGTTGCACTCGGTATAATTAAATTTTTTGTTTAACAGCGGTGAAGTTATAAGTAGTTAGGTTTTAAATTAATCATCATTAAGTTAAATTATATCTATCTGGCAAATACAATTTAAAAAATAACAATTACTTTAAAATTTTTAAAAGTAAATGAAATAAAGTACAATATAATTTGTTAGTAATATGGCAAAATAACAACATATTAAGTAAGACTGTTTAATACTCATTTTCATAAAACTAATATCAATGCATAATTAAATCTAAGATATTTGAATATTTACATTTTTTAAAACAAGGTACTTTTAGTATATACTTATATGTTTTTCATTCTTTCTTTTACATTATTCATAAAAAAAATATTAAATTGTATGTAAAAAATCTAATATAAAAATGAAATTTAAAAACTTTCTTTTTTTACATCTACTTGAAATGTTAAATAAGATTCAGATTAATATAAAGAATTACTTTGATATGTGTAATAAAAATGTGATGTTTTATAAAAAACATTTAAAAAATTGCTATCATATTAAGTCCAATTCAGTGATGAATCAACATACAATTCTAAAAATATTGTTATGAGAAAAATATGTCATTTAATAAGCTCAACAAATTATCAATTTATTATCTAAAAATTTAATACTATATTCCATTTCTTCTCTAACTCGCTTCCTTCAACAACACGGTACCCGTATATATAAAACCAACAAAGAAGCATAAGAAGTTTGTGTTCTCTAGTACGCCAATCTTGTGGAATTATTCCCGGTGGCACCATTTTTTTTCCATTTCCCTTCCATCTTGTCTGACCTAATCTTTTTCGCCGATCCGTAAGATTTCGGAACCCAGAAACAAATTGTCTGTCCCTCTGGAACGCGGGAGAATTTATTATCAAGCTGACACTATACGATTCTACAAAACGAAGCGTTCAGTAATATTTATATAAATCACGCTTTCTCATAAAATCTGATATTGACTGTATGAATTTCTTGACTGTGTGAAAACAAATCAATGGTTCTATTTGTGAATTATGAACAAATAATAATAATATTAATATTTATTAAATAAATACCCGACTCCATCATGAGGTAAGAGTAATACATAATAATGAGATAAAAAAGAAACAAAATAAAGTTCACACAAAAGTTCGTACTCATTGTTAGCATATACATAACAAAAAGAGAATATTAATTATTTAAGCTACAAATACGTGATTTTAATATAGAACATACCGGACAATTAGAGAAATAATCACTAGTGGAATAATTTAATGCAAAAGGATGATTATTTTTGAAATCATAATAGGGTATATTTTCATGCCAATTTTCTGTAAATTTTCAGGACATAGTTTAGAAATTTTATTAAAATGATCTATATATTTATAATTCGTTCAGACAAAATGTTATAATATGACTGACAAAATTAGTTTTATATGCATAAAAAAGAAGAAAACTTCTCTACGCCTTTTCATGCTTATTAATTAGATACAATTGATTAAAATTCCATAAAACCTTATCATTATTCTAATGATGATCTAAAAAGTGCACAATACAATATTTTAAAGCATAATATAAATCATTAAATTCATAGCAAATACGTTTGATGAAACCTAAAACATGAAGACTTTTACCATAAATCATTTCTATATTATAAGCATATGGTAATAAAATTCAGTAAATTTTTAAAAAGAATAAAAACTTCAAAGTAAATGTTTTTTTTACAAAGTATGTATACAGTTCTACATAATAACCTAACCACTTTAAAAAATACGAATATCCATTAAATAAATAATAGTTTGTTTTCGTACGTGCTATGAAAAACACTTTTTAATTTCGGCAAAAATGTGTATTTTTAATTTTTATCGTTTGTATAATAATTTTAAACATAAATAATATACAAACCCATGATGAATACTGATCATCCGTAATACGAAATATCAATTTGGTAATCTTATCATCTCAGAACAAATTTATCACACAGTCATACTGTAGATACTGATTATATTTTTCTTATTAAAATACAAATTTATATCATATACCTACGTAATATATAATATGACATAATAAAATAAATATTACAAATTCTAAAAAAAAAACTATCTTCAACAGAAGTTATATTAAAATATATATAATAGCTGCAGTGTAACTCGCTTTTGGAATAAAACGTTATAAAAAAAATAAAAACGATTACGGATTTCAAGGTCGAACGCATCGTAAAAATGTAATACTATTAGTTAGATATTTAATTTGAGATGAGTTTTCATTATTATTATTTATTTCACCGTCGAAAAATACGATTTGGTTATTTTCATGGATTTCCCAGCCGCAGCGATGCGAGAATGTACACAGTAGACTGAGTAGAAACAATTCGTTAGTGTTCCGATTAATATTTACACAATCGAGGACTTTGGGTGGGCCCGATACAATATACCAGAGTACGAAAAAATCACTTAGACATTAAATTTAAACAATTGGTAATAATAAAATAATAAATTGTCGGTGAAACGGAATTTTTAATGGCAAAATAATTGGGACAGTGAGCGCAATGTGTACACGCTGTACACCTGTACAATATTCCAAAAGCCGTTTGTTTGTTTCCAATTCATTCGCAAGAACAAAAGGATAAATCGGATAATTTTAGTTCTTTCTGTTCTTTACATAATTGACATATTTGCTAAACGTGATTTGAACAAATACGAATCATATCTCTGCCGATGGCCACACACAGTTTGTTTTCAATTATAACGTTTTTATTTTTATCCGTTTCTTGAGACAACAAAATATAATCCATGCAAACAATAAGGGGAGGATATGATAAGAGAATAGAAAAATACACACAAATACATATATTTTTACTCTAACGAGAAATATTCTGACCGAGATACTAACATAATTTGAAATGTGATCTTAAAATATTTTTATTTGGGATGTGAAAATAAATAATAATATAGACAATAAAACAATTATACAAATTTTTATTTTTATTTTAAAAAAATATCATAGTCGAGTTCTTGACGGATCAACTGGCCATTATTTTGACTTTCCGTAAACTGTCAAATTAGTTAAAAAATTGCATTCAAATATTAAATAATGCCAAATATATTTCTAAATAGTTTTTTTACGAAACAAAAATTTACAATAAATTATATTGAATTAAATGTTTGAATAACACACAATGTTCAACAAATTATTAGTAAAGTTAGGGATTGGTTCAAATAATTAATTTAAAACTATTCTAGAGACCTATTAAATTTATCATTATTTATACTATAGTATAATTATATAATTGTGCATATTATTGTATACATTAGTACATTACATATGACGTGTATTAGTTTAATACATAAATACTTATATAGAAAATTGTATCATTTTACTTTTAGAACAAAACCTATATCTAAATTTAATATATATATATATACATTTAACGTCAAATAATCAAATATTTTATTCTTATTAATCATACTTGATTGAACAACAAATGCGTTAACAATATTTAGTGCACTCATTTAGAAATTATTATCTACGAGCTATGGAATATATTAAAAATGCCAAAGTATGAGAAACAAACGTATTCGGCAAATTCGACTTTAAACGATTTTCATTTCTTAGTTTTAATAGTTGTTTCTAACTCTGAGATAATCCAAATTTAATAAATTAATGTGAACTAATACTATAATAGAGAATAACATAAGCATAACTTTACAAAGAATATGAAATTGAAATTGTCGTATCTCAAACAAATAATGTATTTCCAAAATAAAATTTTTCGATAAAATATTGTGTCGGTAATCGGTAAATATATATGTCATAACTTTTTAAAAAATGTTTAATTTATAGATAAGTTTGATCTTATAGATTAGATCTTAAATTTTTATTAGATATTTCTATTTTTATATTATTATTCATCTTTTAATGTACGCAGAATATAATTTATTAAAAGCTAACTAAGTCGCATTTGGTAGTTATAAGTTCCAAGATACAATGCCAGTCGAACTAAGTTTTGATAATTAATTATTTTTATATTATCTAAT
This sequence comes from Eriosoma lanigerum, assembly GCA_013282895.1. NCBI lineage: Eukaryota > Metazoa > Arthropoda > Insecta > Hemiptera > Aphididae > Eriosoma > Eriosoma lanigerum. Next base: position 23,997,354 of record CM023360.1, on the reverse strand, counting down.
TTCTAGATCTTTCCTTTGAAACTTTGAAATTTAAAATATACAATGAGGAATAACTTTATAAAAAGAGATAATGGAAGCAAATTCCATAGAAAAAGTAGATTATAAAATATTTATAAAATAAAAATATCGAATAATATAATATGTACAAGTCTCGATTATTTTAAATTAAACTTTGAAAATAATTTAAAAACAATAATAGGAATTTCATTTTATATTTTATGCCTATTTTATTTTTGTTTTCAAAATATCACTTGAAATTAAATATGAACTTTAAATAATTATAATTACCTAAATATAATATTGCCTATTGATATAGTATAGTAAATCATATTTTTTTGCGTTTAAATATAATTTTTTAGATAAACGATATTTTTATTTTCATATCAAGATAATATGTCGTTATAGAAACACAAGTGTCTTTTTATCAAATCCATTTCAAAGATTTTTAACCAAAAGAGAAATAAAGCGTCAACAAACATCATACTGATGGGTTTACTCAATAGGAAAACATGTAGAATACATTATTTGTATATATATATAAATATATTATATCTGCATTTTTCTTAGATAGAATAAAGAGACCTCAAAATTGTGATTGAAAATATTTATATTATTTTTTAAAAGAACGTAAATTCAAACAAAATAACAAAAGCATATGTTCTATATTTTATGTAAAGGAAAATAAATTTCAATCTACATATTAAATAAATTATCTTAATAATTTTATTTATTCGTCAATAATACCTACAATAATTATAAACCTTCAGTCCGTTATAACTATATTAATAAACGTATGTAAAACATGAAAAATATAAATCATTATTATAAATTAGTTAACATTTATAAAAAAAAAAAATCGTGCAAATTACATATAGACAATTTTCAATAAATAGTAATTATTTTTATTTTACTATAATTTATTAAATTGTTTTAAATATTTTAATGTACAATCGTCATTTCATATTCAATAAACCATTTACTTATTTAAAACTGAATTCAATAAATTGCTTTTTTTAAAACTAAAATAATAAAATATAAAAGTTTATATTTATAGTTTTTTCTCTACTTTTAAATTTAATTATAAAACTAAAGTAATATAGTAATACTTAAGTACATTAATTTCATTAATAGATATATTATCTACCGGAATTGGTATTATATCTGATCCAGGGTCTGATTAATGTTGTAAATCTTCAACCAAAGTCAGTCTTGATCTTTTCAGATTACAATTTAAGAATGGATTAACATACTCATAAGTCACAGTTAATAGTAAAATATTAGCTCAAATGGATTTTCGTCAAAATATTTAATACACACGAAATGAACTATTTGGGTTACTCAAAAAGCGTAAAGTAGCCGTATATTTTATATTGCAATACCAGAGTTTTAATTAAACTCACAGATTATATACGACAGCATTAGACGGCTATACACTTAAGATATATATTTAAGATTTATTGAAACAATTTCATTCAATCATGACTTAGTAGTGAAGTCAAATAAGATTATAATTGTTCATTAAACAATTATTTTAATTGAACAAAATCAATTATAAAAATAATTAATTTTTATATTTATCTAAAACTCAAACGAACTAAACAAAAATATATACAAATAACAAAAAACTAAGACGATAATTTAATGATTGAACAGTTATAACTACATTAAATTGTAAACATTTTTTGAATAACTTTTTATGTTTATAAATTTCAAACTATAATAGCATATAAAAATCGTTAGATATAATATTGCATATTGCACAAAATTTGATATGTATCAAAAATTGTAAATGACAATTTAATTTTAACTAATTCGCGTGCATATGTGAAATATTTTATATAATATAAAATGTATTACCTATGTAAAATACTACTATGATGGTATTACTTTAACTTTAAATACGTGTATATTATGAAACATTTAATTTTAATAATATAATTCATATATTTGTTTTTAATACATTTGAATTAAATATCATTGTCTATATGAAACTTAAAATTATAAACAAATTTCAAATATTATTAATTATTAAATTTGGAACCTACATAATGTTTATATATATATATTATATAGGTATTATTATAGTTCATATGTCTATATTAATTTAATAACATTCATGGTGATATTACTAAACATTTAAACTTTTGGATTTACTGTGTATAATCACGTATATTAGATCACGCACGATGCACCTAGAAAACTGTACAACTATAGCATAAATTAAAATTGTTATAGGTAATATATAATTTCGGATAATAAAATTTAGTTTCAAATTTTATTGTTAAGAGAAATTCCACAGGAAATTTTCCAAAGTATTTAATGTCTAAAAATCGTATTTAATAGACATTTTAATTTATGCTTATAATCAACATTAAAATAACTCACTAGTTAAGTAATAAATACACTTTACATAATAAAATTTATTAAATTTAATAAATATTTTTTACAAATAGTTATAAACAGCACTAGAGAAAATAAATGATTATCTAAACGAATAATTAAATAGATTATGTAACTGCTGCAGGTATTGTGGTCTCTAAATTATATACAAAACATTATAATATAACTTTTGGCTATTTATTTTTAATTTTGTATTAATATTTTTAATGTGGCTAATTTCTCAATGTTTAGTTAAACACTTTGTGTATTATTTTTACGTTAATAATTCGTTTTTAATTTCTACGAGATAAGCTGTTGATATTTTCGAAACGTATAAATGCATTAAATAGTATGAAAACGTTACATACAAATGACGTATCTTCCCATATACCGTTATAACCCTCTCATTACATAATATGACAAAGAAGAACGAAATTCGCGTTGATCGGTACCATTGAAAATCAATGTTCATTCTTACACTTCTACATAAAATCTACTATAAAGCGATATTTCGTTTTTTATTATTATTATGAAATCATATTTCATTACTTTAACCACGTTATAATTAAAAACTCAAGACAGATAAAAATGGACGAAATTTTTTTTTCTTAATTATAATAGTGATGGATGAGAATAAGAGAAAAATACAAGAAACTGCAAATACAGAAGTAAAGAAAACGACTGTTGGTCTGTTGTATGTGTGTGTACGTATGACGGATTTGTCTGTGTTCGTTTTGACAGCGACTGATACGACTGGGAAGATTAGCGGGTCTGGTTTTCATTTAAGTCTGTTTAATGAGACACCGGAAAGGAGAAAAGGGGAAAGGTTTCTTGTAGACTACTCAGTAGATTTCCTTGGGTGGTACCGTGTATTATGCTTTTCATTAAAACCTCGGTGCGAAAATAAAAGCTTCCGGCCCGACCAGGATTAGGCTATCACATAAACAACGGCATACAAAAAAGTAACACGTCTTCGGGGTGACCGAAAATATTAAATTTATCAGTGCTCGGAGATTTCGTTGTATTTACCGGATTTAGTATTATACGATTATGCCAAACTAAAAAAAAAAAAAAATGTTTAAATAAATGAACGAAGTGTAAAAACTATTTTCTTCTACTGACTCGGTTACGACCGAGAATGCGCTCGAAATTAAGCTCCGACTATATTGTAAACAAAAACAAAAACAATAACATCGTGTCGACCAATTTTATATTTCGAGTTACAAGTTATGTCTTAACACAAATTTATTAGTAGTTTTACAAATTTTAAATTAGGTTTATTTTTATTAATTGATTTATTGCAAAGACGTCCGTATGAAGAGGAGTAGAACAGTTACCCTCCCACCCCCTTAACTTTTTCCGTATGAAATATCATAATCATTATGTAATATTAAATAAACAATTTTTAATTATTTTTAAATTCCTAAATTAACTATACCTATATATGAAAGGAAACATTTTACAAACCATAATTTTTCCCTAATCGGATAATGAAACTAAACATTTGGTAAATGAAAATATTTTGCCCCTCTACAAATTTCTGAGGAAACCCTTGATTGATTGATTTCTTGACTATATATAAATAAATATTATGTGGTTCTATTATTTTAAAGTATTTTTAAAAATTAAATAGTTAATTTAATTTTTAAACAGTATAAAGCAAAAATACAAAAGTTTTAAGCATCTTATTCTGTAATTATTAAACATAATTTATAAATTATTGTTTCATAAAACGTCTTGCACAGTAATTTTCAAAACGACGTCTCATCTTTAAGAAACTTTACAAGTATATCCTTTAAAATTACTTAAATCCTATAAAGCTTATTCTGTTCATTATACAAGTTCTTAACTTTTTATTTGATTAATTTCATTTTACCAAATAACTATAATTTGTGTTGAATAATGAAAAAGTCCCTATAGTATTTTTATTAAAATCACGAAGATATTACCTTGCATCCGACAAACTCATACCTTTTACAATAATACAATATATTTAACATTATGATATATTCAATAGTTATAATAAACATATTGATTGATAGTTTTAACATTTAAAGACTTGGAAAATAAATTAATTTAGCGTAACAAGATGGAGATCGAACATAAAATGGCCCAGAGGAAGATCCGGACAACATTGGGCTGATAGATTCAAGAAACATTTCAAAATGATTGGGGTAGATAACGCACAGGAAGTGCCAATAGATAGGGAGAAGTGGAGGTACGTAGTTGTTGCGTCGATAGACCTTAATGGTCACTAAGATGTCTGTGTTAATAACGATATAATATATTATGTAACTATTATACTGCACAAAGGTTGTTGAATTACTGAATGGAAATACTGATTCATTCGGTCATAAGTAATAGATATTTGTTTAATCATTTTTAATTGTATGTTTTATTGGCAGTAATTTATACGTGACGTATAATAATTCATTTTTTATTCGTTGAAATAAAAAACTAGATATTATCGAGTATAATAATATATTGTATAAGCAAATGAAATATTAAAAACTTATAATACTTGCCTCATAATAATTTATACGTGTTCTTATCGTGACTCGTCGTCGAAAGGTAATATGATTAACTCCTCCTGTACGAGCAATCCATTTATTGGAATATTATGTATGGCAAAAAAGGGTATTTAATATTGAATTAACTACTTAGTTACGCGTCATACAAAAAGGGTTATCACTCGAAGTCTTGAACGAATATTCGTTAAACATTCTGCACTCGACCTCCAAACTATACGTACGCGTTATATAATTATGCTTACCAGGGTTTACTTAAATTTCATATATACCTACAATATATAAATATATATATAATAGATATAATATGTGCACATATAGACGTGTGGTTACATTTGATATCACCGGTTTATACCGGAGTTATAAGTCTTTGTACAATATTGCATTATATATACGCTCGTTGTTGATTTATTCGTGTGTTTGTCAATAACATTGTATGAAAGAATGAAATGTCATAGTAATAATTGGTTATACTTTTAGACCTTAATCGCGGTTTATACCTCTCACCCAAGACAATGCTTTCTATAATATTACACTCTCTGAAAAGTCCTCATTTCTCACTAGGTTTTTATCAACAACCATTGTATTACCTAGCTACAATCATACTGTATATTGTAATATTATTATAGCGCTTTAAACAAACCGTTGAAGATTTAAAATAACAGATACGCACGAACAATATAAAACCGACACTGTATAAATTAATACAAGTACGTTCGTTTAAGCAAACATCACATATGTAAATAAGTTTGTACTTTATATAAGCGCTATATAACACGCAGTTTTAATTACCTAATGATATATACCCATAAATAATATATATTGACATAAGCTATTCTTTAGGTGTCGCTGAACATTAATTTTCAATAATATTTGTTTTTTAAATAATTATTTTAAAGGGTATTTGTTATTTTTTCAAAAAACCTATACGCATACATTCATATCGATAACCCTATCACTAGTAAACTAATTTTGATCGTTATCGTGTGTGTGTTTCAAATACAACGACGAATGTGGATTTTTTTTAAAATGTAATTTATATAAACATTAAAAACCTATTTAAAACTCGAATGGAGAATTTAACTATCGTCTAAACAGGACAGTAAACGTTTCGTCAAACAATGTACCTAATATAAAACCGTTTCGGCGGATCAGTAATGTGTACGTATATAATTTTATGCGATACACTAAACATTTGTCACAAAGCTTTTTTGGTCGGTAGTAAAAGTCAATGTAAATAATCCGCCGAATAGAGTCATTTGGGAATGCATAATTATTATTATTACTCTATTACAGACGTAGATGGAAGTTTGGACGAGACGGAAGATAAATCTGTGCATCGGCCATACGCCGCTGAATGTGTATTCATCAAGCTTAACGAAGGTCGACATGCAAATCAGTATCGTTCGGTGTGTGCTGTTTTTGTTGTGTTTGAATGCAAACGAAAAACGTATTCGAACAAACGAAGTGTCCGAACCGATAATTTTATGACTGACGTAATATAGCGCATTATTTATGTCATAAAATACGTAGGTATAGGTTTGCATGGATAAACGGTTGAAAATACAGATTAATAAAAATTTGAACGAAACGACAACGCATCGCATGATAAATATGAGACTTTCTTTTAGAATATAATTTGTTTTTGTTTTCAAAACGATTGCTTGCATTTCATTTTAATCATATTTTCTCGAATACTGTTTGACCGTTATTATATTAAGGCTGTCCAGAATAATCATTCTTCGCGTATGTACGTAGTTCGTAGATATTTTTTATAAATGTTTGCGTAGGTTCATGTTTGCGCATGAAATAAAAGGATTTTCGATATCGAATATAATACGTTTGGTAAGTACTATTAGAGCGCATTGGCTAGATTTTAATCTATGTATGATAAATTATTCTATATTGATCTATATCAAAAAAAACAATAAATATAATTATATATAAAAACAATAAATCTATTTCATTTCAATAAAATAGTACGCAAATATTACGAAAAATGTAAAATAAAATTCATATTTCACACGTCTTCTGTTCAAATTTATATTAAGTGTACGAGGTACATATTGGAAATTGGTAAATAGGAATAATTATAAAAACAATGAGTATAGTATATATGTATACATTAACCAAAAACGAAACTAATTTTTTCAATCAATCTTGAAAAACATATTTATTTGACAAAAATTTAGTATGTACACATGCACTGCCTAAATAGTTTGGTTAGTCAGTAGATTATGTGTTTATTTTAAAGTTTGTTAAAAGAAGGTTACATGTCTAGATAAAACTTTGTCGACAAGAAGGTAAATCGAACTCTTAGTATATACTCTAATACAAACCGCAAGCTATTCAGACACAAAGATTGCCTAATTTAATAATAACCTCTAGATAATGTGTTTACGAATTTAATGTGAAAACACTTAAATGACCTAAAATAACCCACTTCTCACAAAATAAGGCTTAAAAGGCAAAATGAAATGTTTGTTTGAATAGTTCCACGTGTATTTTAAACACATAACAGGTACACCATACGTAAAATAAAAGAAAAACAGAAAATGATAAATACAACGAAAGGTATAAATAATTATTATTAAGAATAATAAATAAAAATAAAATTTGATCATGTATTATTGTCAATTTAAATAAATATAATATTAAGTATACAATTTGTATTAATTCCTTCTTTTTAAAGTCATAAAAAACTAATCATCTTTATATTGTTAAATATATTAGTATTGTATTAAATGATTATTAAATATATCTAACTAAAAAGAAAAATTTTAATTATATTAATTTTCTGTAATAATTGTCAATAAATATATTGTAAAAACAAAATTCTTACAATTTAAATCATTTTAGTATATCAAAATTTGATTTGATTTTTTTCTAATCAGTCAAGTTATTAAAGCACGTCATAAATGTTTACAAATATTAACCAGAGAAAAAAATTGTGGTTTCACGCAATAATGCCATCGATGTGGTATTAGAGAGAGAAAAAGTTGGCCTGAGGTTAACCGATTCAATGACAAACTCGTTAAAAACTAATCTTGTCAACCAGAAGAATAAGAAAAGTTATGTATTTATAGTGATTTTAGTGACACCAGTTTAAGACATGTTTTTGAAGCTTCCTGATAGTACCTACCACTCACTTTTTGTTAAAAATTATTGGATATTTGTAAAAGTTTCTCTGGATTAAAATGTTCGTAAACCCAAAACAAATAAATATTAAATTCCCATCTATATACACTGAAAATATAATTACTGTAGTATAAAATTGATTGACCGAAAACCACAATGTTTAATCGAATTTTATTGTTGAAATAAACAGAAGCAAATTACAAAAACATATCCAAATTATGATGGCAGTCGTATATTTAAAATATGAAAAACATATTACGTGAGGTACTTAGTAGGCCAGTACATACTGTTGGAAGGATAATATTATAATAAATTTTATTATCATTAAATTCTTTTAATTACAAATAACGCTTTGTAATGATTTTACATTAAATAATAAAATTAAAATAGTATTTAGATAAACTAAGATGGAAAGTGATTTTTTATAAATTTACCATACACCTACGTTAATTAGCTAAAAATCAATCGTTTGTCCTTTAAATAATTCGTTCATAATCATAAATGTTAAACCACAGTAAATATAATCTTCATTATTATGTCAAAATACGTTGTTTACTTGTTGCAGTTTTGTGTTATACTCTCGTTCAAATATTTTAATTAAATCGTTTGATCAAAATTATCATTTATTGTGTATAGATACATTTGGTAAATAATTTTAAATACCTTACTAAAAATACGATCAGAATCATAATGCAGTTATATCGGTAACATCTAGAAACAAAATAAAACATACTGTCCTATAAATGGGATTTATATTACAGTAAGGAAAAATACGCGAAATAACCTACCTGTTATTACTAAACTTAATTTTAAATACCTATATAAAACCCGCTGTTTATTGTATACCGAGTTATTATATATCATAATATTTTATTATTGGTTGCCGGCTTAAGTATACATTACATGATTATTTTTTTTTTCTCTTTTTCTTTGATCCGATATCTACAGAACCCTTTCCAAATGTCCTTTCATTCAATTAGAAAGTATATGTGGTCGGTTTTTTTTTTTATACACATATAACTGAATAAAAATATATCGTCTATTATATATTTATATAATCCCAAAGATCTGCCGTAATCTTTATTGTACACTTGATTCTGACTGATTAAACGCCCACGCAATATCATACAAACCTTTTGACATTTTTCACAATTCCACAAAGCTAAACTGAACCTAAACAATAATTATAATTCGTCACGCCGCCGTTGAGAGTTTCCAGCAAGTTGCGGTGACGTGATTAAATGGCTCCTAGTAGCATTTTCATCTCGTAATTTTTTTTGTATTTTTAATTGTTCCGAGTTTCTCCTGGTCTCTCGTTTTGTTATTATTTATAACGTTTTATACATTATTATTATTTTTTTTTTTTTTTTTTTACATCCTTGACGTTTAGCTGTTATTATTATTGAAAAAAAAAAAAAATGTAGCCGTTTGGTCGCGACAGTTCAGAAAACAAAATATCTCTTCTGCGTCGCAATGGAAGTTGAATAAATCAAAATGCTGAATATAATATATATTTTTGCATACGTATATCAAGCGCAGTCCGTAGACGGTATAAAAGCCATCGTAAATTGTTTTTAATGCGTGTGGTTTTGAATAATATTCATTTATATAAATGTATCATAATAGTGAGTTTAATAGTTTTATCAAATTCATATTATGAAAAAATATTAATTATAAATACAAACAATAGTGTATGATTTGACAATAATCGATAAGAATGTACGATTTTATTTCATTTCATTTTTAATCAAATATTTACGATCGTATTTTAAATTTCTATTTTATTATTTGTTTGGCTTATTCATGATCCGTCTCGACTTTTGAGGAAAACGAATTCTTTTCACGGATAAACGTATCAATATAATATTTTAAACGTGAATGTATAGAGGTTGATCAAATATTATGTCACATAAATAATGAACAGTTTGTGTAAAATACGAATTCTGATCAGCCTGTAAAACACAACTGATTTCGATCATTATGACGGACTTTAACAATCAGCTACTTTCCGTCAACAGTTAAAACTATAAGTATTAGTCATTTTTTATAAATAAAACTTTTCCATTACAAGATTAATCGCTCCAGGAGAGTATAATAATAATATGTAACTACACCACTGAGATAATACATATTAAATAATGTGATATAATAATGGCTTTTTTTTTTAAAAAAATATTTGAGGAAAATATAAATTTTGTATTTTCCCCTCGGTAAAGTGGCGACGCAGCCGTCAAATATAATATACACAAGGATTTCGCTATAATATATATAAACGTGGCAACGCCGTCACCGACGACAGCAATTATAATAATATTTTCATCTCCGTCACCGTTTCTTTTCGTTTCCGATGGGAAATCGAAAACGAAGTCTACTTATGAATTTAACAATTCACGCGTGCAATAAAATTTAATATAATTCAGAGACATTCGAATTGCCCGTTACAAAAATATTTATGCAGTTATTTATCAACTGAGTTTTGTACAAAATATGATAATCTGAGTATTGCGACGGTCAACCCAATCGATTTTGTGTGTGAGGTTTTACACCCGTACTATTGAGTTTTCGAACATTTGGTTCCTGGTCGTATCGAATTTTTCGAATAGAATTAAATATCCTTATCTAATATTAATTTCATTTCGTGTAGAGATAATGTAATTATAACTTAAACTAATAATCTTAGTAGCATTCGCGTATTATACATATACTTAAAGCATATGGGATATATCGTATTATTATTTGATTAACATTTATTGTCTTGTAAATTACATTTTAAAATAAAATAATAAACACCTAGTAACTATTTAAATATAAATTTAGCAAAGTTTCTAGATACTATACCTAAGTATTATAATAAAATGCCCAAAATAATAGAATTCAAATATAAATATATATTTTTAATAATTTGGATATTTTCCCGACATACTGAGATATAATAATATAAAATATGATAGAAATGATACTCGATAATTTAATTTAATTTTAATCATTTTTAGCCAACATAAATCATAAATAGATTACATTTAATAATTAAATTAAAAATAAACCAAAGTTGTAATACAAATATACATTTTTTGTTCAATGTCGAAAATATAATTTTTTAAAGTATTATTTCGTATACACATACCTATATTGAATTTCGAACCGTAAGTCTTAATTAATTAATATTTATTAAAACTAGAAGAAAATAAATGTGTTATAATATAGCAGGTCATATTGGTTCTAATAAACAATAATAGACATTTCAATATGCAATGCATGACTGTTTTAAATTTGAATAATTATCACTACTCTGCCATAACTCCTAGACGTCTAAACACAAGAATGCATATACTTGTCATCTACTTGTACACCTTTTATTGTTATTAGCTGTTAATGGATAGTTAAAATTTTGGTTGTATGACTACCACCACTATAATGATATAAACAGCTTCGACTATGTATACAAGTACGAGTGGTAAATTTTACATAATCTATAATTCAATATTTTTATTTGATATTTTATTTAAAATTCATTAGATTTTTGTTCGTAAATTTTGAATAATTAAATTTTACATCACTCACAAAGATACGTGATGTTCATGCAAAATTGTTTATTTTAGTTTTCAACTAGTTTATTTTGTTTATTTTTAGCTTTAAATTGCTCAATTATTACAGATCAAGTTTAAAAAAAAAAAAAAATGTTTTACTGATACAAATTTTATGTACATAGATCAATCTACAAATTTACGTACAATCTAACATAAAAATTATATTTTTTTTTTTTAATCAAATTAATATGTATACGTTTTTCTAAAGAAAAACGGATAATATTTTACTTGCCCAAACCACGAATTTGTTTATATTATAAATGGTAATATTAACAATTCAAATGGGTTATGTATTGTGTATATAGTAGATAGGTAAAATTTGTTGCGATGGAATTCACAGATTTCTTATCGGTAAATAACTATCGTGGACGGAATTCACATAGCCCCAAATATTTCAGCTGTCAGAGTAACTAAAGTATCGTAAATTATATTTTGTATTTTGTGGTTACCTAATGAAATATTCGAAAACTGCTGGATATCTTTGAACTATATATGTTATAAAATATCAAATACCTTTAAAATAATTTATTTAATTTAAACAATAGTATGATAAAAATCAAATATGCAACAACAATTAAATCTTCAAACGTAACGTTAAAAATAGCTCTGTGAACAGTACAACTGAAAATCGTAATTAAAAAAAGGTTTTTGTATTTTAGCAATGAAATTAAATATATTAATTTTTTTCAAATATACAAATTCTATGAATCTTCATTAGGTATCTAACTAGTAATTATAATTTCAATTAAAATTTTAATTTATAATCGTATACTTGTATATAAAAGGGGAACTTATATGGCTATATATTTATGGGTACATTCAAAAGTTACCTTTTAATTTTATTTTTTCTATTGCTTTTCCAACTAAACCACTATTATGAAAACGTATACTGGTATTTCGAAATAGAATACACATTTTATTGAAAAGCCAAACAAACATTACAAACACAATGATATTACAATTACATGGTATTATAACTCATCCTATTCAGAGAAAAGTATGTAACAAAAGCAAAAAGTTACTGAGATACTTGTACGTACCTACTTTAAAATTAAAACGAAAGTATTAAAAAACGATAAGTCTATGAATATAAGCAAAAAATTAAAATATTATATTGTTTTTATTGTATTGAATTTCCAAATAAATTTTGTAATAACATAACTGTTCTTACCAAGTTTGATAGAAATTATTTACAGTGTAATTTAATTAAAATATGCCATTAATAAAAAAACAATATAATTAAATACAAATTTCAGTCTATTATTAGCCATAATAATATGTACTTATATAATATATAAGATTTATACAATTTTAAGATATTTTACGTATTTGTAACAAAATATAAAATGTTTGTTCATTTCATACAAAATATCGTTAATAATTCATTTTGGTAGTAATTGTTTTCATGCTTATCTAAAAGTACCGGAAAAAATCTATAAAAATACATTTTGTTGATAAGTTTATAAGTGTATATCACACATCGAATAACATTTATATATACATACATTATATGGTATATATAGAGAATAAATGTATTTTAATATCGTATTATAAAACGTTAAAGACGAAACTTGATAGCAAAATTTCTGATACTATTCAGAATATATCGATTTTCTTTTTTTATTGCCGAAACTCCTTCAGTTCCGTGTAAAATTTTCGTTTGGAACGTTTTATTCTATCTACCATGCAAATGTGCTCGATAAAAAAACGTTTAAAATAACAGCATAACACAATCAATCTCAACGTCGTGTTCTATCGCTATGCGAAAATGTATACATATAATAACCAAAAGAGTAAAATATACAAAAAATGTCTGTATATATATTTTTTTTCGTCAAAAAAGTCACTTAGAGTCTTATCAAAATACACCGAGAGACAATGTAATGAACTTAAAGAGAGTTTGACACGATTATGTAATATACTATAAATACAGGTACGTAAAATGGTTAGTGAAAACTGCGAATGGACGGCGACAAGTGAGGAGACTATAGAAAAGAAAAGGTGGTAAAAAAATGGAAAACATGATTACATTTCATCGGAGCGCCGCCATCGTGTTCGATAAGAGAGCAGTGTTTCGTCGTTACTCTTCACACACATTTTACCTTGTGAAAATGGATATACACTACGGTATTTGTGTGTGTGTGTGTGTGTGTGTGTGTGTTGTAATGTAAGTTTTTAGCGTAAAAAGCACTTCGGTAAACTTGTTATCCGGCCCATCTCGGTTTATTACTTTGACGTCAAGCCTTGCACACTCTCAATTATGTCCTGCAAGAAGGTAGGTTAGGTATATATTAGATAATGTATAGTGTTTGAGCGGTAGTTGAATGGTTTAATAGACTATATACGCGTTTCAGGTACCTTGTACCCGGTATGTGGGTGGTTAATAACCTTATCGCCGTCACCCAACCACGAGTGGCGTGAAATCCATTTAGTATGGATGCGTGTCGCGAGCTCCCAAACTCGCATACCTCGTCTCTTTGTCGCGCTGTCCGTTTTCCTTTGACAATACCAAAACCTGACACGAATTGTTTGCCGCACATTATTCGCCTATATTATTATATAATATATACAAAGCCAATTACTATATGTACGTACACAACACGAACTATTATTATACTATAGAGTAGTAGTTTCGCTGCGGCTTTCATATATCAAAAGTCTGAATCTATCGATATCACTAAACCACTGAACGGCGTTTGTGAGTAAATTATAAATAATAACTAAACTAATATTATGTCTTGTGATTATAAATACCAAATATTCTATTATTACATACGAAATTTTATCATAATATAATGTAACGAATTGTTATTGAATTCTTTGGATTTGACAATAGTATATTATAATAAGTGTCAACCCGATTAAGATTTCAAAAAAATAATAATGCAACAAACAATAATAAATAAATCATTAAATACACCACCGCGGAAAACTTGTTATTATTAGTATAGACACTATAGATAATATATCATAAGATATTATCTATACAAAACATAATTTTTTTTATTCGAACAAAATTTAGAAATAATTTATAAAATAATAAAAATATTTTAGATTCTGAGCGAAACGAAGAATGTATTGGTTTTACAAACATGTATAAAAACACTTTTTTGGGTACAAATAATGGTCCGATTACCACAAGTAGGGTAAATTTTCGATAGCAAATCGCGTCTAGTTGGTACTTTATTTAGCTCATTTTTCGAATTTCTCAAAAGTTTTTCCTTGGGAGGAGAAAAACTACAAAAAAATGGCGGAAAATCGGCAAAATTACAGTTTCTGTTATTTAAAATTTTTTAACTTCATGATAACTAATTGAGTTTTGATCGTAGGGACTTGAAAATTTTTTTGAGTAGTTACATATGTAATATACAAATGAGGTAAAATTTTGGAATTAATTATTAATATATTATATTGTAATATATTGAGTTTCGCTCAAAATCGTATTTCTAATGCAATATCATTGCATTCAAATCTTAGTATAATAAACTACTAATTTCTCCGAGGATCGAAAGGACGAAGGAGAAACGTCCACAATCGACTTTTTAATTATTGTTTCAATATAAACATAATTCCTTTGTTATGATTATAATATTAAAACATAACAAATTAATTTTAAAAAACTTATTTATTCCTTACTTAGACATTTAGTAAAATTATCTTATCGCAGAATATTATTCGTCAACGTTAAATTTATACTTTTCAAAAAAATGTATAGGTAGTAAAATATATTTATAACTATACTTATAAGTTATTTTTTAATCACTCTGTATCAATTTTAAAATTAATAAAATATTAAGTTGAATGAATTACAGATAAATAATTTTCAACTTACTATATTATATAGTTATTATTATATATTATTATATAATATATTATTATATTAGTTGAGCAATTATTTATTATACATCATATTATAATAATTAGTGTTTAAAATTATAAATGTATTATTTACAAAAAAAAATTATATATATATTTATATTTTTTAAATTTAAATAAATACATTTGATGTAAAATTGTTATTTTAATAGTTATACATTTATCATTAATCCATTTCTACCAAAAAAAAATATAAAGCGAATTTAACATGTACATAATAAATTCTGATCCTCGGATGCAAATTTAGCCTAATAAGAGTTATAATTAATTATTTTCAACAAAAAGCAATATCAATTGGATTATAAGTATAGTCTATAAAGTAAATTTGTAAAATAAATATTAAATAAAACTTTAAATATAGAAATAATAGTATAGGATTAAAAACAATCAAATGTACTTATTTATCATTATTCAATTATAATTAACATTAAACACTTTGTGTTTAGAAATAATGAATTAATGTGTGATAACCGTAGTAATAATTAAAATTAACACCTATATATATAATTGTTATAATTAGTCACATATTTTAACGAAATGTGAATCTTTTTTACTGATTAGTATCGTATGCAATCATGCGTTGTAAAGTATTTAATATAAATCGAAATATTTTCAATAATCAAAACCATATCTATACATTATATCAACGTATAGGATTCAACACATATATATAGATATTTAACGGATAATGTTTACATTTATATATTATACAGTTAAACATATTACATTTTGTTTGAATAGATAAACATCAAAGAAAAACGTTTTAAACATAAATAAATATTAATAATAATGCAATGTAAATATTTGTATGTGATATTGATTGTCTACATAATATAATATTAGATTGGTTTATTCGTGTTTTCTGTTAAAATTTAATAATATCCGTAAATATTTTACGTATAAATATTTAAAAATTAAAACAATTTCCATTTTGTTATTTCCTTTTTAATCGGAATAAGTTCATACGAATTATAATTGATAACTATAAATTTGTATTAATTTTAAGCAATTTTGCATTATTTAATTTTTTATTTCGACCACAAAAACCGGTTTTTGCTCACCAAAAGTTGAATATGATTTGAGATTTGCGAACGATTTTTGCGAACTTTAATTTTATACAAAAAAACATTTCGTAAAAACGCTCTTCAAAATTGCTACAATAATGGATGTAAAACACGTCCAAAGTAAATAAATAACCATACCAACACGGAATTTTTGAATTTATTTTATATTTTTTTTTCTACTCGAAAAAGCATCTCCTGAATTAATTCAATTATTTCACCGAAATAATAGATACACGTGCTCTTATTCGTAACTCTCTGAGTGACGACTACAATTCTGTCACAATACGTGATTATTCAATATTATTGGCTATTTATTGTATCACGATTTTGTTTTATGTTTCTTTACCTCCGTTTGACGTATTTTTTTGTACGTAGATTATATGAAGCCCTATTTTATAGCAACATCAATTTTGAGCTTTAACTAAATATTTATTACATTTATTGTAGAGAAACGTTAAAAAAATATTTCCGCCGTTTGCACATTAATAATTTAATTAAACAAAGCTTACAATGATCTTTGTATTATATTGTTATTAAACTATCATCACTTATAAGTATATACAATTTATATATATATATATATCAAACCAAAACCATTTTGATTTTAATATATTTTTCATTAAACATATCATAAAATATTCATGAATATTCAAATTTAAAAAAAAAAATATTTTACATATTTTATAACTGCGTTTATTTTAATATATTTCTCACTAATACTATTATTTATGTATGCTAATTAAATGTCATATATTATAATAATTAATTAATCTCATTATTGCTAAATTATGTCTCAGGACGGTATATTCGTTTAGTTAAATGATTATGACTATGCGGTAGTAGTTGTTATTCCAGTAATTGATAATCCAATTAAATAATTTATAGCAACGCACAAGGATCAATCTATACAATATATATCTTTCTCATAAGAAAATACATTTAAAAGTTGATAAAACAAATAACTCAGTAACTACATTTTTAATGATTAAAATCTATACTATAACTATCTAAAACGTATGAATCGGTTGGACGTACGACATTACTATAATAATCTTCCAGCGAGTACCTATCTTACAAAAAATAACAGATTTTTCCAGTAATTAGTGCTCAATAAATACATAATAAATTACTTACAAAGGTATAGTATACCTTCGTTTTGAATTGTTAATAAATATTAAGTATTTTTTTTTTTTTTTTTTTAGTTATTAAATTAAAAAGAAACGCATTCAAATAATTATTATAATATTAATGATTTGGATATTAATTACGCGCAGTACTTACGAAATAATCATAATATATTCCGTTATTGTAAATAAATTGTTATTTTATTTCCGATAATAACTTTTATACACATGAAAATAATGAATTGAACTTTTAATTATGCGCGAGGGTTCGATTAAAACGTAGCGTAAAATCGCTATCCGAAATTCGCCAGCGCGTCGTTTTGGCGTTTTATTCCCCCGTGAAAATTTAACGCGAAAGTAAACGATGAATATTAAACGATTTAGCGTGTTTCTGGTATTTAAATTTAATACACAAAGAGCTGACCGCCGCCGACTGATCAAAATTCTTTGCATATCCTCTTTTTGGTCTCCCCAAAGCGTCCGCAATAAATCCAGAACGTCAACCCGTCGTTGCCCTTATCCCGCTACACCTACAGCACGACTTTTTTTCTTTTTTTTTTTCGGCGTGTATACAATATAATATATTTTATAAATACTCGACTTTTATTATATTGTGTGCGGCAGCCAGGAGATCCCCTTTAAAAAGCTCTCTCTAACGCATAATAATTGCGGTAACATTTTCAACACGCGCTCGCGATTAACATTATCATATTGTATACAGAGTGATACGAATTTTATGTTAAAAAAAAATAATAAATACTAAATTATCGAGAACGATTTTAATGTTATCTACATTACAGTGTTTGTAACATGTGTTTTCGATCACTCTGTATGATTCTCCGGTCCCAATGCTGTGTCGACGTTAAATAATCAGAACAATAATAACCAGACAATACGCGGTAATAATATGTTCGGAGGATAGCAGAGAAAATGTGTTAAAAAATGTGTTAATTGTTTTTTTTTTTTTTTTTTTTTTTTAATGATTACCTAGTTCTTTAGTTTTTATCTATATTTATCATAGGGCACACAATAATAATTATTATATTATAGCGATGTCAATAGTGTACAACAACAGTTTTACATTTTAACAATTTTTGATAATAGATACCTTATATTTTTATCAATACTTAAAAATATAATTAAAAAGGAAGGTAAAATTAATATAATATATTTATTTAAATAATTATATATAATTCATTTTTTTAAATTAATAAAATCAACTTTTATTTAATGATTAATATTATATATTTTTAGAATAACTTGATTTATCAAGTTAAAAAAAATAGATAACTAGACGAGCCTTGCACATGAACACGCGTAGAAAAAAATATACTTCTTAAAAAATTCGTCATGTCGGTCAATATATTACAATATATTTATTATTATATACCCTTGAAAATTATCTTTAACGTCTGCGCTTATAAAATTACCATTTTATATCAATAAGACCATAATTAATTTAATATGACGAGAAAAAAACATACATTGTAAAATAATCTAAAAATGAAGTGACTTCAAAACGATAATTGAAAAGTATTTTTCAAGTCGTACTTATTGTCGTATTGCTGTTGTGAAATTAACTCATTCTTCGATTATATGTGTAGCATATATTTAGTTGTACATATTATTGTATTTTATCAAACATAATGATTTTTATTTCACGAACAATTTTCTTTAATCATCGCCGGAAAATAAATAAATATCTTTTTCCACGCTGATTGAATTTCAAAACATGTATTCAATTTAGATGTAAAGCTTATCAACACACTTTTGAAAATGAAAAAAAAAACGATTTTTATAAAAGTATATTTCCCGAAGACTTACATTTACCGTGTGTCATCCGTGGCTGATGAAATCGATTTCACTAAAAACCCATTTACTCGATGCAACTAAAGAGACCGGTATAAAAAAAAAATCTTGCTAAATTGAGTGACGAAAAACAATCGTTTTGTTCTTTTTCATATTCTTCTTTGACAGTGCCTTGAGGTGTTAAGTTTTTTTCTATTATTACCATCGCGTGGGTATAGTTATATCAGAGTAAAATCCCTTTTATGATTCGATATAGAATCAATTTACTTTCAACTACAGCACTTGGACTTATACAACAAATAGAATAAAAATGACGACAAAATATTAATACTTTTAAATACTATTTGTACGCAGAAGCGTACCATATGCAGTTGGACGATAAATGTGTTGACGTCGTAATTCTCAAGTTATCGGATGTCACCACACGTTTCCAGTCGATAAAACTTTAAGAATTCAATTGAAAATGTTACGAATGTATACGTACTACACCTAAGGTAATAAGTTATTATTGAACACAATTTACAATTCGAAAAAAACAACCTCATGTTATATAATCTGAGAAAGATATTATATTATTTTAATAAAATATCATTTAACTGTATGTTTTGTTAAGCTTCATTTAAATCAATTTTAATCGTAGCAAATATATTTTGAATATTAATTGTGCAGATTTCATTCTAGAAAGATAAAAACATACAGATGTATTGTGATACATTTTGAAAAATTTCGGCATAAAATAAAATATTATTATAATTTGTAAACGATATACAAAAAATGAGGTTGACAAATGGTTTACCAGAGGTAAATATAGTAAAATATATAACTACGTAAATTGTATATAATAATTGATTTAAAACCAGAAGTCGTTTACAGTAATTTTGGTTTTGCAGGGTAAACAAATAAATTATCAATATACCTTTGACTTGTACGATTAACACTTTTAAAACAATGGTTATGCTCTCGACATATTTATAAATGTTTGACCGTAAGAATAAAAGTTTCACGTTGTTCTTTATTTCCATGTATACAAATTTTAAAATGGTTTTATCAAATATTACGCATACAATTTTCATTTAATTTAATTTAATACAATATTAAATATAATATTTATTTTTTAATATTAAATCATATTATAGAAGTAAATAATATTTTCAATAAATATAATATACAAAATAACAAAACAAAACGAATCTACGTATATATTATGCGTATATGGATTATCAATATTTTATACTCTATTTGAAAATGTCATTGATTTGAATCTATTATCCTTTAAAAAATGAATACGAATATCGTTTATTTTCTTTATATTATAATATATTTATTTTATTATTTTCGCGAAAACGTTTTCGACACCTTTAATAGCACTAGTTTCCACAACCAACGATGCGCATGAATTTTTGGTTATAAATTCTTGTTTTTCGAATGAATATACTACGTACACTACCTTGTTTACTCGGGGTAACCTTTACTCAAAACGACCATCAGTTACGCATCATTCGGCACCAATGAAACGTAAAACCGATGAGGATACTATCCGCATATGAAATAAATATCATACTAAACCCTAGATTTATTATTATGTTCATTGAATGTAGATATATAACAATTAAAGACAAATATTTAGCGAGTTCAACCAAATTTACGAGTAAAAAAGTTATATTCGTCATTATCATAATAAAAATATTATTATTGATAATAATTGATACACAGAAAACATTTTAACGCTAATCACTTTATAATAGTTGTTTATGATTATTTCGAATGTTCAACACGTTCAACGTATAATTTTCCAAAAGTTTTCATGCTAAAGACATGGAATAAAACTATATACAAATCAAAATAAATATTTTTTTAACACGTTAGCAAACTTTTTTACTACGCATATTTTCACAGATATTTAAAAAAATTTTAACAATCTAAAATATTTTAATAATTATTAATATCTCTAGTAACATATAATAAAACGTGAGTATTTGAGTGCGGTCAATACACAAAGGAAACCCCGATAGGTCCAGAAAAAACTTGTGATCAAAAATAAAAAATGTATTTTTATTAAATTTTAAAACAAATACCAATTAATTTATCCTATTTCGCAAATAGTACATCTCGATTGAAAAAAACTAAACAAAACATGCGGTATTGAAAATAAATTCCATTTATCTGTTCCCAATTGAATTTCCACTTTGGTCCATTAAATAATGCTACAGAAATAATAAAAATAATAAATATGTATAATGTATATTGTATTTGTATACGTTTATTATTACTCCGATTGTCGATAAAACTCTTATGTTGACTTTATTCTCTCCGAACGACTATGTTTTTACATCGACTTTTGTCAGCTGTTGTTTAAGTACATGACAACAAATTTTTATAAAACAAATTACCTATTAGCAATATAATTTTTCATGGTGCAATAAAAATAATTTCGGGTCTAATTAATATAATCTAGGCGAAGAGCCGAGTTACAGAAACCATTATTACAGAAAGTGACCTCGATGGCTTTGTTGTTATAGCGTGAATAATAGTATTAAACATATTATCATAAAATGTACCATTTTTAGATTATAAACATAAAAAACTGTGGTTACAATAATTAACTACCCGTAGTATTACAAAAAAATATAGTTTCAAAAAAAACCTCACGGATTAATAAGTGCCAAACTCAATTTAGTCGTAGTGTACTATATAAAATATATATTAGCTCGTATTTCTTAAGTTTTTTAGTTCTTAACTTGTGGCGTTTGAATGAAACTTATAGTGTAAATATGAATAATTATTATAAAAAAAAGTGGAACGTTTTCGATATTCTTTCATGAACTTTTTATAAAATGTCATCTTACAATAATGTAATATATGTTCTAATTTTTTTCATAATTACAATTTAACATTTAAAAAAAAAAAAAATCCACGAGAGGACAAAATAGTTACCCAATACTTTAAATTTTCTAATAAGTACTTAATCTGTAAGTTTAACTCAAACGTTACAATATAAGTTTTACATGAGTATAATTTTGCTATATTTTCCATTACATAAAGAAAAGACAACAAATTCGAGTGTGACGTTTTTAAAAGGAGATTATATCCACATGTTTTGCATTAATTTTATCTCCATCAATGTAAAATATAGTAAAATCATAACAACGTTAAACTTAAATTGTAATGTTTATATTGAACTTACAGTATATACAAAAATAAAAAATAAATATATTTTGAAGACAATTTTTTTATAAAATATCGTCTAACAAATAAATAAACGTTTTAAAAAAATAAAAACTCTACATTATAAAACACCTTAACTAGACGATTGTACAAAACGAATGTAAAATTATCTCCAAAATATGTTATTCATTTAATTTAACAATATACTTCAATAATTTAACTTCAACCTAAACGTCACAATTTAAGTTCTTCGTTGCTCTTATTTTACTATGTCCATCAATATACACCATTATTTCAAAACATGCTTCCTCATAATAATAATATTCAAAGCTGAACATCAATAATTTAAAAAAATTAAATTTTAGTTAATTTGAATTAACCTATATAACGTTTAACTTATTTAAGTGTTAACTTTAAACTAAATTAATTTAACATAATTTTATGAAATACCAAATTTGTACAGTTAATTATATTATATGAAAAAAAAATGTTTATATATTAAATTTAACTTACAACAAAAAACGTTTATATATTTTAATAATTTTAAATTTGTCAATATGTAATTACATAATGAATTATGATACAAATTGAAGGTAAAACGAAAATACAAGTAAATGTTAATTTTTTTAATTAAAATATATAATATGTAATATATTTATTTTTAATATATTTAACTAAGTTAAGTCACTTAAACATTTCTTAAATAACTCAACTTAAGAAATTAAAAATATTAACTAAAATGTTATCCATTGTTGAGATAATATTGACATTGTGTTTACACGCGTGTAGTAGGCAAAGCGAACGTTTTGAGCACACTGGTGGCCCGAGATTGCCTACCCGGTGCGCCGTCCCTCGATCATCCTGAACTCCTTTGACAACGACGATGACAACGTAATATAATATCCAGGCACAGGATGCTGTGGGAAACGAGATAAAAATGACCCCATGAGGTCAGAGAACAAAGTGTGTTTGGTTGTAGTACCCTGGGGTGTGCACACGTACTTGAAACAAATAATATTGCCCAACGGGTTTGAAGTAGAAGATGAAAATATATAAAAATCGTATCGTGTGTGTACAATCAGTATCCCGAGCTAAGAGCAAAATCTTGTTCCCTCGATGCTTTTTCACTAGTTTATTGCGAACATTTTTTTTTCTCTTGCTCTCTTTATCCCCCGACTTTTTTTTTGTTTGTTATTTTCAAAGACTAACGCCATTTAGCGCCATTTTCACACTTGCGTCCGACCACCTGTATGTATACGGATAACTCGTCGATTCTGCGAAATAATCAATCAAGTTTCGTCCGTTGCTAAACTTATGTAAATGAATTACACTATGCGGTTACTGTATGGAGTGACTGACGTGCTCGTCAAAACCGTGTCCGAATCATTGTTTGTATTTGTGTAGGGCCAACATTAAACAAATTTATTTTTTTTTATTTTTTTCATAAATTATAATAAAATTCAGGAATCGTATATTATTTTCCTGATGGTAATTTTTTTTTATTTTTCCCCTCTTTATCTTTCATATTTATTTACTATACATTGATTTCTATACTTATCTTTTGACAATATTAAAATGTTTAATTTATTTTCTGGTCGAATATTTAACCAAGTACATTTTTCAAATTTAATATTCAAAGTGTTTTAAGCACGTATATACTCTAGTTACACGATATGCTAATAATAAAAACCATATATTACACAGCGTGAATAGATATAATCTACACCTTTACATCCAAAACATTTTTTTTTTTTATTCAATGAGATTAATTAAATTTAATTAACTATATTAAATTTTAATATAACAATTTTCTCAAATTTTAATTTACAATTAAACATAATTTACTCTCGAAGTTATCAAATGACCGCAATTAAAAACAATAGACCAGTTTCTACGTGATAAATAATTGTAAGATCAAGAAAACAGTCATTCATTTTGACTCGTCTTTAAAAAAATAATACAATATATAATAATATTGTTTAAATATTACGTAAGTATTAACTATTAAACATATTTAATATAAACGATCACAAACAGACTGCTGATTTACATAAATATGTTGAAATTTGACGAATTTTCATATCAATAACAGACCTTATATTTTATTAATAGATTTTATTATTCTCATTACTTAAAGTTTTTTCTTTAAATTTGTACATACTAAATACACAAATAGTTCAATTAATACATATTTTACGTGTATAAACTATTTAAACCTCATATTTATCATTACAAAAAAAATCTGTCAATAAAACTCCATTATAAATAGATAATAATAGATTATAATAGATTTCAATTTTTTTACATTTGTCAATGTAGTCATAATAATATTAAATGGTTTTTATTTTTATATTACTTAATTATATTGGCTTTCGTACCTATAAAATACAATTTACGAAGTTGGTTAAAATGTTATAAACATACATATATATTATTAAAAACCAATTTTGATTTTGGAAATAAGCCAAAACATTTTTTCCACAATAAAAATACTTAGATTGTTATTCAAACTTTATATTTTGTATGAATACAAAAATATATAAACTACCTTTAACTGTCCGAAATTATTATTGATTTTAATATTGCATACAAATATATACAAATTTAAAAATTATTCATGAAAACAATATATATATAATTAATTAGTTTGAAATATTTAATAATTTCAATTTTAGGTATAGGTAAATATCGAGATAGATATTATTATTTTAATCAAATTTGAAATCTCTAACATGATAATAATGGAAATCAATCATCTGATTTTAATATAATTTTGTTTGATTAAATTAAATTGATTAAATGCTTTGAAGATTGCATGATATTTGAATAATATTAAATATTTATGAAACTGGAATATTTTATACAAATTTTTCAAACATAAAACAAAATTTTCTCCATAATTATACTTAGTAGGTCTTTTTATAACAAAAATTATACTCGTAAACTCTTATGTTTATGTTAAATTAATGTTATTTTATCATAATACCTATAAAAAAAATTGCGGAAACAACAAATTATATACCTACTATGAAATAACTTTGATATAAGTAATAAAAAATTGTGGTATTGATGTTTATTTACTTATTAATTCAATTATCAATAAAATAATTTTAAAATTTTGTTTAAAAAAATATTTTATAAATATCACATTATAAAAACTATGATATTTTAAATTACACAATCTATATTACATTATATTATATGTGTGTGAATAAATTACTTTATGATAGAAAACACAATTCTTATTAAAAAGAATATTTAAACTATATACAAATTTCAGGAATATACAAATAACCATTATTAAACCAAAAATATAAATAACTATACAAAATACGAAACACAAAATTCTTCAAAGTCATTAAAGAAAAACATATTTTTCTTCAAATAAACCCAATTACCTAATTATTATATTAAACTAAATTACGGTTAAAATTCTTTTAACTTTGAAGTGAAGTCATCCATCATAACCTAACCTAACTATTTCTCGACAAGCAATATTTCACATGCTATTGTAAAACTATCATTATCCTATTAACTAAAATGCTATATTATATTTAAAATATAATACTTATTGTTTAAATATATTTAACAACAAATTTAGTTCTGTCCAGTTTATTTTTGATTATTTTTTTTTCTTCCGTTGCAATCGAAATAGCAAAAAAAAAAATAATAAAAAAATGTATAAAAATCGATAACTATATTTTTTATTGCATCATTTTTATTTCAATACGTGTAGACACAATGTAATGACGACGACATATAAATGGCATATTTAACTCGGAATACGAATCACTGAATCACGTTGACTATATATTCTGTCACCGAATTATTTAAAACATCTTCAAAAGACGTATAAATCCATCTTAACTAGTATTATAAGTCGGTATTATCAGTTGATTTTTGATTTATTGCTATTATTTTTTAAATATTTATATTCCCCAAAATCATTATCTCAATGTTTTCAACGGACGATCTCCCGTCGACAGACTGTGACAATATAAATTTAGGATTCAACGCTCGTTTTATTTTTTTTTTTTTTTTTTTTTTATCGATTTTAACTTATGGTGTACGATGCAAGAGGAGAAAAAACAAAAATCAATAATTGAAAACATTCACATAGTTCGTGTTAAATATATTTAAAGAATATAAAGTCTATAGAATTTCACACGTTATAGTTGAGTATTGTATTTGATTAGTTCTCTTTCAAAATTAATTTGAAATAAAAAACACAATTTATTCGTTAAACAATCAACAACAATGTATTTCAAATGCCTCAAATTTTCCAATATTTATTAACTTTTATATAACAAATAGACTTTCGCCTATGAAACGATAAACATATCAGAAAATTATCAACATGTTAAAAAATCTATTATAAAAATAACAAAATAACTAAACAAAATATTAAACATAAACGATTAAATTTCAATTGCGTTTAAGTATAAATATTATCATGTACTTTTTGAAATATTTTAATATCGCATACTATCCAAATTATAAAAATATGTTTTATTTTAGTTAGGTATAATTTATTTTATTAATTTTGGTAATAACATAAGTGTAATCAATAAATTAGAACACCACAGTTTATACAATTTTATTGTAGAGCATCGATAATTTAGTTAAACGTTTGTATATTATAATTTATACACAACGAGTAGAGGGAAATACGCCCAAAAATCACGTTAGGTATTTCTAAATAAACCACAAAAAAATAACAAAAATACAGTAATACAGCGAAATAAAGTCGCAAATATAAACACTACTATACGGCCGCGTTTCGCTGAGATAGTCTCACATCTCACAAAACGATTTCAAACGATGCCAAACGTTATTCTTACGTATAGAGATTTGGATTCTTTTAAATTGTGTAATAGTGTACGATGTGTGTATGGACCACGATTATTTATATACGAGTAGAAAAATGTGGCGTAAGCCTTGTATAGTGTTAACAACATATAATATCATAAAAAACCTCAACGATGACTGCATAATAATAATACCTAATTGTTCTCATGTCCAATATATAATTTTGGCATTACATGAACGCGTTATCGTTTAATCTGTTTCGTTAATATTCTATATGAAGATCCTAAAATATTATATATATGTTATGTATCTGAAATAACTTACGTTGCACTTAATCACGAGAAATTATTCATGACCGTCGAAATCGCTGCAGAGTATGCTACAGAACAAAATCTTGCCCAGCGGTGAAACCGAAAATCCAACGGTGATTCGAACGTCAAATAACTTCTCCGTAAACAATCCGATAATAAAACAATTTAATATGATAAATTTAATATGTTCTCGTCATGATTCATAATCAATTGGCAAAATGTTTGCGCAACGCCAATGAAAGCGACTTCCAAACTCGTATACATAATATTGTAGTAAATAATATTTTCCATCATATAGTTTTTATGATATTGCACCGCACGCGTACGAGTATAATATTATAAATAACAATAAGCTGTGTATTACACGCGAAG
Source organism: Eriosoma lanigerum (assembly GCA_013282895.1). Lineage (NCBI taxonomy): Eukaryota > Metazoa > Arthropoda > Insecta > Hemiptera > Aphididae > Eriosoma > Eriosoma lanigerum. The sequence continues at coordinate 23,969,192 of CM023360.1, read as the reverse complement.
ATATAATACCACGAAACCGACGCAGAAGTTGGCAACCGCTTGAAAACTTATGAAATGATGTATTTTAACAAGATGAATGTCATCGCTGGAATTCTATATTATTGTGTGATAACAAACAAACGCTACTGCTGTGAAAATTGGATTCATCGTACATATAATATAATAATATATAATATAAACGTATTACTTATATAATATTATGCTGTCCTCAACTTTTGCTATTCAAATTGCATATTACATTACGTAAAACGTTTCATTCTTTCCGTCTCCGTCGACGGACGAGAACGAGTCCTAAATCCACCCATCGTCGGTCGGTACATGTTTAATAACTCCGCTTATACTTTTATGCGCATATAATTTCATACCTGTTTATTATATTCTCTAACGGTGCTTGAGATAGATTATAAGCCAAATGTTTTCGCGATATCGATTCGATCGATCAATCATACGATATACCACCAAACGTAGATTTTCCATCTTATTACTACACAACATAATAACTTTAACGTGGAATGCATTTTACTCGAGTGCTTGTATGATTTTATATTTAGTAGTTTCACACGCTGCAATATACGTGCGCGTCTACAGAATGATGCCTTTCTTTATGCAACATAAAATCAACGTAAGTATATAATTTATCGAATCCTCGCAATACATGCACTCTGTATACAACATACGCACTACGCTCGCAAATTCTATCCCACATAAAATATCAAATAATTTTGACTTTTTCTTCCTGCGTAATATATTATAATGTGAACGAACAGAACTATGTACGCGTAAGTATTGTGTTTTTTTTTTTTTTTTGTTTTTGCTCTTAATAATATATAAATTATATCTGTAATAATATACGCTACTGTGAAACTTCAATATATAAAACTATCGCTCGCGCGCATCTATCTTAATGATACCTGACGTAGCTATGGGGTAAACGTGCGATTATTACAACGCACGTACTCGTCTAAAATATAATACGCTGGTATATCTCGTTTTCGTGACAATCAAAACTACATTATTCATTATTTTGTTGTTTCTTTTATATATATAAAAATATACTCGTACCTACCTATATTATTTATTCTACCACCCTACAGATTATGTTATCGCTGGAGTAGTTGTATATTTAGTTTTTTTGATTAATATCGAAAAAACTGGCGAGAGTAAACCTAACGACACTCATGTCGCACGTACAGTTAAAAAAAAAAAAAGATAAAAAAGTTTCTTAATAAGATTTACTAATGATTTTAGAATATTTACAATAAAGTCACTTAAACCGATTGTAAAATGATATTGGATCACACAAATGGTTCCATCGTTCAAAACTAATTGTTTCATAACATCGTAAATCCATATGGTACAACATAATTTAACGTTTAAAATATATGTTATATCAAACAAACATATATTATTATAATATTACGTCATATTTGAAAACATAATATTTTCTTTATAAATTTCCTTAAACTCAAACTTTAGAATTATACAGCCCGTAACCTACTTATAGTTACTTATAGATACTAAACTTTATTATTTATAAAATAGTATGATTTCAATCAAGAGCGTCAGCAGACATTTTTCAAAGGGGAGCATAATATTTTGATTTTTCAATTTTTAGCTCTATACGAGTTCTACTAAATTATAGTTTGTAAAATTTAGTAACCTAAAAATTATTAAAAAATGTTTATTTTGTATTACATAATGATTATAATAATTGACCCAAAAAAGCCAAATAAGGATAAAATACTTCTTTTGCCCCCACACCACTCTGTGGACTCCACGATTTCAATTAATTTTTAGCAATAATGATAAATAATAATTATTATATTATACAAATTTCAATATTTCCTTGAAATAAAATAATATTTTTCATATGAACTTTCACTTGCATTTATACATAATAAATAGCTAGATATATATATATTTTTTACACAATAAAAAAACTAATAATAATTTGGCACTAAACATTTTTTTTTATCAAAATAAATTCTCTCTGAGTTTAAACTTGATTTAAAAACTATAAATATTAAAATAATTGAAAACTTTATCTTAACTTATTATATCAATAAATCTCTTTATTTAATAATAATTTTTCTTTTTTATTAATTAAATGTAGGTACATAAATACATAATACTAATATGTATCAGACTTTAAGTCATATTAAGATTATAAATGATATCATCATAAAAAAAACTGAAATATATGTGTGAACTGTTAAAAACCGTGTAATTAATACTATTAGTTCGATACCAAAAATATTAATTTAACGTTAGATATTTATAGCTGCATTTGTATTTATTTTTCAACACGCATACGCAAATATTTTAGTATTTTAATTATAAGTATATCTCAATTGTATTAAATACCATTATTATTCCATAATAGCATTGAATTTTATAGAAGAAAAACAAAAATAAAAGCTATAATGATTGATAATTAATTATACCTATATATATTGGGTGGTGCTCTTCTGCTTTGTTAATATTATATTTATTATTTAGAGTGTTAAATTATAAGTAATTATTTATGAGTTATGGTATCAATTAACACATCTTCGTTTTTCTGAATTTCTCATATTACTTAAACGCTTAATTTCAAAGACAAAATATTAAATTTATATAAAATATAATATAGATGATTATGGATAAAATATATTTTCATACGTAAAAGCAAACCAAGAGACAATATTATAGTATAATAATTTGATATACATGCATAATATATTCTTAATAATGAACAATGTCAGGTTATTATTATAAAATAATAACTATTGTCATTAAAAATACGTTTAAAGTATAATAATATTATCGATAATAAGATATTTTAAATAAAATCATAAACAAATATATCAAGATAAAACGAAGGAAGATTTGAGAAATATATTATAATACAATCAATAACACAATGGACATTTGTAACTATCTATCAGTACGCCATTAGTGTTGGGTAACAAAATTACATTTCGTTTGATTTAATATTTGTATAATCTTGATAGAGTACAAGTAGAGGAAACCACAAAGGGTCGCTTTAATCACGATAATCTAAAATGGCAAATCCAATTTACACTACACATTCGCTCATTGGACCCGATCCAAATATTTCTGTGTGTGCAATGCATATCGTATTATTATCATGTTATTATAATAAGATATGATATTATAATAGTATAAAATTATACGACAACTATAACAATTTAATAATAAATATGAATAAAACAAAAAAATGTTTCATTCAAGGTGAAAAAAAATTCTATTTTATTAAAATCAATTATACCAAAGCAAAGGATAATAACTTCTTGCAGTTACAAATCAATCGTATGTAAATTTAATTAAAGGTCTGAGCCCAACCATTGAATTAGTTTTATGATAAAATCGAATCCAGCGATAAATCTAAATGGAAGGATATAAAAAAAATCATTAACAATTATAAATTGTTTGACTCGGCTAATTAACATCTGATTAACATTGAACAATAGAAAAAGGGACATTTCCAAAGAAATTGAAGAATGTCGAATTTTCTTGGTTGTATAATTAAAATAACATTTTATCTTGCACGTTCCATTACTATTGTAGTGATTAATGTTTTTATTAAAACATACATTAAAGTTTATATTTTGTGTTATTTCTAAAAGTTACATTTTATATTTTTCAAAGTGAAAATAAAAGGTAGGATAAGCCATTCAAGTTCAGGCAAACTATATAAACTAAACATTGTATATTATAGTCATAATGAACGTAGACCATTCTAGCGCGACTGTTACGCTATATTAGACACAACATTTTTACGTGGAAAAAGTTGTATAAAATGTGAACATATTTGGAATTGCTGTTTGTTATATCGTATAGGCTATAGGTATATAATAATTAGGTTCAACATTTCATGCGAAATCAATAAAACTCTCAAAGATCAAACAAAATAAATAATATGATATATTGATTGATAATTGATTTTATCACTAATTATAATTTACTTGACAAATTCTAAATATATAAATATTATCTATATCGTATTCAATTTATGTAAAACATCATGCTAATAATCCATGTCGTTGAAGCCTCAAAAACGGATTAAAAATAATAATAAGAATAATAATAATAATAATTGGATATTTAAAAATTTGTTACGTAGTTGCTTTTATTCACAATCAAAATTTAAAATAAAGATTTACCGCCTTGAAATGTATTTTAACGAAATAATTAACTTGACGAAATTGGTGTAAAGGTATTAGTAATGGTAATTTAGTTAATACATTTAATTTAAAAGTAAATATTTACAATGGTTTTCGGAAACTATATCGCACTATGGTCGATTTGAAGATTAATAATACAAATGGTGTGTCTGTTAAAATTGTTGTCTCCAAGTAAAACACTCGGTAGCACTTTACAAAGTTTACCCAACTGTATTGTTATTTTTCCCCTGTCTAGAAATCTAATTATAAACAAATCTTAATTTTTTACCGAATTCGCTCTCACTCTCTCTCTCTCTCTCTCTCTCTCTCTCTCACTCTTTTTTACATAACCATAACAATAATTAAACTGTACAAAGCTTAAAACAAAACTTTCCATAAAGAAACTATATAGTTTAGATTGTTGTAGTGTCGTCTAATATGTACTTATAAGTTATATTAAAATACTTTCAAACTCATTATTTAGATTTAAAATAATAATTAAAATGCAACGTTGAATATTTAATACCTATATTAGACTCATGGTATTATAATAATGAATAAAATAATAATATTGATAATATTGTAAACGAAAAAAATATTTTAATATAATTTACGATATTATTTAATACTGCGCGTAAATACATTTTTAAACGTTCATGAAAATACAAATATAATTATTTTATAATAAAGAAATTTAGATGTATAACAAATATATTTATGTTCTATAGTTTGTTTTTTTGTACACAACAATAAAATTAAATTACCGAATGCTAATGGTGGAAGTTTCTTCATTTTCCTTACGGTTCTTGGAGAGGATAGTGTTTCATTTAACCAGATATCCAATTGTGGTGAAAATATATAGTGTAGTGTTACTAATCTCTCATCACCTCCATTCAATATTCACGACTTAGCTGTATTTATTCACTACGTAATAGGTAAGTAAAAACAATTTAGTTAATACTGAATTATATTTTCAATTTTATATAAATTTGAACGTATTAAATAAAAATATAAATGATATGTTTAACTTAATATTCTTCAAACGAATCGCTTTAAATCTATCGATTTTTTTTTAAATATTTAATTAATAATTACGAATATATTACACTAGGAATTTAAAGTTTTTAACATAATAGGTTGTTATAATTTGTTGTTTAAATTACTATTATAGTGTTTTATACAAATTAGATAATATACAAAAGATTTTTCAATTAATACTATGTAAAATCACCAAACAATGTGCAAAATAACTGTTATTTATTTTTACTAATTATCGTTGTGATGAAAAGATGATTATCGTAAAATTCTATTGCATATAATTAAACATTCGTTAGAAACTAATATTTTAATAAGGTTAAAAAGCGTTTAAATGAACTACCAACATTAAATTAAAATTTTTCCTCTTTTAACCCTTATTCAGTCATAACTCTTTACTTTTAATTAAGTAATAACACTATATATATATAGTTAGTTAGTATAATTGTTTTTTTTTTCATTTTAAAATTACATAAAATAATTATAGAATATTATTTAGTTTTTTAATCAAATTTCATATCATAGTTTTGATAACTCTGTAAACAATTCTATTATAACGATGTTTCGTAGTTTAACCACATTATTCTTCATAGAGATTTTAGTTAGGTACTCGGCTAGTATTGCACATAGCAGATATATTATTAGTTATCTACTACAATGTACCTATACCAGGAGTAATCTACCAAGTTTATTTTGTTTAATCGACTAAAGTTTAACTTCAATTATAACTGCAAGTTCCGAAATGAACAAACAATAATTGCCAATAATCGTTTTTTATTAAACTATTTTTATCTTTATAAAAAACCCGTAAGAATAGTTCTATATATATATATATAACTTAACCTACACCGTAATTAAATAATCAACGAATATAAATAATACATATGTATTACGAATAAGCTGATCACTAATAAAATTTGTCAACATTTTAATGAAATAAGCTTAAAATATGCCTAATAGTGAAATATAATTTCTCAAAGAAACTAATTAAATTAATAATTATATGTGTATGTACATTTATAAGATAACTTAATAATCATATACGAATATTTAGAGAATTATGTCCCAACTATAGAAAGATTTAATTAAATAATCTTGAATATACTAATGTCATTAACATAACTTTAAACTGTCAGAAATAATTCAATAGGTAATATAATACGATGGACATATAGGTACCTAATATATAAACTAGTTTTTATAAATTCCGCCAACGACATCAAATATAATACAATAACGTTAAACCTATTACACGAGATTATATCAATAATATTTATTATTGATATAATTTTTTTAATAACAGAATAAATAAATGATTATACACTATAAATAGGTACTATAATATGTGTATATTATAAACGTGGTAATATTAAGTATTCATAACATTAAAATGTTTAGGTATACAAAATAATACAAATAAAAAAATACAGAAGAAAACTAATATTGCCAATTTGTTTAACAATAATTCTTTTTAAGAGTTCATTTCACGCCAAAAATAGTATTATTTTTATCTCTCTAAGTATTCTTCAGATCAGCGTAAGCATAAAGGTTAATAAAAATGTGAAATCTTGTTTTTTTTTTTTTAATGTATATACAAGACTTTTAAAAATGAACACTAAGCAATATACCATAAAACTTATTTTATACTAAAAACTACATTTTAAGCCTTTAACTAAAGAACTTGTTTGTTGAAAAACAATAACACAAGTATAAAATACATTGATAATCTTAATCATATTGTAATGTCGTAAAATTAAATCATAAAAAATCATTTTCTGTAACAAATAATATAATAGTAGATGTAATACTAAAACTATTTTCACGATATATTTATAAAATACAATTACGTGTCCGTCTAGACAAAAGGAACTATTATATTATTCCATATATAGTTTTTTATACAAAAAAAAGAGGTAAAAACCTATTGGAAGAGTTTACGAAAATACTTTAAACTATATTGAACAAATATGAACAGATATTAGGTAGGGATAAAAAAAGACAGTTCTATTGTAGTTTTATTGCTCATAGTAAAATAACACAAAATAATGATATACTTGTATATTCTTTCAATGATACGGTCTAACAATAAAGAACTATTTTATTACTTATAGAAAGAAAAATTCATTTTGTTAATCTAAATTGGTAAATATATTAAAACTAATACTATATCTATAAGTATAATTTATTTTCTTAAAATATTTCAATTTGGTGAAAATGAAAATATGTATAGGTATATATTATATTTATACTGAGTTAACATTAAAATTTAAATTAATATAAATATTAATTACTTCTGCAACATCAAACCATGCAAACCATATCTATAAAAACATATAAACTATCTATTTATTATCAGTTGCGTGGTTTCACTTATTAACTACGTAATAAATCACATAAAGTATGATTATTAGAATAGTTTAAAGTAATATGTTTAAAACTATCAAATTTAAAAGATATTTGCTTAATACATCATACTAAAATGATACTGAAGAGGATTATTTATTTTCCTTTTTATATACTTTTAGAAATATTAAATAACTTATTTTGTCACACAATTTTTACCACATGTGCAACACTACCCTTCCAGTTTTGTTCTTTATTAGATGTGCATTTACAGATGAAGTTCTAATAAGGCCAATCGGATCATTATATTAATTTGACTTATATTAAATATTTTGATTAGACAATACTTATAGATACCAAAATTGGTACTTGTTCAAAATCCATACATTAAAAACTGCATTAGTTATCCCAAAATATTTAAAATCAAATTCAAGGTTACACCAATTTTGCCTTTTTTCCTTTATTTTTTGGTAGTTTTTCTTCACCCAAGGAAAATATTTTGAAAAATTCGAAAAATGAGCTAAATAAAGTACCAACTAGATGTAATTTGATACCGAAATCATACTCCTTTCGTGGTAATCGGACCATCATTTATTTCCGAGAAAATTAATTAAGTCATGAAAAAAAAAATCTTTGTAAAACCAATACATTTCTCGCTTTGCTTAGAATCTAAAAAGTCCGTCAAACTAGTTACTAATTTAATTAAAATTTGACTTTCACTTTTATATTTGTTGATAAAAAAAGTGGTCTTTTTTTTTTAAAAAAAAATGTGGTCGATGTTTTAAGTGGCTATTGTTTTATTTCACGTGGTTGTATCAAAGAATCTGTCACACTAGCCAACATAATATTATAATTATGTTAAATACAATTATACAAAAAAAAATAAGAATATTTTGTGTCTTAATGTTGATATATTTCTTTTCCAATATTCTAAACCATATTTATTTAAATAAAAAAACGATGTTTCAATTACATACACATAATATATCTAAAATATTATTTTGGACATTTATAGTAATGGAAATCGCTAATTACTTTAATCAATATCTATGTCTCTGTAAACAATATTGTTGGTAATAACATTACTAGTTATTAAAATATATATTTAAATTTAAAAAAAAGTGGCAAATAATTAGCGCAAAAATAATATCTCAATAATATTTCGCATGTATTTAAAACAGCTAATATCCGAATTTCAATAATTAAGTACTTTTAGGAAATAACCGAAATATTCATATAGGAGTATAGTATACCGTTATAATTGTTTTAAGTATCCAATTTCAATCGAAGAAACTTGAAACCTATGGAATATCCACAAATTAAATAATAATTGATTTATAACCACGATTTTATACGACCATATAATATAAAGGTACCTATTTAAAAGAGAAAAAACGTTTTTTCTTGAGCATAAACATCCGTGCACTAATAACGATAATAATAATAATAATAATTAATAATATTATAATATACGACGGCCGACGAGACTGCTGCTACGTCGCGGTATGAATAGTAATAATTTATAATTACGGCTGCGGCGAGAACCGATTAAATAAAATTATTATGCGCGCGGGCTGATTAAATCGTCCTGAGCTTAATAAAACCATTTTTGCCGTCCCGCAAAATTATGATTATTTTGCGCCAAGACCTAATGCGAATCCGTTTTACGTCTCCGACACCCACATTGTATCATAATATTTTAATATTTTTAATATAAATGGATTAATTAGAAAATAATAAATTATGAAAATTGCACAAACCATTTTAAAAATATATACTTAGTATATTAAGTAGTAAATACTGTCTATACACATATGTACGAGCATGTTGTGCCTTTCGGAAAAAGTTTGCCATTTAGTTTTTCCATCAAAACTTTAATAAAGCTCCTCATTTGTTGTTGTTATTTTTTTTTTTTTTTTGTAATTGAGTAAAATTAATTTTGTTTCCAAACTTTTTTAGCATGTACTAGAATTAATTTTTAAAAAAAAAATAATAAAGATCTCTAGAAACATTTTGATTCAAAAAAAAAAAAAACTAAGTAATATCGTTTTGCAAACTAAATTTATATATTCATATATAAGCATGACATTTTATAATATATGAAAACATATTATATTATAGGTGTTATGTTAACGTTCCGTTTCGGAGAAAAAAGGTCGTATTATATATGCTGATATTATATTATAGATAGCAAAGAAGTGAATAAACAATGCATATAAAATATAGATTCAACTGAAATATTCTGAATAAAAATGAATCGTTTTCTGATTAAAAAATATTTTGTGCTATCAACTTGACCGATTATTAAACATTTAAATTTTTATATTATACAAATTTCGTTTGTATTAAAACTTATATCTTATGTATATTTGATGAAAAAATATTCTGTTTTAATTCCAAACTTGATTTTATGATGTTTTACATAATATTATTTTAACTAAAACGTAATAAATGCATTATAATAGATACCTAGTTGATTTTTGCAAATAATTTTATGATGATTAATCATAAATATTGAAATCATAGGGCTTTCATTATTTATTTATTTTCATTCAATTATTTCCTCGTAGAAATATATTTTATTGTTATATTATATAAGATGTAACAAACAAATAAATAAACAATAAAAGTTTGAATTTTATTATGATGAGTTGTGTAGAGAAAAACGAATATAATTTTTTTCTCGGAATGTTTTTGAATGTTTACTTGCTGAACATGACCAAGCACTTTACCATCATTATTCAAAACGTCACAATAAATCACAAACTGACTTCATTCCCTTCAATCCGTGTAAGCCAAATTCTGGAATTCACAACGAAATTAAAATTCCCCGGTGAAGATTCGTTCTAAATAATATGATATGGTATGAAACAAACGTTTATATATAATTCAACAAAAATTGTATAAGTAATCTTATTACCATGGATTTAATGAAAACATAATAATAATAATTAAGTGTACAATATAAAATGTTCATATTCATCATACATTTTAATGTCATTATATTATGTTATATTATTATAACAATAAATAAGGGAGAAAGTAATGAAAAAAATTATAAGATCCTCTGACGTATGTATTTAATGTTTATTTATAAAATTTACCAATAAAATATTTGAAACGAAAATACCTTTTACATTAATTTCAGTGTTTTATAAAAGAAAGTTTTAAATAATTTTCATCTGGAACTTTAAAAACAAACGGAACCTTCAGAATCACAGGCTCTGTTCTAAGTTTTTACATTTTTCTCGTTTCATAAAAGTAACTTGAAGCAATTTTTCAGGTTTTTAATAACACCTAAAAGTTTCAGTCTAGATATTATATTATATTCTTCAATGCTATATTATAAGTTGAATATGAGTTGTACTCACTTGTACATTATTTAAGAGGCATTTCACATCTATATATGACATCGATAATAAATCACCGACGTATCGTGTATAGGGATTTTCGTTACATATTATAAAAAAAATACTATACGCCTGTTAAAGACAGTTGTCGATTAATAATGAATAATATAAGACGATCGGATATTTTCGAATTTGAACGAGAGCATAAGGAGAAAAATCCTGTCATTTTAACCTGTACGATTTCCAAGTTTTCTATACGAATATCTCTTATAAGTTATATATTTATTTAAATTGTTAACTGAATATAAAAATATTTATTATGCAATTAAATACAATTCATGATTTAAATTGTATGTACTTAAAATTTCTAGAATTGCTCATTCTATGATAAACCATATAAAACTATAAATGGTTTAAACTACTTGATGTTATTGTTCGAACAAACATCGTATGTGCAAAAGCTAATAACGTATAAAAATAAGTTTTTTGATTTTTTAATTCGTGTGAATGAGTTATCATTATCATTTATCATAATTAATTGAACAGTGATCCTAACTATCTGGACACGTGTCCAGATTGAAATACTTTAAATATAATACAGTTATAAATTAAAATTCCCTTTCTGTTAAAATTACTTTGAAGCACTACACTTTATTTCTATAACCTTGAGGCGAATATATCAGTAAATAACTGTTATTATTGCTATTATTATTATTATTAGAAATATATATTTCATACATAGGAATTGCTATAATATATTGGATAATGTATATACAATATTATTATGCTTATGCATAATTTATAATTCAGAGATTAACTCGCGGTGTGCTTTATGTTAAATTTGAAACGTAGAAAATTACGGATCAATTAGTCGCTTATAACTTATAAAGTCCTTTAATCGCCTAAAAAATGTCCTAACCATAAATGCAGGTATTCAACAATTATAGTTATAATAACCTACTATTTATAATAATTTATATATTATTATAATAATACGTACAAACATACAGATAAATCAGAAAAAAGTGTTATAGAAATAATGAAAATCACATTTAAGATGTAAGTCATTATTAATCACCATTTTTGTAACACAAAATTATAATCACCCTGTATGTAAATTTCCCACATGGATTCCATATATATGAAAAATATTGTTATTTCATCTAAGGAATTGCATATAAATTCAAATTAAAAACAAAACATAACATGTAATGTTTAAAATTTGTATTGATATAAAAAACAATTAAAAACTTTGAACAAACATTAAATTATTTAAACTTTATGTGTTAATCTTCTAATACAATATAACAATCATAAATCGGTAAATGTATAATTTATTATTAGTAATTATCATTGTGGCATTGTTTGTAATTTTGTAATCAATACCAATAATTATGCCTATGCATATGTTTATTAATAAAAAAAAGTAACGTTAAAAAAAATATGTGTTTCTTTATGTTATGATTGATATTTGCTACTGTACTAATCTGCGAAAAGTTATATCAATTTTATTACAACAATGAACATTAATATCTAGTGCGAATAAATAAATAATGATTATGCCGAGAATGCGCAAAATTAAATTAAATTTATTGTTATGTATAATATGTAAGTATATAATATTATATAGGTATCTAATGCCTATATAGATTTGCATGTTTATGTGTATATCATTACAACACTTTATAATATTACAATCCAAATATTTATTTTTGTTGTTAAAATTAAATAAATATATGCTCAAACACGTATACTCGTTTAGTCGTTTAACAAGATTATAAGTAAATTAAACATGATCATTATTTCTTAAAAATAAAATAATAATCGTTTAGCATTTACTTATTTTCACCATTAAAATAGTTTTGGATTTTTTAACGAATAGAAAGAATAAACGAATATTAACTTAACAGTATTATAATGCCAAAAATGTAAATAAATATGAATGTATAAAATTATGTATAATGGATAGCTTAATAATATTTTTCAAGATGTTATTGTTTGTAATATTATATTATTATAGTGTAATAATAACAATAGTATTTTAGATCATCTATTTTTATTTTCAAAAATGATTGGCTTGATTAATTATTGTAAATTGTAATTAACAAAATTAATAATAATAATAAGCTTTATACATATTTTCTTCTTAGAATTGAGTAACTCTTAAATTATACAATTCTGGTAACTCTTGTTAAAGTAAGTATACATAATCAAAAAAAATTCTTATTTTTATTTTATTGTATTTTTGAAACATAAAAATAACCTATAATGATAGGAAACCAAAATATCGACGTTTGTATTTGAATAACTGTGGTTATTGTTTTGTTTAAATAAAACGTTTCTGGTCAATATTCCTATCAGCGTGCAAGTATGAGTTTTTATTTATTTATTCTTTGCTTATCCTATTTAAATTCAGAATATAATGAAAATAATAATAATAAAGAATTTGTATTTTTTAGTAGTGATAATCCAAGAGAAAATAAAAAAATTATATCGATCATCAACAGTTTTGGAAAACGATTCGTACATAATATATTTTAATTAAACAATTATTTATCTAGAACGAATAATAATTATTTTTACTGGAAACGTAAAAGATAAACGCAAACAATTTGTTTGAAGATACATACACATGATTGCAAACAATCGATAATGAAATTATTATATTCCAAATTGATATATTATAATTAATATATTAGTTGTAATATATTGTACAAATACAGTTTTTTCATCTGCCATAAGAGCGTAAGCATATAAAATATAAACCAATAAAAATTTAATTTCTATGAATATTTCGCACAATTTTAGCAATTATCAAACTAAGAAAAATAGAAATGTACTCTCTAGAATGATTAATGCCCTAAAACCTTAAATTCTTAACAATTTCTCTTAAAAAATGTCTACATTAATTTCTAAATCAATTATTTAACAATAATTTTTGTTTAACTTAACCTGCAGCAGTCAACTTAATTCTTATATTGATATTATTATTGTCGTCGATTAAATAATTCATTATTTTATATTTTTATTTTATTAGCACATGTTAATAATTATTGGTATATCTACCTAAAAGTAGTACAATAATATATTTGACAATTTTCATTTTAATTATTTTAAAAAAGCGAGAAGGTCGATTTTAGACGTTTTTCTTTCGTCGGTACTTCCGAATATTACATTCAAAAATACAAATCTAAGCGAAACTCAATATAATTCAATATTATACTTACTAATAATCCTTTCTAAAATATTACCATTTATGTAAACTATCTATGAGATTACTTTACAAAATTTATTTAAAAGTCCCTAGGTTCAAAGTTACATTAATTATCATAAAAATATAAAATCAATTTCGTCAAAATTACGATTTCCGTAAATTTAGCCATTTTTCCGTTATTTTATGGTAGTATTTCTTCTCCCGAGAAAAAAACTTATCAAAAATTCAAAAAATTATCTAAATAAAATACTATCTTGATACAGTTTGCTACCAAAAATAAATCCTATTCATGGTAATAGGACCATTATTTCTTCCCGAAAGTGTCATCAGACATAAAAAAATAAATAATAATAAAAAAAAAACATCATTGAAAACCAATACATTATTTGCTTTACTCAGAATACAAAATATCAATATTATTTAGTGATGACATAATGAATATAATATAATATAGACAAAATTTGTTGTCACATGTTTTTATATTAGGTGTTATAGTTGTATTTTTGCTTAGAAATAAATTATTTATATATTATTATCATTATTATTATACATTTTTCGAACATTCTGATAAATACCTACATAAATTAACAATATATAAATTGTTTCTAAAATTGAAAGCCATGCAGAAAAAATGTGAGTAATTAGGATATAAATATATTTATTTTTTTGACATAAAAACAAATGATTTTCGTACACGATTAAAACGAATATATTAGATTATATATTAAATATATAATAATCTAAATTTATTTAAATTAGGATATAATAATTAACTATACTTATATCTACATAATTTTATTAAAACTAATAATTAAATTTAAAAGAACCAAAAAAATACTCGAGTGACACCCAGAAATAAATAAATAAACTCTAAACTAATCATTCTTAATATTACTGCGTTACTGCATTACTGCATTAAATATTTAAGTGTATAATTTAAATATATTCAAGAATCAAGATAACAACGAACAGCTATTATTCATAAAGAACAATCAATTCTCATTCTATACTATTAAAACATATATTCAACCGTATTATGATAGTGATACAAAATATGTATATTGTACATATTTTAATAATATATCGTAAATCGTAATTTGTAAGTAGTCGTTCACCATCGATCAATGTGGTAGTTGGACCCAAAAGTTTTACCTTATTCGCGTTCTTCTTTGAAGTCTCTACGAAGAAACTATATTACTATAATTATTATTATATAGTATATAAGGTATGAAATTCTACATTATGAGGTATCTAACTCAATTTTACCACGAAATAGTTACAAGAAAATTCTAATTTTGAATATGGAAATTAAACATTAATTAATATTTTATCTATCTTACTGTACATAAATGTATAATTAAAACATTTTACAGCATTATTATTCTCCAGAATAATAATTGTTTCAAATATTATTATTAGGTATATAAAATAATTTTCTTCTAAATAACATTTTAATTTAATAACAATAGAATTTATTAAAATTATTAAATTTTTGTTATTGTTAATCTAACCTAACAGAAAGTTTAATTTCGATGACAGTTGTAGAGGTGGAAAAATATATTTTTAAAAAGGGAAATTTACTTTTCCGCCACCCACGACACAATACTTTCTGTAAGCTGGACATAAAAAGGTTATTTTCCATCTCTTATAAATACGTTTTTTTTTTTTCTAATATGTCAAATAAAACTACTATATGTGTCATTCGCTGGTTTTTACCATAGTGTTCTGTAAATGAAGGTTTGGCATACCAAACAACAACAACTATTACAGTGGAAATATCCAATGAAAGGTGTGACAAAAAAAGTATATGCGATTCATAAGGGTAAGTAACTTACAGTCCACGAAAATAACACACGTCCTTACCATGCAACACGATATACTATAATTTGTAAAAAAAAAAAAATAATTTATCAAACAGTTATACTATAATAAATCATAAAACTAAAAACGAATTCTAAAAATATCGTAAAATAATATTATGATTTTATTAATTTTTTATACAGAAAATATTTTTATTTTTTTTTTTGTATCTTGTTTGTTTTTCTCACTTCCGCTGCTATTTATTACATTTTTCCCTCGGCAACTTCGGCACAAACTGTAATTGATATAATTTTACTCACGTACGCAAAACAAACATGCTATTATATATATATATATATATTTATATTATATAATTGTTGTAAATGATAGTAATGCTATTTTTCAAATATGTAACTAGTATATCGTGTACAAAAAGTTTAGTATTTTTTTGCCGAATTTATTTGATTAGGAATCGAAACGAGCTATTGTTTTACGTTCACTATCTTTTTCCCTCTAAAACCAATCACCCGTCCGGCATGTCCAAAAAGAAACAACGAGCGCATTATTACTATTTAAACTCGTAAGAAAAACAACGCTGTATGCTCCAATCACAATTAACCGTATTGGATTTTGTGGAAACAAAATAGACTAACGCGAGGAGATAACCCGGACTAAAGTACATAATGGTGCGTGTGTGCGTGTGTGTAATATATTACAGAGAACGCCATAATCAAATATAAGATTTGGGAAGAACTTCTGTGTCTAAAACGAAAACAAATACTCCGTGACTATTGAAAAATACATTAAGTTATATATTTTATTTTTTTAACGTAACGTCTGAAGAACATTCGATCTCGTTTATTATCCATACATTTATAATGCTCAAACAGCGGCCGTACCTACCTATAACGACCATGATCGTGTACGTTTCAAATATAATATTTTAATTAATTTAACTATTAAAATCTACCTATATATTACTTTTATAAGGCCTCGAGATTAGTTCATTGTTTGGAATATTTTATAATAGACAACTCGTTTCTATTGTATATACCATATAAAATAACGTATATAAGAATTGATTGTTAAATTTAATTATTCCCTTTTTTGTATAAATTTATTGTAAAAAAAAAATAAAACACTAATTTAATTTTCATCTATAATTTTTTTTTATAAAAATTTACTTTAAAATTGACGTCCGTCGATTTGTCCGCGTTAGGTTATTAGGTTTGGTAAAATCTATACTTTCGATTTGAGAGAAACATATATCTTGGTAAATGGTTTTAAACTTGAAGAGTACCTATTTATATGTCATGAATGAATTTTAGTAATACTATTCAACAAGTGTTTTTATTTTTACCGAAATAATATTATTACTCACTTGGATAGTATATTGTATTACTGTTAAGTAAAATAACGAATTAATAGTTATAATTTATAATGGAAACTCGTATAATTATAGATCGTCAATTTATAACATTATACTATTTAGTCAGGCTATAGGGTTTCTAAAACCGAGCGGGAGATAATGTGACTGTACTAATTAAATGAATCACGTACGACCAGACTCGTCCGACACTCGATAATAATCATAAAATTATAATATATTGTGATTTGGTTATTCGAATACTTCAATGAGTTCAGTGACATAATAATATAACTCTCGGATACGCACACACTTAAAAGGTCAAAGACTTAAAACATAAAAACAACATTCATCTATTGCAATATAATATCGTGTACCATAGGAAAGGTATACTTTGTATTGTAGCTACGATGTTTACCTAACTATGGTTTATACCCAGGATACTTTTGTGAGCCCTGAGGTTAAACAATTTCGGGCCTTCTTTATAAGTTGTGTTTTTTTTGTCCAAGTTATTTTAATGCTATGCTATAGTTAATACGTTTGATAATATGTGAATAAAAAAAAACACATATTTGGTGGTTTAATTTTAATATTTGATTTGTCAAAGAAAATTAATCAAGTACCAATTAGTATATAATTGTCAATAAAAGTACCTAGTAGTTTAGTTATATTACTGCTTTTCTGAAAAAATTCGTACAATACTTATTACAATTGTAGAAAACATCTATATCGGATAAATATATTTTCAAGATAATGACGATTCATAAATCATCATCTTGTCTCGTTTTAACGTACCAAATTATTATAAAAATTATATATATATATGAAAGGCCGAGCTGACAGACCCCAAAGCTCTGCCCCCCTGATCCCCTAGCCCTGTTTATATCGTATATCCGGTTCCGGTATACTCTGCTGAAAACTATTGACGATTGACCTCCCCACTCTACCCGCTCGTCGAAATCTGATGACAAATACGTTTGTCTGAATATATATTATAATTCCACAATATAAATTTCAAATAAAATACAGTCGTAACATAATACATCAATATTATATACTCGTCGAGTATAGTTTCAAAGTCTACACTCGAAACCGTATTTACATTTATTTTTGCTTATACAATTGAAGTAATAACTGGCCATACACGATGACACAATAAAAATACCTTTTTGTGTATTATATAGATTCTATCAAATCGACGCTTTGTGTGTTTTAACGGAAAATATTTACTTATATTCTATTAGAACGTCGAAAAAAAGTTTATTTTTATTTAGAAAATTTTTCCCCCGTCTGTGTAAGACCGTTTGTGTTGCTTTAAAAATATATAAATGTAAGAATTATTTTATACCCGACGATAAAATACGTAATATTTAGAAACCATAATGTCTTGTCGTATAGTTTAAAACTATTATACGTTTACATGAATATTATTACGATCTACCTTTTTTTTTTTATCGATCTTCAATATATTTCTCTATGGAAATTGAAGTGTATTAAGATTTGAGACCAAAAAAAATATGTCATAAAAAGGAATCAAGTGAGCTTATTATAAAAAAAAAAAATGGTAGCATTTCATCCGTTTATTTAGAGACGCGGAATAAAATAATGCTACGTTTATTTCATTTTCTCATTTTATCAGGACGCATCAATCCTATTGCATGGAATCGCGATAAACGATCGATTAAACATAAGACTTTTGTATTATATTATATTGTTAGATTATTCAACATTTTTTACAGAAATGTACGAATCCTGACGATGTTATATTATGACCCCGAATCCTGCGCACCTAATATAAAATTATAAACCCACAAAGTTTATCTTTTCATCTTAACTGGAAAGTTTATTTTTCTAATTCGTTTTAAAAGTTCGGTGATTAGGTATTCCCATATATAATATGGGTGTTACACTATAGCCAACTAATTGAATATGCCATTATTTCTGTGTTAAAATATATACAAAAGAGAGGGGCGTGCCGAGATTGAACAACCACCCCCAAATTGAAATAAAAAATTGAATGATTTATCTAAAAGTTTTTACTTATTATTTATATTATTTTAAGTTAGATACTACATTTTTAGAGCCCTTTCACACGTGGTCATTCGCAGCGCCACTTTTTGCAGCGCCACACTTTTCTAGCAGCACGATTAATGAGTGATAGTGGCGCTACATAATTTTTAGAAACGCGTTTTTAGAAGCGTCGCATATATTTACTACGAGTGTCAAAAGTGTATTGTTTTGTTTTTTTTTATGTATGAAGACACTTTTACGGATAGAAATAATGGTCCGATTATCACATGTAGGGTAAATTTTCGGTAGAAAATCGTATTTAGTTGGTACTTTATTCAGCTCATTTTTCGAATTTCTCAAAAGTTTTTCCTTGAGAGGGGAAAAACTACCAAAAAATGGCGTAAAGTCGGCAAAATTACGGTTTCTGTTATTTTAAATTTTTTAATTTCGTGATAACTAATTGAGTTTTAGTCGTAGGGTCTTGAAAATTCTTTTGAGTATTAACATATGTAGTATACAAGTAAGGTTAAAGTAAAATTTTGGAATGAATTATTAGTATAATATATTGTAATATATTGAGTTTCGCTCAGAATCGTATTTCTAACGCAATATCATTGCATTCAAATCTTAAGTATAATAAACCACTAATTTCTCCGAGGACCGAAGAGACGAAGGAGGAACGTCCACAATCGACATTCCCACTTTTTCTAATTAAAAACAAAACTCGAATAAATAAAGAAAGTTCTGGATTAATCCATTGCTTATTTAAAACACTGCACAAAACGAATACAAAACAACTAAAACAAAACACTAAAATAGTCGCACTGCTGTAGTCACGTGTGAAAGGTGCAATTTGAAAATATGTATTGTCGCTAGCAGCGCCACTTTTTGACGCCGACTTCTGCGGCGAATGTAATGGACCTTTCACACATAGCCACTCGCAGCGCCACACTTCTTTACGCGTCAGTGGTGCTGCTTATATTTTTAGAAGCACGTTTTTAGAAGTGCTGCATATAATTACTACGCGAGTCAAAAGTCAAAATGGACGTGGAACGTTGTTTACTTTTGGCCATGCTTCTAATTAAAAAGAAAAGAACCAATAGACAAAAAAGATTCTTGGTTCATTAATTGTTTTTGGAAAGACAAAATCGCGGTTTTTTTCACACGCTGTTTGATGACTTACAGGATGACGATGAGAAATTTTTTTCTTATTATCAAAAAATACGTTAAAAGAACTTCTTTCCGGAAATTCAAATAAAATTTTAGAAATCAAGACACAATCATAAGTGAGTCCATTCCTCCAGCTGAGAAACTAGCTTTGACTCGGACGCCATCATTTAAGACACGACACAAAACGAAACACTAGTAAATAAACTGATAGCGAATGATCATAATTAAAAATTAAAAACACGTGCGCTGCTAACGCCGAGGTCTGCGGCGAATGTAACTACCGTCACCGTCTGCAGCGCTGCTAAATCTGTGGCCGCGGTCGTGTGTGAAACCGTCCTATATTTCCCCGGCTTTTTCCGTCGTGTGGCGCTGGAAAAAGTGGCGCTGCGAGTGGCTACGCGTGAAAGGGCTCTTCTATTGTCTTTTTGGCCATTATCGTTTCGTGAAACCGGTTTGAAACGGTATCAAGTTTCCCGACCAGAAATATATTATACCTACGTATATTGTACGGATTTGTAACATATATATATATATATTATAATTATTACCTAATCGAGATATTAAAAATAACGTATTCTACTCACTTAACGTAGAATTGATTTTTTTCAGCGTCGGACATATCTTCCAGAGACCTATTCGGAACGCGGCGGCCGTGTACGCGTCCGTTCCCTGCATACGGTACGGTTCCCTCGTGGTCACCCACGAACCAGTGACGAAACCGGTCAACAATATGACCAGAGACACGAGGCCAAACGCGACGCTCGTCCGGGACACGTTCTCCGGCACGCTGTTCGCCGCGCACATAATATTGCGTAACCGTCGCCGCACCAGCGAGTCCTCGTCGTCCTTACGCGACCATTGCCGCACCGCTTGCACCGCAATATAATTTAAGTGTTGATATACGATACTGTATATCGTTCACCTGAAACGTGGTAATTACCAATATTAACATAATTTCATACGATAATTGAGTATATTTTTTCTTCTCTCTCTCCCTCTCTCTATTGGATTCCGCACTCAAGTCTATGCGTAATTAACCGTCCAAGAGAAAGGTGAAATTAGATTAAGTTAAGCACAGTACCTGTATATAATATTATATTATATTATACTCAGGGTTGGCAAGAGGGTGGGTCAGAGGGGGGAGGGGGGCAGAGCCCCGGGCTTCGGACCTTCGGGAGGGTCCGTTGTCAGAAACTAATTTTACTAATTTTTTGTGTAAAAAATTATTTTTATACAAATTATAGTATATAAAATATATATATATATATAAGTTATAAACATAAAATTACAAATTAAACCGAATACATTCGCGTCCGTTTTCTTAAAATTAAACAGCTAGTGTTAGCGGTGGAAAAAGAACTGGCCAAAACCATCAACTTGGACGCAGTTATCAATGACTTTACTATGGAAAAAGCCAGAAAGGGAACGCTATAACTGAACCTAATTATTCTTTAATTACTGTTAAATAGTTGGTTACATTATTTTTTTCAATATCAATAAAAGATTTTATATACTAAATATTATGTTTTTTTTTTATTCACAATTCATTAAACTTAAATATTAAGTATAACTACTGTATTAAAGTGCTATGTATATCTTAGTCAAATATGTATAAATAAAGGGACCCAGAACTGATCAGTCCCGGGGCCCATAAAAATTCTCGCCGCTCCCGATTATACTCGTACCTATACATAAAAAATGAAAAAGGTAAAACGTTAAAAATCAAATTGTAAAATCATAAATTTTTAGTATCTAGTTTTGTTCTTTTGTAGTTATACATTTATAATTAATAATTAATATTATAACTGTATAAATAAGGTTACAAGATTTTTATTTTCTATATAATTTTCTAACGTACGAAACTCGTATCATCCAGCAAGTGTATAGGTAAATAATTTACAATCAATATATATTATGTACAATATGTATATTAAATTATAATTGATATACTCATTTTGAATAAAGAAACTAAACATTAATGATACTTTCATAATATTCAATGATATAATATATACTGCTATAATTTTCATAAGCTTTTATATTTAAATTACATTACAATATTTCGTTATATACTTGTGTAACATAATTTTCTTGATAATAATTAAGACAATATAATTTATTTAACTTTTTCAACGCGGTTTTTTTTTTAAGTAAAATATCTTTTTGTATATATATATAGTATAATATTTTAAGAAATATATAATATAATTAAAAATAAGTAAATAATTTAATATATTTAAATACAATATTACATTGTATCAAGTATCCTCTTGATACAATATTAATATTAAAATATGTGAATAATTATAATAATAATTCATGATGTAATTATGATAAATCATACTCTTTTTTTGTTAACTAAATACCAATAAATTTGTTTTTTTAACTATAACTATATGTCATCTTTATATTGCTAATGATAAAACATAATATTTGTGAAAATGACATTTGGCATTTCTATGTTTATTAATTTATTTGGATTTCTATATAATATAGTATTTTAAATATTTTGCTAAAAATTAAAAAAACATATTTAATTTTACTATATTAAAAATTAAAAATATTTATATATTATATATTTATATCTCAATGTAAGGTATAATATTAATAAAAATTGTATAATATTATATGTATATGCTGTTATATTTCATATTATTATAGTTTGCAGAAATGCAGTTACTATTATGGTGAAACTCAAGAGTTTCTCGATGTTGCTGCAACACAACAATAGAACCAAAGTTGAATAGGGTTGCCGTGTTTATTGTGAAATAAATATATCTAAAAATGTATATTAATATGAATATATCTAAATCTAAGTACGTACTCATATAAATTAATAACAATTCATATCGATATAAAACGTTCAGAGTTGCGTACATAATACACATATTGATTATGTTTTTATCGACCTGTATTTAGAGAATGTAAACATTTTTAGAAATTTTCTCTGAAAAAAAAATATATACCTAGAAATATAAATATTTTGTCGTGTTTTACAATAAAAATTATATTAGTATAATGTACACAGGTTAAGACTTTAAAAATTTTAAGAAATGGTAGTTATAAATAGCAATAAAATATAATTTTGATCAAAATGTATTATTAATTAAGAACCAAAGTGAGCTGCAACATAGTTAGGATGTATAAAATGTATGAAAAGAAAGTAAGTTTTATCAACTGTTCCTGAACAGTTATAAGTATTTTATTCAGTAGCATGCGTCAATAACATTAGAGAAAGATATATTTGATTTATTTGGGTTTTTTTTATTATAAACTATACAAATATGCTAAGATAAATAGAATGGTACTATCAGGGAGTGGTTAAAGGAATATACTTTCCCTCATATTTAATTTATTTACTTATTTTTAATGAATAATAAAATATTAGTGGCATTCGTTTAAATTGGTTGCTTAAATATTCTACGGAATACCCAAATAACTACTCAGTCTCACTCTTCTATATACACCGACTGAAGAAACTTATTTAAAAAAAATCTACCCTGCACCCTCTTCAGTTAACAAAGACCAATTGAAACAGTAAGTATAATAAAATAACAACTTTAAGTGTGGTCATTTCAAAATAATTTTCAGACAAACGTATAACGTGAACTGAGGAACTACCGGTTCCTGCTAATTTACAAGAAAATCTATTAATGTCTACACAGTTATTATTTAATTATTTGTGTATGTGTGTGTGTTTATTTTTTTAAAGTAGATATTTTAAAATATTCTCTATCCGCTAAAGTTGGTTGACGACGTTCACTCAGAAAAAAAGTTCATCTTCTTTGATGCATATAAGTATATGGGTATATGTTAATTTTTAATTGGGAAACATTCAATTTGTATTAATTCGTTCAATAATTATGCGGATTATTTTTTTTTTCTTCAACGCGTATGTTGGTTTGCAACTCTTCTCCATTCTTCACGATCACTCGCTATTTCTTTTAATGCTCTATAGCTTTCAACTCTTGCATCTTTCTTGATTTGTCCAATAAATGTATTTGCGAGGTCGCTCAGGTAGTATTTTTCTTTTATCATGCCCTCTAATATTGTGCTGTACAGTTCTTTTGGGTGTCTTAATATCCCACCATTTTCCATCTTTTCTTCCTAATCTAATTAATTAATAAGCGTTCCTCGCCGACTATTTCCAGTATATCTTGATTACTTTTTCGTTCCATCCAGCTTATTTTTTCCATGTGTCTCCAGCACCATATCTCAAATGATACTAATGCTTTTCTTTCAATTTCATTTATTGATGTTTCACAGCCATATATGTCTATACTCCAAATATAAGTTTTAATGAGTCTTTTCCTAATGCTAAAATTCAATATTTTGAATGTGAATAATTTGGATTTTTTTATTAAACGCTAATTTTGCCATTCCTATGCATATTTTGATTTCTTTATGTCCTTTCCATCTGCTGTAATCATACTACCTAAGTATGGAAATTCGCTTACTTGATCAAGTTTATGATTATCTAAATATATATCGATAATTGTATTTTGGGATTTTCGTGCACAGATCAGATCTTTGTCTTTTTTTCATTGATTTTTATTTTAAAGATTCTAATCGTCTCTGCCATTTTGTTGATAGCACTCTGTAAATATTCTTCACTCTCAGTTATTATTACTATATCGTCAGAAAAACGTATCATAATAATAGTTTCACCTCCAATTCTAATACCAATTTGTTATCTTATTAATTTTATCTTCACTATATTAATTATTTTTCTACGAAACAATTGAATAACGGTGGTAATAGAGTGCATCCTTGTCTCACCTATTTTTGTATCTTTGCACCAACTGTTGCCTCTCCTTTTTTAATTTCAGCTGTCTGTTGTTTGTACAAGGAGTACAATATTTTCAGGTCTTGTTATTCCATTCCTACTTCTTGCAGTGTGTGAAACAATATATTCCAGTTAACATTATCAAACGTCTTTTCTAGATCTAGAAACGCCATGTAAGTGACTTTGTTCCTTTCAATCTGTTTTCCTATGATCACTTGAAATCCAAAAATTGCTTCTCTTATACCTTTTTGCTTCCTAACACATATTAATCATTTTTTAAAAATAATTCTATTTTATTCTCCTATGTCTATAAAGAATTTTCATAAGAATTTTTTATGCATTAATGAGTAAGCTCAGTGTTCTGAATTGGTCACACGTATTTACTTTTTGTTTTTTGAGGTAGTCACAATTATGCTATTACAATAGTCAACTGGAATTTCTCCCTTCTCGTATGTCTTGAGTGAAATCGTATAAAGCATTTTCTACTATTTGACTGCTGTTTTGAAGCATCTCCGCTAGTATATAATCAATTCCCGGTGCTTTTTTTTTGGTTTGGGTTCACTTAGTGCTGTATCAAATTCTGATCTTTTGTTCTTTATAGTTTTATCAGCATGTTTGTTATTTCCCACTACATTTAGAATTTTACAATAGTAATGATTTAATTTATTCCTCTTAAAAAGTGTATCAATTTCCTCTCTATTTCTTTATTTACTTCTCTATTTACTTGATTTCTTAATTGCCTACACCTTTGTCTCTCTTCTTGTCATATTTATATTTTCTTCTTTCTTCTATACTTTGAATAACTTCCATATTTATCCAGCTTATTAGATTTCAGATATTTAGATATTTGGATGATAATCTATTACGTTATCGAATTAGATTGAAATCGGCTATAATGGGTTAAGACGACTTTTTCGAATGCGAGATATTCGTGCTGAAAACTTAATTACTCGACTACGACGAAACTTATCTCCGCCGTCAATTCAAATTAATTCTCGTCGATATTTTAGAATTTTAACATATTTATACCTGAGAATTATTTCATATATCTTGAATATATATTGAATTATATCAAATAGATCAAGTAAACTTTTCGATAAGGATATTAGTTTTGTCTCTTTATTATTTCTTCAATCGAAACATTAAATAATTATATTTTATACAAATATTTTCAGATATTATATATATTACAGATTGACTACAATACATCTTTAATTAAACCTGAAATACAAATAAATTGCGGATGATTCTTTATGTGAAGATAAAAACAATTATTAATAATAATTGATAGGGTAACCAATTTTAATATGTTATACGTGAAAAATGATTCCATTACATATTACAATCTTCACTGAACAATTAACTTAAGTATTATTTTGTTTTTCTTAAAACTACAATATAGATTCATGATGAAATAAAACCATCTTGTATCGTATAACTTCTGTACACTAATAGACACCACAAAGGAAATATTTCCGGTTCGTCTATTTTTATACCGTCTCTCATCGTGTTTTAATTACGTAAGTATACACATTACGTACAACCACTGTAATTATGCTGGAACAGCGAACAAAGTATCAGCAGTTTCGCACCTTATATTTCTCGTTAGATAATATATAATAATTGTTATGTTGTTTATTACAGTTGTTTCTACCACTTCTAGCCATGTCATAATAAATATTTGCATTATAACTGTTATTACTATTAATATGATTAATGTACAAGTATAATTGATACACTTTAAAACTGTATCATTCTAATCAATAGTAAATAATATTTATCGTGTATTATATGATGTATACATGAGAATTTTGGACAGTCACGTATCTAAAATATAAAATCTTATATTATAGTCGTAAAATATATAAAATAGTCAAATTCAAAATTTTAAAACTTTTTTAAAAAATGTATATCTTTGACAATCTATATTTCTATCATTTTTTGATTTTTTACACAACAAGTATAAGAAAAATGATGGTGTTCGATAATATGATAAAAACTGTCATCGTCATGTTTTCGCGGTCGCGGATAAAGCTTTTTAATTTGTTCGTCTCGCGCCGTTTCCAACGTTCGTTTCCACTACCGCAGCTACTGCGAACGACTCATGAAAAAAGAAATTTAAATTAAAATAATAAAAACTCACTTTCATTCATGCTTAAAACATACAGCCAACGTAATTGGGACGAAAAAATCGAATCCAAACTACCGGAAACCTGCGGAAATGGTTTTATGTGTATGTACACTTTGTAACACTATATACGTTTACAAACAAAGTAATCATAAATCATAATCTAAATATTGTAATATATATTATACAATTGATACACAAAGCCAGAATGAATGTGTTATGACGGTAAGCTAGCTCTTCATAAATCTGGTATGGATGCATACTATAATATTATTTAAATTTATAGTGTTAATAACAATAATTTAGTTTAATTTAAGTATTATAATATAAAAATTATTAATAATATTTAATTTAACATTACATATTATACTTTTTCTTATACAAATTCATGTGGTTTAGAGAAAAATATTTTTTATAGAAGTACATAACGTATTTTTTAATATAACATAATATATATAATATAACCATAGCCGATCGAATGAATCCATACCTCTTATATACATCGTATAGCTCTGACGGGACGTGAATATTTTAAGGATTTAAAACTTATAAATAAACATAACATGTAAAATCATAGTAAAAATTATTATAAAAACATACAAATGACTCCATTGCATCATAACGTACCTATTATTGTAAAAAGTAATTTGGTTTTTGTTTTTCGAATATTTTAATAACAAACTGTTCAATTTACAAAATGTTTACTATAAATAAAAGGCGACCATGAATTATATAGAAAAGTTTTACAAAATAATGCTTTATTATTTAGTTAAACAAACAAATTTAAATAGACAAGAATTTTTAAGAGTATTAGTTTCTTATATTATGCCTACTCATATTATGGTATAAATATAATATACGATTTTTGTAATTAAAGTTATTGTATCACAATAGCACAACTCATAGTATCACTTTTTTCGAAATATAAGTAAACGAATACAACAAGCTAAAGGCGAAATATGTTTATTAAGTGTACCTATATAGAAACATTATTTTAAAAATTATAGAATATTAATGTTAATGAATATTATGTTACTATTAATGATAGATTAAAGATTATTATTTTAACATAACTTAAAAATAATGACACAGAATTAACCTATATATATATATAAATAAACTATAAAATATATTTTATATACATATAAAAATAAATTATATATTATACTATTCTAAATATATCTCTACAAAAAACAAAAAATACCTACTTTAAACTTATAAATAAAATAATAACGATGAAACCATTTTTCATTTTAAATATATTATAAAGTTTAATATTATCCATAAACATTATAATTATTTTAATCAAATGTTTTTCTTTAAAATGTATTCAAATAAATATTATAGTATTTTCTTTTAAATATAATTTAAAATAGCATAAAAATACAAAAAAATACTTCAATAATTATTTGTTTAAGCTACATATATGTGTAAACTATTATAAGTATTATGTTACTTACTGACAAATGTTTTCTTAAATTCGATATGATCTAGTAACTGCTATTATCTTTTATAATCAAACATAATATTTAATTTTACTTTATAATATTTTACATAACATTGTTGGTTATTAATTAACTTTAAAATTTTAGAATGTTTATTATAAATTTCTCAAAAGAATTTTAATTCATTTATGGTATTATCTTCACATTCAATCATTTACAACCAAGTAAATGGTTTGCCTTTGACAACTCACGAGTCGTCGATGTATAAATGTCGTATTATATAATAATTAATATTATTTGACAATATAATAAAATCAATCAAATAATCACTATGATACAACAAAATAATATAGACGAAAGAAAATTATAACGACTGAACACACTGAAGACTCAACCATGGATAATACTAATCAGTTATACGAAAACATCCATACACAGGACTGTACGATTATTATAATTAAATTATTAAAGTATTGAAAGAAAATTACGAAAAATAGTTTATTAGTGATTGTTCTAACACTTTGAAAATTTGGTAATTTTGTTTACGCAAAAAAAAAACCAAAAATTATCTACTTTAGTATTTTTTATGTTCAATTTTTACTCATTTTTTTATTTTTAAAAAAATAAAGAATTTATAGATATTAAAAATTTTAAATATTATTTGTTTTTCTTAAAAATTAATATAAAACTGGTGAAAAGAAAAATTGTTATTCTTGTTGACCACTATGTAAAATTGTAAATTATATTATTGTGATGTCAATATGTACCATGAAGAACACATGAAGAACTATGAAAGAACTATAGATGAATCAACATTCTACCTTACTATACCGTACTCAATGTTTTTAATACTTATCTTATTTCAAATTTTTAAAAATATTCAATGTATTTATTAGGAAACACAAATAAGTTCTGTTATTCTGTTTAGATAAGTAGGTAAAAAAAAGTACTTTGGTGTATAAGCGAAATTTTTTAAGTACTTTTAAAGTATGTTAACAGTTATATAATATACATATATATATATGTTATAAGTTATGTGACATTGGACAATTTATAAAAATGTCTTATCTTTTTATTAGAAACGTTTAATCACCCTATTACAAAACACTTGATAATTTGATACCTATTGTAAAACATATTAGATATATCTAATATATTTCTAATATCGCCAATCGACTATAAATATTAATATATTATTTTATTTTATAATATAGACTCACAGGAAAATCTACTTTATTAAGTATCAACATTACAATACAATTGATATATCATAATATATATAATAATAATAATATATAAGTATAACTATTGATATCAATCTACATGTAAATATATATTATTATTATTATTATTATTATTATTATTATTATTATTATTATGTATATATACAACCCATTAGCAAGAAAGTGTTAACCTCGTACCAGTATAATATTAGACGTGTTAAATTACGAATTTTCTCTCGTTGTTTAATGTAATATATGTTCATACATGTATGTATTATAATATACCCTTCCTGATGTAATGATGTTACCTGTAACACGGACGATGTTAATTTTTTTTATTATTATTATTCCCATTGCTACTCTATCCTTCGTGTGTGCGTAACCATAAAAAAAATATGTTTTTATACTTAATTTTAAAACCCTCACAGTATCGTAAATAATAGAAAAACTATATGCAAACACTATTATTATATAATCATATATAGCCTAATAATAATTGTAATTGTAAACGAATTGACAATCCATGTGATATTATGATATAAATATAATAATAAAGAAAATTTGATAATAAAAAAAATGAAAAAAATGACATTTTTCTGAAGAAACAGTAACCAAGATAATTACTGGAAGGAATTTTTTATAAATAACATTCTTTTTATGTCCTTTCCAGCAATATATTTCTAATTCAATTCAATTCAATTTAATATATATTATAACAGTATAATATATAAATTTGTTTTTTCATTTAAGTAAATCTCTAAGCCAATTTATTTCAAGTCTGCGGGAGTTTCCCGTAAATAACATAACACTATAAGAAGGTTTGTGTTGGTATGCGTTTTGAAAGGTATTAAAAACATTTTTAGCAAGTTCACCTAACATTGTACTACACTATTTAATTTACATTCTTTAAAAAAAAAAAGCTGCGGGTAAAATTGATAAAAATTATAAATTAATAATAATAATATTAATAATGATGAAGACTAGGATTAGTATGCAATTTTTGACTAGATTAAAGATGATAATATATTGTATTAAACCTTAGCATAGTTGAACAGAGGTTAGACGAACTCACGATAGAAGAAGTGGAACGGTCAATAGATATGTTGAAGAATAGGAGTGACCAGGAGAAGGTGCAATTATTACGGAATTCTTGAAAAAGGAGGAATAAATCTAATGACATAGTTAAATCAACAATAGATTTTATATGAAAACAAGAATAAATACCAACAAGATAGCACGTGTCAATATTATGCCCGATTCGCAAAAAAGGAGTCATTATGATTTGCCAGAATTACAGAAGAATACTAAATACTTCTTATAAAATAGTATCAAACATTATAATTGAACAGAATCAAACCATACTCAAGGAAAATAATAAGAGAATATCAGTCATGATTCATGCCAGGTAGATGGACAGTTCATCAAATACATACGATAAAACAAATATTAGAAAAAAGTCACGGGTTCGACATGGATATGTACCTATTATTTGTCGATTTCAAGTAGGTATATGACTCGATAAATCGATATAGACTAAAGAAAGCAATGACCCAACTTAGAGTCCATGTAAAACTGATGAGACTGGTAAGGGTATGTGTGCAATACTCTAAATGTAAAGTTAGGTTTAACGGGGAACTATCAGAAGATTTCTCAGTAGAAACCGGTTTAAAACAAGGAGACGCTGTTATTTAACATAGCCTTAGAGTTAGTAGTGAGAAAGATATTTAAGGATGCCACGGGTTTAAGCATAACAGAAGAATATCAAATAACATAAGCAGCATACATGGACGACATATAATTATAGAAGAAACCGAAAATGGCGTATACGGACGGCCGAAAAGTACGACGAAAGATACCGGACTACAAGTCTGCAATGATCAAAAAACATAATACCAACTTAATAATATCTCAAAGAAAACATGTACAGAATTCGCTAGTAGTCCGAGACTTAACCTTCGAAAAACTATCAAACTTTAAATACCTAGGAGTAGATATAAACCAACAAGCAAATAACCACAAAGAAATTAGCAGAAGAATTAACAGTTTCTATTTTAGACCATTTTATACCATTAATTAAAAGTTTAAGACAAAGGTACTGTCCAAAAGTATAAAACTAAGACTTTATAAAATGCATATTACTTACTAGACCTATAGTTCTGTATGTTTGTGGGACGTGGACAATAATAAAGTCAGATAAAAAAATACTTAGTTTTCGTTTGTTAGTTTTCGAAAGAAAAATCTTACATACCATCTATGGACCCAAAAGAAACCAGAAAGAGAATATATATGAACGAAGATTAAATGCAGTGCTAAGAGTAATATTCAGTGAGCCAAACATAGTGAGAATTCTTAAAATCAGACGTATAAGCTTGGTCAGTCACGTTTGAAGAGCGGAGGGCCAAACAGTGCATGAAATCACAAGAAATTGACCGAGATAAAGAAGACTTCAAGCTCCTGGAGATAAAAGATGGTGAACAACTGGCCAAAGACAGGAAGGCATGGAAAGGATGGAAAGGTATAGTGGAAGAATGTACCTACAAGGCGCAGAATATGCCAAAAAAATTAATAAAATATATATTGTATGCCAATATTAGTTTCATATCAAGGTCAATTTAAATATCAATTTCTTTAATAAATATTATATCTTAATTATCTGATCATATTTTGTAATATTTACTAAATACATCAATTTTAACTACGAGTTTTTTTATTTTGATAAATTTCAGGAGAAAATAATTACATTACTCAGTGCCTAAAAAATTCTATGTATAAAGATACACATATTTTTTTAATATTTATTTTATAACAACTATTCAATATAATAAAATTTAATTTCTTTGATGCATTAGTTTTTTAAGGCATTTACATTTCAATTAGCACATCTAAATCCAAACCAAAATAATTGTGCATAGTATTATTAAATTTTTCCACACGTAAAATACTTTTAAATAATTAAAATATATGTTCCAAGAAATCTTTTAACGCCAATGTATATTTTCTTTCTTTTTTATTATATATATAAAGGGATTACATATAAAGATAAAATCACTATCGTCGAATTTGATTTTCAAATAAAAAACTCCTTTTAAAATAGACCGACAAATAAAAGTAAATTCATTTTTCATGATGCTCTTCTTATGATCATCTGAGCGTTGGTATGCGACGAGAGCAACAGCATCCTCTGAATATAGAGAGAGAATGCTAACACTATTAGCATTTATTACAGTCTATTTTATTTTCTTAAAAAGCATTAAAAAATAATATCTTATGTATGTAAAGTGTGTATATTTTTTTATATTCGACGTGTAGAAAATCGATTGACACTTTTAAATCGTTAACGCGTTTATTGGCTTTATTATCGTATAATTTAAAAAACGTTATAACAATATGTTATACTGTAGGTAGGCTGTAGATAAGTCAAAATCCAAGTATAGCTAATGGCCGAATAGCTAAACCTTAAGCTATATACTTACTTTTAACGAAAATTACTTTTCGGGCTTAACGTGGATATTTTTTTACTTCTATAACCGTAAAGAATTTAAGCGGATGTAATGTGGAATTTGTGTTGTATTTTTACTTTCCGACATTAAGAATATGAGTAAACAAAAAAAAAGTCAATTCTTTGTTAGAGTTAATATTTTTTTGAATATGTTTACATACATATATTACGCTATTGCTACTTTCAAGCAAAAATTTATAAAATGTATTAATTATTTAATTTCCTTTTATTACTAAATTACTAAATAATGTTTTTTTAATCTACAACTCAAGTAAAAAATTAATATTCATTTATACGAGTACAATAATCATAAGTCACGTTTTATTAAACAAAATACATAAACACAATATTTAATATTACAATCAATTTCAATCATTTATTCCATTTACCTATTGCATAAAAATTATAATTACATTTTCTAAAAACATTATATTGAAGTTTTGAAATGTTGTTTTGAAAATTATTTAAATGGCACTTACATAACTTTGGTCATTGAAACTCGTATTATAGTGCCTAACCATATTACATTATAATTGTTTTATAAAATGGTATTTCTACTTAAATTTATTACATTTATTTCAATAATAATATAATTTCAAAAAAAAATACATTAACAATAAATTAATTAATCAATAACATCAATCATACATAAATAATTTTATAAATTATTAATCTTTGTACCTTACAATAAGATTTTTCTATTAAATTTCACCGACGTATTCTAACGCATATTGTTATATTAATTAATATAATGTGAGAAAAATGATTTAGTATATCTACTGAGACACATCTAATGAAGATAATAATTCATTTCACGAATATCCTAAGAATATATTATATTATGTACTCCTTTAATATCTTACTCAATTTCGTACATTCGCTATAAATGTAGAAAATATTATTTTAGAATAGTTTAATAATTTTTCTATACGAGCAAAAATGATGCTCTGAATGTTAATAAAGCTTAAGTATTAAGTAAAAAATGTATTTAAATTTTCAATAACTGTATTATATGGAACCACACTACAATAATACGATAAAAAAGGGACATATACTCTTTTTTCAAATAATATATAAAATGTTTAAAATGATGTCAACGCACGATCTGCTGTCTGTCTAAATAACATACAGCATATCAAAATAACCACACACAGAATAAAAATTGTGGAGCTTAGAGTATTATTAGAGCTTAAATACTTATTATGAAATTTAAAAAAAAGAATATTTTTAAGATTAACATATTAGTTTTATAAAATATTTTTAAAAAAATAAGAAATAGCGATTAAACTTTTTAATTTCTTAAGTATTCCAATCTTTAATTTGTATAAGTATACTTTATTAGTATCAGTCTACACGCCATAAGAATGTTTAGAACTTAAATATGTTTTATTAAATACAATCGTTTAACGGTCATGCATAAAAATTTGCGTAGATGATTTATAGACATTTTATTCATCTCGATCTCCAATTACAAATCAATTTATTACATATTATAATACTAAAATAGATGTTTTATTTAAGTTCAAACGCGTAATACGGTTTAAAGGTTAAATTGTAAGAGTCATAAATGTACCTACTTTATGTTTTAATGTTTTAAATGTGCGACTTTCTGAGGATACATTAAAGCATGTAGCAGTTCGTCATTCATGTTAATAGCTAATTCATCATAATTTTAAAAATAATTTAAAACTATCATCAATCAGAATCGGACCATCATACAAGCAAACACAGAGGTATTATTATCTTATTTTTAAAAAGCCAGAAAATAAACATATAATCAACTAATAATCGGATATACTACATATACTAATAACTAGTTTAAGTATGAATATAGTACATATATATATATATATATATAATATATTATCATAATTTCTTATATAATATGTCATTAATAAGAATCTATAGTATCTATATCTATAGTAAACTTCTTTACCATTTTTTTAATTTGTTTTCGAAAATTATTCTTGATGATGAAATCTGACTAATAATCCAATGAGTAATGACTTCTACAAATATAGGTAACGTCAACCGATGATAACAGCTGCTATTTGATTAATGGAGAGGGAAAAAACCTAATAAAAAACCATTTTTAATAACTTGACGTGAATAAAATATATATTTAAAAACAAGTGATAAAAATTAATTTTAAAATAGTAATACACTTCAATATAATCAAAACAATATAAGTACCTACCTATAACTTAAAAGTTTAATTTTCATTAATTCAAAGTGGAACGGTTTTAGAAGCTATGATATGACAATTTTTGGTAAATACGTTTTAAAATTCAACCTACACCCTTTTCGGAGCGCAATTGAAATTGTATATTTGTACATACATATTTATAAATATTACAAAAATGTATTCACCTATAAGGCTACAAAAAAAACTGTAAAAATATCTTATATTTCAAATTTGCTTTTGTGTCTGTACTTATTGATTTCATCATTTTCATTATATATATAATATAAACAATAAAATTAGTAAGATTGGTATATACGAGATACAATTTTAAATCTGATTTATTATTATTATTTTACGCTCAAAAATTTCAATTTAATATTTTAATATGGGCACAACAGTATGAATTTGTAAAACTGAACCTACATTTTTCTCTTTATAAAACAATTCACTTTTAAAATTAAAACATCAACATAAAATTTTTATTTGACAAATTTCAAACACAAAAAATCGCAATTATAACTAAGCCATAATGGGATCAGTCTACCCGTATCTGTGGTTATGCTTGATCAGTTTTGCAGATTTTCTACCCATAAAAGTATTACATTTGAAAAGTTCAAATGAATAATGTATACATAGTATATAGATTATTATTACACTCTATGGATATAAAAATATTATTCTCGTACACATATAACTCATAATTTTTTGTGTTTTGTACGTTAATCTAAAAATTTTCAACCTACAGTTATAATTAAATTATTCTTCTTTTAATAGGAAACACAAATTGATTTTTCTCTTTTTCTCGACTTTTGATACTTTTTTCTTTTTTAAAATATATGTTTCCAATATTGAAATTCGATATTATGTAGAAACACATAATATTATTTTTTCTACTTAAATCATGCTATTAATTTAAAAATAGATTATATTTCATATTTTTCACGCTATGGCGAATGTACTAAACATATTATTTTAATTTAAAGTAAAACCACAAAGACTTATTTTGAGCATTTATTTTTTTTATTTTTAATCAACTTCAATGTAACTCAACACGTAATATTGCATTATATATTAATAATAATTAATAATGATAATAATATGATATACAAAAACATATTATAAATTATTTTTTACACACCATGTATTAATTATATCCCTCCACAGAAATCTCTTTCGCGTAATATTTATGATATTTTTTTATATATTTATTCGGATAAACAAATTTATAAAAAATCACGTAATATATAGAATATAGAATATAATATAAAATACCATTAAATATATATATATATATACTATGATCTAAATATTTATTAAATTTATTATTATTATTTTTCTTACAACAATAAATTGTAAACTACAAGTGTACGAATGAGTGACAGAATGATTAAAACTCTGATATATGTATAAATATATAGTATTATGGGTGCTCCAGATATCAAACGTCAATTATAGTTCTGTGCAAAATTGGTATTCCT
This sequence comes from Eriosoma lanigerum, assembly GCA_013282895.1. Classification (NCBI taxonomy): domain Eukaryota; kingdom Metazoa; phylum Arthropoda; class Insecta; order Hemiptera; family Aphididae; genus Eriosoma; species Eriosoma lanigerum. The sequence goes on along the minus strand of CM023360.1, from coordinate 23,931,994 downwards.
TAAATTTAATAAAAATATTGCATCGAATTTTATATTGAATTATTATTAATAATATAGGTACCATATATTTTTTCAGAATGAATATAATTCGAATGGTTTCCGTAAAACCCAAAAACATTTTTTCTCCGAAGCATTTCGGTGGATGTTCTTAACCAACAATATACGACTAATGACATTAAAAATGTATCTCGTATTATTTAAAACTTTTTTATCTTTTAATATTATTCATCGTCCCATTAAACGTTTAGTTTTATATACGTTTCAAGAAAAGTGAAATTGTATTATTTTATATTACATCACATATAAACAAACAGACGTCGAGAAAATGCCATCGCCGCCCGAAAAAGTTATTAACATTTTTGTAGTTATATTTTCCCCTCCATTTCCCATGCTAAGAAGTGGACTTCAGGGACGACTCTACGTAAATAAAATTTAACGCTATTATAACTATTTGCAATCCAAAAAGCTTCATGCAAATGTTTATTTTAGATTATAGTTTATTTCACAACATCTTAAGTGTTGTGTAATTGTATACTAAAATGTTTATTATCATACTGTCTTTAATATTTTAATTGTTAATATAGTACAACAATATTATATTCAAAAATCTATTCTAAGTTATAAAAATAAATCTTAAAATAAGCATAATACGCCGTCAAATGCCACAGTACAAAACAATACAATATATACGCTCTTAAAAAAATTTCTTAATTTTATTATTCTATTCAATTATATTTGATTTTTTATGTTAAGTTTTTAAATAAACAGGCAAAAATAAGAATAAAACCAAACAAAAAGTAAACGATGTATATGTTCCATAAATATGGTATTATTTCGTCTACACAGCTACTCTTGAAACAATACATTTTTTTACAAAAGAATTTTTTAGTTAAGTATTTTTCAGACATTTAATTAAATATTTATCAAATTATTGTAGTTAATAAAATGATTTCTAAAATATTTATAAAGGCATCAAAGTGGTCAAATGTACAAAATAATTAATTTTGCATAGATATCTAGCGTTATTCTTATAATATATTGATTTTTCACATGATTGATGATAATAATAAGATTTAAAACATTTTATAAAACTATTATAAGTTATAAAATTATGACCTATCTAAGTGGCATATTTATAGAAGGGTGTAGGAGGTTTCCACCCCCTCCAAAAATTTTGATACAAAACTAAAAAATGTATAACTATATCAAGTTAATAATATTAGTAAATTTCTAAATCTAAAATATATAATATTATAATAAACCCCTCTTCAAAAAAATGAAGTAAAAATAGGCCACTGACCTAACTTCTTTATAACAAAATCATTCATATTAATTTACGTTAATAACACGGTTAATATTTATATAAGTAAATTGTTACCCATTTTGAATTTAACTCACTGGAAACAAAACATTCCTATAACTAGAACTTATACCTAAGTTATAAATATCTAAAAATTAAATTACAGGTACATTATCTTATTTAAATTATTCACAAATTTGAAATTCCAGTACATCTATAATATGTACTAAAAGACTACCTTGAGAATTGAAGTATTACATAAATATAGTCTGATCTCTCATTAATTTCTACTCATAAACTTCTTATACAATAAAAATTTCTTGGATTTTATTATTTTTAAAGAAATTAAATTTACTAAGATCTTTAATAAATATAATATAATTACAAAAAACATAATAAATGACTTGCGTGTTCATAAATATAAAAAAGTTGAAATATACTGACTTACTGTTGGTGGTTGGTGTAAATTAATATCATTTTGTAGAAAAACACAATTAACTATTCTAAACGTTTCATTTGAGTTGATTACTTTAAATAAATCATTGTTTTTAATTTCACAGAGGCACTATATATAATATAATATATTATAGCTACGGTATTGTCGACTATAAGCTTGATTATTTAAGCACGTTTTTAATTCATAGTGATTCCATATTCATATTTTGTGAGGTCAAGTATTAATTATATATTATTATTATTATTATTATTGTTATATTATATAATAGCAACGAGTTGTAGTATGTGTTCGAATTATGAGGGGAGGAAACAAGGGAACTGAGTACCTCAACTAATTTTTCAGAAACTTTACCGTACCTCTAATATTTGAATGGTCCTTACGGGTAAAAAAGGATTAAGATTTTTATTAATTCAAAGAAGAAAAAAGCCTCTACTTTTTTATGCTATTTAAAACATTAGTTGTAGCTAATTTTTGTTATAGTGGTAATCTCTAAATTCTTATAAATACACTTTTTTGAAAAAATTTTTGACGCATTTTTAGAACAATATTATATATTTCTAATTAAGTACACTACATTACTATATAAAGTACAGCGTTCAGTGTCCATTAGTGAAATTCTTTTTATATAGATCCACGTAAATATACAGGTAGACAGAGGCGCAGGAACTATTTTTCTTGTGGGGGGGCAAAAATTTTAAGAAAATCATGATATATAGAATATTAAAATAAAATACAAATACTTAATGATTTTTGTAAAATAGGTTTAATTACAATTTTGTTGATTAAACTAATAGTCTTTACCTAATTTAATTTTGAATATAAAATTAAAAACAATTTTAATGTTTTACATTTTTTAATTTTATTTGTTACAACTTTTCAAAATTCATTTTGTTACATATTATATTATATAAATATTAAAGATAATAAAAATGTAATTTAAATTTAAACTATAACTCTAAAATGTTTAAGTATTAAGTGTATAACTATGATGATAAATTTTCAGGGGGGCAAAATTATAATTTGCTCCCTGACATATTTAACGGGGGGTCAAATACCCCTCTGCTCCCCCCCCCCCAGCACCGGCGCCACTGCAGGTAGACATTAAATTATTACCTAACTATAAGGATTGTATAAAAAAAATGTATATCTAGCTTCTACCATTTGTATAACGTCTTTATCAGTCTGTATATGCTAGGTATAGATATTTTTTTTATTCTATCTTTGTAAAATCTAATCACATAAAACCGATGCTCAAATAAAACAAATGAGTACATGAAATATGTCTTTTTTCAGCATACCTTTTTTAATTTATATTATGTATGATTCATAGAATATCAAATACCTTATCCGAAGTGTCCGAACAACCGCTGTATTTCCCGACAGTACAAAATCATCGTCATCCAAACGCGGAGAAAAACTTGCTGTAAAATTTCGGACCGGATTTCTGTGTAAAATTTCCAAAACACTACTATTATGTATAGTTCGACGTCACTACCACACGAAACCCGACAACGTTACTTTGCGAAGTTCAACAATCAACAACATGACTGTGTGAAGTTCGACATCGCTACCGTGTGAAGTTACGATGATGATACTATACCACGACCCAGAAGAACTGGCGACCGAATCGCGCGACCACGTTATATAAACTGCCTTGTGGTGAGCGCTTAACCGTTGTCCTAACCGTGTACGGTAACGTATACGCAGCCGCTACATATTTCGGAGTAAACTAAAAACGAAGCATTTTTGGAACTTTGAAATATTCCTATTTCCTTCATCGTCATGAAATAAGTCAAACATTATTACGTTTAAAAAACATTCAAATAAATTAGAAGTTATAGGAAAACATATCTGTTTTTTTATTACAAACTATTTAAATATAGTTTTATACCGAGACTGTGCAACATGGGACAGTTTATTTCTTATTTTTTACATAAATTGAGATATATTGAAAATTGTCACCTAATAAAATATTGTATTTATCTATACAAGATGAAAGGTAACACTTTAAGTACCCATACTTTTGATTTAAAAATATATTTAATATATTTACTACTATAACTTAATACTTACAAAAGTAAAAGGATACTTACTTATAAAAGGATGGCTCAATCGTGATTCGTCAGACACAATGCGTAAATCATGAAACACAAAGATTAAAACGTGAAACGTTACTAATGAATTTTATTTGGTGTTTTTAGATTTGACATAAACATTATATTATCACAAAGCATCAAACGTACTATTTTTTCGTTCAGTTTTATCCATACGATTGTTTCCCATACAATCATAAATAATGTCTAAATGTGATTTAAACTATGAATGTACCTCTTTCTATTGGATCTAGATGAAAATGTATGATAACGGACCGAGATATTATAATATTATTATAATTTACAAATTAAAAACTAAATCATTTATAAATAAATGTATATTTAAAACAAAAACCATACATATTGAAAATGTATTGTCTATTAAAAATTGTTATTCTTAAAAACATTAGTGTATAAATGAAAATGTATTGCTATAATACCATTGATAAATTAATAATCATATTATTTTAAAAACACATTTTAACTGATTTTGTGAATTGTACTCGTATAATATACGAGTGCAACTATTATATAACATTAATTAATATTTTTATCAAATTTAATATGAAAGTTCAAAGGCTATATTGAATATTTTCTACTGAAATGAAAGTTAATTAACATCTTCGTATGAATAAAAATAAATATAAATGTAACGTAATAATATTATTTTATAGACTTTTAAAGCGCACTAGAGAAATTGTGTAACCTAATCAGGTACCGACCTCATGCATTGTACCTCAAAGACGCTAAAATCTGCAGTGACGGTGGTCCCATTATATTTCTACAACATTGGTAATTAATTTAGTCGACAGAGGTCGAAACCATTAGCGCAAAGGGACATCTCTTGATGTGTAGGTGCAATTTTTCATTTTGTTGTTAATGAACAATGGCGAGTTTCTAGACTGATATTTGTAAATTGTGTTCACTGAAACCGAAGCTATTATGAAAATTTTTTTGTCTTAACAAATAGTTAAATTATAATTAAACCATTTAATAAATTGCATTCAAATTTCTCTACGAATATATTTTTACACAGAAATAAATCATAATCATTTATTAAAAAAATTAATTGGAAAAAAAACATATAAAACATATAATAAAATAAAATACTATAACATATACTACATATTATATTGTAGTAAAAATATCAATTTTAATTTTTACATTGATAATATAATTTCGTCGCACTATATTAAAGTGTATAATTATTTGATTACTATGAAAAAAACGTATAGGTAGGTGCTGCTATTGGGACATCCAATTAAAATAATTATTTAATTTAAACGATTATCTTTGATCTCTGAACATTAAACTACGACCAATGTATTGGAAATTGAATTTAGACCAGTTTTTAATTAATTATAAAAAACTAACCCTTAATTATTATTTTGAATGAAAACTAATAAAAATAGTATAATTATATTATATATATTATAAATAATGTAAATGTATAATAATATTACAAATTAAATTTATTTAATACTAATCCAGCAAACGATTTCAATAAAATATTTTTTTTTTTTATTATTATTATCATAATTAAATTAATAATAAATTACTTAAATATATAATGAATCAATATTTACAGATCAACAATTTTATAGTATCTATACGTAAGAATAAAAGTAATAAATAATAATTAATCCATCAATACAAAAATTTGTCATTATTAAATACATATCTAAATTAGAATAAATTGTATTGTATTAGTATTTTTTAGTAGAACATTTATTTAGATTGTTGCAATATTTTATAATACCCACTAAATATTTAAGGTTTTTTTTGGCGGTAATTCAATATTCTATATCAAATCTGATATTTTTGTTATAAACTTTTTGAACTTAAAAAAGTACTTATACTATATTACTATATTTTCATAACTTCAGAAGTATAGTATACACCTAAATAGTAGTCTAGAAAACATGCGTATATAAAAACGACGGCAATTTTCTTATTTTTTTTCTTTTTCAGATAAAACAATTTAATATAACAAAAATAACACGACTGTATCTATATGTCATATATTGTACGCCTATGCTAATATCTAGGATTTTTATATTTGTGTATTATCTTTTTACGAGTTTTCTTATCTAAAAACTTTAACTAACAAAATTTAATAAAGAAGGTGAAAAATTATTATATAGGTTACGTATATTATTTAAATAATACGTAAAGTCATGCTCAAGGCCGCAACTAGAACAAATTTTATGGAGTGGAGTTTAATATAGATTATTAATATTTTATTAAATTATTTATTTCATTTTATTTAGCACATAAACAAATCTTAATAAAAACTGCAAAATTGTATATTTTTTTTTTAATTTAACAATACACACTTAAAAAATGTCAAAGTAAGATGTTAAATTATTATTACATACTTTTTGATTTATACGCAAAACCTCTGATATAATTATCATTTACCTGTCAGTAACTAAATCGTTTAAAATCAATTTTATTTATTGAAACGTATTTTGTTTATGCATTGTATTAACTAACGCGACTAACTTTTTATCTATTTATTATATATCATTATATATATATAATATTTATATTAGTAAAAGCTAATACCGTTTAAAATGGAGTAAATGATAACAACAACAAATTAAATATAATATGCGGTTTTCAATTTTTTCGCTATGCATAAAACAAATAATTATCCGAAAATAAATGTAAAAATATGTACTAAAATCATTATTCCGTTATTGCAAAATATTCGTCGAAAGGAATTATATAAAATAAATAAAATTAAAATAACAAATGAACCGGATAAAAGAAAAAAAAATTATCAAATGTAGTACGTCTGTTGTGGAAGTTACGGCGACATTTCAAAACACTCATACGCAGTTAATACATTTTTCATTCTTTTGACACTCGTGATGCTTGTCCAAATAGTTTAAAGTCAAATATATAATAATTTATATAATTTTCTAAACTAGAAACTTTTATCCGAAACATTTTAATTGAGAGATTTTTAAAGATAATAATTTAAGATTTTATGAAAGAAAATTATCTTATTTTAGACAATACTGTTTCGCTAACTTTGTATACTAATATAGTTGTCAATATTATAGAAATCAATTTCCATATTGTTTTTAAATCCCGATTATATTTTAATTGACATTTATAAACCATAACTTAAGAAACCACACAAAACTAGCATATAATTATAATATAATATAATATTCACGGAATAAAGAAACAATTTATATGAATTATTGCTCAAAAAAAAATATAATTTAAACATTGTATTTACATATAAAATTTTTTAAATAGATAAGTCAATGTATTTGTATTTAATTTATATTGTTCTAGTGAAAAACCGCAAAAAATATTCGTTTCTGTGCAATATTTTTAATTTTGTATTTATTTTCAGTCTGAAGTTTAAATAAAAATATGTTATACCATTTATACGTAAATTAATTAGATAAGTGAATAAGTAATTTATTTGAAGTTTATCAATTATTTGTTTTAAACATACCTATAATGCAGTAAGCAATCAATAACATACTAAAGTAGCAACAATGCAACACCATCAAATTTATTAATATCAATTATTAAATTAAATACGTAATGTTAATTTAACATAATTATATTATTATAATATTTTGAATATTATTCTCGTAGTGTTAATTTCAACAGTTATCGTGTTTACATTAACTACACGCTACATAATATGTATTATATAAATTAATTTTCTCTTACAAATTCGATACTAATAATAATTAGTTAACCGAATAAAAATTATCGTAATATCCGAAATATACAAACTTTTATCATTATATTATTGTTATTAGGTACATAAAAATTAATAGTATTTTAGTCGTCTTTCTCAGTTCATATAAGTAATTTAGATTATAACACATATACTCTTTATATCTAATCAAATTCACACTCTTCTCGTAAATCGACACATAATCCATTGTAATATATTTATAGGTACTGTTACAGCACTTATACAGATTACAGAACCAATTTAATTTTTCCCATTAGGCATAATAATCGAGTGTCGGTGAACTATGAACTCCAACTATAAGGCAACCTCGGAATTTAAAAGTAACATACGAGTATAATATAATATTTTGGTCGATTTGAAAGAAAGCTTATATATTTCCTGCGAAAATCAAACCCTACGCAATAGTTTTTAGTGGATCAAAATGTTTGTCAAATCGATGATAATGCAATTCAGTGGGGTATTTATGATGGGATATAAAGATATCATAACCTCATGACTCATATTTTATACATATGTTGTGTTATAATTTTATTATATTATCGTATTAAACATAGTGATGTGAAAAAACCGGATTCGCCGAAGTTTGAAAATCCGGATTTCTGAAGTTCGAAATCCGAAATTCGAATTTTACTGTAAATCCGAATTTCGAATTTTAAAATCCGGATTTTGCATTGAATCCGGATTTCGGATTTGAAAACATTCAATTAGTCAATTAATGTATTCATTTACATTTATTAATTTAAACATATATATATTTATATATAGACATTTTAACGTTGCTTACATTTAAATGAGAAAATATTTTGGAAACACGAAAATAAATTACCTAAATACTCATGTTATCTACGGCATAATATAAGTACACTCAAAATATCTTAAATATGTTATTTTAATCTACCTATAATAAAAAAATAATAATCAGCATAATTTAACCATTATGTCATCAAATATTTTTTTTTTTTTTTTTAATTGCACATAATTTAAAGATTTAAAATAAAAATATATTTATTTATTATTTATTAATATTAAATTAAAATGGCCGAACACATCTAGTTGTAAGTGTAAGGAGAGATATAAGTAGAAGAAGATTAATATTAAATAAATATTTATTAACCCTGATCATATAGATAATAAACGTTTGAATATTCCTTATAATTTTACATTTAAAATCTAATATAATATAGGCACCACAGTAATTTAATATTAAAATAATTATTTGACATTGGTATAGTTTGTTATTTATTACGTTTGTGAAATAACATCGACATATGATTACGATTAAATATTATGTAATTATGTAATATTAGTATTATATTTAAATATTAATAATAATAAAAAAAATTATTATTATTAACACTTTGAACATAATACCGGTATCAGTAACCAAATATATTTGTATACAAAATACAATCATAAATCGTTCTTTAGTTCTTACATGTTTCATCGATACTAAAAAATATGTTTTAATATTTTTAGAAATTAATAATCAAATGTATTAGTTATATCTTATGTATATATTATTTAATTATCGATATACTACTTAATACATAATAACAATAAATCATTACTCGAATGAGGCGTAGGTTGAAATTTTGACAATGCTCATAAACCTTGAATAATATTGCTTATTTAGAAAAAAAAAGGTCAAAGGAAATAATATATTTTATTATATCACCATTCTTCGTTGTACATCTCCCTATAAATAAACCACTGCTACCGTGCAGTTAATATTGATTTTATTATTTAATACTCTTCAATCCAATGAGTAATTTAATTGACTTCTTATGTACCTATATCAAATACCTATAACTGTTCGACTATAATAATATATAATATCTCATCATAATTGACCATCATTAATTCAATGTTCATAAATAATCAACTTTGTTATTTTTAAGTTAATCCAGATAATTAAATATTTTATTTTATGGTTTTTAATTGTTATTTTTGTGAACACAATCGTTATAATTAAAATTTAATTCATAAATCTCATTATAATATATATATATTGTGATTTGATTTTCATATTTTTTATAATTTATATTCAATTTTGTTCCATATTGATAATGTGTTTTATATTGATTAAGCCATTAAGGAATTTGATTGTCTGCATACTGTTTAATATTACATATATTTACATTTTACATAATTGCATTGTAATACGTCATTAAATACGCTAAATTTAGACGCGTAATACACATTTACTTCCTTTTATAGTAATAAAATTACAATTTATTACAATCTGAAGTAACCTATTATTTTTGTAAATTTATAATTTAGATGACTTTATACTAATACATCATTTGTATATTATTTTAACATTTAGTGACAAATTTAATAAAATAATATGTCAAAAACGATATCGTTTTAATAACAAAAATATAACAAATTATATTAGATTTATTACTTTAATATAATTAATAATTAAACCTATTATTATTTCAGCGTATTTTCGGTAGTTTTCAGCTCATTACGCGAATTTGGGTTATAAATGTAAATAATAGGTATTATTACCTATTATTTATAATATTGTATTATTTATACCTAAAAATATCTTTAGGTATCCTACCTATATACATTCATTGTGTTGATGATTTTAATTTAAGTTTTCTGATCTTCGTAATATTGTAATAATAATATGCAATAGCCACACAGGTAGAATTAAGGTGCCAACCCCCTCCCCCCCTGAAATGACTACCATCATTCAATTTTGATTCAAAATCTAGCATAAGTTCATGCAACGAAGCCTGCAGTGACGAAAAATGTACAGTGTGCAAATATATATACTATTAAATGTTTACCATATTGCTGCATATTCTACAAAATTCCCCTCTTTAGGAAATTATTATAATTAATAAGCACAAACCCCTCCTCCCACGAAAAAAATCCTGTGTGAGCCACTAATAATATGTATTTAAGGAATTAATTGTATAATAAAATAAAAAACCTATGATTACTGAAAATAATATATATATTTATTTATTATACCAGGGGTGGCCAAACGGTCGATCACAAATGATTTCAAAGGCAATCGTGTTTGAATTTATTTTTAGGCTATGCACACGAAAATGAATCATGTATTGTATATGCATGTTAATATACACTTTATGCGAGTATGTTTTTTAATAATAAAAAGACTTTTTTATGGAAGTCGATCCTTAAATGTGAAGTATATTTTTAGTAGATCGCGGCCAAAAAAAGTTTGGCCGCCCCTGTATTATACCTATCCAGTTATCCTGCATTCCTGCATCAACAATATGTTTTTATTATTCAATGAACGTGATATTATATAATTAGATAATAATTATTTTCTCTACATATATATGATATTTGTGTGATTTTATTGACACTGAAAAATAAAAAAACATTTAATTATGGTATGTCTGTATGTCTGCTAATGTGTTATTATCCATTTATCCTACCTAAATTTGATTTTCCAACAAAAACTATCTATAATCATTAATCAACTAACAATTATATACTATTGTCTATTACAGCTATAGACCTATAGGCTATAGTTTGTAATTATTATTGCAGTTTCTATCAGCAGATTTTTTTTATATATATTTTTAAATTATTATTAAAAACATTTACTAAAAATTTTAAACGTTGCACATATTTAACGAGAGAAAGCAAGGGCGCCCGCAAAAAATTTCAGTTCAACTTATTCAAGGGAAACCATAATATTATTATCAAATATTAATACAATAAGAATAGAGTTGTATAATTAAGGTTGCCTAATAAATATCAGAATATATTGTGTACTTACTAGTCATTATATGCAATATAGTATTGTGATTTTATGTATCCATTATATCAATTTTCAGAAAACCTTACTTATCGCATATGGCAATCAGTATAAACTTAATTACTTTAAAGGTAGGTTGGTATTTTCTCAATGTATACGTATTTTTTATAGTTTATACCTATATAAAATAAGATTTATAGTTTTTCAAATAAGTTTTAGTTCCTAATGTTTAAATTATTATTTTTTAATAAATGAGCAAACTACAAAAGACTTTTGCGATTTAAAAATAAAAAAAAACTTTAAGTTACATCTTACAAACATTAAAAAATGTTACAGACAATATATAGATATACTTATAGAACTATTTTAATCGGCAATATAATTTTATTTAAGTATTTGTTATTCTAAAAATAATATAGTAACTAAACAGTTATTATATAATATTATTTTCTATTATATATAGGTACTTTATTACGTATTATGGTACTGACTACCGACTGACTAATCAGTTGTCAATTTATTGTTTAACTTTTATAATAAATTACTTACTTGCGTGGGTAGATATAGAACTAAAGGTCTAGACAGTTAGTAGGTACACTGTACAGTGGCGCAACCAAGGGGTGAATTTCGGGTCCGGACCCACCTTGGACTGTATAAACGTTAAAATAAACATCATTTTATAGATATTTTAATAATTCTAATAAATATTTTATAAATTACTAATGTGAATTTCTGTACGTTTGCTACAAGGTTGCGTTCTCAAACCATTTCGCGTATCGAGCCGTATTATTTAAAACAGTAAAATTTGTTTCGAGCTAAACGTTTAATTTTAGTGAAGGTCAGTTTCATACTAAATTCATTCTAACTTTATGACGTAGTTCTATCCTATACTATTCGATAAAGTAAAAACAAACAAAATAGCTTATATAAGCTACTTATTTAAATCGTTAGTTGGAACGAAAATCTGAACTATGAGTCTCTGACTCTTTAGGTACTATTCAGCAGATTACCAGATAATATTGTTCTGGTTTTGAAATTTAATTCATATTTTTCGGAGCCCAACACAATATATGTTAAATGAAATAATAATAAGGAAAATAATTAAATGTGTTTGTTTGACCCAATTAAATAATAATAAAGTACAGTTTCTTTTCACCTATGACCCGAACTACAATAATGTATCTGGGTTTGGTGGCATGGTACAAATAAAATTATACAAATTTAGATATTATGCAATTTTAACTGCATTTTCATTCGAATATCGTAAATAATTAATAGGCACATTCGTTGTTCTTCAAATTCATAAATTATGTTTAAAGTCGAAATGTGTTTACTCACATTACAATTAAATCTGTTTGTTATCGACAATTAAACTAATGTTATACATTTCTATTGTTTATTTGTTTATGTTATATTGTTATCAGTTACTGTCAGTATGGTTATCTATTATCTACACATAATAAATGTTACGCCGGTAAAAAAAGTCAAGACTAGAAATGATTATTAATCGTTAATCAATATTACTCAATACGTGTATTTATACGTGTATAATTCATCTACGATATTCATCGTTCATTCAATCAAATCGTATACATTAAATCATTAACCCAATGATTGCTATTATAATAAATACGTTTGTTTAGATTTTTGGAAGGGCTTCGCATTCAAATAACCGTCAACGTCTCCTACTCCTCTGCCGACAATGAATAAATCAGCCGTTTTTTTATAGTGTTTTACCGTTCCTTTATACATATTATTATTTTTAATATGATGTCATCGCCGCCGTCAATGTCTGTTTATTATTGTTCGTAGCCTTCATTTCGGCAGTCGTATTTGCGTGTAGAACGGTGTTGAACGGTTTTTGTTTTTGTTTTTTTTTTTTTTCTGTTCGACGCTTTGCTTTCATTTACATTATTCATTACGCCGTACAGTGACAAAAATTCGTCTGGTACAACCGCGAACTGATACTACAAATGGACGAAAATAAATCACAAGTAGTCAAAGCTACCACGACAGCTGGCACGGCTACCACAGTAGACACGACAACGGTCCAAAACGAAAATCCTGGTAATGACGTGATGGAATCCCCGACTATGCTCAAGACCATCAAGAGCGTATTAATGACTTTGGGCACAACATTCGTAGTGTACGCTTTCGGCTATTCGCGCATCGCCTCCATCAGTACGTGGGTGGTGCTGCCGTTGATGGCTTGCTTGTCTGTTGTACGCGAACGGTGGCGCGAAACCGGTCGGCTCAAGCGCAAACGTGCGCAACTGTCGGCTATTGCGAACGAAAAGGACCTTGTCACGGCAAACATATCAGAACTGCCCTCGTGGGTCTTCTTCCCTGACATACATCGAGCCGAATGGCTCAACCAGGTAAGTCTAGTTCGTCTCTATACCGTTAAATTTACTCATATCTTTGACTTGTTATTTGCACAATACAGATTATCAAACAAATGTGGCCATTGATTACAGTATATGCACAAAACGCCATAAAAAGTACATTGGAACCAATGGTCATAGAAAGTCTACGCGAATACAAAATCAATAATTTTTCATTTGACAAATTACGGCTTGGATCCATAGTGAGTAATTTGTATTGTCATCGTTTTAATACTTATTAGTCAATAAACAAATATAACTACTTCAATATTTTATGTTTATTGTAGCCACCTAAAATTGGAGGCGTCAAAGTGTATGACAAAGTATCACGTGATCAAATAATGATAGATATTGATCTCATGTAAGTAGTAGTTTTATATAATTTATGGTAGTACTATAATGTTGCTAATAAATATATTGAATTTATAAAAACTAAATTACTTTAATGTGTGTATAGATTTTCCAGTGATTGTGATATATCATTTTATGTCAGTGGAATTCCATGTGGCATCAAAGACTTCCAAGTAATAGCAAGTAGTTTTTAAATAATTGAGCAATTATAATAATTTAGAAATGTTAATAAACAGATGCGTGGTATGATGAGAGTGATAATGAAACCATTGATCACTGCATCACCTCTAGTTGGTGGATTGCAATTTTTTTTTCTACATCAACCAGATATTGATTATGATCTTATGGGTGTTGCTGATGTACTAGATATGCCTGGTCTCAAGTAAAAAATATAATGCATTAAAATGACAAAACTTTGTAACTATTTGGTTAAATATTTTTTTTTAGTGATATATTGCGAAAAGTCATTGCACAACAAGTAGCTGCAATAATGGTTTTACCAAATAAGTTACCTATAGTATTAAGTAATGAAATCGCTGCACACATAGTAAAGTTACCTGAGCCAGAGGTTAGTGTAAATTATTCATTTAATTATATACTAATACTTTATATTTTATAAATTATAATATATAATGTTATAGGGTATACTACGTGTACATATTGTTCAAGCCAAAAATTTAGTAGCTAAAGACATGAGCTTAATAAGAAAAGGAAAATCTGATCCATACGTTGTTGTTACTTTGGGTGCACAACAATTCAAAACACCAACTATAAACAATGAACTGAATCCTAAATGGGATTATTGGTGTGAGGTAATGTGAATTTTCTCCACATAAATATTTTACATTTAATACATTTTTAATAATTATTCACTTACTGTAATTGATTAGTTTGCATCATTCTCTCCCATTGGACAAATTTTAAAGTTCAAACTTTATGATGAGGATGAAATGGTAGGAAAAAAACATTCAAACTTAGGAAGGTAAAATAATGGTATAAAACTTATATTATTTGATATTTTTATTTAATTCTATATGTATTATATAGAGCTTCATTGCAAGTTAGTAGTGTTGTAAAAAATGGAGAAATTGACAAGGTAATTAAATAGCTATATAATATTTTATAACTTAAATTACATTTTATTCCAAATTATTTTTTTCAAATATATAACTATTATCTAATAGATACCAAAAAATGTTAATATTTATAAACAAGTTGTTTATTTATAGTGGATTAATTTAGAGGATACCAAACACGGAATGATCCAAGTGCGCATGTTATGGTTAGAATTGACTTTGGATAAAAATGCATTAAAAAGGGTAATATAAATGTAAAACTATTTATTGTTTATAAGCAATTTAATGTTATACTCTTTAGGCTTTGATTGAAACCCAAGAACTACGAGTAACAAATATGAGCTCAGCAGTGGTAATGGTTTATGTAGATTCAGCCATCAATTTGCCGGTGTGTACTATTATAAAACGGTATACATAAATAGTAAAATGTATATTATTTCATAAAATCATTTATAAATGTATAGAATGCTCGAGCCCAAAGTAAACCGGATCCATTAGTTCGTGTAACAGTTGGTCAAATATCTCAAGTAACTGTAGGAAAGTTGCGCACTGAACGACCAGTTTATGAACAAGGATTCACATTTTTGGTGAACAACCCTGAAACAGATACTATTGAATTTAAGGTAGGCAACATATTTTGTATTAGATTTTATAGAAAATGTATTAATTTTTAAATTTAATAGGTTATAGATCAAAAAACTAATACGCAATTAGGCTTATATATGTATAAATTGTCAGAACTACTACTTATTGAAAATATGCAAGTAGAGCCTCAACCTTATGATCTAATTATTGATAGTAAGAATCAGCAGCATGAAAGTAAACTATTGTTTTGTTTAAAACTCAAGGTATATATAATATCCAAAATATGATAGATATTATTAATGATAAATATTAATGTCTTGCTCTTCTACAGTTTTTAAAAAAAAAACCCAAATTGGTAGAATACTCCGGTGATGCTGCAGATTTTGTGACAAAACCATTGTCCAGACAGACATCTGTGCAATCCACAAAATCAAATAATAGTAATATAGATGTATCTGAGAACAAAATATTAGCTGTTTCAGTTAATTCAACTAATGACAGCAATTTGAGTAGGACATGGTCTATAAAAAGAAATTCAACGATATCCCAAGGTTCAACGAGTGGCGTTGCAGAACAAGAACCACTTATTGAACATACTGAAATAAATGAAATATTATCTGAACCGTATGAAATTTTTATTAAGACTTTTAATGTTAAGATTTTAATTTTACAAAACAAAAATTAATTTTATAATAGGTCTGAATCTATTCCCAGCAGTGGTCCTTTAGGGAGCATTCAACTAACTCTATCTTTTAGTGTTACCAGACAGCGTCTTAATGTGACTGTGCATAAAGTCATGTAAGAATATATACATAGTTTTTCCCATGTATTTTAAATAGTAATTGTAATGTCTGTATTAAAAAATTGTAGAAACTTACCGATCAAAGAAACTTCAAATATCCCTGATCCATATGTCAAGTTGTATGTGCTACCCAAAAAAGAAAACAGTAACACCAAACGAAAAACTGAAGTAAGACTTTTAATATAGAAAAAAATAAAATAGCATACAAATGTTATTTTCTTTGTTGTATAGACATACAAGGATAATTGCAATCCTGTATATGAAGAAACATTTGAATACATTATGAGCGTAGCAGAACTAAATAGTAAACAACTAGAGGTAACTG
Source organism: Eriosoma lanigerum (assembly GCA_013282895.1). Classification (NCBI taxonomy): domain Eukaryota; kingdom Metazoa; phylum Arthropoda; class Insecta; order Hemiptera; family Aphididae; genus Eriosoma; species Eriosoma lanigerum. The sequence goes on along the minus strand of CM023360.1, from coordinate 23,915,140 downwards.
TCTTGACAAAAAAGACATGGCACAGTCCTGTACTGGGTCAAGTTGTGTTAAATTTGAGTGATTACATCAACATTAATGATCCCATTTATACTGATTGGTTTGATTTACAACCTGAAATCAAAGACAGCGTTATCGGCTAATTTTATCACAAATTGCTTTTATTAATGCTTTTATTTATTCAAAATTATTGGTGCTAAATTATTTATTATCGTTTTAAGACTATACATTTATTTATCAAATTATTATAGTAATATCATGTTTCTTTTTTTCATTGTTAATTTTATATTTTTTTGCTTTTCTTTTTATATTAATGTTTAATATTATTATTATTAATTATTATGTACTGTATTAACTTAATTTGAAATCAATTCCGTCATATATATATAGTGGTTGAAGTGGGGAATGAAATCCCTCCACTTTTTATAGTTTAAATTGTTCATCTCTACTTTATAGTTGTGGTCTGTCAATGGCCTTAGAGATATCGGCTATTTTTTTAACTATCCCTCCAATTATTATAACCTACTTCAACCACTGATGCCACAAGTTACCCTACATGTATCTATCTGATAACACTTAATAGCAATTTTGTGATTAACATATTTTTTAATATTATTATGCTTAGGTTATGGCATTATGCTTTAATTTGTATCCCTTTTTGTGTATTGTAGTAGTTACATTTTATAACATTTTTTTTTTTTCAAGAATTGTATTTTCACTTAATTTATTGTAATGTAAAATTATCATGTTTTTTATTTCTCTAGAAATTATATCTATCACACTTTTAATTTTGATACATTAGATTAAGGACTATCAGACACAAAGCCTACTGTCATTAATAAATAATAAACGTTATGCTTCTTTAGGTTTTTAAAATTTTTATATGAACTAAATAAATATAATTAACAGTAGGCATACAAGCAGACATCAGTACCTTTTAATACAAAAACTTTTAAATTCTTTATAATAAATAAAATATAAAAAAATATAATCTAGTGTTAATATTTACATTAAAATTAAAATTTCCATAATTCATATTTTGAATTCTAATCAATTTTCATTTTAAATTTTGAGTAGTGAAGAATGTATTAGATTTATAATATCTGCTTTATTTTTTTGTACATGGAATATACTAAAGTAGATATAACAGAATTATCTATTCAATTAAAGTTTCTGGTAGAGAAATTTATCTAATTGGTACTTATTAACAGTTTTCTTAAGTGTAAGGAAAAACTACCCAAAAATGACAATAAAATAACTTGTTTATTGTTTTATAAAACACAATAAATAATAGATGTACTTTTAAATTTGTTTTTGGTATTTAAATTAATATTTTACATACAATGTCATGTTTAAATCTAAGTATCTACCATACATGCTTTACATAAACATCTTTCTCGGACACTAACATGCTGACAGCACAATTTCTATCCTTTCTAAATATAAAAGGGGCATAATTAGGAAATTATTTTTTATCATTCAGAATTATATTTCAAATTGAACAATACACTCAAATATTGAACATTTGGGGCCTCGGTACAAAATATTTATGGTATATGTCTCGATGATTGTTTAATATGGTCCGATAATCTGTGATGATGAAATATATATTGTATTAAATCCAATTATTCTCCTAACATAAATAATTATAACACTGTTTTTACAGTGAAAAATTCCAAATTTAAAATACCATAAACATTAATCTAATATTGTATAAAAGTAAAATCCTATTCACACTTGTCACACACATACCAACAAACACCATACCGTACCGTTCCTCAAAATATTTTAATGTGTTTAAACATAGGTAATTCACATTTGAACGTTCCGTTAATACACGTACCGATCCAACAGCATCCATTTGACATTCAGCGCAAGAATGTTTTGTCAGAACATGTCTGATAAGCATAAATGAACAACAAATTTAAGTCTGCCGTCATTAGCTGGCACACCATCATATTTTATATTAAATCATTCCATGGAGTTATGTTGGATCAAAAGTGTGGATACATTATGTCCGTCAGAATGGTACGGTACGTATCTGACAAGTGTGAATAGGGCACAATTATTACTTCTCAAGAGTCCACATTAAATATCACACTATTTAGAAATTGTTTCAATACCATCTCTAAATTTGAAAATAAAATAAAAGGAATTATCCAAAGATAATCAAAACTTTAAAATATGAGTTAATATATTTTTATTAAAAAATATAATACATAGAAAAAATTATTAAATAATTTAATCTTCTTCTTCTTCTTCTTTGCCATCATCCTTGGCAGTCTTAGCTTTCCTTAAGTTCTTCCTCTTTACACGTCCAGGACGGCCACCACCGAATGGTGATTTCAAGGAGAAGTCAATATGTTTCTGAGAATCCAGACGAACAATGAATGACGGTACATTCACAACTTGTTTACGTACACTATAAAATAAACAACTAATCAAAACCGAATTCCAACAGATTATTGTAACAAGATTCAATTTATAAAATATATTGCCATGTTATGTAACTCACTGAATTTTCAGTCAATGCAGAAACATTGATTTTAAAGGAACAAATACATAATTTGTAAAATAGACAGACGTTAAAATATCCATTATAAATAATGAAAATTTTAAGTGGCCTGATAAAAATTAAATGTACTCTGTGTCAAGTGCCAACATTGAAGCTGTTGTTTTCATCTAATTATAATAAAAACAATTATTGGATTACTAACCCCTTATTTAAGGATTTATGTATAAATAACCCATTATTATTTATTAAATATATTTGTCACTTTGTCATGAAAAAGAGAGAAAATAATTATTCTGACCATTGATTAACCAAAGTTTATTGATGTAGCCATTTTGTGATTAGGATTACGTGGTTGTTACAAATATCCTTGCCCAAAAACAAAAGGCATAGTTTGCAAAATATATAAAAAAAACAATAAAAGTTCAATAATGACTTTTTAATTTTGTAAACTAACATTAAATATTGTTGCATTGCCATGAAAAAGACAGAAGATATACATTCTGACCTTTGATTAATCAAAGCCTAATAATATAGCCTTATTATGATTAGGATCAGTTCATATAAAATTAAGAACATCCTTGCCCAAGAATAATAGGCATTTACAGTTAAAATAGTTTTGTTCCTTTATAATATAACAGCTAGTTAAATATTATGTCATAATGTAACAATGTCATGAAAAAGTTCAGTAAACATTTAACTGAACTTGGATTAACTCATTGCAATGATTTAGCCCAATTGTGATTAGGATTGACTTAGAAAAATTATCCAACATCCTTGCCCAAAACAATTGGCATGGGAAAAATTAAAATTAGGTCAATCGTGCATACCGAATATGTCTTTGACGGATTAAAACTCGTGCATGATGAATAGATTTTGCCAATCCCAACTTGAATACCTAAAATTAAATATAATAATTAAATAATAATATAAAATATGTTAAATTATTCTAATTGGAGTTTAAAGATAAAGCTGAAAACTGTCAGAAATTTAACAATCAACAAAAAAGTATTTCAGAAGAGGTGTCAGAAAAAAGTTATAAATTCATCATATTAGTTTATCAGCTTTTAACATATTAAAAATTATTAATTTATTTGTTACCTGAGTTTGCAATCTACGTTCCAAGAAATCTTCAATTTTCAAACCCAATACATAATCAAGTTTCATACGGCCCTCATCCAATACACCAATACGAACCAATCTACGCAACAATGCATTACCTAAAATGAAAAAATAAGTATAATTTTTCTTGAAAATAAATAACAAAACTATAACAAGTAAAATATTTACAAAATAACTACACTCAGATTATTTTAAATTAGCAACACTATCGAAAATTTCAGATGAGAGGTGTCAGATAAAATTAGTTTTCATCATTGTAGTATTTTGTGATTGAATTATTACTATATAATTAATTAATCAACCATTTAATACTAAAGCTAAACAAACCTTCAAAAAGTCGTTTTTGGTCTTTCTCTTCAAGAGTCAACAACTCACGAGCGGCTTTACGGATCTTGGCCAGAGTGTACTTTACACGCCATACTTCACGTTTATTTCTCAAACCATACTCTCCAATGATTTTCAACTCTTGATCTAAACGAGCCTTCTCATATGGACGTCGGGGCGTCACATATGTTTTACTGTATACGGACGGAATACGTCCGTTAACCATTTTGATGAATTACCTGAAACTAGAATTAAAAAATTAAATAAAACTAGTTTAGGTTAATAAAACTAATTTAATTTTCCTAATAGAATAATCAGTATCTCAAACAACACGTGGTTAATTCAAAATTAAATTAGATTTTTTATTTGGTTAAGAAATTAATTTCGCTTGATATGTATATGTAATGCTGCCAAATAGTAAATTGAAAACGAGATACCGTAAATTAATGAAACAGAGAAACACTTAAACAAAATAACCACATAGCGCAAAATTAATATTTTAGAAATTATTCATCTCACTCAAATGAATATATACTTTTAGCCATTTTTGCTCGAATACCTCCATTACCAATATCCATAAAAATCTCACTCGTATATTGTTCATTAACATTGGCCAATTCATAGCGAAAATTAAAATTTTGCGGAAAAGATATTATGCACGGCCTACAGAACAACTATTGAGAATTCAACCGCGTGAAAATGTGTAAGAAAATGTAAGACATAATTTTCATCCATTTCAATCGCATAAGCATTCGATCGAAACGTTCGAAAACTTAGTAAAAACAATTGACGCGTTGTTAGCTACTAACAATTATGTAAAAACTTAATAAAACATATAAAATTAACAAAAGTACGTAACATGAATACTTACAGAAAACGTAGGAAATTGAGTACGTGACCGTGGTTCGTACACATCCGAAGGGGGAACCAAAGAGACAGAGGCGACAACGGAACGACGGTTCACAAACGATAAATTTTGGTAAACGATGTGTATTGTGGGTGGTAACAATTGAAGGTAAAAACGGTGCAGCCAACCTCTACGTATGTACCATGTTATCATAACCGGACGTTATCACCGAGGAACAAACTGGTCTCTTTGCATACGTGATATTGTAAAAGTTTTTAATGTATTTATCATAATATTTTAATATGTTAAACCTTAAACCACAAAAGTGACAGTACCAGTCTGGTCAGTGGTCTTTGCTCTCCAGAGTCTGCAATTGCTATGATATTGTTTTTCAAAATATATTCGTTTCGGTAACACGATAATATTATTATACTATCGTATCAAATATTTCCACGTCAATTGTAACTTCTAATTTTGTGTTTTACTTTTATTCTGTTCGGTGTTTTTGTGATCACGATGACGGAAAAATTACCTCCAATGTTGACTACGGACGACGACGACGAAGAGACGGACGATATTTTCAGTTCAACAATAGACGTGAGTGTACATATAAATTGTTCTGAAAGGGGGCGTTGTTTGAGTAGGGAATATTTATTTTTCTATGGGTGGTTGACAAAAATGTAATCTTTTACTAAAATGTGTTTATTAGGATCTAAGTAGTCTTAAGAATGAAGAGTTATTTATTTCGGCAGCAACAGTACTACCTCCATTATCCAACATCAGTTTAAACGATGAACCTTCCATAGCTGAATCTGATGTACCGTTAAATGATGACAGAGAAGTAAGTTTTAGTTTTCCCGTGTACCATTGTGAATTTTTCATTTCATTTAATAAACACATAGTGTAAATGGAATGGATAGGGGACAATCATATTCAATTAATTATCCAGGACAACTCTCCCACTATAACAAATGTATTAAATCTTTTTTTTAACAAAGGTGCATTTTGTTTTAATAATTATTACTCACAATTCTAAAATATAAATTTATTTATCGAACAAAGTAAAAATTGTTTTATTTCATTTTTATCAAATTCCATTTTAGTATACATAATAAAATTATTTTGTCTATAATAAAATTTTATAGATAATAATTATTAATTATACTATATCTATTGCATTTTTACTATCAATAATAACTTCCTCAAACATTTCTAAAAACTAATTATTATTAGCTGTAAATTATTTATTGTGGCAATATAAACAAGTGTCTTTATGACAGATATAAAAATCTTTATCACAATTGTCATGTTTACTTAGTGTATATGAATTATAACAATAAATCTAAAATAATATTAATATTATGTTCCATCTTTTTATTAAGAGCTATTGCCTTTCGGCATGATCATATTATGACAAATTATTTCAAGGACAATTTAAATAATAGTTAAATTAATAAATTAACTATAATAATCTTATATTGACACTAATGAATATTATTTTAAATTTAAATCTGCTTCTTAGGGTTTTATATTTTAATATTCAAATTTGAAGTAATTTTTATAAAGATTAATTTGGTTATCTAATTTTCCCATGAAAAAATATGAAGTATAATTTATTTATTTTGGTAGTTATATTAATAATTAATTATAGACTTCTTGCTGCTATTTATTATCCAAATTATTATTGATATTATTTCCAATTAATTTTTTTTTTGTCATTTTATCTAGTTTTTTTTTATTATCAACAAATGTGAAATTAATTATATATTATTATATTATGTTGTTCACTGTATTTTTTATAGTTGTTTTTTAATAACATATTTGTATGTTTTTTGTTTACTTAATAAATTATTGCTGACCTAAACATAATTATATTTTATATTCTAAAATATGAATTATCAAATAATAATTTTATTTTGCATAACAATAATTTTTAATGGATACATATTACAAAAAGTATATGATGTATTAATTACACATTTACTCTACTATGCATTAGTTTAAAAATTACATAATAGTAGTTGCGTGAATTTTTATTGCATTGAACTTTAAATCATGAAATAGGTGATTAAATTACATTTTTAATAAAATTCAAATACCTGTGTACTAAAAGTAACATAATAATTTTTTTTTTATATATATTTATACCTTGATTCAAAACCATTAATTATTAAAAGGTATTTACTTTGTTATTGTTACTATTATTAAAGGTGCAACAGGTGCCAAGTAAAAAAGTTGTTTCTAATGGATTTGAAGAAGAAATCAATTTAAAAGAAAACGATACTTCTGTAGCAGTTAAAGAAGAAATCAATCAAGGAGAAGATAAACCAAATGTATCTACTAATGATAAAAACACTGAAAATAATGAAAACAGTTTTATAAAAATATCCATATCTGAAACTACAAAAGTCGGAGAAGGCATGAGCTCTTATGTTGCATATAGAATTGTCACTCGTACAAACATGAACATATTTAAAACAAATAATATGGCAGTGCTTAGAAGGTTTAGTGATTTCCTAGGATTGCATAACAAACTTACTGAAAAATATTTAAGGAATGGACGCCTTATACCTCCAGCACCTCAAAAAAATATGTTAGGTGAGCAAAATTATATTTGGGATATATTTAAGTTAAAATAATCCAAGGTTGTTTCATTTTTATAAAGGATCTACAAGAATTAAAATAACTGGAAATCAATCTGATCAGACAACATCAGCTGAATTTATAGAAAAAAGACGTTTGGCTTTAGAAAGATTCTTAAAACGAATTGCTCTTCATCCAATTTTACGTAATGATAAAAACTTTTGTGAATTTCTAGAACAAGGTATTTATTCATGCTTTATATCTTTATTGTATATCAATTAACTATATAAATTTCTTATAGACTGTGAACTTCCAAAAGCAACTAGTACATCTGCATTAAGTAGTGCTGGTGTCATGAGACTTTTTAATAAAGTTGGTGAAACTGTTAACAAGATCACATATAAAATGGATGAAAATGAACCTGTAATTAAATATTTTTAATTGTTAATGTTTAATATTTTATAAATATATTTTTTTAGTGGTTTGAAGAAAAGGAAGTACAAATAGAAAATTTAGATTTACAACTTCGTAATTTACATGCAGCTGTTGAATCATTAGTAATCAATCGCAAGGAATTAGCACACTCAAGTGGATCTTTTGCTAAATCTGCTGCAGTATTAAGTAACTGTGAAGAACATACTGGATTGTCACGTGCATTATCACAACTTGCTGATGTATTTGAAAAGGTGACATTTTAAACTATGTATTCTAATCTTAAATACTTATTCATTTAAACTAGTAGGTTGACTGTCAAAATTAAGTCAATAACTTTAAATAATACTAAAATTTATTAAAATATGGGTTGTAAATTCTGTAAGGTTGAAAGTCACTGGTTTAAACTATTAAGAACTATCAAATAATATATATTTCATTATAAATAATGTATCCTTGGAAATTAAGTCTAGTTCATTATTACATTAATATTTATGATATATGTATCTGATTATAGATTGAAATTGTAAGAACTGAACAAGCCAACACAGATTTTTCAATATTTTGTGAGCTATTAAAGGATTACATTGGTCTTATTGGAGCTGTAAAAGTATGAAATTTGTTTAGTTGTCTTATAAGTATAATAAATGTGATTTGTTTAAATCTACTTTAGAATGTATTTCATGAGAGAGTAAAAGTTTACCAAAATATGCAACATGCACAAATGATATTAAGTAAAAAACGAGAACAAAAAACTAAATATGAACTCACTGGACGTTTAGACAAAGTAGGCGCAGTAACAAACGAAGTATCTGAGGTAAAACATATCAGCATATTATAATATTAAAAAATAAAAGTAAAATTAGTATGTTGTTTTTGTAGTGGGAATCTAAACTATCCAGGTGTCAAGATGAATTTGATCAAATTTCCAAAACTATCAAAGTAGAGTTTGAACAATTTGAAATCAATCGAATAAAAGAATTCAAATCAGTTATATCTTCTTATCTGGAAGAAATGATTAACCATCAAACTCAGGTAATGAATAAATGAAAAATATATCGTACAATTGTATAAAATTAGTTAAAGACAAGCTGAACTAAACTCAATATGTTTGATTTAGTTCGGAAATCAAACTTGTTATTACAAATAAAGTTTAGTAATTAAAAAATAAATTTGGTTATTTCAAACTAAATATCCATTCTGATTAATTATTTGGAACTATGAATTTGTCATTCAAGGCTTAAAATATTTACTATATTTAGTTAGATATAATGTTAAATAGATAGATTTTTTGTTTAATACTAGTGGTACTAAAATTTCTTGGAATTCCTGCAATTTTCATTGGAAGTGAACATTGCATTTTCTCAAAACAAGCCAAGTACTCACATCATTGTGATATAGACTGTCGTTTAAATCCGTGTAAAAACTTGTTTTTCTTCATAACAATGTTTTACTTTTAAATTAATTATTAAAAATACCAATATGTTTTATCAAAAAATATAAATAAAAAATTATTATTAAAATTTGAATTATAACATATTTAAGGGGGTGAAAAGACATAATTTTTATGATTGGTATTATTGTCAATATTTTTTTGGTAAATACTAAAATGTACTAAGATTGGTCATCCAGATAATATTGTCCGCAACCATAACAATTGTAAATATAATACTGACAACTAGAACTAACTGTTTCTATTAATATTTAAACAATTTTATAATTTATGAGAGATATTATATTTTTTATACATTTTTTTTCCTCAAATTTATTAATACAATAGTACTTAATTGAATGTATTTAATTTAGATAATTAAACACTGGCAAGCGTTTATTCCTGAAGCAAAAGCAATAGCTTGACCCATTTTAAATGAACAATGTGATCTGAATTCCATTAGATGTAAAGAACCCACTCACATTATACAATTTGCTGGAAATATTTTAGAAACATATACAGAGTCATAAATCCAACATTCTTTACACAAAATTGTTTATTGCTAAAATGTTTATTATAATTTTAAGAGTATGTTAACTATATCATAATACCCATGCATTTCTTTAATATAATGTATTATTTAATTATTATTATTTTTAAATATTCTATAATTTATTGTGTTTATTTTTATATCATATGTATTTAAAAATAATTAATCATTATTACCTATTTGCTATTAATTTGATTAAATCAATTGTATTTATTATATTATTGTTATATTAGTACACTTTACGTTAATTATTGTGCATACTATTGTCAAATTAATTAAGTTGATATTAGTTATATTATTGTTAATTTATACATAAATAAATCAGTCATATATAAGTTATTAAACTATCAATCTTTTTGTTATTATTAGATACAAAATATTGATAACTATTTTAAATTTGATGATAATTTAGGCTTGTTATTATTTAAGTTTTTAAACAATAATATATACTTCTGTATCAAATATATGATAAACTGAAGAACAACCATCAAAACTTAATTATATTATTTTAATATTAATATTAATTAAGTATTTTATAATAATTTTTTTAAAAAATTCAATAGAATTAATTGTTTGAATATTCAGTTTTCTATTAATTGTGCATCTACATATCTTGATTACATAATGTTATGTTTCATATGTAGAAAAATTCTCAAATTCAAACCTTTTAAGACAAAGTAGATATAATATAATAATTATTTACCAGAAATATTATTAATTTTTTTTTTATTATTGTTAAACATTAAATAATTGTAAAAAAAACGTGAAAGCTATCATTTTCGGTTAATTATAATGATACTTATAAAAAGATAAATTTCTAATTTTTTAAGTTAATATTTACTAAAAGTTTAATTTTAAATACATTGACAGTTTACCTAACAATCATATACATTAGATATACAAGTCTAAATAAAATAAGACTGATATCAAATTATATAATGTTATGTTTTAAATATCTATGTCCTAGTCCTACTAAATATACAATCTGTTTTTTAACATAATTCAAGATGCAAATGACATTAAATAAATAACAATAAACGAGTAAATAAGACTTATCTAAATAATAAAATGTATTTCAATGTTTAGTAAAATATTTACCTACTTAAACAAAATATAATTTTGAAATTTTTTGTTTTTATTATTTATTATTTTTATTTGTTTTACCCCCGAGTGATTTTTTATCCAATATAATAATACGTTAATACAAAATGACAATTAGGTAGGTACATACAACACATAGATAATAGAAGAAGTCCTCCTTGTCAGCACATTTATAAACATGCTTCTAAATTCCAAATTTCATTATAAACTTCATATTAATATCTGTTAGTTATGATTTATGAATAATCATAACTATTGTATAGTAGGTCATAGTCGTAGTAGGGGAGAAGGCTTCAGGGACTATAGTCCCCCCATTATTTAATTAAATTTATTCAAAATAATCTAAATTAATATGTACCTATAAGAAGAATCAATGAGACTCAAGTCTCAGTTGAGGTACCTATCTAAGTAATTATTTATATTTTATAGCCAGGTAAGACAGGTACCATGATATAAAGAAGATAATTTCTTCTCTACAGTCTACATCATGACATATATCTTGTACCAGGCATGCTAGTGTGCAATAAGTACCTTTCTACAATACAAATTATGCAGTTCTAATACGCCAATTGTGCTGTACCTACTGTTAGTCAGTGGCGTGGTAAGGTTATTTTTGAGCAATAGCTCAATTTCAAAATTAGATGGGTGGATGCCTAGGTGGTATGAAAGTTAAAACTTATAATATTAAGACCTATCATAGTAATAGATAATACCAGTGGCATAAAATAAGTCATCTCCAAAATTTCAAAAATATTATCTTTGTTCTCTAAAATATATGGTAATTTAACAAAATATTTTTCTAGTATTGCGAATTATGCTATTAATTTTGATGGTAATATTTTTAAAAGGGTTGGTAAATTAATGGGTGTCTAGGCATCTAAAGAAATTTGTCAAGAGGGTTTTTTTTTTTATTTTTCAATTTTAAGTTTCACAACCTGATTAATTCTAAATTATGGTTTGTGAATTGCCCCAGGAAAAAGCCATGTAACGGGGGATGACAATTTCCCCTACTTGCCTTTCTATAGACGTCCCTGAATAGGTGGGTGAGGCCCTTATCGTGTGAGGAAAAGGTAAAAAATATTTTGGCTCCTTATAGTAAAATAATTCACCGTGCCACTGTTGCTACCTATTTATTTTGCCTATCATTAAAAAACATCTCTTCAAAAACACCCATATGAGCTTATAGTTCAAGTATTTGTGCAATTTTAAAGTTTTTTGGCACAATCCTTGTCTTTTACCATACATTAAACAAGTCTATAGGTCTATGCCTTGCAGGGGAGATATGGGGCATAGATCCCCCCCCCCCCATATGTTGTAATTATATGTTTTGTTTTACCTAGATTTAGATATTTATTAATAAATTTAATCAAATAAAAGGACTTGAAAATTTTTTTGATGGACTATAGTCCTCAAAGCCCTCTCCCCCCCCCCTCCTTGCTTGATCTATACAGTCACCAATCGTAGATACCTATATATCAATATATTATATTCATTACTCGTTTATATTATTATTATTATATTACCTTTTAAAAAAAATGATGTAATGTTGCCGCCTTTTAAGTGAGTATTTTATGTATGTAAGCATGTGTGTGAACACAACACACAATAGTCACAACGGTGGTAACAGTTGACGTCTGGGCGCCAGGACGTTTTGGCGCCACCTGAAACGGCGCCTTAGGGACGCTGTGCAAGCCGCGAGGGGGTTCGACGCCAAAATACAATTATATTATTAGCTGCGCACGCCGCACAGTGACAACAGTCTCCCAATTTGGCGATAACATCCTTCAAAAAAAATCTTATTCGGAATTTCATTACAGTAATGTTATAGTAACTCGTAATCGTAACGAAATTAATTGCGATATAATATTTTAAACGTAATAATATTATAATAATTGTGTTTTTATCGATTTATTATTTAGAATATTATTTGGCTCGGGGCACCTGGCCTCGGTAGATTAGATACCATAATATTACATTAGATCATTATATAGATATGGATGTAAAAATATTGTAACATTTTTGTAAGTTGTCACATATGTGACTTATCCAGATAATTCATAGACGTGCGCATAGGGGAAGTAGGGTATACTCTTGCTGTCCCTGAACGGTTCGGGTAGGTAGACTCACAAGCACAATTAGGTGGGTGCAAGGTGATGCCTAGCACCTACAAAAAATTTTTTAGTGCCGCTAAATATTTTTTCAACATACTTAGTCTATAGAGTTATATAATGGTCTACGACCATTTTAAAATTTTACCACCCCCAAAATTTTAAGTCTAGTTGCGCCTATGGGTAGACTTGAAAAGGCCTAACAGATCCAAGGTGCAGTGCCACCGTATAATGTGGCAATGTAAAATACCTAAGTTGATTATCCAAAAAATGTATTCAATTACTACAAGTTAATCTATTCTTAGTGTAAATTACGTGATATTCACGTGATAATTCCTATTCCAAAAATAATTTTTTTGAAAATTCAAAAATGAACTAAATAAAGTACCAAGTAGATGCAATTCTCTACCGAAAGCAAAAAATAGGCAAACACAATTGTAAAACCATTAGGTATACATTATTCGCTTTGCTCAGAATATATAAATATTATCTGTAGTCTGTGGGCCGTTAAGAAAGAAGAATGGCCTGATGGCATACATTTTTGCTGCCCCCGACCTTACTCTGCACACGCCTAAGCCAGCTATCTCTTATAAGTACAATTACAATTTTTTAATATCTAATATATAAAATTCACGTGTCACAGTGTTTGTCACCAAACTCCTCCAAAACGGCTGAACCGATTGTGATGAAATTTTGTATATACATTCAATAGCTCTGCGAATAGGTTGTTATCTATTTTTTATATTGTTACAGCAAATATGATTCATGGCCCATGCGGTAATCTCAATCAGTCATCGCCTTGCATGGCTGATGGAAAGTGTACTAAAAATTGTCCAAAAAATTTCACTAACGATACGATCACAAATGTTGACGGTTATCCAATATATCGTCGAAGAAATCCCGATAATAGCGGACAATTATTTGTTAAAACTATCAACAACGTAGACATTGACATTGATAACCGTTGGGTGGTCCCATATTCGCCTTTGCTAAGCAAAACTTTCAATGTTCATATTAATGTTGAGTTCTGCAGTTCAGTGAAGAACATCAAATAATAAAATTATCAACAAAATTAATATTTGATATTCTGTAATTTATACATTACGTCACCGTTGACAGTGATCCATAACTGCTTCACTTATATACCATATCTTTACACATTTACAATAAGTAAGTTATTCTTTAAAATGAATTATATGACAAGACAACGTTTGTCGGGTCAGCTAGTAATAATATAGAATTTGTTTAAATTAATAAAAATTTAAATTTAAAAATTTTTTTTTTTGGCTTTACCCAATTCATAAAAACGTTTTTTCGTACTAACCCCCTCGCAAATTTTTTTTTGGCATTAAAGTTGATATATATCATATATCCGTATATTATAAATTATTGTATTATTTCTATTTAAGATTCTGAGCGAGGAAATGAGGAATATATTAGTTATATAATGATATTTATTTTTTTTATGTTTGACACTTTTCCGGATAGAAATAATGGTCCAATTACCACAAATAGGATATGCTTTCGGTAGCAAATTTCATCTTGTTGGTACTTTAGTTTGCTCATTTTTCGAATTTCTCAAAAGTTTTTCCTCGGGAAAAAAAAAACTAGCAAAAAATGGCGGAAAATGTCAAAATTCACGGAAATAGTAATTTTGACGAAATTGATTTTATATTTTCATGATAACAAATGAAATTTTAAACGTATGGACTTGTAATTTTTTTGAGTTTTCTCATAGGGAGTTTACACACAAAATTAAATTTTGGAACGGATTATTAGTTTATTATATATATTACATATTATATGAGTTTCGCTTAGAAACTGTATTCGTATTATCGAATGCAATATTATTGCATTCAAATCTTAATTATAATAAACCACTACTTCCATCGAAGACCTAAGGGACGAAGAAGAAACGTCCAAAATCGACCTTCCCGTATTTTTATAAATATTTTGTTATTATGTGCATAATGGTTATCATATTATTATAGTATAAAATATGCTAATTTGTTTATGTAATTTTCTGTGAGTTTTAAAACAATTTAAAGGGAAAAGGGATTGAACTAATGAATCAGATAGCCAGTTATTTGTAAAATAAATAAATATCATGTATATTTATGTTATGGGCTCGAAATAAATAGGAAATAATAACAGATTAATAGTCTAATACAATAAAACACATTACTGCTACCGCTGCTGAAGGCGTTGTAATACTAGCGAGTAGCGATTACAACGTTATCCTATAGAATTAACTTTTCGCGTGCAGTGCTTCGTAGTGAAAACCGATTATCACACAGCATATTTTAATACTATGGTGGCCGCCTATCTATATAGTATTTATAATCAATGATATTACCAATAACATAATAACATAATTTCATTAATTTTCTAATACTACGATAGGCTATATGAGAAAATGTTTAAATATTTGTATTTACAGGTTCGATCTACCTATTATTAATATCATTATATATTATATTTATATATGTTATTTGATTGTTATATTACCGCAATATTATCGGTATAAAACATATTTATTGTTATTTTTCAACGCTAGCGCGTGTAAAAATTCATATGTTTGATATCCATCAGCATAATATAATGTGTATCAAATTTCATAAGTAATGGTATAGGCATTCGACTGGTTTAACCACCTAAATGGTTTACATGGTTATGACATTTAATTAAATGTAATTATTATAATACAATTAATTATAAATATAAAAAATTTAACCATTTTTACTCAAAAATAGTCTTAATATTTTCAAGCGGCAATTTTGCTTTTACTGTTTTGAAACTCATTCCAAAAAACATTTATATTATAATATTATTTTATTATATTTAGGACTTAGGTACCTACATAGGTGTAGCGTGATGAATATTTGTGGAGGGGCTATAGCCCCAAAAAGTTTAATATATATATATATGATGTAGGTCCAGAGGCGGATACAAGGGGGGGGGGGGGCTTTGGGGCTAAAGCCCCCCCTTAAGTACATACTTATAAATAAATATTTGCGTTTTGCTTTTCAGTGCCTACTGTTTACATGTATTTAAAGTAAATTTTTTGGATTAGCCATCCCCTTTTTTCATTTCTAGATCCGTTCCTGTGTAGATCATATATTACATAACAAGTATTAGGTACTAATGTAATATAATAAAAATTTATATATTAGGTATATTTCAAAATTAACTCAACATGTCTACTTTTTTGGGCAAAAATATTTAAACTTTTTCCCGGGTTAATATTATTTGATAAGTTTCTTTTAATGTGTAGTAACGATAACTTTGAAAATCTATCATTAATCATCATAGTTCTTAGCCACGTTTTAATTCGGCGCATGACTGAAAACGACCTTTCACACAAAGCAGAACTGATGGGAATCGTTAGTGCAACTTAAATTAATTTGTATAAATAACAAAATAAAATCCATTTTAAATCAAATTATTTTTTAGATTGGTACTATCACCAAAATAATCTGATTTGATGTAATATTATAAGTATCAGCAAGAAAAAAAATTAGGAAATATAAAGTATATATTGTAAAATATACACCTTTGATGCATTTTAAATGGGGGGGCTTATAGCAATTTTTAGAGGGCTTAAGCCATCTTAGACCCCACCGCGCTACGCTTATTATAATGAATATTATTATGCCATAACTTCAGTTGTTACATGCTAATTACTAATTAGCAAAGTACCTTATAATAAAACTGACGTCAATATATAATACTGTACTATCTACTAGGGCCTAGGTACCTACATATGTTATGTCAAATTATTAATTCTGAAAATTGCAATAAATGTTTAAAATACCTATACCAAATTATTAATTTATTCCACTCTTCCATTTATCACTATTAAGTATTAATATAACATTTATTACAATAATTATTTATAATTGTATATTTCAAAATTATTTGTCGTAATTTTGTACGTTACCTATTTCATAAACAACAAAATTTAAATAAGTAATATCATTCATGGTTTAATTATTTAGCCATGAGTAAACTGTAAACAATACATACCTTAATCTAATCGTATTATATATTCATTATTTTTTAAAAAAATGTACCTATATTTAATTATTTTAAAGTTTTAATCCGAATTTAACCATCACATTGTTGATCAATGACAATAATATTGAATATTTATTATTTACCATCATTATAAATTGTAAATTATTAAAACATCAATTCCATGGTCAATAGGAAAATACCAATCATTGTTGTCTAGGGTCACACGGACACCCAGAGGCATAATTAGGAATTTATAAAGGGGTTCAGATTATTTTTGGAAGCTGTCATGAAAATTCTCTTCATTCCCTGTTTTATAATATACAAAAATGAATAAAACATTTTTATGGTTATGTGGGGATTATTTCAACCAGGTCAACCTCTCCACCCCCGTAAATACGCCTTTTATAATAAAATTCTTGAAATATATAATAGGTTAATCTAAAATCGAAATATTTATTGATGAAAATGTCCTATTTCTTATTTGTACAATTACACGAGAATCTTAGGTACTATTCGTCTACAGACATACAGTATACATATACGTACTCGCGCTTATAGCGTCGTATTGTAAATATTATGCAATTTGTTTATAATATATCTACTATAATAATTCTAGATAATACAACAATAAATAACAATATTATAGATAATAACAATATATTATTATATTATTATAAAAATATGAGTCATAAAATTGTAAACAGCGGCCGACCGCACTTGACCGCAACCACTGTTATTATTTATCGCCGGCTTGAGAATAGTATATTAAATAGGTATAGGAGTTTTTAAAAAAAAAAAAAGTTATAATGGTACACACACTCCACAAAGCAACAGGGTTCATGGCGGCGGCACGGCAACCGCACGTTGTGTGTTCGTGTAGCATTATAACGTCCGTGAGCGTGTATTTGGATGTAATAATATTCGGGTACGGAGACAATAAACACACACACACGACGTATACACAACATATATATATATATATACTTATTATACAGAGTGATTAGAAATGTGTGTTACAATATTAGCAATACGAATACATCATGATGTCGGTGATGTGGTCAGTATATTATTAAATATTTTGGAAAACGTGTGCGCAATACGCATGACGATAAATATTGTGAAATTGTAACTCGAGTTTTCGACATCACCGAATCACTCTGTATGACGTACACGCGTCGATGTACAGTTTTTATAATGGCCGCCCGACTGGCGGCGGCGCGGCGGCAGTAGGACAATAATTATTATATACATGTAATACTAACACAAGCACACTCGTACAAAAATATGTGTACATGAAAATAATATGATACATGAAATATTGTTGTGTGTGTGTGAAGAATGGTGCACTGCCTGGTGGACGATTCCGCCAATACAATCCGTTATCACGTAACCCGTTATCAGCGTAAAACAACGTTTTAATTTTAAAAAATTTATTCAATTTCGGACCCGTTTCTTATTGTTTTTTATAATCCATTGTTCCGCTTAAGGTCTGCGACGAGTACATACGAGGAGTACGTACCGCGATCGTTTTTCCGCCACCGATAGCGCACTGCCAACAGCAGCCGCGCGTCCGCCAAACGCCGTGCACGCGCGACAGACAAAATGCCTTCGCATATGAACTGTTGTTTCAACAAATGTACAAATTCTAGTAGGAGCACTCAGAATCTGTCTTTTCACAAGTTCCCGACCAACGAAAATCTGTAAGTGTTCTGTTATTTTTATTATCGCGCGACCATGACGTTTAGAAATCAAACGGCTAGTCCGTCGACACATATTCACCATGTTTTGTTTATCGACAACGTTGTATCTTTCCATAGATGTAAACAATGGGTTGAACTGTGCCAGAATGACAAAGTCATTCAAAAGTTTAAAAACCATGGTTCCAGCCAAGTTTCCAAGAGTTTCAGAATATGTTCCGAACATTTCAAGAGAGAAGATTATGTTTTATGGACGTCCAAAAAAAAGTTAGTATGCAATGTTGCAGCATTAAGTGTTTAAAATTGTTGTATTATTATTAATAATTATTGCTGTTTTCTAGGGTATTACACAAAGGATCCATTCCAACGGGACAGTTGATAAATCCAAAAACTACACATACGAATATCGCCACTTGGAGTGAAATGAGTAAGCTGATTACTATTAAAGTAGTTTGTAAATCATTAATTTATAATTGCTTTTCTTTTAGTCACCGAAGAAGATGAGGCGGTTGCCAATAACACTGGCTGGAGTCCACGTGCTACTACAAATTTTGATTTAACTGGAACAGGTAGGTTGAAAGGAACGACTTTTACTTCTATGTCCTAATTAATTAACAGTTATGTATTTTTTAGTACCTGACCAGGGTAAGTAAATAACTGATTGAATTCAGGGTGGAGTCCTTGCAAAACTCCAAATTCTCAATTAAGCAGTCCAGATAAATAAATTATTCGTTAAATTGTATCTTTTTACTAAAGTTTAAGCACATAATATGTTAGCTTGTTAAATGGTTACAATTTTAAAAACTTTAGAATACAATAAAATTTTTTTTTTTTTGCTCTTAATTTAAAATTGATTACAATTTTAAAACTAGCCTCGTTATTTAATCTATGTATTGTTGATTATTTAACATTATAAGTAATCCAGATCAATAAAATTTAAGTTAATTTCTTACAAATATGTTGTACGGTAATAATTTAATTATAAATGTTTTATTTTAATGCCATACTTTTAACATAACATACTTTTTCAAAAAAATGCTTCAAATAAGTTTAGCACTATATTATAATATTTGTGGTGTAAAATTATAAAAATTATTTGTAAATAATTTAAGATTTTAATTTTTAATACAATAATAGCTATTTTAAGAGTATTTTGAGTAAATTTTTATAACAATTAACATTCAACTTGATATTATAAAATTTGTATTCTATTTACAGTTACTTTCACTTTTACACAAAAACAAAATTACTATGTATTAATGACTATATCAATGATTAAAAAGTATTTTTCAAATATATGTTAATATATAAGTACTTAGATTTTTTGTTTAATTTATAGTATAACAAAATGTTATTGTTATTATACTCTTATCCAATATACAAATAAATTTCTTTGCAATCATTAACGGTTCGCCTTTGGAATATTTTTTTTTTCCAGTGGCTTTATAATTATTTATCACCATTATCCGAAGCCATTGAAAGGTGTTATCAATGTTGCACTAGTACTGCCCTTAATGCCAAACTGCCTTGCAAACAAACCAAATTTTTTCTACTGCTCTGTTAATTTTTATTTGGAATAAGAGTATAAGACTTCATGTTGCAATTATGTTTGTTAGATTAGGTGATGCCTATATTATATTATGATATATGAATGTGGTGTACCTTATTAGCAGGGCTGTGAATTTAATGCAATCGCATGTATTTATTGCTACGTTGTATAAGAATTTGGCAAATAATGAATATAAAATATTTATTATGGAAAGTCGAATGTCTATTATCTGTAACAGGTGTGTGTGTATCATTAATGTTTTTATTGTAATGTGTACCTAACTTATCTATAATTTATTATATTATATATTTTGTATTTATCATTTATATGCAATATTAAATTTCAAACATAAATTGTAGTATTTTTTGAGCATTTTTTCAACATTTTTATAGCATGAATGCATGCATATTTCCCAGATTTTTAGTGCATTAAATTCATAGCTTTGCTAATTATAAATTTTAGTTTTTGATTTTTTTATTATTCTTAAACTTTTGATAATACTAAGATTATTTGTGCACAAGTTATGCTTACTCGGTTAATAATTTGGTTGTGTATTATTTTAGTTTTACATAATTAGTTAGTTAATTTTATTGTCAATCATAAAATTTCTTCAATAATTATATTTTCCGCAGAGGAATAATTCAATTTAATATTGATTATAGTTTATAATTCTGTATACTTAAATAGAAGGTAACTTCTTAGGTAAATATATTTTTAAGTAATTAACAAAATTGTGGACATAATATAATAAATTGTAATTATATGAGAACTCTTGTACTCTTTAACATTATTAATTAAATATTTTTTTAAGTTAATATTTAGTTGAATTATTTAAATTGTATAATGTACAATTCCCTAAAACAAAACTGCCTTAATAATAGAAAGTTTTTAAAACGTGTCTTGTATAAATTAAAGGATGTGGAATATAAAATTGTTTTTTTTTTTTTACAATAATTGTTTTATGATATTTAGTTTGGTATAGGATGTATATAAAATATAATTTTTAATTATTTTGGGCGGTTATTTTCTAAATAAATTTGTTGTAAAATATAGGTATAGTTGTATGTTATGATATAATTTTCATTCAATCATTGCTTTTATAAAATAAATATTTAATGTGAATATAAACAAATTTAAATTATAAATAAATGATTAACTTATTCTTTTAATTAAATTTAGATTACTTGTATTAATAGTCTATAATTTTTAAGTAAAAATATTATATTATTCTTAAAAACAATATAATAATAAAAACATACATTTATTTTACTTAACACTATAATTGATTAATATGATTATGCAGTTCAACTCGCTCATTAAATACTTTTCACATAATTAAAATTTTGTGAACTTATATTTCTTTAATAAATTTGTCTGGTATAGTAATTGTATTTTTTTAAAATAAAGTGAAGTTTCATTAATTGTATTTATGATTAATTGATGTGGGTGTAATAACCATGTATATAAATAGTAAGATTTGATAAAATAAATTATATATTCACGAAAACTTAATAATAATTAATATAAATAATATAATATAACATGGTAACAAAATATATAAGAGTTAACTTTTAAAAACGCGTACAAAATATTTAAATATATTTATACAAATGTTTGATAAAATATAATAATGTAACAAATAAAAATAGAAATTAGTTTTTAAAAAACAACTAAAACATTTCTAAATATATTATACATAATTAAGAATTATGAAAATGGTATATGGTAAAGTATCTTTGGATGGAAAAGTTAATATTCTTTAACTATTAAAAAATGTATTATACAACTTGTGGTTTATGCTTACTTAAAAAAAAAAAAAAATACTGTTGATAAACAAAACTTAGCTTAACAATAATCATAGAATATTTATATAAATCTGCAGTTTTTTTAATTTAACAAAATAGATAAAAACTAAAATAAATATTTAATATCATAAACATTTTTTTTAAAAAATATATTTAATTTTTATTAAAAGACATAATATATGTAACTTCACAATATTAGAAGGAAAAATGTATTTATTATTTGCATTTATATTCTACAAAATTTGTATACCTTTTTGTTTCAGACAATATCTAAAACATTGATAAAATTACATAATTTTAATAGTAATCAACAAGATAATATAAAATTATTTGCAAAACTATACAATTAGCCAATTAAAAGAATAGACTATAAGACATTAAACATAATTTTTAGTATCACTAAAATAAACATTAAATTTTAAATAACATCTTTGAGTATGTTTATAATATATTTTTTTTATTTCACTTTTATACATAAATCACAGTTTATAAAATTAAATAATAATAAATAACTATGCTATATATTAAATAAAAATAATATTGATACTTGTTTACTGTAATTCAATATTTTTTTTATTTGTACAAGGTAAATAATTACCAGACTGACTATTATCAAATATTTCTTTAATTAGATTGTCACGAAATAAATTAATGACTGGGAAGTGCCTCTTGTCCTTTTTCTATTTGATGTTTATGAGATTGATTAGAAGTGTTGTTAGATTGTGTTTCAACCACTTCAAGAACAGCTAAGTTACAAATAAATTTTATTATTATTTTATTTATATAAAATAGTAAGAAACAATTTATTATAAAATGCATAATTACTTACTTGAACGTCCACCATAAGGTAAACTAATAACCGCAATAAATGCTAAACATGATGGAATTGTCCAATTGTAAACCATTACATCACGATAGTAATTAGGACATGTTTCACAATGCCTATTAAATTTAAATGTATATTGAGTAATACATTATATTGGTTCTAAAAATAATAAATAAGACTTACAAAGATTGAACGGCCATTACTATAGCTCCATTGCATATTTTATCAGTAAAGCTCATTAATCCAAATGTAAAAGCACCTCGATGGATTCTGTCACCAATATAATCGGTAGTTAACGCTTGACTAGTAACCAACACAATTGAACAGGCTATACCTATAATTAAATTATACGCAAATTTGTTTATATTAATATAAACATTTTTTATTACTTAGAATGTGTACAACTATACCTATTATGATAGTGATTGCATAAATTTGATAATTTACAAATGTATAACCATTTCCTAAATAACACCATATTGCTGAACCCAGAGACAATATAACACCAAATGAATAAGTATACTGTGAAAATGTTCAATAACAAATAGATCATTTTAATGTTAAATATAGTTTTTTTTAGAATATATATTATATAACAAATACCTTTCTGCCTAGTTTCATATTCATAGGTTTATTGAGAAGTGACATAAAAAAACTACTAAGAAACATAATAAGTGGTAACAGTGCTAGTTTTTCTGCTTCTAATTGTAAATAGTCTTGTAAATACATTGGCAGAAACACCTATAATAAGAGCAATTTAATTAAGATCATAAATATTATTAATAAACTACAAATTGAAAATTCATAAAATCATATTTACTAATGTCATATTGATTGTAATTCGAGAACACATATATATAATAGCTGTTTGATACAAAGTAATATGTTTGAACATGGACCAAAAACCGTTGGCAGCCCGTTCAGCTTCTGTTTCGGTCATCAAAAGCTCTCGATTCACACGATTATTTGTCAGAGGTTCACGTACTCCAATGTGGAATATTATAGTCGTCATAGCTCCAACAATCATTATTACTAATATAACTATCTAAACAAATAACAATTTATATATAATTATATATATTATATTCTAATGTAGATATAAATAAACACAAATCATAACTAGACTGGGTTTAATTAGATTTATAATTTATATTAATATTCAATATGTTGTTTTTTTAGAAACAACTTCATTTTTGAATTTATATATATTATATAGGCATATTAAAATACCATATTATGTATGTAATTACTAATTAGGTACTTAATTATTTTAATTATTTTCTTAATGAAAAATACCTATGTTAATTGACAATAAATCATAATTCATAACTAATATACCTATTACATAACAATATAACATGTAATGTGGTATAAATAAAAACAAATTATCATTAATTTTATATTAGAAATGGAATATGTTATATAATTATAAATATATATTTAAACTATGCAATATTTACTTGAAATTCTTTTCGCTCTGTAGGTCCAAATTTAGTTTTATTTGCATTGTTACTTCTAAGTACAATCCAAGTCACTACATACACCAGGATGTTAGCAAAAACAGTGAAACTATACCTATATAATATTTAAAACATATTGTATCGATACAAAACATTTGATTTGCAAAATATTGTATACCTTATTGACAGTAAAGCTGTACGTTCATCCCTTATCGGTGTCAGATCTGAAGCTAATGCCATATGTGAATTTTCAATAGAAGCCCATCCAATTTGAAAGAAAACAATGAAGAAACAATAATACAAAGCGGTGTTGAGTTCTGAATTTTCAACTTGTGGTAATATTGGCGGTGAGAATGCAAATGGCAGACTAATGAACACTAAAACACTGCCTATACAATAGTACAATGGGAAATTTAAAAACAAATTAAAACTACATGGTGACAATGTTGTTATACTATACAATGTGTATAATCGTGAAGTAGGTACTGAAAGCTTACCAAATAAGTGCCAAGTCTTCCGACGACCGTAGTGATCGGTGCAGTATATGTTAACGTTGTCCGATAGCACACCAATAGCGGCCGTCGCTACGGCGTCTGTTAGCTGGCCAACGAGCATCACGGCCCCGGCGTTAATGCTGGACAACTGCATGACATAATGGTAGAACACCAACGCGTACGTGAACCACATGGAAGCGACCAAGTCATTGAGAACGTGTCCGACGCCGTACGACATGAACGCAAACCATTTAAGCGAATCTGACATTTTACCTTCACTACCTATAATTGTATAACGATGACAATTATTTAACCGCATATTACATCGACTGTGCAATATACATTAATTATAATATATATTGTATTAATAATAAATATATTCATAATAAATATTGTTCGTAGATTCTATATTGTATAGGTAAATATACTATATACATCGAAAACGAAAAAATAACACTTAATAGAAAAAACCGTCGTTATTGATACGAAACAAAATTTTAAATACAATTATTTAAAACGAATCGTTTGGTGTTAATATTAATTACATTCGTGTTATTGTTAAACATAATATTATTATAATAAATTATTGGTTTTTAATTGTATATCAATGTTTTAAAAATTGGTAAACATTTATTGACATTTACCAACATATAACGGAAAAATGTTAAAAATCACGATAAATACGATAAATAAAATTATAGCGTTAGTACTGTTTACTGAATATTAATTACTAAATAACTACCAATGCGGGAATGCACTATGTAGATATAGTGTATTAGTATATTGTAGTATTAGTGTATTTATATATTTTATAGAATGAAGGCCAGGAAAGGCAATCCCTTTTTGGATTATGTGTCATGTGCATTACACATTGTGTATAACTGTAAATCAAATTACATTTCTATAACAATTTTAAAATTCAACAAATTTGAAAAAATATTCAAATTTTCTTTTTTATGTTATTATATTTCTTAAATGAATGTCTAAACATTAAAAAGCAATTTATTATTAATGTTTAAATTAAATGATTATAAAGTAAACT
Organism: Eriosoma lanigerum; assembly: GCA_013282895.1. Taxonomy (NCBI): domain Eukaryota; kingdom Metazoa; phylum Arthropoda; class Insecta; order Hemiptera; family Aphididae; genus Eriosoma; species Eriosoma lanigerum. Next base: position 23,889,242 of record CM023360.1, on the reverse strand, counting down.
GTATTTCAATGAGAATTTTATTTATTTTTGACTTTTGTACCACTGAAACGGTGGTCAACGTGTGCTATGACTGATGTAAGAATAATAGTAACGAAGTTTGACCAAAAACCACAGCATGATAAAAACTCAAAAGAAACAAATAAACAATTCAAAACCTGTTGCCCTGTTTTTCGTATCAAAGAAATGATATCCACACATATTATGGAAAATTTTAATATAATCATATTGAAATTAAATGATAAAGTAACATTGAGGTTTTGTCATTGTAGAGAATTTTTAAATTTATTTATGTTACCACGATTAAAAATATGTATTAATTATTATCGTGATTATCGTGATTCGTGTTTGTTATTTATAAATTTATATGCCAATGATGTGGGACAATAATAACATTTTAGCTGTTGCTGCTGCATAATATGTAATTTTTAGTGAAAAATAAAAAATAATTAATTTTATTGATTTTTACATTCTCTGTTAAACTATGGATCCAATTTTTTTTTATTTCGACGACAGAAGTATCAGTTTTCATCGCAATTTTTGTCCACGCATCATGCGCCGCATTTCGGCACTTATGACTTGGATTTCGTGGATTCCATAGACACTCCTTTTCTCGATAAAGTTCAATCAATATTATAATTCTGTCATTTATCCAAATCATTGTGATAAAAACTAAAGTATTAATTTAAAAAATTAATAAATTGATAAAAAAATGACCAAAATACTATACATTGCACTTAGTACAAAAACTAGAACACGTGGCTGGAATATTCTGTTTACACTGATAAACTTGTTACAACCCGTCACTTTTGTTACCAATTTTTCATTGTTTAGTGGAAACATGTTTTGCTTTTAACCGAAACACGAAACAAATAAGAACTTTTGTTATTGGTAACATAAACATGCAGTGATATTTAGAAACATTTTGTCTATTTTTGAATTAGCTACATGTTGCGCTAGAGTGTACTAGGCTTGATGTGGACAGTATGTTTATAAACGATCCAGAGACCAGTTTATTTCAAGGAAACAAAAACAACTGGCAAAAGAATTGAGGAACTATTTATTGCCCTAGAGTGGACCAGGCTTAACATGTACCACGGTGGCATGACAAAATAAATTTATTTTGTCATGGTATATGGTATAAAGGCATGTAGCATATTATGTACTATGTAGTGTACGTAATATCAAGGTTTAGGCTTATAACCAGACAATTTTCGGAATAGGGGCTCGTTTTACTATTATAATAATTAATACATTTAAAAAACAGCACAACTTTTTTAAAAATAAAATAAAATTTCGGAGGGTTTGAAACCACTCCTCAAAGTGTACTATGTACCTTATATTTCATTTACTATTAGGTACAAAAAGTCTTAAACTTAATTTAATTATGCTGGGTTACACCTAAAATTTCACGGAGATAACTCGTTTAACTGGAGTTAAAATAAATTCTGTTGCATGAACTATGATTTAAATTTTACCTGTTGTTAAAAATGTACTTTATTACAAGTTAAATTAGAGAAACATTTATCGCTGTGTAAAAATGTATGTATAGTTAAATTTCGTTACAAATGTTTTGCGTAATTGTGGTGGTAATGGAAATAAGCATTAGATATTATTATAGTACTGAATTGTGTAGATATACTTGTTATTTTCTAAAATTAATTTAATCTTTTCAAATTACGTTAAATAATAAGTATTTCATCATAATGGTCTTCATCAGATACATCTGATTATTCGATAACCAGTAGCAAATAACGACTAAGCAACACTCTTAAATTTAACACATGTCAACAAAAGTTGTTTAAATAATTTATCAATAGATAGTGACAAGTTTGGTGCAACCCAGCAATAGATATGTAATTAATAAATATGATCAATGACATGTGTTTTAAACTTAATATAAATTAGAATTTTGTATGAGAAAATAAATTGAAATGGAAATTTTTTGGAACGCTTAAATTAAATACTACTAGAATGCAGTATAAAAACTTGTATGGTCAATGCCAGTGAATTTTAATTATAAAACTATATATAATAAGAAGAAAGAACACGAGACAATAAATCAAAAATGAATATCTATCATAGTTGCCAAGCTTACAATAATGTAAAACTGTAATTGTTAATTTATAATTCAAAACAATTAAATATTAATAGTTTACAATAAATAATAATGTCATGAAATATGAATCATGATTATATTAATAGTATAAACTTGGTCCAAATGTAGTTAATTGATTAAGTAAATTTATTCTATACTGCTATTTTTGATGATTTAGTTACAGCCTACAGATATTTATTATTCATAGAAGACATTTATATTTATTTTAATTTATCTGTAATATTTCTAACGTGGAGATATTTAATGCACTAATTTTATTAAAATGTGATTTTAAATCTGTCCTTGATATTATTATTTTTACTAAATAAATACAGAAAATGTTCTGAACCAATTCAATATTCTTTTTCTTTGAATTCTAGAGTGTTTCGAATTCCCGAAAAATTAGTTTTGTCTCACCAGTCTCTAATTTGAAATAATACTAGAGGTCTTATATATCCTCCGTTATTAATTTTTATAATTTATAAATTGATTTCCAAATAAATTTTATTTTTAATTCTTTAACCCAAACTTTCTTTTTATGAACATCCACGAAATTTTCATCGAGCAAAGTCTATCACAATAATAATTTTATTTTTAAAAATCATATTATTTTTAATTAAAAATAATATATATATATATATATTATATTGTTAAATATAAATATATACCTATATATATTTATATAGTTGTAGTGTTAATTATTATTATATTATTAAATCATTATATAGCGATAAAATATAGTTGGTGTAATTAAAATTGTAAACGTTATTTTGTTTTGATTAAAAAAAAATTTATTTAGAAACATATTGCTTATAGAGATATGTTTATAGAAATATATAGTTGAATAATTATCATTTATTATAATATTATTCATATGTTACAATGATACACGATTAGAAAAAGATAAAGGTTATATGATCATTACTTATATTTTACACTTGTACAGTTCAAAAGTAAAAATTTAATTTTGTAAATGTAGTTTATCTAGAATGTTTTTAATAGTATAAAATGATGCTATATACGCATATTTTTCTCTACACCTATCTCAGTTTATCCAATAGGAAATATAACAAAATCAAAGTCACTTATAAGTTATAGAACTTATAAATTGTAACTCATTTGAGTTAAACTTATAAATTAAATACTTCTTCTACAAGTGAAATATTCTTTTTTAGTATCTCTTATGGGATTTTTATAAAATGTTAACATCTAATAACCAAGTTATCTTTTAAATTTTTTCATATTTTAAATAAATATATAAGTTCATTGGTAGATTATATATTAAAAAAAACCCACGAGACAATTTCATAAATGTTACACTCTTTAAATATTAAATTTAGTGATGAGTGTTTAATTTGTTAGTTTAACTCAAATCCCAATTCCACAATTTAATGTCTAAGTGACTTTGATTTTGCTATATTTCTCGTTGAGTAAACCAAGACAACAAATATGGATATAAGCGGCCTCTAAATACAAATTAAATAGAATATTTTAAATAACATTTTATTCTTAGTTCATATACAAATATGAGTATATATATCATGGATACAACTTATGTTTTAGCATCAGCACATTAATATATATATTATATACCAGTAGTATATAAGTCAGTCCTTGAATTGTGGGGAGACGCAGGGGGAAATAGTACCTCACTTAATTTTTCAGATATTTTACCATACCGCTACTATTTAAGAGGTGTAGCCCTCATGTCATAATAATGTAAAGAGGTATGGGGACGTTCTTTTTTCAAAGACGAAAAGATCCCCCTTATTTTTGTTGACACTTCGAGCACCAGGCCCGGATTGGCTTGTCGAGTTACCGAATAAATATCGGTGGGCCGGTAGAAAAATACATTGGAAAAGTGTTGAAAATAATCGAAAAATTAGATATTAATATTATACCCTAATTGTATTGTATTTTTAAATAAAATTTACTACAAAAATTATTATTAAAAATTATAAATTATTGGTCAAGATATGAAAGGTATACTTTAATATTAAAATATACCTTTTTTTTAATATACTTATTTAATATACTTATTATTTATTAATATTTGTAACTAAATAATGATTTAAACAAAAATTAATTAATACCTACTTAAATATAATGCGATTAATATAACACGCATATTAAGAAACTGTTTTTAAGAAAATCTTTATTACTATTGTTTAAAATTAGCTTCATGCTTCAAAATTATTTTTTTATTCATACTATTAAATACAAACAAATTTAACAATTCGTACTCAATAATTGAAATTTTTTTTTCTAAGCTGACATTTATGTGAATGTAAATTCATGTAAATAGTAATTTTGTAAATTATTATGTAAACCAATAAGAAGTGGTAAACTACGATATGGGTGAAGAGAGGAAATAGTTGTGGGGCGTGTGTATCAAAAATCTCTATTCTGTGATCATATCTATCTATTTTTTCATGTATACCATAATATTATTATTTTTATCTTCAAAATCAAGAGTTGGAGTTTCTTAATAAAATAACCATTTATTTTGTTATAGACTATTAAAAAAATAATGCTATAACTTAATCTAACCATGAAAATGTATTATAGACATGTTCTTAAATATGTTTTTTGAATTAATATAGCCTATAGGTACCTAACCTATTATAGGTAGGTATTACTGTATTAGCATTGGTTATAGAATAAACATTCTATAGTTAACCTATAATCAATGGTATTGACCATTAGGTACCTAATTATCTAGATTTAATAACTATATATTATTATTTTTATTATCAATCTCAATTGTCATATTATAATATATTTTGAGCTTTTGTATATTATACGGTTATACCGTTTTATAATAAATTATAATTTGTAGATTGTATATATCAATATATTAATTTAATATTTCTCAATTACATTTTATCCAGGGGCGTCATTTTAGTATTTTAATAGGGGGAGCGAAAATTGAAACAGGCCAAGTTTTACGCCGATCGGGCCAATTTTGTTTGATACTAAAATTATGTTAGTAACTGACAACTTCATTTGCGATGCATTTTTTTGGAATGTACAATGTTTTTTAATTATACTTAATTTTATTAAACATATAAAACACATTTATTTATAAGAATTCTGCTACATTTTCCATGTATATAAAATTTAAAGTTTATCGTTTTAAATCCTTTATTTAGGTATTAGCTGCAGTTAAAGAAAAATAAGAATTCAAAATTCGATAATCATTTAACAGCCGAATGTTTTATAAATAGATTGTAAGATGGTACCTTCGTAAATGTAATTTTCTTTATAAATTTGATATGATATATTAAAAAATATTACTTATAACTTATACGTGTTTAAATTATAACATTAACTTGCTTAATAAAATACGACAAATAATAATGTTTCGCGCAACATTATTCACTGCCATGACACAAAATACAAACAAAAAAATGGTAAAAATATACAAAAAGCCCGTCGACAATGTTATTGTAGATAATGAAGATGGCGGATGGCGTTAAATATTATGTATCAGCGCGATAAAATACGTAAAAAAAAATAGGGAAGCCGTGGCCCACCCTGCTCCCCCCCTAATGGCGCCCCTGATTTTATCTACTGCTTATAAATAGTTCCATATTTTTGTATAAAAATCAGTATTTCAAAATAATTGAAAATAAAAGAATTTTCAACGACAAATCATAATATTTTGTATATACCGCATACATGCGAAGTGCCATATTCTCAGAGCCATATTTATTGGGGGGGAGAAGTTAAACGGTTCAAACCCCCATGACCAAAAAAAAAAAATTGCTATTAATAATATTATTTTGCCATCTGTTTTAGATTTTGCATTATAATGTAGAATATAGATACAGAACATGTTTATTTTCAATTTTTTTATATCATCAAACGGTGAGGTTGGGAAAGAATTCGGCTTTATGAAAGATTTAAAAAAAATCTAAACCTTTCCTTTAAAAAAATGTTAAATACGCCTTTGCTTATATACTGTATAGTGTAGGTTTATAATATTTTTTATAATATTTAATCAATGGTACTACCTAAGTATGAATCAGAGGTTAAAATATATATTTAAATATTTCTTCGTGAGGAGTACTTATTACATATTTTATATTAGGTACCTACCGTACATTATCGTTGGTGTCATCATCTAGACATATAATATTATGTTAATGACTGTCAATGTAATATTACATTGTAGTATTATATTAGTATATACTAATATGCATAACAAGTCAAATTGAAAAGATTATATATTTAACTTTACATTTTGATAATTGATTTTAGATTTTTTTCGATAGTAATAATTAAAAACATAAAATTAAGAATAAAAATCATAATTACACAACTATTAAATACTTTTTAATTTCATACCTACTGCACACTTGACATTTTGTATTACATTAAGTGTGTCGCACTGTACACAATTTTAGTTCCTAGAAGTAGGTAGGTATAAATTATACGACTTACTATATACACAAGTGTAAATTTATTATAAATTGCTATGTAAAGGTTAGGTTATGATCATATCATCATTTGTTTCCAATACACAGTAATAATGACAAAGTTGTCTTATAAACTTATAATTAATGATTTATAAATGTGTTCTTTTACATTTTACAAGATCAATTAACAATTTCAAAAAATATTATGATAACTACAGTATTGGCATATTGCGTAGTAAGGCATAATAGACTATTATTTGTATCAAACTATTATTTGTCTTAATTTAAATTGAAGCCTACACAGCTGTTAATAATAATTGCGTATATTACACATGAGTATAAAATGCCTGTGTAAAACTTTACTTTAATATATAATGTTGTCGTTATCCCTCCTTTTTAAAATATTATAATTCACATACATTTATTTATGATAGATAAACCACAGTGCATTTATTAGTTATATATGTAGTAAAAGTAAAATAATAAACTTCTAATGATAAGTGTTATATTATTATACATTATAATATAATAATATTATTAGTATATCGTCTATACAACTATTATATACAGTAATCAATTAATCATAATATATTCTTATCGTATTATAAAAATACGATTTAATAAAATAAATATTTATTTGTGAACTCCGATCTTCCTAAATTTTTGACAATTAAGAATAACATTAAAAAAAACATTATCGTATGTAAGTAATGAGCATTATAATGTATAAAAAGTTATTTATTATAGCTTATAGGATCAAACAAATATTGTTAAATTACCATCTTGTTTTATTAATAAGGGTTTTAAATTTGTTTGTACAATTATAAATTTTACTATATGCAACTAAATATATTATATTAATATACTAATATATTAAGTATATACGTACAGTATATACCTATGTATTAAATATTATATTTATATAAATATTTTATTATAATGTAAGAGTATAAGACCTTTAATTGTTTAATACGTCTCACTTAAGTAAAATATTTTATATTATATAAACAAAATGAGGATCAGCCAGAAATGTTAAATTATGTAGGCACCTACCTGATTGACTGTGTCAGTAAAGTAATATAACTTTAAAGTTAATTTATTATATATAAAAATTATTAAGTTAATTGTTAATAATTTAGCTTGGGTTCTTAGAAGTAAGTTGTTATACCTTATATAGATATATCTACTATAAAAAATAACTAAATAGCCTTCGGTTATTAAATTATATACAATGTTGGACTGGCTACCAGGTTAGGTTACAAGACAATTTAATTTTATGGGTCCATCAAATATTATAGATTTTGCTTTGCTTGTACAATACACAAACTTTTGAACTTTCCTATCTTACTATTAATTATAATGTAAAAATTGTCAACAAAAAAATATATATATATAATTATATAATATTTTCTTTGAATTTATAATTTCATTCTAAAAATAAAAAAGCCCAAACAATTAGGTCCTACCATGTGATTGTACGTCTACACCATACCAGTATAAGGGTCGGTCCGGCCCTGATTATACATTTATACAGTATTACGAAAATTTAATTATTAAATTTAAATTTTCACAAATTATAAATACACCAATGTTCGTGATGTTATACAGTATCAGCGCCGTAGCAAGGGGTAATAGCGCCCCTGGCAATCTAATGTAAAAAATGATGAATTATAATTAAAACTCATTAATTTCATGACTATGTGCAATAATAGTACTAAGACAATGTTTTTGTGTCTTAAACTTTCTATATATATTAATAAAGTAAAGAAAATTGTATTTTTATTTATAAATATCATTTAATTTGCGCCTTTTGTAATACTGCGCCCCTGGCAAAAGCCCTCTTGCCAGTACCTAGCTACGGCCTTGTACAGTATATAGGTACATAACGTGTATAATTTTATACCATAACTGTACTCATATTCATAAGTTGTGGTTAGATATTATGTAAAATTATAACTTCCTATTTTGAAAATTGAGTGTAAAGTAGGCATTTAATACTTTGTAAGTCAACCTAACCTAACGAAACATTTATTAACTAGATACTATAATTATAATTATAGCTATTGATTTTAGTTAATTAAACAATTATTTTTCCTAATCCAACTATAAAATAATAAAAATAATTTGCATATATTTAACTACTTATGCAATAGTTATTTTGACTTAGAAACTAGATAGTTAGGTATAATTTCTTCAAATAAAATATTATAGTAATTAATTCTCTTTGTACACGACATTTTTAAATCAAAAAATAATATAGTTATTTTGTTTTCTATAATTATTTTCTTTGTATTTATTATTTTGACGAACATTAAAATATGTAAATGTATTCAATATTCTTATTAACACTTGCCTGTCGAATATCGACTAACACAACAAAACTAATAAACACATATTTGCATAATACATACCAATATCATGTTTCTAAATTATATATTTGTACATATAGGTTGATAAAAATTTCATGTTACAAACATGATGGAAATTACGAGTATATAATATAAACCTACGTTTTCAACGTTATTTTCGTTGTTTTTTTAATATAATATATATAACGTTCATCCTGTAAATATATATAACGATAGAATGTCGTTTTTTTTATCAGTACTATATGTTTTATGGATGAATGTTAGAACATAAGTTTATAAAACAATTTTCATTAATATTTGTCTGGTTTTAGTTATTAACTTAGGCTTTCTATATTTATATTATGAACTATAATATATGCGACTGACAGCTGAACAATTTTTTCAATGTTTATAATATGATAAATGAATGATTATTTTAAATTACGACTGATGAGTGTAAAATAAATAATGCAGGTATAAATTAAAAATGTTTATATTGAATGCTTGATGCAGAGGTATATTTAACAATTTTTAAAAGGGGGTTCAGATTTGTTTTAGAAACTTTTATGAAACCGAACCCCTCTCACCATTTTATAATATAAAAAAAATAATTGCAAAAAAATGAAAATATAACTATCTGTATACAAAACCTGTATGCAAAATCTAAAACAGGTGGCAAAATTATATTATTAATAGCAAATTTTTTTTTTTTGGTCATAGGGGGTTTAAATCCGTTCAACCACCAACCCCCTTGCCTTAATACGCCTGCTTGGCTTGATATATTTTGTAGAAACCATTTCGATTTTATTATTAATAAAATCAATTTTAATTTTATATTACGCTGTTGTTAAATAATTGTAAAAATATGTTTGTTATAAATTTAAATCGTACAAGTAACTTTAAATATAGTTGCAGCTAAGATTTTTATATTATAACTAACACTAAATAAAAAAATATGTTATTACCAAATTAAACGTAATCAAATAATTTTTTAAAGTTTTTTTAACCAATAAAAACTGTACACATAGTGTAATAATTCTACTATACATACAAAATTATCATAATATTCTGAATTTCCATTAATTATTTTAAGGTGTGGATATCAATATATTATCATAATATATTTCTTAATAATTAGGTAATATTAGTATTTTGTACTATACTGTACATAGGTAAATACTAATATACTTTGTTATACATAGCTTTAAGTAGTAATGTTACATTTAGATTTAACTAATACTACTAATGTAATATTAGATAACATAAAATGTTGATTATTTATATCAGATTATTATATAATATTATTCTATTCTATCGAAAAATAAAATAAATTTGTTGTCTATTTCTCATGATGAAAACATTTTTCATATTATAATAATTACATCAAATTAATATTTATCGGTTTATTTGTTAATTGACTAAATTAGAATAAAATATTATAAATAAATAATAATTATGTACCTGGTATTTCGTTGAGTTGAACGACCCGTTTTTGGTCATCTTTTTTTTTTTTATCCTCTTGACTATTTGTAGACATTTTACAATAGATATAGGTACAAAAGAAATATATAATATTTAAACGATAAAATCTAAAATTAAATTAATGAATCAAATTCTAAAGAACTAATTTATGCATAGGTCTAGACTAGTATTTTACAATATATCATCTAATGTCTATACTTGAAAAATAGACATCAGACGACTAAAATAACGAACAAATGAGCGGATATTATAGAATTACTATTCATCAACGTGAGTTAAACGAATAACCTCAGTAGCGACCAACCAGCGATCACAGACATTTGGCGACCACTTATCTCGTACTAATAGTGCAAGTGGACTCCCCTAGTAGTGATTACAAACTAATATCGATTTACTTAATCAATTTATCGAGTGCATTGAATTAATATACAATATATACGGTTACTGTCAAGTTCACAAACATGAAACAATTGAAATGAAATATGTTGAATAAATGTAAACACATATTAAAAAGTCCTTGGTCTATTTCTAATTGAAGATTATAATTGAATAAGATTATTTTTATTAATTATAGGTATGCTCAAACATTTAATTAATAATTGTAGATAGAATAAACGTATTATTATGTGTAGAATATTTGAACATGAATTTTTTATTAATCAAAATAATATATATATAAATTTTTGTACACAAACTAATATAATATATAATTAATACATAGGTAATGGAAAGAAAAACTGCACTATCCTACATTTGTAATATTCTAAATGTAAGTTTTATTATTTGTTTTATGTAAACTTTATTACACATTTTTTTTATCAAATTTAATTAAAAACGAATGAATTGAATTGTATATAGGTATTATTCTTAGTTTAGTACAATAGTTCAATACGTCAATACCTATTGGTAATTAGTATTATAATGTATTATACGTAGGTAGTATTTATGTAAGCATAATATATGAGTAGGTATATTGTGCTTAGTAGATAGTTCGGATTTTGGTCCACAAATATAAATAAAACAGTATACTATACTTATATAATTCTATAGCAATTATAAACATAATTTTAAATTCTGAGCGAAGCGAGGAATGGTTTTACGATGCTTTTTTTTATGTCTGAAGACATTTTTTCTGGTAGAAATAATGGTCCGATTACCACGAATAAGATATGCTTTCGGTAAAAAATTGCATCAAGCTCGTACTTTATTTAGCTCATTTTTCGTATTTCTCAAAAGTTTTTCATTGGGAGAAGAAAAACTACCAAAATATGGTAGAAAACGGAAAAATTCACGGAAATCGTAATATTAATGAAATTGATTTTAGATTTTTCATGATAGGTAACTAATGCAATATTGAACGTATAGGTACTTAAAATTATTTTGAGTATTTTCATAGGTAGTTCACACGCGTGGTAAACTTTTGGAACGAATTATCAGTATAATATATTGTATTATATTGAGTTTCACTCAGAATTTTATTTTCAAATTTATTATAATAAACCACTAATTTCTCCAAGGACCGAAGAAACGAAGGAGGAATGTTCAAAATCGACCTTTCCGCTTTTTCTAAATTATATTATTCGTTTATATACGCAATATATTACAGTAATGGATTTTAAAAAAAGGCCTAGTATACATATGCACAATTTGGGTGGACTTTTGAGAATCAGCCCTTAAATCTTCTATAACCTTCTAATAATAAGTAATGTAATGTAAGTAATATAACTTCTAACCTAACTTAACCCCCTCAAATAGGATATACATGTGGTACATCCTATGTAGAGTATATTTCTTACGGGCCTGTTGAAAATAAAATTTTAGCCACCCCAAATATACAACCCAAATTGCGCATAGGTATGCAGTAGTCTAACCACATGACCTAACTATACTATTGAATTTTTGCATGTATATACTTAAAATAAAATTATATTTTATACTTAAACGCTAAAAAATATATTTAAATAACGTAAATACCTACCTCTTTTAGATTTTCAAGTATGATTCTTTATTTATATATTTATAAATATTATCTACATTAAAGAATACAAACATTTTAAAATTATATTTAATTTTAATTGTAAATACTATGAAAGTAAGAAAATTAGAACACTATATAATTATAAATCATAATATAACATATTATATTAAACCTATTTATAAAGGATTACAATTGTCTATAAAATTAATTATCTAAATCTTATTTTCTCTACCTAAAAATCGAGTTAATATGATTTTTATATGAATATAAAGTGTTAAAAATACTCATTTATATTTTTCAACAAATGAAAATTGTTGTCGTTAACAAACGATGTTTTTACTAATGTTAATTTTTAATTACTATAATTTTTTTTTTATAGAAATTATGTATTTAGACTGAAAAATATTATACAAATTGATTCTCTAAAATGATTAAAATCACCAGTCTCCATAATCTAATTAATGTGTTTGAAGCTTTTACGTTTAACTATTTAATAAGGGAATAACTCTCAAATTATCATTATGAGGTATACAATTAATACCAGACATTTTTTACATATATACCACTGGGCCTAGCCGCCTAGGTAAAACAGGCCTAAGTAAAATTAAATGCTTTGTAGTCTACAATTTATCAACGAATTTTTATGGACCTCATAAAAAGTAGATATGTATAATAATAGTGGGTTCATAAATAATAATTCTTGAAGTTTACGGATTAAATAACTTTTAATTAAAAACTAATCATTTTTTTAATCCATATTTAACCGGTAAATATTTATTTCTCTTCTATTCAATCCATCATTTAAAAACACTTTAATAACTTCGATGTATATAATATATAAGTCAATCAAAACTTAAAGATTTTAGGTTGGTCTTGGAAATTTGTTATGATTTTATGAATAATGTTATCATTAAATATTAATTGATTCTGAAAATATGTTATCAAATTCCTTGTATCTGAAATTGGTAATAAAAAGCGATTAGATTTGGATAATCTTGATTAAAATGAAAGAATTAAAATTTAAATAACAGACTATTTTGATATTTATTTAAAATTAAAATAGCATTATTTAAGACAAGATAGATAATTTACATTATATTTACAATAAAATTTCATTAGTATTAATTATATTATTCATTATATAATATACTAATTTTAGTATATTTTAACAGTTGTATGTGAGTAGTATCAATATAATTTGAATAAGATCATATTAGTTGTCATATTTGTTGTGCTTTTTTCAGGATAGGCTTCTTTTAATTATCTGATGATTTTTGGTCGGAAAAATTTATTTTGTACTTCTGTACCAAAGCGGCTGTAAACTAAATCGGCACTGACTCACAGTAATACCATTATTATTCTGTGGTATTACTATTTATTAAATACTTAAATTTATTTAAATAAATAACAGTAGTATGTCAATGTTACTACTAGTTGTTTAATTAGTGTTTTACACGTCATATAAAACACATTATGAATTGTTACAGTTTTGAAGTATAGATATTGATAAATGATTTTAATCAATTGACGCATTATTGACTTATACTATTAACAAACGATTATGTTATTTGATTCAATTTAGACATTTGACGAATTTAACCAATTATACGAGAATTTACGTTCTATGTGTAGATATAAAATGGATTTATGTATACTGACTTATAGTTTAAGTATTTTATAAATTTAAATAGAAAAAAATTGAAAGTTCAATAACATCCGATGAACCATAGTAATGTATTATAATTTATGATAAATTATTACTTTCGAATATATAATTTAATAATTCAAAATATTACTTTCTAACAGTGGCATATTTTGAGAGGTGGTAAATTTTTAAATGATACATTTAAAATTTTTTATATAAAAATCTATTTGTCACACATTCCCAATTTTAACATATATTTTAGTAATTTAATGTGTCGCCTTATTTTCCACATGCCTACATGCACTAAACATGTATAAATACGCCCCTGCTATCTAATCTATAGGGATACAAATATTTTGTTTTTAATTTTAAATTTTAAGTTGACCCATTAAAAAAACTAAACATATTGATAATAAAATGCACTTAAAATTCGAGTGCATAGTATTAAATATTAATTATTATTATAGTTAGGATTAAACATTTATATTATAGTGATTTTGTTAGTCAAACTTCACTGGTATATTATCAATATCAATTACAATAATAGTAATTAGTACATAATAGTTTTTGGAAATTATATGAATCATTATTAATTACTATGAATAATAATTACTAATTAGTATAATAAGCTTATTTACTTATATATTTTAGTATGTTTATAAAATACCAAATAACTAATCAATTCTGCATGTATACATTTTACATGTATAATATTATATATGTAAACGTATACTATATACAGTATGAATATATGTATGTATTATGCATAATGTAAAATACTGAATACCAGTGGTGGCCAAACTTTTTACCACGGATCATAACAAAATTAAATAAATTTTTTAGCGTACTAAAGATTTCAAATGTTCATTTAAAGTTATAAGAATATTAGAGGTATAAATATGAAGTACTACATATTATAATATGTAAATACGATACATATGGAAGTCCGTAATTTGGCCACTCCTGCTGTATACACTATATATAATTATGATAAATAAATTTTTTTTTTTTATTCTTATACCTATTGTACTTATATTAACTGTAAACTGTATTATTATTGAAAATGGTATTACTTAACTCTAATGTAATTTATAAAAAAAATAATATTAAATTATAAATATAACCACTTAGACTTAGACCGTTTAGGGGGGTTCATTTAAAATAATATTCTACCTATTGATAATAATTATATTTCAATATGAATATAGTAAATATCTAAACTGCTATATAAAATACACTAAAATGCAAATACTATTTATACCAAACAGAATTTGAATTTTTTTTTCTGTTGAAAAGAGAAAATAACATTCTATAGGCCTCTAGAGTGGATAGTTGCTCAATTTTTAAATTTAGTAAACACAAAAAATAAGTATAATTTAAAAATTTATATATAATTAATAATCATTGAAGGGTTACATAAATATGATAAATTAAACATACAAAATAACACAATTTATAGTCAACTAAATTCAGGGATAATCAGATTTAATTACACTAAGTTCTTGTAATTTTAAAGTTGGTTAGTTTTAAAATTAATTACTATTTAAATATAGGATTATCAATATTATTATTTGCTAGCTAATTAAAATTGAAATTTTTCAACCCTATAAATAATGAAATAATATTATTGTACAATGTTAAGTAAAATAAGTCACGAAAGCTTAACTAAATGTGTATATTGAAAACGTTGTTCATATGAATATGTGATTAGGTATAATTTGTAAGAATGTAAATTAGCATAGGTATATTGCGACATTAATTTGAGTTGTAATTTTAGTTCTAGAATTCAATTAGTTTCAATTAGTATTGTCATTTGTCGGTAAATTTAAACGTATAATTTAAAATTTTAGTTTGTTATATGGATTATATAATTATAGATTAAACTCAGGAAGTATTGAACTGGTAGACACCCAGTGTAAGTAACTAAATAAGACATTATCTAGATATCATTTTTTTCATAGTATAAAAAGTACTTAACAAAATAATAATAAAACAATTAGTAGGTAGATAATTTTATTAATTTAAAGACACCTACCTCTTCATTCATATAAAAGCCCATTTAAGTATCATATTATTACTGTTAAGACTAATATTGTACCGAACCTATATTATTATTTAATATTTTATTGTTGTTAATTTTAAAATTTGTAATTGAGCTATATAATATGGGACCATTTAATTATGTTATATTTGGACACATAATATAAAGTATATATTAATTACCTACATAATAATCCATATTGTTGAATTTTGAATTGTGTAACAAATACAAACACTAAAAATATAAGTTATTCAAAATAAACATAAATAATAGTAGTTAGAACTCTTAATAATTACTTTTTTATTATATTCTACTTTATATAATTTAAACTATTTAATTATAAACTATAATTTACCATGAATTGTAAGTAGCAAAAAAAATAATTAAGTTCTAATGACTTTGACTTATGTAGATATATTATAAAACCAAGAACATAAAGAAAGATCATTACCTAGAGCCCAAACCCTACAATAAATTGAAGTAGCCAGTAAGTGTAAATTTTAAAATTATCACTTACCTTCTATAAAAGAAAAATTGATTATGCCATCAAATCATCAAGTTTCTCTAAAAATATATATTATTCATAAATACATAAACAAATTTATATAATAGAGTACGCTGTATGGGTACATTAGAATAACAAAACATAAATTAGTTTGAAAACAAATAAAAAACATAATATACTATATAAATAATAAGAAGAATCAAGATTTTATTTTTAAACATAAATGTAAGAATTGACCAGTCTATATTGGTTTAAAAAATAAAAATATTTTTAAGGGTACTTTTATGATCTAATTTTTTTTATGCATATATATAGTATTAGCATTGATTTACAATCAATGATATCAAAAATCTACTTATAATTTTACATGCCATATCCATAATTTATTATTATAGAAATCATGAATCATGATTTATGTATTATTATACTTTATTTATGATTTATTATAATTACCGATTACCAAAATAAAATTGTAAAAGACTCAAACGATTGTATTTTGTAATTTAGAGTTTAAATTGTATAGAAATATATAAGTCAAAAATTGTTTGTAAATTTGAAATTAATTTACTGTTTTATATATTCCTAATGAAATGGGATTTAGTTGCTCTATTTTTCTATCATCATTTGTTAAATGTTGAACCCTAGTGCTGCTGCCTGAGCACTTATATAAATAATAAATATATAGTTGTATTTATATATATTAATGTACTTTTAATACACAGGTGACCATAATTATTGTCTAATATACTAAAATTAAATAGTGTTTAATCTCTTAGGTTATCATAGTGGACATTTTTATTATGAATAGTAAAGTACTGAAGTGTAGACAATTTATTAAAGTAGTGTTTGTATCACTTGTGATAAACAAAGAATTAGTTTTGTTTATAATACATATTATCTTTTTTTAATTAAATTTATATCACTATGATTGTGTTTTTTATTATTTACACAGTAAAATAGTTTAAATATTTAAAATCAATAAGAGTTTTACAATTAAAGATTATTTTGTCTTTTATTTAGTTCAAGGACTTTTATACTATATTATGTTAAATTGGCAATTGGTAGCAAGAAATTAATTTATTAAAGTTTAAAAACTAATCAAATTATAACACATATACTATTACCTGTTTGTGCCTTGTAATGATAATCACAATATAAATAAATTATAATTTATTTTATTTAAATTAGGACTTTATGATAAAGTTATTTTGTCATGTAATATTGTAATATACAAGACGAATATACATTGTAGTTTTTAGAATTGTAAAAAATAATAATTGAATCTAAAAAATTCAAGTTGTATTTACATTTTACAGTGATAAACTGATAACCACAATATAAGATAATAAATACGTAGTTATGTGCATAGTTAACTAGATAGCGGACGATGATCTGAAACTTTGTCTCCGACACGATATAAAAGATACCATATCTTATCTTCTATAGCCATGCTTTTGACCATTGAACTCTACATATATTATATATAATTAGACCACAGATAATATGTTTCATACATTGTTTCATGAGATTAGACTCTATATTATCATATACAGTTCAATGGTTACTGACGAGCATAGATATTAAATACATAAATAATGTATTTATTATCTATGCTGACGAGCCGCAGGCATAGACTTATAATATATTAGAAGTCTATGGCCGCAGGATACAGGACAGTTGTCAGAAAAATGATAAGACAATATTTGACAGAGCACCCAGTAGTACCAATGTTAAAAAACCGAACGTTAGAATGGATAATCGAAATTTGAATACAAATGATATACACATTTTTTAACGATAATTGATATCTGAATTTATTTAGAATTTTAATTTATTTTTGTAGTTTTTATGAAATACACAAACATTGAATACAATATATAATACTCAAGGGCTAATTACTATCTATTTTATACTATTAATCCAGTCAGTGGTGGATTTATGGGGGGGTCCATGATGTCTGGACCCCCCAAGCATCGATATAATATGACGTACTAATACTGAAATAATATGTTAAAACACAATGTTTAATCCTATCCTATCTATTCTTGTGTACACAAACGGAAAATTATCTACCTAATTTGTTATGTGCTTTTATATAAAAACCCTATTATAAACTCATATGCGTATGTAACATTGAATTGCTGATAATAATAATACGATTATATTTGAAATTTTGAACATTAGTACTTTCATTTTTATTAGTATCCTCATAGATAGTTTACACACGTGAACTTTTGGAACGCCTTATCAGTATAATATATTTTATAATTATATTGAGTTTCGCTCAAAATCATATTTTCTAATGTAATAATATAATAGCATTCAAATCTTTATTACATTAAACCATTAATTTCTCCGAGGATCGGAGGGACGAAAAATAATCGTCTAAAGTAGACCTTTTCGCTTTTTAACATATTATTTTTTAGGATCCCCCAAGGAAATATTTAAAATCCGCCACTGAATGCAGTATTATAAACTTATTTTTACAATTTTTTTGTTTTGTATTTATAGAAGGTTTACTATGCGACATTACATCAGGCCAGCCCCTATATTTTATGATAATGATAACTATAATACTTAAAAATAAATGTAATTATAAAAAACTTAGTAAAAGTAAAATATATAATAATAATTATATGAAGACTAAGAAGTTTTAAATAATTGGGAATTATATATTTGATTATTATTTAGTATAATATTGTATTTATTTTTTCTTCAGAAATATAGTGGGCCTTCCAAGTTTATCAGTTAAGGAACAATAGTGAGATGAGAAAATGATAATGTACTTTACAATGTTGGTTTACACATTATTACATTTTGATCTTAATAAGTAATACTTATAGTTTAAATGTTTAATACTTATAAGTTATAACCCTATAGGTTTATAGTTTATTGAATGGAAAAAGACCCAGGGGTCGACCGAGACGTTGATGAGCGGAAAGGGTGAATACGGACCTTATGGAAATTTTAGGAAACAAGAATCGAAAACAGCGAAGACAGAGATAGGTGGAGAGGTGTGATCGAGACAGCAAAGGTCCTTAGTGAACTTAAAAGCTAGAGAAGAAGAAGAAGGAGGTATAATTGTATAAATAATAAAATGTATGTACCTATATTGTTTATATTTCTGTTATTTTAAATTTTAATAGAAAAAAGATCATTAAGGTAAATAAATAATATAATACATGAAAAATACAGTAAATAGTGTAATACATTACATATTGTAATGTTTTAAGATATGTTAATTATATCTTTAAAAAAAGAATAGTCTTCTTTTTGTGAGTGGTGATGGTGAAAAAGGTGGCGATGCGGACTCTCCAAATGACGATTCTACAATAACTGTTGCTGTCGAATCAGCGAAAGGTGGCTCTTGTGGTCCCACTTTCGGGGTGATAAGGGGTTCAGAACGCGTGACACCACTGGACTCGTTCACATCACCCCGAAATCTGTCTCGCCTACGCCCTGGGATACCGAGACGGGGACCGGGACCGTGGTCAAGCTGCGGGTTGTTGGGTTCGATACCTGGTTGTGGCCGATGCCGGTCATCGGGTTGTGGAGGCAAAAAATTGGTCCTGGCTGGTCGTGGTTTTTAAAGCTGCATGTAGCACTGAATGGAAATGCCTCCTATGATTACAAATAAAACATGTACTACTGTAGTAGTCACGATCTATTCAGTATTCCACTTTTCACGAATTAACACAATTAATAATAGGTATTATTTACTTATCTACAGTGACGGATCTATGAGGATTTGGTAGTTTGATCCCTCTCTAGTAGGTTAAATAAAATATGTTTCATAATTTACGCAATGTGCTTGTGATGATGATTTTATGATATCAGCATTTGACATTTGCATACATATTTTTATATTTGATAACTATAATTTAATTTTAATAAAAATACCTACTTATTATACTTTATAACTTTTTGATGATTTTTAATTATTGTTTTTAAATCGTCATAAACATCTCATTTCTTTTCTAAACGTTGTTAAGTACTGGAACCTATTTAACATGCAACGGTATGCGTATGGTTAATGTTTATGTTTCATGTCAAAACGGTTTTTGCAATATTATATATAATTATTATATTAATATATATTATTATTTATCTAATATAAACGTGATATGAAATTATGGTTCGCTTATTTCTGATCCGACCTCAAACGCTTACTACAACATCTACTATTATTGTGACATTGTGTATATTATTTAAGCTTATATAAAGTAATTATGTTTGACTTTTAAGGAAACTGATATACCATAATTGTACTTTCTTTTTATATTCATATATTGTAATACAAATTAACTAAAAATCTGCTTATACTTGTATTATGTAGGTACTAAATTTTACCTAAAAATTATTTTATAAAATAATGTTTATTATTGAATAAAATATTTAAAGAATTGTTCTAATTTCTCTGTACTTCTGTAGGATAATAAGGCACTACCTGCAATAAAATTATATGCATACTAATGTAGTAATGTGTATTATAGGAAGCAATAACACAATCGTGTGTAAAATTTCTTGTGATTGATATTTTTAAAAAAACTATGGGCTCATATATTATCCATTGTAGAACATCCATGACCATACAATCATTACTATATCAAATCTCATTGTATAATAAGAATAATTTAAATAAACTATTAAATCATGTATATAGATCGTGACATAATATAGGTAAGTCATAATGTGTTTCACTGTATACTATTATATATAAATTTAAACATTCGATCGATTTCACTATACGAAGCATCTAGATTCCTTATGGTACCTGAGTTCAATATTAACGGACTCAAAATCCAAATTAAGGTAGGCATTAAAGATAAAAAAAGGTGTATAAACATTATAAACTCTGTCAAATAGTAAAAGTTGTTCTGTCGTAATAGTGATGTAATGATAAAAAAATTAATCTTGTAATATTGAAACATAGCCACAATTCTTTGGAAAGGTAGGTATACAACTTTTATTAATTTGTAAAAGCAAAGTGTACAATTTGTTATTCTTCTAATGTAGAAAATGATCCCAATCATATTATTCATTAATTTATAAAAACCTATCGGACTCAACGAACATGTTATGAATATTATATATGTCATATATGTTATATTGGTACATCTATGTGGATTATTATATAATGTGAAATACATTGTAACCGCAAATTTTCTTCGTGTCAGAATTAAAATAGTAAGAAGGTCGATCCTGGACGTTACTCCTTCGTCCCTTCAGTCCTCTCAGAAATTACTAATTAGCGGTTTATAATAATTAAGATTTGAATGCAATGATATTGCATTAGAAAATACGATTTTGAGCGAAACTCAGTCAGACAATATACAATATATTATTCTAAAAATCCTGTCCAAAATGTTACCACGTATGTTAATTATCTATCAGATTACTCAAAAAAATATGCAAGTCCCTACAATCAAAACTGAAGTTATCACGAAATATAAAAATTCAAATTAACGAAAATCGTAATTTTACCGAATTTTTTAATAGTTATTCTTCAGCCAAAAAAAAAATTTGAGAAATTCGATAAATGAACCAAGGAAAGTACCAAGAAGATGCAATTTTCTATCGAAAATATACCCTATTTGTGGTAATCGGATTATTATTCACACCCAAAGAAACGTTTCAGACATCAATAAAAAAAAAATCTTTGTAAAACCAATACAACCTTCGCTCAGAATCTAAAATATGATATAACATATAAACCCAATATTTTCCATAATTTTAAGCTATGTACTAGTCATTTTTATTGGATTTATTCCGTTTTTCATCAATTATCTATAAAACTTTTATAAACCTGTAATCAAACAAATATATATACTTCAACTTTAACACTAATGTGTCAATCACGTTTATAATATTCCGTTAGCTTTAATACGGTTTTAACGGTTTATCATTTATTTATTATTTTAGAATATATAGATCTATGTAAGTTAAAAGTTATAAAACTTTGTAAACGTATACAAAAATTCTTTACGAATATTGTACAATAAAAATTTAAAAATACTGTAATAATTTTTATTAATAAATACAATAATAATTTATTGTCTACTTAAATTAAAAATAAATACTCCTATATTAATCACACGGCTGACCGTATAGGCAAAACAGCTACACCAATGCATGGCATTGCCTTAGTCATTACTTCATTAGTTATTACTAGGGCTAAGGACTTCTAGGAGTTTTGTTGTATGTTTTTCAATAATCATTTAAATTTTAAAACATAGCTAAAAAACATAGCTGTATACTTTTTTTGTATAAGTAATATAGAAATTTGTTTCATAGTAATACCGAGTTTATATTTAAAAATTGTTGTTGAATATTTTGCATATTTTACCATTTTTTCATTTATGAGTTAATATTTGACTATTTTTGATAGAAAAGTGCTTATTTGAATATTTTTAATATAAATAGTTAAGATATAAGAAGTGTAAGTTTTATGAATAATTTATAAAAAGCAAAAGTATAAATAGATTCTGTGGGCCTGAGATATTATTTAATGATTTTATTTATATGGCATTAATTAATAAAATTAGTTTTTGTGTTTTCACAATAAAACTTTATAAACATTTACTAATATATTCTATATAAAAATTGTTACTTATTTCAATTTTTTAAAAAAATATTACATTTTTTGTTTTAGAGTAAACCTTGAAAAACTAAGAAAACAAGACGAAGAATAAAACTATTAATTACTGCAACTTTTTTTTTATTATTAATAATAATTAAGAAATAATATTATATCGCTATTAAAATAAAATGATATAATAAAATTTTACATTATTTTTTTTTTTTTTTTTTTTTTTAACGCATATTTTAATAGCATATTTAGTGATCATTTAAGGTATAAATACATGCATATTTTAAGGTTTTTTTAGGGCATGAAGTCTCTCTAGCCCTAATCATTCCTCATTATTTACCAAAAGTAAAAATTTCCTAATTTTTTGTTTTCATAATTTATATATATATAAATATTAACTTATCATTAAAAAGACGTAAATTAAACTAAATAAAAAATATTTATAATAAAAGAAAATTGGGAAATTGTGAATTTTGGTAAATAATGAGTATATATATTCTTTTCTCTTAATGCTTTTTACGGGCTATTTAGGTCCATTGCCGCAACAACCACTTTCCTCCACTCATCTCTATCTTGAGCTAGTTTTTCTCCGTCGTTTACTCCCAACCTCAATGCATCTTTTGTAATCCTGCCTTTCCACCGCTGTCTGGGCCGTCCTCTCGGCCATCTTATGTCCGGTTTCCAACTTGTGGCCAATCTACAAATCCTTGTGGGCCTTCGGATTTCCACATATGTCCTGCACATCTTAGCCTACTACTCTTAAGGACTCCAATCATATTTATTTTGCCATATAGTTCTTCTACTTCTCGGTTTGTTCTTAATTCAAAGTCCCCTAGAGCGTTTATTTTTGGTCTAAATATCATTTTAAGGACCTTTCGTTCAAAAGTAGCTAGTCTATTTTCATCCGTCTTTGTTGTTGCCCATGTGCCACAGGCATATAGTATTACCGTTCTTATCAGAACTTTGTACAGCGTTATTTTCGCTCTCCATGATAGCATCTTTGACTTGAATAGGGGTACTAGTCCAAAGTAACATTTATTTGCTGCTACCAGTCTTAGTCTTATTTCTTCGTGACTGTCAGCATTTGCATTGATGTTTACCCCTAAGTATTTGAAGTTTGCCACCCTTTCAAAGTTATAACTATTCATCACCAAATGTTCCGCTTCACAACTGTGTCTCGTGACTATCATGTATTTTGTTTTTTTCTCATTCACCATTAATTCAATTTTTCACCATCTTCTATTAGTTTCCTAGTAGTTCTCTTAAGGTCTTCCTCACTCTCCGCCATTATTATAACATCGTCTGCGATACACTTAGAAAATGTTCAAATACTCCTAAGTTATCACCTTTGCAATGACTACAAAATAATACGAGTTAATATTTAGTCATTGGGACAGAATGTTATAATAAAGGTATTATTATGAAAATTAAACAATATCTTTAAATTTGTATAAATTGTATTTTAAACAAACTTATATTTAATGTACAAATTTAACATTCGTAAAATAATCCAATTTTTTTAATTAGGAAAGGAAAATGTTTTTTATTTAGGAACGATGAAAAGAACGAAAAATAATTTGATACATTTTTAACAAGATGAACGTGAACGTTTCATTTTTAAAAGAACTTTTAATCAATAGTCTTAGAAAGTTATATAATGATTAATGGTAGAAAACCATAGTTTTTTATATTAACAATTAATAATAATACATTTTAGAGTAAAGAGTTTCTATATATATAATTTCATATCTCCTCAAATTCAAGTATTAATAAATAATACGAATTACGCTTTCGCTTATAATAATTAATTACGAAAGTAGTAATCTAATTTAAGTTTTCAGTATTTCACCTCAATGTAAAATAAAATGTATGTAAATACATGTTTACATTGTTATACATATATTTATGTATATAAATAAATAAATACAAAGTTTACCTGGGTAGTAGGTACTCGTATCTTAATTTATTAAGTAATTTTTTTGGTCAATCGAGTTAAAAATTAAAGTCAAAGTGAACACATCAAAAACCAAACGTTTAACTTGGTACAATGATACGATTACGATACACAACAAAAAAGTTATCCTAATCATAAATATACCTTTGTTCATGGTCTTAACACTTAATAGATAGCATTTATATCATATATTATCTATTAAACGTGCTATACAACTACAGACGATTGACCTTATACTTATAAATCAGACACGAACTACAACTACTACAGTACTCTACCATAATAGTACCTAGTAGTTCGTGGTCACAGACATTATAATGTAAAATAACCAATTTTTGTTATTTATTATATTTATTAAACAAGTATGGTTATTGTTAGATCTATGTATACATCACAAAGGTACAGAGTATACTGCTACGCTAAGTGAATAAGCAGTATTTATCTTCAATTTTGGTCAAAATTGAGATATTGGTACTCGGAGATTAAGAATGTGGTTTTGTACTATTTTTTGCAATAAAAAATATTATTTAAGGATTTTATTAAGAATTTATTGAAAATGAGCAATTGAAATTAAGAAAAAAAACAGTAAGTCCATAATTTTTGTTAAACTAGAAGCAAAAGTACAGTAAATCCAAATAAGAAGCAAATAAGCAGTATGTGACATGGATTCATATTATTTCGCTTATTTTTTAAGCATTTTAAACAGTATCTCCATATTTTATTTCGCTATATTGATTAAATTAAATTAAATCTTTGGCTGTCATATGGCATGAAGGAGTGTCTGGAAGCAAACAAGATAATTTGACAAGTTACTTTTTCAGTTTCTTTTATTAATAAAAGACGTTAAAATATTTCAATATGGTTGGATATTTGGATAATTGTACAGTACAAAATAAAAATTTATCCGTAAATCTAATAGTGGACATCATGTTGATGGTCTAGAAGTTATGGCTCTTCAAGACTTCTATAGAATTAAAAATATGAATGTCCTATTGTCTATTGACAAATTGAATAAGCAAAATATACCACCAATGATTAATGACCATGTTTATTATATTATTATATTTCAAATATTAGTCTTCTTCAAAGTATTCACCGCCCCAATGTTATACACTTGTCCCATCTCTTTTGCCACTTTTTGAAGCAGTGTTGGAAGTCTTCAACTTTAGGTCTTTACATTAGAACGAACTTGTCGAGCTTTTTTGGATCTTGATGAAGTTACTGATTTCCATTGTGATGATTGTCGTTCAGTTTCTATGTCATAACCATAGACCCAAGTTTCATCACCAGTTATTACATTATTATTGAACCCTGGGTCATTTTGTGTTCGTTCTTTCAGACTTTCACAAAGCTCAGTTCGATGATTTTTTTGATCTTGAGACAACAATTTTGGGACCATTTTGCACAGATTCGTCTCATGCCTAAATCTTCAGTCAAAATAGTTTGATATGATCCAAAATAAATGTTACACTCACTAGAAAGTTCTCTTATCGTCATTCGTCGATCTAATCGAATAATTTTTCGTATGTTTGCCACTATTTCCACATTTCTTGATGTTGAAGGTCGTCCAGCACGAGAGTCATCATTATTGTCTTCACGACCCTCAATAAACCTTTTATGCCATTCAAATGTTTTAGACCGGCTCATCGCTTCATCTTCAAATGATTTTTTAATCATTTCAAAAATTTCAAATGCTGATTTACCGAGTTTAACGCAAAATTTAATGCAAACACGCTGCTCGAATTTATTCGACATGACAAAAACGACAGACACAATAAAAGTATCTGATTTCAATGAATTGTCGTTCATTACTAACAGTTAATATTATTTATTAACTCGTGGCTTAAATAACGTAATTGAGTATTATCTCTATTTTTATTTGATGTGTGTATATTTCCGATTCGATTATTTTTAGCGCAGATATAATTTTAGTCCCGGTATTTTTTGATATAAAGGCTGAAAGCATAAAGGGAATTATTTATTTACTTTACAAAAATAACTATGATGTTTATTATCGTAGTATACTAATTAGTAATTACTAATATTACACTTGACAGAGTAAATAAAGTAATATACTGGCATAATTTTTAATATTGAATATTATACACAATAATCATATTCATCAGTCGTCATCACAGACGTATCACGTATATAGTATAGGTACGTTTTCATGTCAATAACACACATATATACACTCGTATAAACTGATATTATATCCGTTATCGTATTGTATCGTGTGATAACAAAGAGGATGATGCGTTTTTCTTATTTTGTTGATAGCATTGTTAACTTGGTGCATGATGGTAAATCATTCGTGTAAGGTCATTAGTCTAATGGTCATGGAGAGAACGGCGTTATACCGATTGGAACCACAAACAAAACCATATTGAATAAACATGTGCGCCTTAGAGAATCTCAAAACAACAGAAAAACAAATATAATTACTTGATAAGATAGTGCGGCGACGTGACGTGATGTATGTGCGTATCAAACAAATTCTGACTTACCTATATGAATGATGTCATAGATCACTATTGTGTATGATATTTTTAAATGGTTTAATCTTTGATGGTGTTTTGTCTAAGATTTAAATGTGTTGGTATTTGGTATTTGCAATTGTCAAGATATAGGTGTTGTTCGTGTTCGTAATTTTGTAAGTCGTGTGTTCAATTTTATCGGATCACAATTATAGTTGATAGTTATTAAATTAATTTTGTACTTATCTTGTTTTTAAAATTTTGCCTATTCTGTAATTATTTTCTACTCGGATGTGTCTGAAATGAACGGAATGACGTTCAGTGAGTTGATGTATTTGTTTTGTTGCCCACCCCTGCCGTCTCGTATAGCTGCCAAACTCGCATTTCTTCCACCAGCTACAACATACGATTTTACTTCTGTCGAGAATGGGGAAAGCAAGTATCACATCAAGTTTAACGATAAAGCTGAATGGCAGTATACCGATAATGATGTTCAGAACTTTGAGGGGTTTTATGCACGAACATCTCGTGGTAATCGTATAGCTTGTATGTTTGTTCGATGTTGTCCTAATGCTCGTTACACTATACTTTTCTCTCATGGAAATGCCGTAGACTTAGGCCAAATGAGTAGTTTCTACTTAGGTTTAGGTATGAGGATCAATTGTAATATTTTCAGCTATGATTATTCTGGTTATGGCATTAGTGAAGGTAAACCAAGCGAAAGAAATTTGTATGCGGATATAGATGCTGCTTGGCAAACATTAAGAACTAGCTATGGCATAAGTCCTGAAAATATTATATTGTATGGACAAAGTATTGGTACTGTGCCTACTGTTGATTTAGCTTCTAGATATGAAGTAGGAGCTGTAGTACTACATTCACCATTAACATCCGGTATCAAAGTAGCATTTCCTAGGTCCAAAAGGAAATGGTTCTTTGATGTCTTTACAAGGTACATATATTTATAATTATTTATATCTAAGTTTTTTAACTTTAACTTAATTATTTTATTATTATTTTTTTTTATATTATTAATACTATACAATATTAAAATTTTCTCATTTAAATAATACATAAGTAGCTAATTTTTTTGTTATCCAACCTAACCAATAATACATTATTATTTTTGAACTTAATATTAATCTCAAAGTTATATTTTAAAATCATTATGTATAGTTATTACGAAATTACTAGATTAATTAATAATAGTGTAATGTACTTAGGTACATATCTTTAAATTATAAGAAATTATACATTTTTTTTGAGAGTGTAATACTTAATATTAAATTATATTGAACATAAATCTATTAACACACCCTTTGTTAATATACAAATTTTTAAAATTATACATATTAGCCACACCCTGTTTTATAACTCTGTACACTAATGAGTGTTTATGGTTATATTTATATGAAATTAATTAGTGTGAAATGTATAATATAGACAACAATTGGTTTGGTTGTTTATGTTACAGCTTAAGGTTTTATATTAAAATACCATTTTAAAATTATTTTTTGAATTACTAAACATTGTATTATTTTAGTATCTAATTATTTCATAATTATAAATTTAGAACTGTGCCAATACCGATACCCAATATTAATATTGGTTAATATCAAACAATCGGTATATCAGGTATAGTTTTTCAAAACTAATGATATAACAGCTGATATAATGCACTTTATTGTCACATTACATCAATTTGTATGTAAGAAATATTAATAGTATTTTTTTTTTGTTATTATTTAATTATTTTTATATTATTAAATATCCTTAAAGAAGTATATAGTTTTATAATATATATATTGAATATTTTTTTCATTTCATCAGTTCATGTTATGAAAAATAAATATCTGATCTGTTATTGATTTTATATTGGAATATCGGTCCAGCTCTAATTATAGTAATAAGTCTAATACTTTTACAATTTTAACAAAATAATTTTCTTTTTTTGCAACATATCTAATAATTAATAGACATTTTTAGGAAGTTATAACATATATTTATGAATTTTTAATTTTATATTTTATTAATTAAAAATATTGTTTTTGATAATACACAATATTATTTATGCAATCATATTTTCAATTTCTAATAAAGAACATATGAGCTATCTCGTTTTAATTTTTAATAATCTCAACCTATATTAACCTCTTTATTATTGCTTAGTTTTTTTTTTAAATATGTTGATAAATATAAACAATAGTAATACATTTCATTATACACTGTTATTTGTTAACACATAATTAAAATAATTCTTAAAAAATAATAAAATATAAACTTAGAATTGTTTAGATTATTATTAGAGAGCGGATTTTAATGTTTTCAAAATGTTATTCAAAATAATATGTACTAACAAAACCATAAAATATACTCTTAATATTCCATTAATAATTGGTAAAATATGCTCAAAATATTCTTTAACCTGAAAATATTCTCCAATATGCAAAATAAATTAAACCGAAAAATTATGTGAACAACAAATTGTTAACATTTTTACTCTTATTGAGTTATACATTTCGCAAAGATGCAATAAAATACAAATTTAATAAAATATAATCTTCAATCTTGAGTTTATTATTAATATTAATACATACTATTTCTTTATATATTATCAATTTAATGATTTTTAAACAATTTCACTTAAAATTAATACAAATTTATAAATAATCATGGAAAATATTATATTTTATGTGAAATGAACTAAAATATTCTCTAACTTTCAAAATATGCACAAATATGCAAAATAATTTTTTGTATGAATTCTATGATCAACAAATCGTCCACATTTCTGACTCCTATTAAAATACATAGAACCTATAAAAATATGTAAAAACCTAAAAATCTGCTCTCTAATTATTATATTTAAATATAATTAATAAATTAATACAACATAAATCCAACTTAAAAATATATTGTATATATTTGTTATTATAAATTATTGTATCATCAAAAATGTAGACATAGTTAAAAAACAAGTCAGAGGAGTGTAAAATCAAATTTTTTTTCAATACTTATATTTTATAGTAATGGTTGTAAAATGATAAGACATTTAAAAACTGTCAGAAATACTTATTGGTGCCTTGATATAACTATAATTTATAAGGCATTTTTCAGCCTTTTATAATAAATGTAATAATAAAAATACATATTTATTTTCTACTTTGACTAAATATAGACTAAAACAACTAAAAATTATTATCAACGCCTACAAAAAATAATTTATCTCTTTATTATTTAAAAACTATTGATAATTTCTAATTATTATCTTTGCTCGTATAAAAACACCAAATTTATTATAATATAATATAATATAATATAATATATTAATCCTCTAAAATTAACTGGTCTGGTTTTACAAGACATTTCTTATTTATCTATAACAGACAAATAATAAATTTGGTGTGTATGGTATTTCAACTAAATTTACTATTTACATATTATATTTTTAGCATTGATAAAGTATCAAAAGTTAACTCTCCAGTACTCGTCATACATGGAACACATGATGAAGTAATTGATTTTTCACACGGTGTCGCCATTTATGAAAAATGTCCTAAAGCAGTTCCACCACTTTGGGTTGAGGTAGAGCAAATTTGATGGTTCTTTAAAACATATTATTAACATTTAATTTCTTCAAAAATTGTTATTCATTTAATTTAAACACACTTTTTGATTTTTAATTAAATAATGCGTATTAATTTAATATATTTTAGGGTGCTGGACATAATGATGTAGAATTGCATAACGTTTATTTGGAAAGACTTAAACAATTTGTAACTACTGAACTGCTCAACTGACATTTAATTGACAAAAAAGATGCAAATACATCAAACGGACAATCGCCCAATATGGTAACTAATGGCTCAGCGACTGAAAAATTACTTTGGTAATTTTTTATTATTTAAATATTACATATTTGTGTTATTTTTATTGTATAATAATTATCATATTAAATATTAATCATTCATAATATTTTATCATCAATTACAATTTCTGTACAATATTTATCTTTTTTTTATTCATTTGCTTAGTTGTTATTATTGTTAAGTAAATTACTATAACAAAATTCCTAAATAAGTATTTGAAATTGTATATATATTTATATATATATATATATTAATATAAACATAATAAAACTCTTGTATATTATAATACTTTAAATAATGTATCAGTGTTTTTTTTTTTAAAAATTATTGTATGTTTATTATTATTATTTATTATAGGATTTATCTGTTTAGGTTTATATTTATAAAATTATTATTATTATTTGGATACAGTAGAGTACTTATTAACCGAATTAATAATTCTTAATTTTGTGTGATATGAGAATTTTAATCGTCTTTGTTCTTAAAGAAATTGAAAATTAAATTTCTCATTGAAAACTACTAAATTATCGGATTAACAATCAATTGAAATTGATAATTGATTGGTTACTACACTGGGATGTAGCAAAAATTGATGTTTTACTGTTAAGTAATCTTTATATTATATTATACTAGTATAATATGTTTCATTTTATTATTATCAATTTTACCTAGTTAAATGCTAGATTTGATTTGATTATATTTAAAAAATTTTATATGGTTATATCGAGTGTTTTTTAAAAAAAATAATATTTTAAATTAAATCTATACATTAAGTCGAACAAAATAAATATTTTTTATTCATACATTGTTTTATATACCTTTTTAATTATACATTAAACATGTTATATATTATAAACATGTAATATAATACTGCTAATATTTATATAAATTCAATGTTTTTGTGGCCTTGTAATTTCATGTACCTTTTTGATTTTTCAGTATAATTTGTATGGAATTTAAACACTGTATCTCATATAATATATTTACATATTATATGTTAATTATATGTGATTGTCCATTTTTTATACATTTTAAGAATTTAAATAAAGTAAACACATTTTTTCTAGAGTTCAAAATATATACTATTATTATTTATATTCAACTGAGTATACTTACTTTAAACTTGTATTAATTGTGATTTAAAATTTGAATTATATATTTATATGTAAATTAATTTATTTAGTTATTACGAGTTATACAATTTTAAAAGTGAATTAAGTCGGTATTGATGGCATGGATTGAAACAGCAGGTTGTTTGACAAAATAATCTTAATTAGACTTAACAAAAATTATACAAAGCAGCGTAGGGCGTTTTATGTTGTACTTTGTATATTTATATGAACCAGACAATTAAAATATAGTACACAATAAGTATAGCCGATATAAGAATGTTGGTGGATGACTATAAAAGTCAAAATTGAATATGGTATAAATAGTATAAGAATAAAGTTAAAGATTAATAATTAAAAATTAATATTTAAGGCGACTTAAATATTCAAAATGTGTGAGAATAAATATATGGATTGATTGTGGTTTTTTTATTTATTAAATTAAGGAAAAAGACAGTAAAATTGGAAAATTTACTGCATTTACATTACCATTTACATTTTATGCATATTTATTTTATTTTTTTTAATAATGATATGGGTTGAGCCCAAAATATTTATAGGTACATAAGACATAAATATAAACATACACAAATAAAATAGAGAAGAAAAACAGTAGAAACAAGGCTAATAGTTAAAAGAAATAAAAAGTTGGATCTTTTTGAATTGGCGAGCCACATTAAACGAATGGTATTGTAAACATGAAGGAAAAGTTAAATAAGTAATGGAAAACTAAAAAAGAGTTGCATGTAATGAAGAATGATATAAAGTTAATAAGGATGTGTGTAGTGTGTAGACATCAAATAATTAGAAAAGAAGAAATCATCAAACCTTGACACAGTGTCAATAGTAATTTTTCTAAAAAAAAAAATCAAGTAAAATACTCTAAATTGTTTTTTTAATTCATTATTTTTGTTACGTATTTAATATCTTGGTGAATAATGCATATTTTTAAAACAATTTTAATTGATAATAAATGTATATTTAGAGACCATAGATGCCTGCATAATATGCCCCATGTTTTGTCACTGATGAGCACTATTTATTATTACACATCATGAATAATTTATTATACTCATCGAAAACCCCAGAGTCCATTGTATATATTTTGTATCAAACAATGCACGGCGACCCTCTCATGATCAAGACCGCCAACAATGCAGCGCGGTTGTTACTTTAAATGGAATTGTCCAATACGTTTTTTGCCGACGTGGGCGTTAAACTCGTTTATCGACCTGTGTATACCCTCCGAAAGCACATGTCACAACTTATCTAATGGCGTCACATTATTATTGTAAATCCAAAGACCAAATGTTATATTATATAATAATATAACATATTAATGAATAAGTGATTACTCTTCTTTGATTTTACTATTTACTACATAGTAATACTAATGTAATATAATTGTACAACCTACGGTATATACGGATATACTAAGTTCTAGGTAAGTAGGTACACATATAAACAAGAAAATGTTTGTCATAAATAGTTTTTTAAAACTCGTAATAATTATTTCGAATTATAATTGTTTTCGTTAGTATATACATTGTTTATAAAAAAAAACTAGTATTCATAATCAATGTTATATATCTATTATATTATATAAAGTTAGAAATAGACAAGTGAGAAAATTATAATTTTACTTAGAAATACTTGGTGACTTAAATGATCACATATACTTTTTTAGTTTGAAACATATACCTATTGAATCGTATTTCATCTTGACCAAATTAATTATATTTATTCTTAGCTATACAATATTAGACATATGGTTTAAATATATGAATTGAGTTATAGAAATAATACAACATTAGAAATGATCTAATTATTGAATGGAGAAATATTTTTTGACTTCATATTAATACATATAGTATATACAGGTACTATATTACTAATATTTAATATAGTATAATAAAGACTATCCTATCTTCTAGTGGCGTCAAACAGATACTTCGGGTAGTTCAATTGAACTGCCTTAAAAAAAGGGTGGGTGGGCGTGGGTCACCAGAAAAATTCCCCTTTGAAATTTGCTTATAGGTACTGTTTAAATACTTGGACAATGGGTATCAAATAAATAAATTGAACTGGCCGTTTTAATACGTGTCGGCGTCACTGCTACCTAGTACCTACTATATAGACATATTTGAAACTATGAAGTTATTTTTTCATCAACTTTCAGTTCAAGGTTATGTATTTATGTTATATATTTTTATAGTCAAATATAGCACCCATTGTCTATAGTTATTAAATATTAATGCGTTAGTTGTCGTCACGAATTAAGATACCTTAAGTAATTCGTAGTCGTCGCGTCGGGCTATTTATTACCAATACGTATTTACTGCAAATAATTGATGTCGGTATATAGCGTATACTTAGGTACATGTATTTGAATATTTGTACGAGTTATATTTACATTCGTATTGAGAAGTACGTTATATTTACATTATTAAATGTATAGTATATAGTATAGTGTATATACCAAACTTAACTTGAACTTCTAAATTTGTAAATTTCTTTTCGAAGAAATCATGATTCCTCAACGATTCTTTATAGATTATAGTACATATATATACGAAAAATAAAATATTCTATAGATTTTCACAGCTCAAAAATCCCTACATATCTATTTTTTTTAGGTAATCAGGTTCGAAGTATTAAAGGTTTATTGCGAAATTTTGTATTCGTATAATTATTATTGAAATTATTAATATCGTTAAGTGGTAGTGTAGACAATAGATGTGTAATACAATTCAAGCGACAAGTACCTATTCCAGTATTCGCATTGGTTGGGCCAGTCATTGACAACAACCAGCACCCAACACACTGCACTCTGCACATAACCATTGTAATAAAATGGTACGGGCGTTGCCGCGTCAGGCACGGAACAGATGCCAGATACTTCCATTTGTACGAGAATAGGACAATCGACAACCAACACGGCAACAACTATAATGCATCTACGCGTGACGGACGACGGCGGTATATAGACAATAGGCAT
The DNA here is from genome assembly GCA_013282895.1 of Eriosoma lanigerum. Taxonomy (NCBI): domain Eukaryota; kingdom Metazoa; phylum Arthropoda; class Insecta; order Hemiptera; family Aphididae; genus Eriosoma; species Eriosoma lanigerum. The sequence goes on along the minus strand of CM023360.1, from coordinate 23,853,731 downwards.
AGTAATATTGCATTACCACTTACCAATGACCAGGTTGATTTTACTGGTTAGACACTTGTACAGTTTACCTCCCAGTCCCAGACCGCAGTGCCCAGTCACAGTCATCACTTCATCAGTGAACGTGTTTCGGTGTTTGGAGAATGACGTTCACCTCGCGTACGTTGCTCGGTGTTTTTTAACCTATAGTCCGTGCATCCGCTACCATTGCCGGCGAAGATGATTATAGTACTCATAGTATAGTAGTATAATATAATATTAATTTACATTTATAACTTGACAGCGTTCGATGTAACGTGAGTCATCGTTCTGTTTTATCGACGCCGTTTCGATTTTTTAAAATTTTGATAAAATCATGTCCAGAAAACTTGAGAAATTCGTCATACTCTTTGACAACACCAATCTGTTGTATTTTCCGGGACAGTTTTTAAGTGGCAGAGTATTGGTGGAGCTCAAGGACGACACGCAAGCCTTGGGTAAATAATATGTAATAACTAATAATCATAAACAAAATCATTCCTATAGATATTATATAGTATTACAGTATACAGGTATTAGGTATCAGTGGCGCACAAAAAAGGGGGGAGGGGTTAAGGGGTCACAACCACCCCCCCGTAATGTTTTCCTTCATTAAATTTTGATTCAAAATCCAGCGTATGTTCATGCAACGAAGCCCAGTGTGCAAATATATACTTTTATTAATGTATAACATTTTTTTATAAATATTAAATAGGTATGTAGTTTTTTCTGCCGCGTACGGTTTGTAAACAATTTAAGAAAATAATAAAAAAATAACAGTAAGTATATAATAATATAATAGCATGTTGTAATCGCGAGTGAAAGTGTATATATAACTCCTCCTATAAATATATAATATATTTTGTACTATAGTTGGCTGTGGAGTAGGCGTAAAACCAGCCCGCCAACTTCAGCAATCTGCAACGTATAAAATGTTACGTTGCACAGTCTTTGTTTTTTCAGTTATTATATAGGTATGTTGTATGTATTAGTATTACGATGAGAGTATATTTTTTCATGTTTGCTGAAACATGGAAAAAATTGTACATTTTGTTTATTAAACTTTCATTTAGTATTTTTCGAATTCTTTATAAACGTGGTTAAACGTGACATTTTTTTTTACTTCGCGCGACTGGAATATCTAATTAATCTTCATTGCGAGACACGAATATATTATATAATTAGGTATTTAGGTATAAATGTATAAAAGTATAATAATCAATTTTGAATTTATACACAAGTATTATATTTTTAACTTAAACAACATAATACATATAACATGGGCGTAATTTCATTATTTCCCAAGGTAGGGCAAAATTAGGGTAATTACCTACCCAAAATTATATAATGTACTTGGACATAGTTTATATAGCGTGGCCCTTATGATGTATTTATCTAACCCAAATTTACTTTAAAAAGCTAAGGGTTACTTCTACCACCAAATGACTCCACAAATTTATATTAATTTATAAGTTTTATATTACTATATAGGTTCCTAAAGAATTAACCTGGGTAGTGGGTACCCATAGGCCTACGCAGGAAATTTTCTTCTGGTTCAATAACTTAAAAAAAAATAATCAAAATGATGGAATCACATTTTAATTCATTAAAATCTCTTAATTTATTTTTATTTAAACACTCACTATTTTAAATATATTTTCAAGTAGGTTAAAGGTAATGTTGTAATGCTTATAATTTTTAGTAATCAGAAGGGCTCGGATTTTAAAGCAAATGCTTCTTTTTATGTATACCTATAAGATAGAAATCTAATTTGTATACATAAATTTGTTTGTCATTCTGATTCCAAATAAACGAATTTATTTTTGCTTTTTTCAAATTATCACTAATTACATACCTTTACAAAATATAAAAAATAACAAATAGTTACTATATTTTTTATTATATTTTAGTTTAATTAATTCTAGAATATTTCCTCTTCAGTTTTTAAAGAATGAAGACATACCTAAATACTTTTGATTTTCACTTTAATATTTTAAACTTAATTAATTTATAAATGTACTAACTATATATTGTTTTAATAAAACGCTAAATCATTAATAAATTTTCCAATAATTAATATATATACATATTCGTTTACTAGTTTTTGTCTATCCAAAATAATATAGGTAAATACATAAACATAATATATTAATATTATATTTAATCTATAAACTATTACTTTAATGTTGTATAGGTAATTTATTTCTACGATGACTTGTAGAATAGAAAACAATTAAACAATTGTGTTAAATACGATAAAATACCTATATATACGATATATCGTAGTACGATATACAGTAGTAGTACAGTATAATTATAAATACTATAGATTGTCCACTGTAGTATTTATAATTAAATATTAATAGTATTATCTATACATAGCACCCCAAAAGTTTTAATTTTTTTATTTTATTTTAGTCATACATCATATTATTGTGTTTTTTTTATTAAGTATTTAAGTGTGCTGTGTGTAAATTAAAATTTAATATTATAATATAGAAATTGCATATTTGTCAACTGACTTTTTTTTGACATTCGACCTACGAAATTTAATGACTACCGGCCGTACTCAACATGTAACTTAGGTACATCGTACATATAATAAGCACGCTGACCATCTGTTAATCTCACTATTTTTGTTTATGTAGATTTTGTCATGTTAGCAATGTTATTATTTTTAAATAATGTCCTTGTATAGCTATAGTTTTATTCATTATGTAAAAGTTATTAAAACCAGATTTAGATGAGAAGAGATTCCTCGTAGATACCATTCGAGAAACTGTACTTTTTGATTAAATCGTTAAATATAAACATTATATTACATACTAACTATTGTATGAGCTGAAGCACTATATCTTATGAGAAAAATGCTCAAATAAGTCAATTACAAAATGTGGTTTGAATGGATTTATACAAATCTGGAACATTCGATATAATATAACATTTGAGAGATAAAATACCGTTTAAACGTGTCAATATTTTTAAAAGCAATTATCGTATTAAAAATATGGTTACATGTAAACAAACAATTTACTATTTTATTGCTTACAAAACTTGCTTTTATTTTTCGAATATAACGTTCGACGTTCGAGTTTTAACATAAACAATCGTTACCTATACGATTCTTAAACAAGAAATCTCGCATTTCATAATCGCATGCGAGTTTCTTAATGGTTATGTCTTATGTACTTCATCTAAATCTAATCTAAAACTATTAGTATAAAAGATTTAATTTGAAATATAAAATAGAAAGTAAAAAAGTAGTTTTTACTAATTAGTAATTACAATGAGATTAATATTTTTATAATAATGTTATATTACTAGATTATCTAAATTCTAAATAAAGATTAAGATTATAAATAAATTTAATTGAAAATAATAAATTATAAGTGATCAGAAACATATTATCTAGGATTTATTTAAAGTGGGGTATAGACTATAAAATCTAAAAAAGTCTCTTAAATGGTGATATGAGTAGGTAGGCATTCTATACATAAATAATAACGTATCTTATACATAAAATATGTAGGTATTAAAAGAAGTTCATGCGGACCTATCCTCTAAATATCCCGAAGATCCGAACTCCTAAATATGTTATATGCCATAATAATTATTGATTTTTGTATTAATTAACTGATAACTGCGTGATAAGTGATTTTTATTTTGTAATAAGATGTCAAATATGTATTTCATAAAGACATAGGCAGATATTGGGGGGCTAAAATGAGCTTTTTCCTAAAAAGTTCTCCAAGCACTACGAGTTTATTGTTATAATATTATTTATGTAATAATAATGTGGTTATAAATTACAAATTTTTAATAGTTCTAAACAGTCATAAACTCATAACCCAGTAATGAATACTTTGTAGAAAACTATTGAATCCATATACTGTAAGCTGTAGGTAAGTGACTAAACAATATTTTATAGTTTATACGATTTCAGAAGCTAGGTACCTACCTATATTAATATATATAATGTAAAATATGTAAGTGTACAATAAAAATTATTATACTTATACTATACAGGCATACAGCATACGTCTGTACCACTGGCCTGAACTTCTACCTACTTACCGCTATAGACAACCTACTCAAAGATTATTTAGTAGGTACCAGATAGTAGATAATGTAGACACTATTTGTAGTATTTTTCTAACCACATTCCAACATTGGTAACCTACCTACTTAATTTAATGAAATATATATAATAAATATAATAATAATATACTCGATTGAGTTGATTTACGTAAATATTGTAATCGTATTTCGTATACATATATGTATCAGGTACCTACTATATTATATTTTTATTCTATGTTTATAATTTATAAAACTAAGTTCTAGTTTTTGGAGCATAGGTATAAGTGGGTAATAACATTGATTATGGGTACACATTAATAAAATATTAAAATATTAATAATATTATATTTATAATCAATGATAAAGCTATGATTTCAGTTTTCGAGATTAATGAAGTTGTGACTGGTTCTGATAGGTAGGTAGTTACTTATTGTACTGGCTACTGGATATAGTAGGCAAGGTTGTCCTTGGCCTATTTTTAGAGGAAGCGATTTATAAACAAAATGTACTATTAGAACTTTTAAAAAATCCAGGGGGCGATCGTCTTGTCGCCCCCTTAAAATATGCCCTTGGTAGGTGGGTACTAAATATAGTTAATTCAAATTACATTACGATAATGCCTAAAGCATTAAAGGTTACAACTCATAATCTAGTACTTGATCAAATTAAATTTATTGTAAGTATATAATAATCTTTCAATTAAATTGTTCATTTTGTCAAAAGTATAACCACATCACATGAAAACTAAAATTTTAGTCCGACAGGGTCGATTTTAGTGTGAGACCCAAACCCCGGACCCCCCATAATTAAATTGATGAGGGACCTACAAAAAAACTATACGTTTACTATAGGTAATATTAATAACTGTAATTATTTAATATTAAACTGTAAATATTAATCAATATACTATATTGCAAGAATGCTTAAGTGTAGTTGATCTACAAATATAAGTGGCGCAACCAAGGTATTGGACTTTGGGTCTTGATAATTATTTAAATAAACATTTTAATAATTTTAACGTATTGTATTGTATTATATTCAGACCTCCCACATCCAATTTTCGGCTCCGGTATTTTACAAAAATTGGGCCCACGTAATTAATTTTTTTAATCTATTTTTAACACAAAATATGAGCTAAAATGTAGTGTTACTAGAGACTAAAGTCTATACAAAATTATATGATTTATTATAATATCCTAAAGAGTTTATAAAACTTTAACAAATTTTAGGTTAGGTATAATTAATCAATGGTACTAGGTAATAGAAATGGAAAAGGGTCAAATGTATATCTTTACTGCATGATATATAACTATAGAAGATAACTATATTCTATGTAAATACTTATCTTTTATAATGTGTTTGTGGAACACTTTCTATTATTAAAATATAAAGGCACCTCAGAATAAGTACTTAAAAATAATATATTTGTATATATTAATAATGTTTTTTAAGATTAAAGTTATTTTATTAGTAAATAAAATACATATAAAACAAAATAGGCATTACTGTAGAAGTAAGAAGTGTAGACTATAGTGTAACGGTCTCGTTACATATATACATATAGTACATATTATATACAGGAGATATAGTCGTAGGTACGAGTGTGAGTATGTGTACGCATATTTGCTGATATAAACACATAAGGGTGTCGTGCAATATATGCATAGTCTCCCACGGTATTTAATAACATTGTAATTATTATCATTGTGTACAGGGGCGGATCTAGAAATGAAAAAGGGGAGGGGGCTAATCCAAAAAATTTACTTTAAATACATGTAAACAGTAGGCACTGAAAACCAAAACAGTAAGCATTGAAAAGCAAAATGTAAATATTTATTTATAAGTAGGTACTTAAGGGGGGGCTTTAGCCTCCAAAGCCCCCCCTTGTATCCCCCTCTGATTGTATATTTTGTACGAGACTTCAGTTTTCCGCGAATAATATCAAGTGTAACACCCAAGATTCCGTACAGCTACTTATCACTATAAAACTAATCAAAGACTCTTTTTGTAAGTTATATTGTATTTGTATTTGATAAGCAATTATATTTATTAATAATTACTTGAATTAACTTTGTGTTATTACGATCAATTCTTTTACCTTGCTCCCAGCTATGGTTACAATGTATCCAAAAGGCCAAACACCTTCCCTGGATAACTTATATTTAACAGGGTCATCCCCGACCACGTTACAATAGTCTGTAGGTAATGTTTAAATTAATTTAAACCGAATTTGATTTTGTATTTTAAATGACTTTTAGTAATTACCTCAAAGGTGCAATGTGCTTGATTGCTTAATTTTGAATTAATGTACCAAGTCACAAATAACATAACGAGTAATGATTATTGACTATTATTTCTTATTGAAGTTCTTCCTCATTAGAACCTTACTGTCTTTACTATCTATTACCCTAGTCTGCTAAGTTAATTTTTATCATTATAAAACTAAAAACCACAAAATACCAGTTCCGTTTGCGATGTACAGTGAAATGTTTAATGTTCAGCATCCAGCGGAACAAATAAGGTCCTATTATAAGATTTATAACTTATAAGTGTACATACGTACAGGTACAGTGAACACTAATTGTATAATTATAGGTACAATTGTATTAACTTATTCCACTGTTATCTACCGTGTACCATACCTTATGCCAAGTAGTTAATAACTATATACACAATTCATATTTGTTTTGTTCATAAAATGTGAGATACTGAATTCTACAGCTGTCTTCTAGTAGTTTATAAAATAACCTAATACATACTTCTAGTAATTAGAAGAATCAGTTCATGACCAGGTTCAAATGAAATGTATTATACATTTATACCTATTATTTAGTAAGCTCAATTAGGTATCAATAATTACAACTGTTTTGAATAATCTGCTAATTGATTTGTTTGGTACTATTTGAAATTGTATGCATCAATATTACATAATTGTTTAATTAAATTCAATAATTACTTTATTATTAGGTTTACATTTTCACGTGATTGGCGAAGGAGTAGTGAGATTGAGAAGTAAAAGACGCGAGCGGATCTACGATAAAGAAAATTATATCGATTTTCGAATGAGACTCCTCGGGGAACCAGGTATATGCATTATTAAACATAATATAATAATTATTACAATCTACAATGCAATAAAATATTAATTATTTCACTAAAATGAAATCATAATAGTCTTCTGTGATTAACATGGCATTTAAATATTTTTTTATGTAGGACAACCTCCGGTGGTGTTGTCTCCAGGAATCCACAGTTTTCCGTTTAAACTCGGCTTGCCTCCTGGATTACCATCTACATTCCTTGGCAAGTCTGGTTGGGTTCAGTATTACTGTAAGGCAGCACTCAGGGAGCCCAACTCGCTAACACATAAAAACCAACAAGTTTTCATTGTTATGAACCCAATCGATCTCAACACGGAGCCATCCATTTTATCTGTAGTAAAACATCATATATTTGATCATATATCACATTAACAGTAATTTCCTCAACACTGTGTGTGTTCTGGTGTTACAGGAACCGTTTCGCTGCGACATCGATCACAATCTATCAAAAGCGATGTGTTTAGGATCAGGTCTGGTTGAGTGTCAGGTATGTTTGGATAAAGGAGCTTATGTGCCAGGTGAAACCATTGAAATTACAGCCACAATCACCAACAACAGCAAAGTTACCATTAAATCAACTAGAGCTACACTTACGGAGGTAATAAAAACATCTTTTATTAGGTAGGTATTTGTTATGTAAAATAAAATTATTTCGGTATTGATTAAATAATTCAAAACTATATATAAAATAATAATGAGGCAACACAAATTAATATTTTTTGAGTAATTTTAATATTCTAATTTTAATAATCTATACTAACTTACATTATAGACGTACAATAATTGTACAATGTTGGTTTACCTATAATAAAATTTGACTATATTAAAATTTAATTAATTTATTTCAATCTCTTTACATTTATTTGATTTTGTTTGATTTAAAAATTACTTTTGTGATTGTTTAGACTTTAAAATTAATTCATTTTCAATTCATCAATCAATCAATTAAATTAATTTTTTAATATTATTATTATACAGACTATTCAGTATTTTGCCAAGAGTAAAATAATACAATCTGAAACCAGGGAATTGGCTTCATTAAAAAGAGAAAAAATCAAGCCAAATGAAATGGATCAATGGCATAATGAACAACTATATGTACCACCGCTACCACCTACCAACCTTCGTGGGTGTCATTTAATAAACATTCAATATGATATTTATGTAAGTGTAAATAATATTTATCATTTTATTTTTACTGCTAAGGAAATAATACTAGTTTAGAATTATATTTGATATCATTTTTTTATTAAAGATATAAATATGGGATTATTTAAATATTTTATAGATAAATAGTCTCTTAGTAAACAATTAACTATAAATTAATATTGTTATTATTATTAACTTTATTAAATTAATTATAGTATTAATAATACAATTGATATTCAAAGAAAATAATTAGAAAATTATACACATAATGAATATACATATATACATGAATTTTATACTTAAAACATTTAATTATTTAATCACATATGAATATAAATTTTATAACAATTAAAATGATTAAAATTTCCTTTTTATAGTTTATTATATCGCCAAATAATATGGAGAAGGATGTAAAGTTACAACTTCCTATTATGATGGGTACTTATCCATTTAGAACTGAAAATGGATCTTTTGATGGAAAACTGGGAACCCATTATCCATCATCATTGCCAATACTAAGACCATGGTTGGAAGAAAAGACTTTTAAATGATTTAATTTATTTTTAATAATAATTATGTTAACTAACCAATTATATTTTTATACTTTGAATTAATTAATACCTATTATATATATATTTTTAAAAATAATTTAATGTGTTTTCCTAATTATTCCAGTTTAGTTAAATTCATATGTATTATATTACCTTTAAAAGTTTTAAATTAAAATATTTGAAATTAATTTTGTAACTTTAGATATCAATTGTAACCATATTATTCAAGTTATATTACTTTAATTTGAATTAAAGTAATATAAATAAAATATTGCTGAAATTTTTTTAAATGCCGTCCTTTTATATTTTTCTATCCATTATGTAAAACAGAAATGTATTTAATAATTTATAAGGGAGGGGGTTCAGATTTTTACTTCCTCCTAATCGTTTTATAAAAAAAAAAAAAAATTACAAAAAAATGATATTAATCATGTTCTATATTTGTATACATTATAATGCAAAATCTAAAACATATGCGAAAATAATATTATTAATAGCAATTTCGTTATTTTTTTTACCATGGTGGGGGGGTTAAACACGTTTGACTGACCCCTTTCCACACCGTAAATATGCCACTAATGTAAAATAATAACTCAAATATTATAATCACGTAAATATAAATACATAATTATTAGAATTCTATGCTATAAAAGTGATAGAAATGTCATAATAACAAATTAATTTTTTTGGTAATGGTAAAATAAAATATTTTATGGCGTAAATATAAAATTTAACAAATTTCTATGCTCAACATCTATGCAAATAATTATAACAAGTTTATAATTTATAATGAAAATAATAAACATGACAGTTCAAATTAAAACTACAGGCATTATAGATATACACAATAGTACAATGTACAATGAAATATTGTTAGTACTTCAACCATGAAAACAATACTATCACTACGGACTTTTCAACACTTACAAATTAATTATTATTCATCTTTTTCAATAATATTTATTAAAGTATTTCTTAAAATAAATCTAAATTAATATAATAAAACTTTATTTTGCTAATAAAAATTTACCGCCTGGGATATCTGACCCTTAACATACAACCCTGGAGCTGGAGTATGAACAAATTAAGATAAAACAATTTTAATTATGTATTTTATTTTTTGTGAAATAAATTTTTAATTATTTAATTAGGTACTATACTAAATAAGAAAATGATTGACTTTAGTTATTAGTTTATTACATGTTACTAATTAAATTTTAAAGTATTATTTGTTATTTGGCATGAAATACCTATCTCCCATTTAATATATATATTTACATAAATTACATTATATTTACCCATAATTATGTTAAAAAAAACTTCATAATACACAATTTAAATTAATAACTTAATAACATAAGTTATTTGAAATATTTTATTATTATGATTTGATAATATATTTAAACCTTTATTATTTTTAACATTTTTGCACTGATTAATAAATCTGTACTATGTAAATTCAGTCATTATTGAATATAGTTCATGTACCTACCAAAATTTTAATAAATAAAGTAATAAGATATACCTAACTAAATGAAAATATAATTTGAATTAATTTTCAATACTTTATTTGAAAAGTCCCCAAATATTTTTATGGCTATGCGACTGTATCTTGAACATAACTTAAAATTGTTTAACAATTATATTTATTTGTCAATATGGATAAATTTAAATACATGTTATTTGTTACCATGAGATAAATTTTATTTTATAAACATTTTATTAAAATAGGTAATCTAATATCTACAGTAAAGCTAGTTTTGACAAAATAGTTTTAATTTATCAAGAAAAAATCTAATAAAACTGGCAACTTACTTTATTATCAATTATTATACATACAAAGTTCTAAAGAATAATTTGGACACTTATTCATTATCATACCTAAGCTCTACAAAACCTTGGAATTTATTAATAGAGTGCCACCCTGTACAACATAGACTTTGAGGTACCATTCGGTCACTGAACATCACTCCATTTAAATGATCCATTTCATGTTGTACTATTCGAGATGTCCATCCTTTAGCATCTAATATTTGTTTTTCTCCATTTTCATTCACTCCTAAAATTAAATTAAATTTTATAGAAATCTAATTAAAGTATAATTTAACTTTACCTGATAGTAGTACTCGCTTGAATCTTGGAACATCTGCTGAATAACCCTTAAAACTTTCACAAGATTCATTGAAAGTAACTATTGTATGATCTAATACTTTTAGTTCTGGATTTATCCAAATCTAGATTACCAAACTACAGTTAAACAGAATTAGTTAATAAATGTTTATTTTTCTAACCTGATTTTTAACATTTTCCATTTCTTTAAGAGCAATTTCTTCCTTGCTAAAATACTTAGAAGGATGTGGAAAATGAATTATAAATATTCGCAGTGGAATTCCAATTTGGGGTGCAGCCAAACCAAATAGATTAGATTTTTTTATACGTGATTTCATAATAAGAATAAGCTAAAGATTATAGAATAATAATAATTAATTATAATTACAGTTGAATTCGGTAAACATTTTATAGTTTACAAAGAAATTAAAAAGTGTAAGTTAAAATTGCTTACCAAATGTTCTTACATTTTGTAATTCTGTAGTATTTATATTCTCTGGATTAATATGTAATGCTTTATTTCGCAGTACCGGATCTCCAATTTGTACCACATGACTTGTGTAAGGAGGTTTGGGATCTCTTGCCAGAAACATTCGATTGTAACTACGTTTTAAAAATCTCCAAACCATTTTAACTGAAAAATAAATTTGTTAATTTTCATATATATTATTCAATAATTTATTTTCCTAATACTATACAGATATGTTACTGTTGATATTAGCAATTAATAAAATTCATTATTTATAATACCTTACTATAATATGGAATAGGGAACAACAAGTTATTAAATAAATAATTAATTTTAATTTTAATCTTATTATTTAATATGGTTATTAATATTATTAATAAATTAACAGTTAACATAATATAAACAATGAAGTTTAGGCATGTGTAAATTACATATTTATATTCCAGTTAGTAGTTAGTACTTACATCTTAAAAATATCTAAAAAATAATATAATATATTTAAAATATTTTATTATTTAAGTATTTGTCATTTGATATATTTCATATTCACGATCATGATATTTTAAAAAAAGTTCTGACATTCCAAATTCTAGGATGTTCACGATAATCAAATAAGAAATTTATGATAACATAATATCTAAATCTATTATCAGAATAAAATATGTTTTTATCATACCTACAGAGCATACCCTGTTATCAGAAAAATCCAAGAATGATAAAGATTAGAAATCGAAAAATTATTACCAACTGTTACAAACAAAATATATTTTATTTATTTTATTTAAATTATAATATAAAAAATAATATTGATAAAAGTTATTGTAATAATAACAATTAAATAATTTAAAAATACACTTACATATATTTAAAAGACGTTTCCAATTTATTTTTATTTATGTTGATTGATATTGGATACCTACTTCTGTTTCACATTGATGAATAGTAATATTAATATTATCTGGTAGAATTAGTACAGAATAAGTTGTTCGGTACTTTATCTATTAAATAGTGCTAACTGGCAGTTGAGAAATTCATAAATGAATTTTAACCATCAAATACTACTATGTGGGAGTTACATTTCCTTAACTAGGAGTTGAGAAAGTGAGCCTAAACAATATTACATATAATACGAGATACGTAAATTTGGCACTACAAACTTAAAATAACTTTTCAAAATCATTTCAACAAATTCTACTCTGACTTGTTGGACATAGTTGAAATTTGTCGGAAACCGTATCAAAAGTTATTAATCGCTAAAGTTTATAGTGCTAAATACATGCCCAGCTCTACATATAAAATAAAAAAACCTAACCTTTACAGTGATACAATTTAACGATCGTAAAACTATTTCAGCTAATACAATATAATATTGTATTGGGAAAGTCATTGCCATACAGACCGATTCGTTGGATTGTAATAACGCCGTGCACAAAGTAATGACGAAATACAAGCAAATCGACCACAAAAAAATTCCAAGTCTGTTAATAAAAAAATTAATATTTCAAAAACAAATATATTGTTTATATACTATAATGTTATTGCAAATCTTACATGGGATACATAATATTTAGCTACAGTCTAAAAATTTTTTTTTTCAAAAGTGTTGTTTTTAATGTTTTCTTTGTTTTATATTTATAAAAAACTTGTTTTTTCTAACCCTGGCCATATTTAGCCAGGTTTAAGTTTCAACATTAGTAAATTTTCTATTAACAATCAATTATAATCTATATTAACTGCCAATTTCTAACTAATTTTGAATTTAATATTATTTATTATATAAAAAATACGTCATATAAGCGTATAAATGCTATTCGTAACAGAATAATATTTTTGTAACTTATTAATGAATATAATTTATTTCAGCAATTAGAATACATAATTGATTAACTCAAAGAAATAAAAAAATGATTAACTCAAAGTATTTGTATTCATTAGTATTTAATATGTATCTAATTAATTTGTTATGTGTTTTTTATTGAAAAGGTAAAAGTATCATAGTAGAAATTCGGGAATTGTAGTACCACTAGAAACATGATAGAATATTATTACAATTTAAAAGCGTTATTAAAAAAAAATTGCACTATCTCTAGACGAGTTGTCGTTTATACACCAGAAAATTATAGAATGTAGTAATCAAATCATCAAAAAGTATGCTAAATTAATAATTATATATCATTAAAGAATATTTATTTATAATTCGTTTAGTATTTAATTTAGTTTTTGACATTAACATTTAATTAAATGAGGTAGGTAATATCAGTAATAGATAAAATCATTATTTTTTTGAAATTTTCTGTAAATATCTCAAAAAATCATTAAGTAAATTCATATTTTATTGTTATTTTAACTTTTATTTTATAATTTGTAGTACAAGATAAAGAAAATATTGTTCATGTATTCAGCCGAGTATCAATATTGCCTATGTATTACGCCGTCTTAGCAGACAATAATATAACTTTTAATTGAAAAAAAAACAGAAAGGTTGATTACGGACGTTCCACTTTCGTCCGTTTGGTCCTCGGAGAAATTAGTGGATTATTATAATTAAGATTTGAATGCAATTATATTACATAAGTAATTACGATTTTAAGCGAAATTTAATAAAATACAATACATTAATACTGATAAGCAATTCCAAAAATTTATTACGTGTGTAAACTACCTATGTAATTACTCAAAAATATTTCCTACTTTAAAAAGTCGATTAGTTATCACGGATTTAAAAAATTTAAATAATGAACATTTTGACAATTTGTCGATATTTTATGGTAGTTTTTCTTCTCCTAAAGAAAGTCAATCCAGCCATTGTAAATAACTAATTAGTAAATTAATAATAACTTTATTTGCTAATAATATGCAATTATCAATTTGCAAAATTAATGGAGTTTCAAATGTTGTTAAAATATGTTAATAAAGCTTCTTCAGCTAATTTAAGAGTTAATGGTTTAAGAATTACAATCTTTGTTACATGGTTCT